>CM077347.1:63072740-63763740 GCA_039655645.1 Ammopiptanthus mongolicus | reverse complement strand
ATTCTTGTTTTTACACTAATCCATTTAGTAAGACTCTTTTCTATATTTTTTTAACTCTCGCTGTTGATACCAACATTTAAACCATGACACACATTCCTTTTATAATTCTTATGTTGGTTCCTATCCAAGATATCCAATTGTAAACTTAGCTTCCTTCGAAGCATGGTCTACCTCTTCAATTTACATTATAATCATGCCCCTTAACTTTAAAGAACTTGATTGCACCTCCTAACGCAACTACAACCAAACGTATTCGAATCAGCTAGAAGTCCTCAATATAATAAATCTTTAACTTTTCTAACCACTTAGCTCCCATTCAAGACCTCTTCACTCAGTTTAGACAAAACTACTAAGGAGACTCTCCTATAACTCTTCAAACTTTTACTACCAATCTGAACTACAGATGTTGATCAGCATCCTAGATTCTCCGACGACTATTCTGCCTCTAACAATACTTGACTGACAATAATTGCCTCACTCACTGAGAACTTACTGAGATTAAAGTTACAAATTCACATCGTATCAGTCATAATCTATACCTCAATAAAATTCCCGCCACTTCTAGTCTATCCTGCTAAAATAATTCTCGTAGTTAGGTATCACACTTAATCCTAACCGACCTTCACAAGATCCAGTCATCTTTCTTGGTCGTCCACTTGAGTTGCGGGTGATCCGTTGAACTCAGTCACTACTCGGTCCTTGAAGGCTAAGGAAAGAAATTTTTCACGAAAGAAATTTCCAACAGAAGAAATATTCTTGGTCTCAATGACGCAGGAAAGTATATAGAAGAGTTTAATTGTTTCTTCAAAGCATGTAGGAACATCCAATATGTAAAAAGATTCTTTAGTAGGTTCGTGAGTGTAAAAATGCATAGCTAATACATGTTTACAATCATGACTCTAATAAAGCCCTCTTTTCTATAAGAACCTTCCAACAGATCAGGAAATGAAAAGATAAACAGTCTGGCCAAAAATCAGACTGGATCACATTTACCAAAGGTAAAAGTGATTAGACTAGTTTTCATCAAGAAACTTTCAATCAAGAAATGTGAAGATGTCCAGACAATTGGATGTTGTCCAAATAATCTACTCAGATGTCGAATACACTGAGGATTATGTAGGAATGTGAGCACAAATACTCGTTGGAATCGCATGCTCTAAGAATTCCACTTCCCTCGAGTCCAAACTCACACTTAAAGAACTTCACGACCGCCTTTCTCTTGTGGGGTCCACAACACTTGCCACAAAGTCTCTTCACGTTCCTCGTGACTCTCCGAGTAAATGAGAACATTGCCGATGACGACGAATGGATGAAGAAACGGACGAAAATTCCATTTCACATAGCCTAACCTGGTTAGCTTTGTAGGTGAGATTCTACCCAAAGCGATGAAGATTTGACTGAATCTAGGGACTAGATCAATCAAAAACTCAACATCCTTAGTAAACGCAACTTGGAAAATTCTGGGGAAAACTCTCCAGAGAAATCCTCCACGACAGGCATCTCATTCCAATATCTGACACAATCCCCAAAGGGTAAATGATGCGTCAACATGAACATGAGCATCCTTTACTAAACATGAGTTCTCACAAGGTCTCAACGTGATTAGAACTCAACCAAATACACATCCTTGTGTATCAACACACATTTTTCGTTAAGGAAACCATTTCAACAGGGTCCTACACTTATGGATAAACAAAACTAACTCTTGAAACTTATCATCCGTCTTTTGCTTATCCATCAATGATCGGGAAAGTCATTCCTTACTACCAACCTTCGCAAAGACTTACCTTAAGGATCGATTACTTAAATCAACTTCCATTATCATGTCAAACGCTTAAACCAGCTCCCACCTCGTTACTACTCGTCTTAATCTCATCAACAAGCTCTCATGCACTTTAAATCTTACTAGGCTCACTTAAGAATCCTATTATCTAAGCGAATATCCAAACTTAATATCAAACTTAGTCCAAGTCCTCAAAATTCGAAAGCATCGAAACAAAGAGACAACAATATCCTCAGATAATGGTCGCAAACGAGTCTAACCTAATCCATCTTACGTTATATCAACGAGATAATATTCCTATCCATATAGGATTCATTGTAATTCTTTCCCCTAATAATACCAGTCCTAAGGTACTCATTCTATGGCCAAAATCCGTTCTTCCATTCTTATTCACTCAGTCTCTGATCATTCGTAACCCTCAGAAATTATCCCTGGGTATTATACGAATTCTTCTCCATCATCAGCATGGACCACAAATATACCCATGAGGTGTAGCCTTTTATCTGTCCTAATGGAGACAAAAATCATGTCCATCAAATACATAAACAGCGGAGGCTCCAATCACTTCTTAAAAATAACACCAGAAGAAACTTCACACCATTACCACCCTTCAAGGGACATCATTGCTGAAATATTATCATGCTCCTAACTTTCCTCTTTTTCAACATTATAGGGTTGTCCATCCTTTTAAACAAGGACTCTCATCAAAGGCATAAGCTAACTTAAAATATTATGATTAAACCTACATCGAATCATCATAACACAGTTATACAAATTTCCATCTTGTTCAAATCACCAAGCCTTAGTCCTTACTCCACTTCCATTACTCCACCTGGATTCCTTTCCAGTCTCTCAACACTCTTAGCAACTTACTAGCCACCTATGCATCTACTCCAAAACTTTTTGGTATTCTTCTACTGGCCCAAGGCACACTCGTTTCCTTGGCAACTTTCCCAACAATCGAATTTCCTTCACATATAAGGGAGTCTTCCCTTACTTGCTAGCTAAGAGTCTACCATCCTCGACTCATATCGTAAAGGTCATATTCAAGCCTATTTGCTAGAACTGGCTAAGGAACTGCCTCAAAGCCTACCTTACTTAGTAATTCAGAGAACTCTTTTATAAGAGTCTCAACGTATCTGGATCATCGGATCCGACCAATCCAATCTGTTCCACAAGGAACAAGTCGTAACAAAGTATTCTTCCTCTGATTGACCTTTACCAAAACAAAAAACAGAGTAAACACAGCAAAAACATCATGAATCCATAACCTAGATCCCAAAAGACATCGACCAGCTCTGATACCACTAATGTGACACCCCCTTCTGGGACATCACATGGTAACCTATTACGGAAACTAAAAACTTTTTGTTTTGAAAAATGTAACACCCGGGGCTGACGAGGGCGGGGAGTGATCGCCGGTGCATGAGGCACGGACAAGGAGCGGCTCCTGGCAGGCTTCTAGGCGGAGGGATACATGAATGAACCGATTCACACCGGAATGAGAGGGATCCTGAGGCTGTGCAGGTATGGGACTATACAGTTGAAGGAAGGCTTATAAGAATTGATTTGTACTACCTATACCAACAAGATGTATCTTCTTTTTGGTAGCCCATCACTTAAGAACTCCAAAGTTAAGCGTGCTTGACTTGGAGTAATTCTGGGATGGGTGACCTCCTGGGAAGTTTTCCTAGGAAGCGTGTGAGTGAGGACAAAGCACGCTAAAGAGACTCGTGTTAGTTTGTGGGGACAGTCGGCAATCCTTAAAGCAGTCCGGGCTGTTACAAATGGTATCAGAGCGGACCTCTCCCAGTACGGTGTGGTTCGGGGACGGACCAAGCGGAAGCTGGTGGGCATGTAACACCCGGGGCTGACGAGGGAGGGGAGTGATCGCCGGTGCATGAGGCACGGACAAGGAGCGGCTCCTGGCAGGCTTCTAGGCGGAGGGATACATGAATGAACCGATTCACACCGGAATGAGAGGGATCCTGAGGCTGTGCAGGTATGAGACTGTACAGTTGAAGGAAGGCTTATAAGAATTGATTTGTACTACCTATACCAACAAGATGCATCTTCTTTTTGGTAGCCCATCACTTAAGAACTCCAAAGTTAAGCGTGCTTGACTTGGAGTAATTCTGGGATGGGTGACCTCCTGGGAAGTTTTCCTAGGAAGCGTGTGAGTGAGGACAAAGCATGCTAAAGAGACTCGTGTTAGTTTGTGGGGACAGTCGGCAATCCTTAAAGCAGTCCGGGCCGTTACAAAATGTAACACCCCGATTTTCGAGTTTTCCTAATTATTCAGTAATTATGAACTTATATTTTATTCGAGGCCTTAGAAATGGCAATAAAATATTCTGACCAGATAGGAATATCCTACACAACCATAGGAAGCCATGGTTAAGTTTCGGGCGAAAGCTCAAACGGAGCCCGGTCTGCGTTTTTCACGGATAGTAGTCTTTTTCTACTATCAAGAACTAATTTAGACTTGTGAACGAAACAGTTAGGTTTTATATTTTATTTCCAACAATAATGGTTATTTTGAAAATATTCAAAATAAAAGTCGTCATACGACTTTCTTGGGCGAAAACCTAAATCGGGTGAAGAACGGAGCTGAATACGAGATTTCAGTGAACCGCTACGGATAAGATTGAAATCACATGGTGTACTATGACTCATCAGTGACTCATCAGTGTAATGATTACGTTTAGAAAATATCTGGACGTGAAATGACTAAAATGCCCTTGACCCTTTTCATAATTACCATTTGCCCTTGAATGAAAAGACCGTTTTGCCCTTGAGAATTTATGGAATAACCATTCTGACCCTGTGACTCACCATGTCATCATTACCTTTCTAGAAATATCTAGATATTTATAAGGGAAATGACCAAAACGCCCCTGTCTTTGAAGGAATTACCAAATTACCCTTTTGGTTATTTACAAGTTTGCCATGACATCAATATATATATTTCTCTCTTTCTCTCTCTTGGCCATTTCGGCCAGCTCTCTTTCTCTCTCTTCTCTCTCTTGTTCTTCATCTTCTCTCACTTGTTCTTCATGTTCTTCATGAGTTCTTGAGTGTTCATCAAAAGTTCTTCACAAAAACCTTAGTTTGATCTTCAAAAGTTGAAGTTTTTGAGTGAAAACTTGTTTCTTCTTCACTAATCTTTGATCCTAGGAGGTATGATCCTCATCTTAACTCTCTCAATCTCTCTATTTCATCTCTTGAATCACTTGATTCATGAAGATCCAAGTTTAGATCTAGAACTTTGAAAATCCATAGAAAATTGTAGAAAAATCCTATGATCATGAAACCAATTTCTATGAAACCACCATGATGTGTACTTTGAGTGTCTAGAAGCATGAACCCAAAAGAAATTTTCTCCCTATTCTTACATGGGAGAGCCGAATCCTAATCATGATGAAAGGATGGGTTTTGTTGCAATTTTTGGCTATACAACACTTGTTCTAGCTTACTTGATGTCTTTGAACCCTAAACCCAAGAGCAAAACATCAACCAAAGCTCCTAACCTATTTCTCCTCTTCATGGCCGAAACATATAGGGTGTAGAACCATGAGTTTAGTCTCAAATTTTTGGGTCATGAGACTTGATTTAGTGTTAATCATGCTTAAGGACCAACCATCCAAAAGTTTGGAACCAAATGAGATCCCTAGCCTTTTTATCCTTTCATGGCCGAACCCTATACTTTCTTGGGGAAGAAAACTTATGTTTTGATTGATATTGCTTTGTTGTTTGAATTGAATTGTGTTTGATTGTTTTAGGCGACGCGAACGGAACCGGAGCCAAAGCCGAGAACCGATCGAGTTTGCATTGAACTTCCTTTGTGAGGTAAAGGGAGGTAGTTCATTTTGAGTTTGGTAGCCTCATGGCATATGATTGATTAGTGTGTTATGATTGAATTAAGACTTGATTTATATGTATACTTATATCCTGGATTGATTGGATGTTAAGTGTTGTGCATAGCTGGTTATTTGATATAACTGTGGCATGGATGCCTTGGATGATATCTTATTGTGATGTTGAACTGTTGATATATATATACATATCTATACATATATTTATATCCTGGATGAGCATAGGACTGGCTATGTCTCGATAATTGTTAAAAGACTCGGAACCGAAATCAAAGTTTTGAAGACCGTGTTTTGAAATTAAAAGTGATTTTTGGAAAACGTGTTGCTTTTCAAGAAAAGTTAAGTTCTCTTTTGAAATGTATGCCTTTTGAAATGTATGTTCTTTTGAAAAGTATGTTCTTTTGAAATGTATGTTTTTTTGAAAAGTATGTTCTTTTAAAAAGTGATTTTTGTGAAAAGTCGTGCAAAATGTGTTTTATTCTGTAAAGTGTTTAAAAAGGGCGTGAAACCTTAGAAAATGGTTTTGTTTTCAAGAAAGGTGTTTTTCCCGAAAAATGTGGAAATGTTTTATTTCAAGAAAACAAAAGTGTATTTTGTTTTCCAAAGTTGTTTTGAGAAAGTTTGACCGAAAAGGAAATTGATGAACCTTTGAGATGAACCCAAACCTAGTGGCCGAGACGTCGGGGCTAGTGTTTTGTGGATTGAGCACTCAGACTTCGTGTCCTGTGTTTTTGATTTGGGTGGGCTTAATGCCTTTTTGAAACGAGTCGTGGACTTTATGTCTCGACATTTGAAAGAATGAACGCAAAGAAAACAGAAAACTTTTTGTGTACATGCATGAACCGGCAGACGTGCCATTTGAAGCCGAGCTACAACTCTAGTAGTTGAGAATAAAATCAGTCAAGACCACTAGGTCTATAGGGGCATTCTGTGTTCGGGATCCCACAAGTGGCCGGTGGCGTAGCAACCCCGTGCCGTGGTAAATCGGCTGCCAAACACGAATGAACTCGATCTGAGACTGGCATATTCAGGATATGGTTATGACGTGGTACCCTGGAACAATTGGAGTTCGGACCTAAATAGAGAGGCCGACTCATGAGACCAATTGTGTTACGGGTGTTACTACGGCCTATCGCTCGATGTTGGGTAGTAGGAATCTCCAGAGTACATGAATTAGAAAGATGGTATTGAAGTCTCATGCATTATTATCAATCATGATTATGTTTGAGATATTATATTGTGTTGTATAGATAGCTGTTCATATAACTGTATTTATGCTGTTTGTCGCCTGTGCGGCTATCATGATAAACTTATTATATGAGTATCTCACCTTTGCCTGTACATGTTGGACACCTTGTTGTGTTTTTGGAACACATGTACAGATGTTGTTCATAGGTCCCCGCGGAGATGTGAGGACTCGGATGACGAAGCGTTCTGATGAAGTTGACATTGGGTTGTACCCCAATGGCTACTTTTAGCCGACCAGCTTAGGAGTCTTTTAGTTTGAGCAGTCTTATATTATATTACTAGAAGCTTTTGAACTTATGTTTTCAAGTTTGTAATATGTTATATATTAGACCAGGAATTATATTATGATTATGTTTTATGAACAGTGAATACTGATGTGCTGTGAGGAGCTTATTCCTTCATCTTGAGTTTGTATTGCCTATGCATGCAGAAAATTTTTAGAACCGCGTTTTCGAACGTAGCTACTTAATTAAAGTATTTTTTCCGAAAGCAACCAGCGTTTTATTTTCTTGATTTATTTCCGCATTAGAGTCCGAGTATGTAGCACCCGCGAGGGGGGTGTTACAAAAAACACTCACTCGAGTGGTTATAGAAATCTGATACCAAAAACAAAACAGACCAATCATATAAAACAAATTGCCATTCATCCTTTGTAATAATAACTCGACCTCGGCATAAGGCATAAATCATTTTCCTAATCTTTCCATATGCCATACGTACATCAAGAATCCTAAGAGCTGGTCTAATACAAGAACATCTAAAGATGGTAAATTATACTACCTAGTATACTTCAAACCCTTGAGACTAAGCCTCGTTGTTGCCAGTCCACACATCCTTGCCGTTGACGTAAAGTGACTCCAGCTTCGGGGTCCCAAAGTGGCCCAGGGATCCACTGAAATGCATCTGTACATGTATCCAAGAACACAACAGGGTGTCCAACATGTACAGGCAAGGGTGAGATACCAATATATGGATTCAAACAAGATAACTATATGCATTACAGATCAACAGCACATGGACATATACAATCATTACATATAAAATTCTACTGGATAAACAAGTAGTATATCATAGGGTCTCATACCCGACAGTCATCGTCATTTTCAAAAGAAATGCATGACACTTCAATATTCATCATCTAATTCTTTACTTAATCTCTGGACACCATTGTGTAAAAACTGAGCTGATCAGGCTCAAGGTACATTGGCCCTAGGCACAATGACCAGCACCTAGGTGCTTATTCGGAAGTACATGAACACCATGACATTACGCGATTACATAGAATTACATTCAGCGGTACTTGATAAACTGTAAATGGTCATACGATATTGTCCAACTCAAGGCACAATATTCGTCAGTTGTATGACACCATTGTCCATCAAGGCACAATGTTACACAATGACTTAAAGTCATCACAGGGTTCCCTGCCGTCAAGGTCCTCCAATCCAGATGGCACGTCTGCCTAAAAACAAATGCATGAAAAAAATGTTTCAAGTCTTGTCACTTTTCTTTGTGTTTGTTCTTTCGTTGTCGTAGCTCAAAGCTCCCGACTATTCACAATTTACACCGTTTTACAACTTTTCATCGTTGGAGCAGGACAAAACATCCGAGTGCTCAATCGCGGAACTCTAGACCGATGCACCAGCCCAAGTTCCGTGGTAATAGAAAACATCATTCACCTTTAATCATGTTTCCTCATAACAAGGGGACGTTTCCCCATAACAAGAGGAGGACACACAGTCCACAGGACACGCTGTCCACAACATTGTTGCACGGCTTCTCGTGCTATTTTTACAGAACACTAGTATCCCGACGTCTCGCATACTAGGTTCACGTTTTTCCTCGTTTTTCACCGTTTTTCGTTCTGTGAAACACAAATCCAAAACGAAATCTCCGCAACTCATCCAAGTTGACAGATTTTACATCGTTGGGAAAACTCGTTTTACAGAAAAAAAAAAACTTTTCTGTTTGGAAACTGCTTTGTAAACCAGTGGATTTTTTATAAAACTTATCTTTTGTTGTAAAGTCCCTTCCCAAAAACTATTTTTGAAAGGAAACAGCTGAGACCAAAAACGTCATCCCAGAACAGCATTACTGTTTTTCGAAAACGTTTTCCGTAAATCTTTTCGGAATTAAACATTGTTTAGCCTTAAAACGTTCTAAGTTCCAAAACTTGACTTTTTCCTACTAACTTCATAATTTACTTTTGGATTCTCTTTTTCTTAGAAAAACATAACGTCTTTGAAAATTCCCAACGTTTCCCAAATCAATCTTTGGTATTACTACAAAGCTTTTTAAAGCTTTTATCTTTGTTAGTTAATTGAGCACTGACTACTGTCAAGCTTTCCAAATTAGCAATCCACCCCAATACAATTAACAATTCAACATATAGCAGATAATATAGTCTATCACATGCCTTAAAGTACTCGAACACGTAACTGTAGATAGTCATCAACATATCAAATAATATCTGAGCATGACTTAAACAACCAACATACAGTCAAACCAATAAATTCAGACAACACACCAAGAACACATAGTTATCGTAAAATCCCTCAGGCAAGCCCCCTTACCTCTTGAAGTTCCCGGTAAGCGTAAAGTTGTCCAATCAGTCCGGAAGTCGCTCGGTTTCTCATCCGATTACTCGTCGGCAACTACACATAGTCAATCAATCAATACAACAACTTTAAAACACAAAAATTCTCTCCTAATCCCCCCTCCTAGCTTCGGCCAAGGGTAAGATATATGGCTAGGGAGTTCCAAAAATTGTCATCTCTTGGATTCCATCCTTATTAGGTGTGGTAAGACTAGATCAAATTCTATTACACCAAAACTTGAACCAAAACTCCCTCCACTCATCAACGGAGGTTTCAGCCCCTTTTTCCCAATTGAGCTAGAGAGCTCTTTTGGTTTCCAACTCTTGGATCATGGTAGACAATCATGAACTAGGATCAAAGAAATTGATTTGGTGTAAAAAGGATTTTTCTACAATTTCTTATGGATTTTTGAAGTTCTAAGTTCAAAACTAAACTATCATGAATCATGGAGATTAAAGAGAGATTAAGAGATGAAAGTTGAGGATAATACTTCCTAGATGATATTCCTTGAAGAAAACTAGCTTGAATCACCCAAAAATCTCTAAGTTTCCATGATCAAAAAGTGAAGAACTCTTAAAGAATAAGGAAGAAATGAAGAACAAAGTGGGAGGAGGAGAGAAAAAGTGAAGAACTCACATTCTGCTCTCTCACACTCTCTTGCTTCTTTGCATTCCACGACTCCTCTTGACATCAAGAATAGTATGTAAGATGAATTCTCATTGGTGTCAGGTACATGTTTTTTGATCTATCGCTAAGAATTTAATGTCATAATATGCTATATTCTTGTATCTATTATTGATTTGAGTTCATAGAATTGTTTTACAATTCCTTCACATACCTCCATTTAGCAAGTTTCACATTCGAGCATGTATAGGAAGTAGAGGATAAAGTTACCTCGTTGCGTGAATTCACAGGATGATTCTTTCTTACCCATATTCGCTTGATCTTGAATCTAGCTTTTACATTGTCTATCTTATGCTTGTTTGAGTTTCTCATCAAGAGACCTTTGCTTCTTTTGGTAGTAATTGCATTTTCGAGATTGTGAAGCATTCTTCTTGATGTCATCTCCTTTTGCATGCAAGATTGTTTCTCAATTTTGGATTTTTCCTGCACATTTGAAGAACTCGAGAAACTTTTTGGTACTCATTTCATATTGGGTCCTTGATGGTTAGTGGACAAGTTATTTGCACGTTTAGGTGCCCAAACAAGTTTATTTCTCATACAATGATTTTTCTTATAGATGCACATATGAGAAATATGTCCTAACTTACCACAATAATTGCATGTCATACTGCTTTCATTTTTCATATAATAATTTTCATTTCCAACTATCGAGTGATCATGATCTTGATGAATGTCATGTTTAACGATAGATAAATTATAGTTGGCATGAATTTCTTCTTTTTCATATGAAGGTTGTACACATGTGGAATCTTTTGTTTTATTAATTTCATGAAATAAATCTTCAACTTGATTATCAAGAGATATGCAATTTACATAACATGGTAAGGATTCAAATTTCGTAAGATTTTCTTCATCAAGAAAAATATATTTATTTCTTAAATTATCTATATTATTTTCAATTGAGGAAATATTTTTCAAACAATTTAAACTTTTATTTTCTAAACTCATCAATCCATCATATACATCATTTAATGCATATAACCATTCATCATTTAATAATTTGAGTTTAGTATCATTTACCTCTATTTCTCTTTGAGTCATTTTGAGAATAGTTTCTATTTTCTGCCCTTTTGACTCTTTGCTCATGGTACACTTTTTCTTGGCATAATTTTGAGGATGATTCTCTTCCAATGAATTTTACCCTTCCCTGCGTTTACTTTCAATGTCAAAATTGTTAGTGACAAGGTAATAATTATCAAGTATTCAAAATGTCCTTGGCACAATCATAATTTTTAATTCTCTCATAAGCATCATCGCACAAGCAATTCCGGAGATTTTGCATAGCTTTGAGATTCAAACAAAAACAGTTTTTGTCAAACTCAGTTTGATGTTATTTGGGTTTAAGAATGAGTCTGTAACGCCCCGATTTTTCAAGCTTTTGGGCTTTCCGTTTTAATTAAACAGTATTTATTTGTTTGCATTTTATTGGAGGGATTAGAGAGTGAAATAAAATAATCCGAGACCGTAGTCATGTTCTACGCTATCGTAGGAAGCTATGGTTAAATTTTGGTCGAAAACTCAGATGGAGTCCGGTCTGCGTTTTACACTGACAGTATGATTTTACTGCTCAAACGACCTAATTTTGACTCGTGAACGAAACCGTTAGGTTTTATATTTTATTTCCAACAATATTGGTTCTTTTGAAAATTTTCAAAACAAAGAAGTCGTTACATGTTATTTGGACGTAAACCCTAAATCGGGTGGACAACGGAGCTGAATACATGATTTTCTTGGACCTGCTAACGGATAAGATGACATCATCATGAAATCATCACCATGCCACATGTCAAATCCCTATGGAGGACACGTGTCAATTTCCTGTAGTCCCGAATAAAATATAATATACCAGAAAATATCTGGACGCGAAATTACCAAAATACCCTTGCACTTAACTACAAGATTGCCATTGAAGTGAGATTTTTTTTCTATTTCACCCCTCCCACAAGGCCTCACGGCCAGCTCTCTCTTTCTCCCCTAACCCACCCATTTCTCACCATTTTTTATTTCTTCAAGCTTTTCTTCATAAATCTTCAAGCTTTGCGTAGACTTTGTTGATTCGTTCACTAGTTTCATCATCTAGGAGGTATTATACTCAACTTTCATCTCTTAATCTCTCTTTAATCTCCATGATTCATGATAGTTTAGTTTTGAACTTAGAACTTCAAAAATCCATAAGAAATTGTAGAAAAATCCTTTTTACACCAAATCAATTTCTTTGATCCTTGTTCATGATTGTCTACCATGATCCAAGAGTTGGAAACCAAAAGAGCTCTCTACTCTCAATTGGGAAAAAGGGGCCGAAACCTCCATTGATGAGTGGATGGAGTTTTGGTTCAAGTTTTGGTGTAATAGACTTTGATCTAGTCTTACCACACCTAATAAGGATGGAATCCAAGAGATGACAATTTTTGAAACTCCCTAGCCATATTTTCTTACCCATGGCCGAAGCTAGGAGGGGGGATTAGGAGAGAATTTTTGTGTTTTAAAGTTGTTGTATTTATTGATTGATCATGTGTAGTTGCCGACGAGTAATCGGACGAGAAACCGGGGGACCTCCGGACTGATTGGACAACTTTGTGCTTACCGGGAACTTCAAGAGGTAAGGGGGAAATGCCCGAGGGATTCTCCCGATGGCTACATGTCATCATATTTGCTCTGTATGTAATTAAGTTGTGTGGTGGTTGATTTATTTGCCTTCGGCAATTACTTGATTTGTTGATAATTGTTTATTAATGTGTGATGTAGTAGTTGGATATGCAATTTAACTGTATTATCTACTGTAACTTTTATGATGTTGACTGTGATGTTGACTGTTGATTGGGAAGCCTGACAGTGGTCAGTGCTCAATTAACTAACAAAGATAAAAGCCTTGAAAAATTTTGAATTAAATGCCAAAGATTTATTTGGGAAACGTTGGGTATTTTCAAAGACGCAAGTTTTCTAAAGAAAAAGTGGATCCAAAAGTAATTTATGAAGTTAGTAGGAAAAGTACATTTTTAAACGCTAAAACGATGTTTTAATTCCGAAAAGATTTACGAAAAATGTTTTCGAAAACAGTAATGCTATTCTGGGACGACGTTTTTGGTCCCAGCTGTTTCCTTTCAAAAATTGGTTTTTGGGAAAGGGACTTTCAATAAAAGTTAAGTTTTACCATAATTCGATGGTTTTCAAACCGTTTTCAAACAGAAAAGTTTTTCTGTAAAACGAGTTTTCCCAACGGTGTAAAAACCGACAACTTGGATGAGTTGCCGAGTTTTCGTTTTGGATTTGTGTTTCACAGAACGAAAAACGGTGAAAAACGATGAAAACGTGAACCTAGCATACGAGACGTCGGGATGTTAGTGTTCTGTAAAAATAGCACGAAAGGCCGTGCAATGATGTTATGGACTGTGTGTCCTATGGACTATGTGTCCTCCTCTTGTTATGAGGAAACGAAATTAAGGGTGAATAATGTTTTCTATTACCACGAACCTTGGGCTGGTGCATCGGTCTAGGGCTCCGCGATTGAGCACTCGGACGTTCGTCCTGTGTTAGAAGTTTTAAAATAGTGTAAATTGTGAATAGTCGGGAGCTTTGAGCTACGATAACGAAAGAACAAAACAAACAAAAGTGATAAGACTTGAAACATTTTTCTCATGCATTTGTTTTTAGGCAGACGTGCCATCTGGATTGGGGGACCTTGATGGCAGGGAACCCTGTGATGACTTTAAGTCATTGTGGAACATTATGCCTTGATGGACAATGGTGTCATACAACTGACGAATATTGTGCCTTGAGTTGGACAATATCGTATGACCATTTACAGTTTATTAAGTACCTCTGAATGTAATTCCATGTAATCGCGTAATGTCATGGTGTTCATGTACTTCCGAATAAGCACTTAGGTGCTGGTCATTGTTGCCTTGGGCCAATGTACCTTGAGCCTGATTAGCTCAGTTTTTACACAACGGTGTCCGGAGATTAAGTAAAGAATTAGATGATGAATATTGAAGTGTCATGCATATGTTTTGAAAATGACGATGACTGTCGGGTATGAGACCCTATGATATACTACTTGTTTATCCAGTAGAATTTTATACGTAATAATTGTATATGTCCATGTGCTGTTGATCTGTAATGCATATAGTTATCTTGTTTGAATCCATATATTGGTATCTCACCCTTGCCTGTACATGTTGGACACCCTGTTGTGTTCTTGGATACATGTACAGATGCATTTCAGTGGATCCCTGGGCCACTTTGGGACCCCGAAGCTGGAGTCACTTTACGTCGACGGCAAGGATGTGTGGACTGGCAACAACGAGGCTTAGTCTCAAGGGTTTGAAGTATACTAGGTAGTATATTTTATCATCTTTAGATGTTCTTGTATTAGACCAGCTCTTAGGATTTTTGATGTACGTATGGCGTATGAAAAGATTGGGAAAATGATTTACGCCTTATGCCAAGGTTGAGTTATTATTACAAAGGATGAATGGCAATTTGTTTTATATGATTGTTCTATTTTGTTTTTGGTATCAGATTTCTATAAACACTCGAGTGAGTGTTTTTCAAAAAAAAAAAAAAAAGTTTTTAGTTTTCGTAGTGGGTTACCATGTGATGTCCCAAAAGGGGGTGTCACAGAGTCCATAGACTTCAATATCCCATAAGTCCACATCAATTGACTACATAAAGATTTTGATTCTCATTTTCCAATAAATAAAATTCTCACCATCAAAGAATGGTGGTTTGTCAATTTCAAAACCATACATTTTGAAAAACCTTTTAAATGGTTGCCAACAAAAGAATCTTAACTCTAAGCTGTTAAGCTACTAACTAGAGCCGAAGCTCTGATACTGCATGTTGGCCATGGCAACCATTACCCAAGAGGGGGTGAATTGGGTGATCGTGTAATTAAAAACTTTTTGTGCAATCAAAACGCCATTTTAAAACTTAATCAGAGATAATAGTGGAATAAAATAAATTACAAAGGCGGTAAATAAAATGATTGAATGTAAAGCGCTATAAATAAATTGCTTTAAGATAAATTGAATTGTGGGTAATTGAATTTGAAAAAAACTTTTGCAAATAAAGCTCTCGAATAATAAATCGCAAAAAGAAAATGACAATATCGTAAATTGCAATATTTAAATTGCGATAATTAAATAACTGAAATTAAAGTGCGATAAATAACTGCAATAATAAAATGATAGGGAAAAAGAGAACACGTAGATTTATCCTGGTTCAGCTACCAACTACCCTAGTAGCCTACGTCCAGTCCCCAAGGTCAATCACCATGGGTTTTCACTCAATAACTAGCTTTTAAATTTGGTTCAGCTAGAAACCTTCACAAAATAGAGCACTCCTCACAGACCAAGGATATCACCTCCCCCAATGAAAGAGCCTCAACCAAGCTTAACAGGTGTTGGTAACCTTACAAGCACTCCTCACAGACCAGGGATATAACCTCCCCAAGTGCGGAGTCTCAACCAAGCTTAATAGGTGTTGGTAACCTTCAGAGCACTCCTCACAGACCAGGGATATAACCTCCCCCAGTGAAAGAGCCTCAAAACCCAAGAGATATCACCTATCTTGTCAATTTGGTAACCAAAAGATGGTTTGAGTCGTTTGACTCTTACCACAATATAGCACTCTTAATAGTGCAGATAAAAAACAAATTGAAGCTCAATACAACTCAAACTATATGGAGTAAAAGCTCTCTCTCAATATAAGTATAATCAAAATGTATAGAGTAGTGAGAGTGATAAAAGAACTAAACAGAGTTTTAGCGCAACTAGGATTAGTGAGTTGTGTTCTTAGATGGCTTGCCTCAACATCCCTATTTATAGAATACATTTAAGCCCATAGGAATTAGGTTAAACCCAATAGGAAAACTAATTTCCCTCGCATCATAATCGATTATACACAAGGTCATAATCGATTATCTCACTTAAGTACAAAAGGCGCTGGGAGGCAGTAGCCTTATAAT
The DNA here is from genome assembly GCA_039655645.1 of Ammopiptanthus mongolicus. Lineage (NCBI taxonomy): Eukaryota > Viridiplantae > Streptophyta > Magnoliopsida > Fabales > Fabaceae > Ammopiptanthus > Ammopiptanthus mongolicus. The sequence continues at coordinate 63,747,588 of CM077347.1, read as the reverse complement.
CAATTACCCCAATCTAAAAGACATCTAAGAATTGATTCTTCTAACACCACATAAGTGCTCTTACCCCCCTTTGTAGCTCCATGATGCCCCTTCCTCATGCTTCAGCCCAATCTTCATTCAAACCAAAAACAACAACAAAAATAACTCAACATTTGGGCTTGGGCAGCGCATACCACATGTAGCAGCCCTTGCTCCATTTGAAATAAACACACATGAAAAATAAACTTAAGTGTTGGGGCCTAATTAAATAAATATTCTGCACCCACACATTTTATTACAACTTAATTAAAATAGACAAGTAAAAAATGGGCAGCATGTCATGCGCTCAACCCTCCTTCATGTGGACTCAAGTAGTTGATCAATTTGGGCTCCATTCCTTCTAGTTTTGGCCTTGCTTCCATTATAGTTGTCACCATTTGGTTTAAGGCCTCTTTAGCTTTCTTGGCACGTGCTCTTGTCATTGGTCCTCCTAGTCCTTGAAGTGCTTCACTAGTGTCCTTGCTTATTATGTCCTCATCATTTTGGCTAAGGAAGAGAATGATATGTTATCTTTTTTGGCAAAATCCATACTAGATACCTTGATGGGGGAAGGAGAATATGATTTGACCGAAGTAGATTTGGTAGGAATTCTACCGAGTGAATTCTGGGCAGGTAATGATCAACCAAATACGCTTGAGGGTGACGTATGAGCTGTGGAAGTAGAATGGGGCATATTATCTGAAACAGTTTTAGCTAATGCTAAGGTAACAATGTTCGAAAAACCCACTGACGAGATGGTCTAGCCGTTTCGTAACATTTCATCAATTTTGGGATATTGCACATGTATTCACCTGTCAAATGTTTTATGACAAGATGTGAATCGCCCATTATTTGAACATAATGGACATTCATCGATATCAAGATTCTTAGTCCCATAATCAAAGCTTCGTATACAACTTGACTATTAGAAAACTTCGACAGCAGTTGACACATAAATCTCCAATTTTGTCCAAATGGACTTGTGATGGCAATTCCCGCTCCTGCCCCCTTTTGGGTTTTGGACCCATCAAACATTAATGCCCCAGGTTTCAAATTGATACACCGGGTAGCCTCAACAAAGGGATCCTCCACCTCGAAGGATGCTAAGCAACAAAGTCGGCTACAACTTATCCCTTAATAGCTCTTAAAGGGACATATGTAAGTGCGAAAGCACTTAACTTAATGGCCCACTACATTAATCTACCTTGCAAGATAGGCCTATTAAGCAAATATTTAACTATGTCAATCCTACACAAGACAAAAACTTCTTTTGGCATTAAATAATATTCCAATTTTGTACAAGCATAGAACAAAGATAAACAGAGTTTCTCAATGAGAGTATATTTAGACTCAACATCGTTTAGCAAATGAGTAAGGTAATAGATTGCTCTTTCCATTCCATCATCAGCTTCCTGTGCTAGTAGGTAGCCGATTGACTCTTCAGTGGATGATATGTACAACTTCAAAGGCTTCCTTGACCTTGGTGGCACCAAAACAGGAGGACTAGCCAAAGCTTGCTTGATGTGATCAAAGGCTTGCTGCTGTTCTAGCCCCCATACCAATTCTTCTGCATCTTTCAATTTAAGCAAAGGAAAAAATACCTTCATTTTCCCAGCCGAATTAGCAATGAACCTCCTCAAAATGTTAATTTTTCCTATTAAGCTCGACAACTCTTTTTTGTTCCGAGGAGGTCTTGCCTCTAACACTACTTTGGCCTTGTTTCTATCAATCTCTATGCCATGTTGATGTACCAAGAAACCAAGAAAGTTACCACCCGAGATGCCAAATGCGCATTTTTCTGGATTCATCTTCAAATTATGGAATCTCATCCTTTAAAAGGCTGATATCAAGTCTCCAAATGTTGGTCAAAATCTTCAGACTTGACAACCACATCATCTATGTATACTTCCATACTTGTCCTGATCAATTCATGAAAAATGGCATTCATGGCCCTCTGATACGTAGCCCCAGCATTTTTTAACCCGAATGGCATTACCACCCATTCACAAAGCCCAATAGCTCTGGGACATCTAAAGGCTGTTTTATGAACGTCTTCCTCAGCTATATAAATTTGGTTATACCCTGAATGTCGATCCATAACAGTTAGAATACCATTACTAGCCACAACATCAACTAACATATCGGCAATCAACATAACGTATCCATCTTTGGGTGTTGCCAAATTCAGATTCCTATAATCAGTGCAAATCTTGAGGTTTCCATTCCTTTTAAATATTGGGGCTATGCTGGATATCCATTCTACATACCTGACTATTCTGATGAACCCAGCCCTTAACAATCTTTCCATCTATGCCTTGATCTTTGGTAATAACTCGGGATTGAAACGCCTAGGAGGCTGTTTATATGGTTTGAAACCCCCTTGATCGGCAATCAATGTTCCACTAACTGTCTAGATAAACCGGGCATCTCATTATAATCCCAAGCAAAACAATCTTTATATTGTTTAACGAGCTCGACTAGTCTGGCCCTATCAAATTCGGCTAACAAACCACTAACTTTAATCATTCTTGGTCCGTCATCTGATCCCAAATTTACTTCTATCAATGGGGCCTGAGCTTCGAATGTGGGCACTTTTTATGAACATGAGAGTGTAATTCTTCTCCCTTTGGCACCTGCCCCATCGTATCATCACCATATATTTCCCATGCTTCTCCCTCAACTGACCTTGCTTCAATTAGCTTACTCTCAGTTGTGAATGTTGTCAACCTTTGAAGGAGATCCTCTAGTACTTGGGGCTTATTGATCATTAAATATGTCTCCAAAAGGCTATGAATCGGCCTGCATCTCAACTATGTAACCTTTTGAAGTCAAATCAAAAGACTTCAATGCACCTTCCTCATAATCCTTGGCAATTTGAATCAGCTCCATGTAGGGTAAATAAAATATGGCCTCAGTAGAACATAACTCAGCCGTGAAGGGATTCTTATCTACTGCAATAGTTTCTATTTCATCCCCATTCCACATTATCAGTTTTTGATGTAAGGTAGATGGCACACATCTGCTTGAGTGAATCCCAATAAGATTGCGTAAGTTGTTTTAGCGTCCACCATGAAGAATGCAAAACTAACCATTTTTGATCCCACAGTCACATCGGCTACCGAAACTCCCATAGCAGCCGTAGTGTCCCTAGTAAAGTTGGTCATCTTCATGTTAGACGGTACCAAGTCTTCCTTGGTCTTTCCCAACTTCTTCATAGTACTAACAAGCATAACATTCAACACAGCTCCTCCATCGACAAACACTCAACTGATAGCTTTTCCGTTTAACTAAGCCTTGATATACAGGGGCTTTAGATGCTTGACCATCTCTTCAGTGGGTTTTTCGAACGTTGTTACCTTAGCATTAGGTAAAACTATTTCAGCTAATATGGTCTATTCTACTTCCTCAACGCATACGTCACCCTCAAGCGTATTCGGCTAATCATTACCTGCCAAGAATTCACTCGGTAGAATTCCTACCAAATCTACTTCACTCAAATCATATTCTCCTTCCCCCATCAGGGAATCTAGCATGGATTTTCCAAAAAATATAACATATCATTCTCTTCCTTAGCCAAAGGATCCTCCATTTTATCATTTTCCCCAAATAGGTGGTCGCCTATTTCAATAGTAGGGTCTGCCTCCGGGCTCCTATCTTCTATATTCTTGGGAAGATCTTTCATATGGCTAACCTCTAAATCCTTTTTATTCATATTTGGCTGGGGAGGTCCGTTCTTCAGTTAGGACTCAGCTTCTTGATTCTCCTCCCCTTTTGGACGGCCGAAGGCTATTTCCAGAGTTTTGGCTACCACTGAAGATTGCACTTCTTCTTGAACCACCTTCTTTGCCTCGGCTAACATTTGTAACATCTGCTTCATCTTCTGAATTTGATTTGTAACACCCCAGTTTACGCTTGCTTGTTATAAAGTGTTGTTATATATGTTATCCCTGTTGATATGTATATGTTATGTGTTGTCATGCTTGCCTTAGATGTTTAGGGACGTGTTTTGGGGTAGTTAACGTTAGAACGAGTCAGATCAGTGATCCTTACAGGGTGGCACGCCCGTGCTCCAGTGCAGTATGCTCGTGCCAATTGATCAGCACGCTCGTGCTAAAGGTCTGCACACCCATGCTCTACGCGCAAACCAGAAACGCGTTTTAGGCTCTTTTGGTCAGCCCGTTTCGCCCCAATCCTTCTTATACCTCTTTTGCTCAACCTAAAACACATAGCCGTCATTCCGAGAGTTAGAAACAGCCGTCATCAACCTTTTTCTTGGGTTCCCATTGAATCCTTGGGCTTTCCCAATCCTGGTTTGGGTGTTCTTTGTCAAGAACACATTCCGGTAGTGTTGTTCGTTGCGTTTAGGGATAAGCTGCTAGCTTAGTGTTACTCTTAGGTAAGGTAACCAACCCTATTCATCCTTTTCTTTGAATCCCTTGAGCTTATTGTTGAACCGTTTTCACCCTATCAACCAGACTTCGTTGTTCGTGTGCCAATGCTGTGAACGGCAACTAGCAGATTAGTTTCTCAGGGATCTAATCGAGGTATCTTTATAACCCTTGTGTTAATTCCCTTTTCTTTTCCTTGTTTGGGGAATTAACTTAACCTTTTGGCTTGGCGCTCTTGATCAAAGCTCGTGAAACCTATTGAACCTGTTTGAGGAGTCAAGTGTGGACTTGGTTCTTGTTGGCTTATAGGCTGGAATCATCACGCCAGGTATGGGAGAAGGGATTAGTATAACATATAGGTTTTAGGGTAGCGTAAGGTGAAGGTTAACCTATGACCCTATTTGTGTGCTACATGCCTTAGTTGATGTATGAATTGGTTATAGTTGTTTACACATGATATTAATTGCTTAATTGGTTTATATGACCTTGGCATGATGTTTATGATGTTGTTGATATGCCATGATTGTATGAATTGGTATGTTGAAGCTGCTGTTAAAACTATGTTAATAAAAGACGTAGGGATGTTAGTGCTAAGCCTTAGGATTGATTGAAGTGTTAAAAATCTAGAAAAGCTGCGAAGTTCCTAGAACTGAGACGCTGTAACAGTGTTAAGCATGGCCATGCTCAATATTGGCATGCCCGTGCTCCCCGCTCAGTAAAGCCAGCACGACCGTGCTCTCAGTAGCTCGCCCGTGTCGGAAAGATGAGAAAAAGTGACGTTATTTAGCACGTTCGTGCTCTCGTGCAGAACGCCCGTGCCACATGGCCAGCACGCCCGTGCTCAGGCCGTGCCACTGTCAGAATTAAGAAAACTTTGCTGTTTTAAACAAAAGAGATTTAATATCCTTTTGAAGTAAAAATATGACATTAGAGATTATAAAACACGACCTTGAACATAGTTAATGAACTAGGAAAATGATATGGTAAGATGTAATAATGGAGACTTAATTAAGAGATTAATTAGTGAGAAGATGATGTTATCGGTAACGACATACTGTTACCGATGTTGTTGGTTAAATCATTCTTGATGCATAATGGTCAAGATTGATGTTGTTAAATCACTTTGATGCTTATTGGTCAAAGTTGATAGCTTGTGTTAAAGGTGTTGATGGAGATGGTTGCCATGTTGTTTGTATGTTAGCATTGAATGCATCATGACATGGTGTTGTTAGTTTGGGAGATGTTACAATGACTGGGGAGTTCGTCCGAGAGTATGGCGAACTGGCCATCCGCGGTGATTCATCCTAGAGTTAGGTTAATCAAGCGCATCCGTGGTGGTTCATCCGGGAATATGGTGGATCGGCTATCCAAGGGGTTCACCCGTGAGTTTGGGGAACTGCCGGCATTGGTGCTTATTGGCCAATGTGGATATGCAACTTCGTCGTCTTCCTGAGTTAGTTATTGGATCCACATTGCATATGGAGTAGCGGAGTAGTTTTGCATCGCATAGCATGTTATAATGTGATATGAGGGTGTATGTTATGCTATATGTTGATTTATGATGTTTTACATGTTGTGTGATCATCTTGCTAACTACTCTATTACCGTTTATGTTTATACGTACAGTTCCTTACTCCGTACTGTTGTTATTGTTTTACATGTACCTTTGGTTATGTAGAGGATGGTGAGCAACCAGTTGAGGAGTGATCCCGAGAAGATCGCTTGCTCTTAGTTTTTAAATTATGTTTAGTTATGTTAGATGTTTTCCAATGCAATACCAGTAGTGGTTACCAGCTCTGATTTTGTGACATCGGGACTTGGGTTTATTTTATGTTTATGTTTTCCGCAGTTGTTCTTATGTTAAACGTTTTGGATCATGTGGTACCTGTTACCCCTTTGGTTTTTAATTTATGGATTTTTGTTTCTGTGATATATATATTTTTTAAATATTATCGTATGCGGGGTAGCGGGTGTCACATTTAGTGGTATCAGAGCCGGTCTGTCCTACAGTCCGGGGTATGTGTCTTTTGTGTTTTCTTCTGTGTACTCTTATATGATTATCTATGCCTAGCATGGATGTTGATATAGGATTGTGTGAATCTTAGTTTCTCTTCATGCTTAACTTCTATGTTAAGTGGTTTGTTTTGGACTGGTTATCAGCCAACCAAGTCCGAGCTTGTAGAAATTTCGAGGATGAAATTTTTATAAGGGGGTGGAATTGTAACACCCCATGTTTCGCTTGCTTGTTATAAAGTGTTGTTATATATGTTATCCTTGTTGTTATGTATATGTTATGTGTTGTTATGCTTGCCTTAGATGTTTAGCGACGTGTTTTTGGGTAGTTAACCTTAGAACGAGTCAAATCAGTGATCCTGACTGGGTGGCTCGCCCGGTCTCCCGTGCAGCACGCCCGTGCTCAACGTGCACACCAGAAACACGATTTGGGCTCTTTTGGTCAGCCTGTTTCGCCCCAATCCTTTTTATACCTCTTTTGCTCGACCGAAAACACATAGCTGTTTTTTCTAGAGTTAGAAGCAGCCATCATCAACCTTTCTCTTGGGTTCCCATTGAATCCTTGAGCGTTCCCAATCCTTGTTTGGGTGTTCTTTGTCAAGAACACATCCCTATAGTGTTTTTCATTGCGTTTGGGGATAAGCTGCTAGTTTAGTGTTACCCTGAGGTAAGGTAACCAACCCTATTCATCTTTTTATTTGAATCCCTTGAGCTTATTGTTGAACAGTTTTCTCCCTATCAACTAGACTTCGTTGTTCGTGTGCCGGTGCTGTCGACGGCAACTAACAGATTAGTTCCCCAAGGATCTAATCGAGGTATATTTATTGTAACACCCCGAATTTCACCTTATATTAATACATATTACTATATATTATTCTTGACCAATATATGTTATTTACGATTGTTCTTGATGTCAAAGTTCATAGTTGGGGTAGTTTAGCCTTAAGGAATGGTCAATGAATTCAAGTCCAAGAAACCTATTTCATGGTTTTGGACATATCTTGAGTTATAGATGTCCGATTGAGGCGATCTTGGATGCGTTGGAAAGCTTAGAGAATTATCTACAAGTGTTATTTCAGGTGTTAAGGCCAAATTCGGCTTCTAAAGTTTCGCATCGCGAGGATACATTCGCCTCGCGAACCTGACAGCCAGATTTTTGCAGCTCTCTGGTTCGCCTCGCGAAAGACTACTCGCCTCGCGAATCTGCGCGCACCAGAATCGTGTTTTTGGGCTTCTAATAAGCCCATAATGACCTTAACTCATATTTATACCATAAGACTCGACCTAAACCTATTTTCTAAGTCGAATTACTCTTAGAAACTGCCTCTTCCTCTCCAGACAAGGATTTCTAAACCCTTTCCAAGGATCCTTGAAGGAGATTGCACCATTGTTCATCGTTCTTCGTCTCCTTCGCTTGAAGAGCATCACTGCCATCACAAGCCCTCTTCCTAGTTGCTGCTCTTGAACCTTTTGGGGCTCTGATCGTAAAGTCAAGCGTCGTAAGATCGAGCATTCGTGTAGACGCAACCTTTTCCGGACCTTTTTCCTTCCTTTGTGCATTGTGATCGTCATACCAGGTATGGGGGGAAGAAATAGATCATGAGTATGTGGGTTTTGGGATAGGTTAAGATGAAGGGGTTAACCCATGACCCCTATATGTTTGTCTATATGCATTGTAAATGCCTATGTATATGCTATGAGTGTAATTATGTGTATGTTATGTATATGCCATGTACATGCCTATGTGAATATTGTATAAATATATATATGTTTATGGTTCTATGATTTTGATTATGGGTGTTTGTCTTGATGATATGATTGAAATATTATGATGTGCGATGAATAGTATGAATATAGATACGATATGCATTGATGAGATTTTACGATGTGCATTGATAATGATGACTTGATGATGATGTGCGTTACAATAAAGAAAATAGGATTAGTGAAAGAACATAGCTTAGGGACGTTTGGTACCCCATAATGAATGAGTTGTTATGAGAGGTGAGATTGATAATATTGGATTAGTTTTGGAAACCCATAGGGATGATTCTTGAGAGATGGGACGATAGGCATAGGGATAACTTAGAGAATTCTTAAGATTCCCAAATCTGTTATGATTCGCCTGGCGAATAGCGAGACAGAGAGACCATTTGTGGTCTGACGTGGTTCGCCTAGCAGATTGTAATCCGCGAGGCGAATGAGAGAACCTGTTAGGAGCTCTCGAGCTCGCCTCGCGAGCCAGGATTCGCCTAGCGAATCTGGGTCTCTCACCCAGATTCTGTTGTGAAGGAATAATGAATAGAGTAATGAGAAAAAGACTGTGAGATCACAATTCAAGGTTGATAATATAGAAAAGAACGTTAATTCTAATAATGACGATATGATAATATTGGCAATGTTGATAAAGGCAATAACGATGGTTAGCGCCTAGTTGTTTGATGATCATCGTTGATGGTCATTGTTGATAATCAATGTGATTGATTATGATGATAATATTGGCAATGCTGATAAAGGCAATAACGATGGTTAACGCCTAGTTGATTGATGATCATCGTTGATGGTCATTGTTGATAATCAATGTGATTGATTATGATGGTGGATGGTTGGACATGTGTTTGCATGTTGTTGAGCATAGCATGCATCATACGTTGACGTTGTTATGTTGGGTGGAAAGCAAATGATGAATCGCGATAGTGGAGGCCACAATGGGTGTTATCCCGGCCTTGCGGGTACGTTGGGTATGGAAGTTCCAGGTGACATGGGCTAGCTACCTATTGTCGGAGTGACCTAAAGAATAAGCTTGAGTACCCTGACTAGCCACTATACGTTATCAGGATTAGTGAAAGTGTTCGGGGATGGCCCATGGTCTGGCATATCATCCACGTTGATAATCGGACATGTACTCCTAATCGTCTTTCCAGAGTTAGAGTTGTTGGCCACATGCATACGGAGTAGTGATGTTGCATTCGCATTGACATGCATCTTTGATATATAATGATTATATCTGTGGTGATTGATGTATGTTGTATGCCATCTTAATTACTATTCCATTCCGTTTACATAGATTCATGATTGTGTTTCTTACCCCTCTCTTTGTTATTCTTGTGCATATGTTGTGGTATATGCAGAGGAGGGTGAGCATGCTGACGATGAGTGATCCCGAGGAGATCTCTCTCAGTAGTTAGGATTTATAATTTATGTTATTCGGTTTTATTCCGATGTATTATCGGTATATGTATACCAGCTCTGATATGTGACATCGGGACTTGGGTTAAGTTTATTATTTATGTTTTCCGCAGTTTGTTTTCAAAGGATTTTGATTATTTCAGATTCCTACGTTTTACGTTATAGATGATGTGATGCACATTACCCTTGAGGATATGTTTTTATTTTAATTGTTATATTTTTAAAGACATGTATGATTTTATTTATGTTTTATTATATGCGGGGTAGTGGGTGTCACATTTATAACCCTTTTGTTAATTCCCTTTTCTATTCTTTGTTTGGGGAATTAACTTATCCTTTTGCATTGGCACTCTTGGTCAAAGCTCGTGGAACCTGTTGAACCCGTTGGAGGAGTCAAGTGTGGACTTCGTTCTTGTTTGCTCATCGGCTGGAATCGTCACGCTAGGTATGGGGAGAAGGGATTAGTATAACATATAGGTACTAGGGTAGCGTAAGATGAGGGTTAACCCATGACCCTATTTGTGTTCTATATGCCTTCGTTGATGTATGAGTTGGTTATAGTAGTTTATACATGATATTAATTGCATAATTGGTTTATACGACCTTGGCATGACGTTTATGATGTTGTTGATATGCCATGATTGTATGAATTGGTATGTTGAAGCTGCAGTTAAAACTATGTTAATAAAAGAAATAGAGATGCTAGCGCTAAGCCTAAAACTAGGATTAGTCCAATTGATGTGCATAAATCATAAAAGATATTGATGAGGGGTGAGATTGATGCCAATGGATTTGTCAAGAACGTTAGGATTGACTGAAGTGTTAAAAATATAGAAAAGCTACTAAGTTCCCAGAACTGAGACGCTGTAACAGCGTTGAGCACGCCCGTGCTCCCCGCCCACTAAAGCTAGCACGACCGTGCTCTCAGTAGCACGCCCGTGTCGGAAAAACGAGAAAAAGTGACGTTGTTTAGCATGCCCGTGCTCTCGTGCAGCACGCCCGTGCCACAGGGCCAATGCAACACCCTTTTCCCGAGTGTCACATTCCCGAACGTTTATAAGGCCGAAAATAATATTGATACTGAAAATGCGGTTTTTCTTTTTCTTTTTACAAAGATGTAATGGGATTAGTAAAGGTAAGTAATAATAAATGGACTTAGGTTCACTATGCATTTCTCAAAGACATACTGAATTAAAATGCAGAAATAGAAATAGTATTGTATACAGACATAGGTTCAATGCCTAACTGGCAACAAGAACATAATAGGTACTAGGAGTCACAGCTCCCCAGAAGTTACAACCGACACCTAACACAGTCTGGCCAAGATTAAACAGCAAAAGGAGTCCCCCTTCGGACTCAAAGTAAATGCTGGACAGTATCATCATCGCGTCCATCTGCTCAAGCAGAAACAACAATACCAGCAGAAAAGATATACAAATATGGGTGAGATCCCGATCATCAACACAACAAAGTAGCAGAAGTAAAAGTGGGACGACTCACCAGGTAACAATGTACCCAACATGCTTACCATATATCTCCATATAAATCATGTTAAACAATTAGCAGCATAAAATAAGGCATTCTCGAAAATATAGAACATCGATGTACAACAAATAAATGTAATCATCAACAGCCATGCAATGCAGTGCAATGTACATGACTCAATGCCATATGCCATAGGGTAAAACTCTGACCCCTACTCCATGGAGCTAACAAAACATCGGAGAGAGTGAATAGGAGGGCATGTTCCGGTTATTGCCAGCCATGAGCAAGATGCTACAACATTCGTAACGTGCACGTATCTGGCTTTACGGAAACACTCTCAACCAAACATGAAAAGTACGACATCTAGTAGAGGATATCAGTGTATTACACGGACTCTCCACGACACAGAAGAATCACCAACTGGTCTCATGTCAGCCATTCCAACCCTGATACCTCCAAAGACCATTTAAGATCATCACCGTAAGATTCGCACCCGCATCAAGGTGTAAGCTCAACTCCTAGGCTCAAGGCCTTACAACTCATGCAATGAAATGCCAATGCTTACACAAAGCAGATGCGAATAAAGCAATGTTTATCCACCGGATAAACCTCAAGGTTCACTAAGATTCTCTTCCTCAGAAATTATACGCGTCTTTGTATTGTAAAACATTTATCTATCGGATAAATCTCGTGATCCCTCCGGGATCGAGTCATCACAAGACTGAAATAATTGAACGATTGACCTGGATCCGAATCACCGATCCGTCTCTCAAGTCCTAAGCATTATGAATAAGGATTGAGAATCCTCGTAGATAAGTCTTTGATCCTTTCTAAGATATTAACTCCTTGATTTTCGATTAATGAAATAAGTGTTGGTTTACTTAAATCTTATGAAGTCATTGATGAACTAAGTCATCAATGGTATAGCACATGGTCTTGTTCCACCACATACCATACTTAATTATCTCTTGTCTTCAACTTAAGTTAATTACTTTAACTTAGGTTTTTCACGCTTAAAACTTTTACGATTTGAGTTGAAAACTCTCTTTGTAAACTAAAAACCTTTGTAATTAAAACTCATTTAATTTGACATAACTTGGTTACTTGCTTGAAGCAAGGTACCTTAACTAAGTTGAAAAGAGTTTTCCTTACTAACTTAGTGCAAAACCATGTTCTAAGTTAGTGTAAAAGAAAATATAATTCTCATCTAATCTTCTAACTATGATTCATTCTAAACAAACTTCAGGACAAGGTCCTCTTTATGGTTGAAAATGGAACTTTATCTTAATTCGAACATAAAGGTGATATCTCATTGAAACTATGTTAACTTTTATGAAATCACTTCATTATTTATCTTCTTAAAACACTTAGTTAGTCATCTAACTATGGCTAAAGTAAAAAGGCATTTTTCACTTTGGTGAAACACTTGAATGTTGAAACTTTATTTGATCTTTGGATCAAATCACTTATTGTTTTTCTTTGAAACATAAGTTATTAAAAACACTTTTCTTACTTCAAAACTTTGAATGTTCAAGAACAACACATGTTCTTCCATCTTTTTCTCACTAAGGCCGCAAGCCTACTCAAAAGAAAAGTGAAGATTTTGCTTCACCAAAATGACAAGTCATAGCTCAAAATGCTCACAAAATTATGACAAACAACAATCATACATCATTGCATCATAATCAAGCATAAAAATCCTTACTTGATCTAGGGATCAAAGTAGGTTTTTCATCATACGTGAAAATAATTTTCATCCAATCAACATCATCATAAACATATGCTAGAGCACGCTAAAGCATAAACCATTATTACAAACTTTGTTCTCCAAGAGAACTTAACAAATAAAGTGATGAACCCAAACCAAAGGGTTTCACCCACACAACATAAAACAACCATTTTCACCTCCACCAACTTTGGTGTGATGAAGTTCACGCCCCATACCTGTTGATGAATAATCCTCCGAATCAAAGTCGGTTGATCGGTTCGCAAATCTCCCGATTACTTGTCACCAACTACAAACAACACCATCAATCAAACATTAACATCAAACAACACAAATCTTCCTTATACCCACCAACTTGAGGTTCGGCCACTATATAGAAAAATAAGCTAGAGATGTCCTAAATTTCTTATCTCTTGGATGGATGATCCCTAAGTATACCTAACACTAAAACAAGTCTTATTACTCAAAACTTGAATCAAAAACTCAACCTTTTTCAACCTATAAGGTTCGGCAATTTTATACCAATATGGGTTGGAGAAAGCTTTTGGTTACATGCTCTTAGATAGTGAAAGAGAATGATGAAACTAGTTCATAGAAATTGATTTGGTATTAAAAGGATTTTTCTACACTTTTCTATGAATTTTCAAAGTTTTGGATCAAAACTTGGATCTTCATGAATCAAGAGATTCAAGAGATGAAATAGAGAGATTAAGAGAATTAAGATGGAGATCATACCTACTAGATGATGAAGTTTAAGAGAAAATGTAACGCCCCGATTTTCATGTTTTATAATTCTTCAGTATTTTAACGTTTTTATTTTATTGGAGGGTCTAGAGAGTGAAATAAAATATTCCGAGAACATAGTTATGCCCTACACAACCATAGGAAGCCATGGTTAAGTTTCGGGCGAAAGCTCAAACGGAGCCCGGTCTGCGTTTTTCACGGATAGTAGTGTTTTTCTACTATCAAGACCTAATTTGGACTCGTGGAAGAGACAATAAGTCTCAAGATTTAATTCTCTACGTTTTGGTTAAATTTCAAAAATAATAAAAAAAAAATCATTTCCTGACCTTCGTTCGAGCGAAATCCTCGATCGGGTGACGAATGGAGCCGCATATGGATTTACCGAGACTCGCCAACAGATAATCTTGATACCACACCATGCCAAATCACTTGGAAGAGCATGCCAGAGTCGTCATGACTTTTGGAAATATCTGGACGCGAAATGACCAAAATACCCCTAACCTTAACCTTTTACACTTTTACCATTTTACCCTTGAAGCAAATGACCTTTCTTCCCTTAAGTGAGTTTTTAAACGGTTGAACTCAGCCCCATTCGACCCCTCATTCACGCTGGACTCAGCCCCAAATAGCTCAAGAACGCACTCATCTTCAACCTAGAGAAAACTCCATTGTTGTTCTTGAAAATCCTTGAAACCTTGTTAGAAAACCTTGATCCTTTGATCAATCTTCATCCACTCTTAGGTAAGATCACTTCAATGATCTCCTAGCTTCTTGAATCTCTCTCAATCTCAAGATCAAAATCCTTTTTCATGAAAATCTATTTTAAGATCCAAAACTTTGAAAATTCATAGGAATTTGTAGAAAAATCCTTTTAATGGGAAACCAATTTCTTTGAACTCACTTCATCATTCTCTACCTAAACCCAAGAGCTTATGATTCAATTCTCATCCTAGCTCTTAATCCACAATATGGTCGAACCCTAGACAAGGGTGATGAATAGTGTTTTGATCAAATTTTTGATTTCTAACTCTTGATTCCATCCTTAGCATTCCTATTGTCTTTGAATCCAAGTGATGGAAAACCAAATCAATTTCTAACCCCTTTCCCACATAGTGGCCGAACCCTCTATGGTTAGAAATATTTGAGATTTGTTTTGGTTGTTGTTTAATGTTTGATTGTTTTGTTGTTTATACTTGGTGACGAGTATCAGGAGTTTCACAAACCGATCAACCGACTTTGATCCGGATATCTGCTCATCAACAGGTATGGGGGGTGAACCTCATCACACCAAAATGGTGGTGGTGAAGATGGTTGTTTACTTTATGTGTGGGTGAAACCCTTTGGTTTGGGTTCACCATTTAATTTGGTTCTCTTGGAGAATAAAGTTGTAATAATGAGCTTAGGCTTTAATGTGCCTTAATATGCTTTATCATATGTTTATGATGATGTGATTGGATGAAAATCATTGTCATATATGTTAAAAAACCTACTTTGATCTCTAGATCAGGTATGGACTTTTATGCTTGATTATGATTCAATGATGTGTGATTGTTGTTTGTCATAATGGGGTGAGCATTTTTAGCTATAATTTGCTTAGTTGGTGAAGCAAAGTCTCCATTTTTTCATTGGAGTAGGCTTGTGGCCTTAGTAAGAAGAAATATAAGAACATGTGTTGTTCTTGATATATCAAAGTTTTGAAGTAAGAAAAGTAATTTCATAACCTATGTTTCAAAGAACAACAAAAAGTGATTTTGATCCAAAGATCAAATGAAGTTTCAACATTTAAAGTGTGTCACCAAAGTGGAAAATGTCTTTTACTTTAGCCATAGGTCATTTAATCAAACTAAGTGTTTCAAAAAGAGAATTAATGAAGGAGTTAAGGAAAAGTGAAAACAGGGTATTCGCTTGGCTAACCCTATCTCGCCACGCGAGACAGAGGGAAAACAAGGCATTCACTTGGCTAACCTTGTCTCACCACGCGAGACAGAGGGCTAGCCCGAGCAGCAAAGATACAGCTTCTCGGCCTCGCGTCGTGATACCATTCTCGCCTCGCGAACCAGAAGGACTGTCTAAGCAGTAAAGATATAGCTTCTCTGCCTCGCCTCACGATACCATTCTCGCCTCGCGAAGCAGAAAGACTGTCTAAGAAGTAAAAATGGCCTCTCAGCCTTGCGTCACGAAACCTGTATTCGCCCCGTGAGAAAAGGTTTTTATTTATAAAGAGTGTTCTTCAACTCAAACTGTAAAGGTTTATGCATAAAAATCTAAGTTAAGTAATTAAATTAGAGTTGAAGACAAGGGATAATTAAGTACGGTACGTGGTGGAACAAGACCATATACTATACCATTGAGGACTTAGTTCATCAATGTCTCCATAAGACTTAACTGAATCAACACTTATTTCCTTAATTGAAAATCAAGGAGTAATATCTTTTAGAAAGGATTAAAGACTTATCTAAGAGGATTCTCAATCCTTATTCATAATGCTTAGGACTTGAGACATAATTCATAAGACATAAACACAAACACAAAGCGTTTTGGGTTTTGAAACAGTAGTTCGATGACGGACCGGTGATTCGGAGTTGAGTCTAGGAGTTGAGCTTACACCTTGATGCGGGTGCAAATCTTATGGTGATGTTTTAAGTAGTGTTGGAGGTATCAGGGTTGGAAGGGCTGACATGTGACCAGTTGGTAGCTCTTCTGTGTCGTGACGAATCCGATCAATACACTGATATCCTCGACTAGACGTCGTACTTTTCATGTTTAGTCGAGAGTGTTTCCATAAAGCCAAATGCGTGCACGTTACGAATATTGTAGCATCTTGCTCATGGCTGGCAATACACTAAACATGTCCTCCCATTCACTCTCTCCGATGTTTTGTTAGCTCCATGAGTAGGGGTTAGAGTAGAACCCAGTGGCATTCGCATTGAGTCATGTACATTGCACTGCATTGCATGGCTGTTGATGTTTACATTTACTATTATACATCGCTGTTCTGTTTTTAAGAATGCCTTATATTATGCTATTAATTGTTAAATGTTTAACATGATTTATACTGAGAATTGTAATAAGCATGATGGGTACACTGTTACCTGGTGAGTCGTCCCGTTTTTACTACTGCTGTGTTGTTGTGCTGATGAACGAGAATCTCACCCATATCTGTATATTTTCTTGCTTGTACTTGCTGTTGCTGCTTGAGCAGATGGACGTGATGATGGTTTAGTCCAGCAGTTTCTTTGAGTCTGGAGGGAGACTCCTTTACTGTGTCGGTACCCGTAGTACTTTTGGGGGAGTTGTGACTCCTAGTACTTATATTATTTCTTATTATTAGTTACACATTAGACCTATGTCTGTATACAGTATTATTTTTGTTTTTTGTTTTATGTTTTTATGTTTCTGTATTTCTAATACAGTATGTTCTAGAAATGCATGGTGAACCAAAGTCCATTTATTAGTATTATTTACCCTTACTAATCCCATTACGTCTTTGTGAAAAGAAAAAAAAAGAAAACCGTATTTTCTGCATTAACAAATATTTTTGGCCTTATAAACGTTCGAGAATGTGACACTCGGAAAAGGTTTGCATTATTTGGTATCAGAGCTGGCCGAGTCTTTTGGGGTTTGTAGGTTATGGTCTGTCTTGTTTGTGTTGTGTTTTCTGTGTGTTTCTCTATTGTTATCTCCATAAGAAGGATAATATTGTTTGCTTTATTCCTTTGAGTTTAACGATTATGGTTTTGAAGGTAGCAATGGCTGCTCAAAACCTTACTGCTGCTGTGAACGCCATACGGGAGATGGCTGCTGCAATGGTTCAACGTGACGACAGAGCTGCTGGGGGTAGAGGACTGGATGAATTTTTTCGTCGGAATCCACCTCAATTCAAGGGTGAATTCAATCCTGAATTAGCTGAGTGTTGGATCTAGACGTTGAAGAAAATCTTTGGAGCAATGATATGTACCGAGAATTACAAGGTTGTCTATGCAACCTATATGCTAGTGGAGGATGCTGAATACTGGTGGGAAGGAGCCCGTCAGATGCTAGTGCATGATCAACAAGTTGTGGACTGGAATGCTTTTAAGGGGAAGTTCCTAGAAAAGTATTTTCCTACGAGTGCAAGGCATGAGAAAAAGATGGAGTTCCTCCAGTTGAGACAAGGAGGAATGACTGTAGCTGAATACGAGGCCAAATTTGAAAGTTTGGCAAAGTTTTCAAATTATTTTCTAGACAATCCAAGGGAAGAATGGAAATGCAGGAAGTTCGAGGGAGGTCTGAGGATCGACTTGAAGAGAGCTGTAGTTCCTCTGGAAATTTATGTTTTCCTAAGGCCGATGCAGAAGTGTCATCTGATCGAGAGCTTGGAGCCCAAGGACAAGCGGACACAGAGTTCTGGACCGAGTAAGTTCCAAAGAGGAAACGGTGGTCGAGACAACAAATCTCGATGGAAGCCATATTCGAAGAAGCAAGATCAACATTCTGTAGGAGGAAGCAGTGGGGATTTCAGTCAGTCTGGAAATGCCCCAAACAAGTTCATGAAGTGTGGGAAGAGTAATCATGTCACCAGAGACTGTTCAATCAAAGGGATTATCTGCTTCAAGTGTTGGAAGCCGGGACATATTTCGCGTGACTGTATGCAACCAAAAGTGGAACATTCCGTCAACAATGTCCAAGCAGCGAGGCCTAAGGCAAAAGGCAGAGTCTATTCTGTGAATGGCGCTGAAGCTTCTCAGAATGAGGACTTAATCCAAGGTCAGTGTGTCATGGGAGGTAAAACCTTAACTGTACTGTTTGATTCAGGCGCAACGCATTCCTTTATTGCATATGACTGTGTGAACCTGTTGTGATTGCCTGTGTCTTCTTTACCTTTTGATTTGGTAATTTCTACGCCTAATGCAAAGCCTGTTATAACTGCTAAAGTTTGTTTGAACTGTTCTATTTCCGTTAAAGATAGAACATTTTTGATTGATTTGATCTGTTTGCCTCTTTCGCAAATGGATGTAATCTTAGTAATGGATTGGTTATCTTCTAACCATATCCTGTTAGACTATGCAAATAAAACCTTAGTTTTCCCTAGTTATGAGAATTCTGGATTTTTGACTGCCAACCAAGTAAACGCCTCTTTGAGAGAAGGAGCTCAAGGATACATGTTACTATCTTCTTTGGAGGTCAAGAGCGAGCTAGTCTTAGAGCACGTACCTGTCGTGAACGAGTTTCCGGAAGTCTTTCCAGAAGATGTACTAGGTTTGCCGCCAGATCGATACATCGAGTTTGCGATTGATCTTGTGCCAGGAATAGGACCAGTGTCTATGGCACCATATCGAATGGCATCTGCTGAGTTGGAAACCTTGAAGGAACAGTTGGTGGACTTATTGGGGAAGCAGTTTGTTAGACCCAGTGTGTCGCAGTGGGGAGCATCTGTGCTGTTAGTGAAGAAGAAAGATGGAACATCTCGTCTATGCGTGGATTATCGCCATTTAAACAAGGTTACCATTAAGAACAAGTATCCACTTCCGAGGATAGATGACTTGATAGATCAGATGAGGGGAGCGGCAATTTTCTCAAAGATTGATTTGAGATCAGGTTATCACCAGATTCGTGTGAAGGCAGAAGATGTACCAAAGACAGCGTTTCGAACACGCTATGGGCACTACGAATACCTTGTAATGCCATTTGGTGTGACGAATGCTCCAGCTATATTCATGAATTATATGAATAGGATCTTTTGTCCACACCTAGATAAGTTTGTTGTTGTCTTCATAGACAATATACTCATCTATTTGCGAGACTAGGAAGAGCACGTTGAACATCTTAGTGTAATTCTTCAGGTTCTGAAAGAGAAACAACTGTATGCAAAGCTGTCCAAGTGTGAGTTTTGGCTCGACGAAGTGTAGTTTTTGGGTCATGTGATTTCGAAGGAAGGAATTGTTGTAGATCCGTCAAAAGTTGAAGCAGTTCTTGAGTGGGAAAGACCAACCACAGTGATTGAGATACGCAGTTTTGTGGGTTTGGGTGGGTATTATCGGAGGATCATCTAGGGATTTTCTAAGATTGTAGGACCTCTTACCCAATTGACGAGGAAGGATAAAACGTTTGAATGGACTGAATCCTATGAGCAGAGTTATCAGGAGCTGAAGAAGAGGCTGACTACATCACTAGTGTTGATATTGCCAAATCCAAGCGAACCTTTTGAAGTGTGCTGTGACGCTTCATACCAGGGGTTCGGCTGTGTTCTGATGCAGAATTGGAAAGTGGTAGCGTATGCCTCGAGACAGTTGAAAGTGCACGAGAAGAATTACCCAACTCATGATCTGAAGTTAGCAGCGGTGGTCTTTGAGTTGAAGATTTGGAGGAACTACTTGTATAGTTCGATGTTCAATGTCGTTAGCGATCATAAGAGCTTGAAGTACCTGTTTGATCAGAAAGAGCTCAACATAAGGCAGAGACGGTGGCTGGAATTTCTGAAGGACTATGATTTCCAGTTACAGTATCATCCGGGAAAAGCTAATGTGGTAACGGATGCCCTGAGTAGTAAAGTGTTACATGTGCTGCCATGATGGTTAAAGAACACGAGCTGTTGGAACAGTTCAGAGATATGCATCTGATTAAAGGCCAACTTGCTACATGTTGGTGAAGTCTTAGGAATTCAGGATGAATTCTTTTTAAGGGTGCTAGAATGTGAAACTCGTCCCTAATATGTAGGGTAATAAGAATTTGACCTCTTTTACCCTAGCTAAATTTAAAAATCTAAAGATATTAAAGGAATAAATATTTCTTTTTAAAATCCTAAGGGTTAAATAGCAAATATGAGGAGGAAGGAGCAAAAACACAATGTAACCTAAAAGCCTTTGTAAAGCTTATGTGATTAAAAATGAAAAGGGGAGTAACTTTCCCTTTACTCCTCCAACGTAAACCAGAGGGAGGAGAAGAAATGGTGGATTGCTAGGGTTTGGATTGAGAGGAAATTGGTACGTCCTCTTCTCCATTTTCCTCTTCTTCTCTCTTTTACAAACATGAACCTCATGCTCTAGTTCCCTATTCTAGTGTAGAAGAAGCAAGAGCAAGCAGGAGATTTGAAAAACTCTTTTCAATTTCAAGAGCTTAGTTTTTAGCAACTTTAAGGTAAGGATCCAAATCTCTAACTTGTTAATCTTTTGTAATTTTGAATTTGATTGTATATATGCTTATTGCTGCAAAAAAAATTATTAACTGAGCACTGTGCATCTGCCATACGAAATGGCAGTGATTTTTTCTTTTGAAAATTTATGAAATTTGGCTATTTTAGGAAATCACGAATTTCAATTCGTGAAATGGAGTTGGAAATTATGGATGAAGTTTGGCACAATGTATTTGGGAAGTTGCAAAATTCTAAAACTCACGATAATGGAGTTTGAAACTCCAGGCGGTGTTGATGCACCGTTTTTGGCATATTATTATATATATTAAAATATTTATGAATAATATGTATTATAATATATAAGGAACTAAAGTGTATTTATTATATGATGAGTTAAATTTAGATATAATGTAGTGTATGTATGATGCCTCATATTGGGATGAATACTCAACCTGTTAGGTATAAATGTAATGATGAAAATCTATGATAAATGTTGAGCATACTTATTTTGACATAATGCATTCTATTGCTTCGAAATATTGGCGTAGAGACTATAAAAATAATGATATTAATGTTGCGAGTTGTTGAAGAAAGTATTGATTTTCATGTGGCAGAATTGTTGTTGTTATAAATACTCATGTTAGCCTAGTGGTTGAATTGAAAGAGACGATATATGTATTCATGGGAATGTATCAGATATGAGATTGATGGGAGTTGAATTATTCAGAAAGGTGTAAGTAATGTGTTAAATGTTGACAGGATCCACTATAAGGTCCATGTAAATATCCTAATTGAGTCATGTAATATTGTTCTATATTCACATTTTATGTTCTCTTATGTTATGTTTTTAGTTTATGCCCTTATTGAGTTTATGCAACTCATTCCCTTAGTATCTTAGACGCAGGTGTAGGAGTTGTTGGACCATCCCAAGCCGCCCAGACACCTTGAGTGGGGTTTCTAGTGCTATGCCTCGACCACGAAAAGAAAAATATCTTAAATTTCTTTTTGGACAAAACTTGGTTTTTGTATAACTCTTTTATTCACACTTGGGCCCATTACTTGTCTTGGAGTTGGTCTCCAAGAGTTGTCTTTGATTGTGGTTGTAATGTCTTTTTTTTTTTTTTTTTTATTAAAGAACTTTAGAAAGTGTTGATAAGGGTTCTTTATTGATTGTGGGAAGATATGGTTGATTTGTTGTGTGTGACTTTTAGGCTTCGGAGATGGGACTTCGTCCCTCCCTCTGGCCGATCAAGACTCCGACTTTGGGTCATGACATATACGTACATCGATGTATCTTCAAAAAATAGCAGAATTGACATATTTACACATGTACATTGATGTACAATTATTGTACATCAATGTATCCCTTAAAAATCTGGTTTTCTACTTGTTTCAGGTTCTTTTCTTATTTTTGTACATTGATGTACACTTGCTGTACATCTATGTATTTCTCGTTTTGATTTTTGTACATCCTTGTGGTCCTCTAATACATCAATGTATCACCATTTTTATTTTAGTACATCCATGTATCACCGTTTTTATTTTATTACATCAATGTATCAATTTAATACATCCATGTATCACCCCTTTTATTTTGATATTTAGGATGTTACATTTTCTCCCCTCATTTAAGAATTGCGTTCCCGAAATTAAATCCACACTCACGTACGAAGCAAATAAAGGTAATGTACCTTCAACAACGAGGTCTGGGACTTGCCGCACCAAGTCTTCTTCCAGCTCCCAAGTAGCCTATTCGTGAGTCAATCCTTCCCAAGACATCTTCACCAATGGAATCATCTTATTCCTCATAGTCTTAGTGCTCTAATCGATGAGTTGAAAATGCCTGACTCTATGGATCAAGTTATACTTTAGTTGAATTGACTCAGAATCTATCACATGTGAAACATCAGGTATGTACTTTCGGATTTGAGAAATATAGAAGATGTCATGAAGATTTGACAACTGTGGTGGAAGGGCTAATTGGTAAGTAATAGGCCTGACTACACTTTTTAGAATTTGAAAATGACCCATGAAACAAATAATTAGTTTTCTGACTGAAATTGACCTTCTCATCCCAAACTTAGGAGTGACTCTCAAGAATACATGTTCCTCTCCCTAAAATTCTAAAGACTTCCTTTTCTTGTCGGCATAACACCTTTTACCTATTTTGCACAATGTGCATCTTTCCCTTGATCATTCGAATCCTAATTGTGGTCTCTTGGATTAAATCTGATCCTAACAAGATTTGCTCACCTACTTCACACTAACATAAAGGGGACCTACATTTCCTAGTCACATCATCAATATATACATATAGTCATTAACTATTTCACCACATAATAAGTATACAATTCATGACACCTTAACTATAAACATAATTTTAAAGGAAGTCAACGATAACATTTACATAATAAAATCATGCACTTAAGCATCTGTTTCTGACCATCCTCCTAAAATTATAATACCTTCACTTGCATTTCATCATTATAAGCATTCTCAAAAATATATTTATAACAAATAATCCACAAAGAAATTGAAGTGAAGTTTTTACCATCCCTAAATAGTCCCTTATATATATTCCACACCAAATTTATTATATTATTAACATTACAGAGAAATTTTTATAAATAAATAAACAAATAAATAAAACAAAGAAAGAAAGGAGAGACAGTAGCGACATCCACATACTAAGTCTTATCTATCCCAAGATGATAATTTCATTAGAAAAGAAATAGTTTAACTTTCTGTTGATAAGATGATCTTACTAAAAAGGAATGTGATAAAAAATTGGAGAATAAGATTTAGTAAATTTGCAATTAAATCGTACAAATATTGTGCGGAAACAACTGTAAAAAAAAAAAACTCCACCAATAAACACCATA
Source organism: Ammopiptanthus mongolicus (assembly GCA_039655645.1). Classification (NCBI taxonomy): domain Eukaryota; kingdom Viridiplantae; phylum Streptophyta; class Magnoliopsida; order Fabales; family Fabaceae; genus Ammopiptanthus; species Ammopiptanthus mongolicus. The sequence continues at coordinate 63,724,032 of CM077347.1, read as the reverse complement.
GTAGTACTAAGAAATCAGTTTCATCTTGATCTTTGAGTAGGCACATACAAATAAGAAATATCATTTTTCAGTTTTTGACAAGAAATATAAGTTTGTTAAGATTAGTCATGCCATTAATCTATAAGGATAATAAGTCCAAGAGGTATATTGATCGCTAATAATATTTGGTCACTTGAGAAACAATCTGAAATTTTCAAGCAAGGTGATTTTCTAAAAGAAAATTATATAACAAAATTATAACATAAAATTAAAATTTTAAGCATATTTGTAACACCCCTCTCCTTCGGGTGTCACTTTTGTAACCCAAAATATCCATTTACCCTTATTAACAAAGGACTTTTTCGAAAATAACTCTATAGTGTTTGCGGAAATCTGATACCAAAAGAAAAGCTTTAACAATCAGAGGAAAGAAAATGAAACTCATCATATATGACAATAATTCAAGTTCTGCCATTAGGCATACATACTTCGAATCTCTCAATGCACAACACTCATAGACACAGTCGGAAGACTGAACTTACACATTTATAAATGGACTGACAAAAAAATTCTATGGACAATAAAACTTACTGCCTAACATAAGTCGTACCAATGAGACCGGGTCTCGTCGTTAACAAACTACACGTCTTCGTCGTCAACCTCAAGCACTCAAGCTACAGGGTCCCGGAGTGACTTAGAGGACTGTTGATAAACATCTGTATATGTATCCAAAAACACAACAGGGGATCCAACATGTATAGGCAAGGGTGAGAAACCAATATATGAATCCAAAAACGACAACTACATGTCCAAACACAATAGCAGATTTACACAAGCATATTTCATCAAATTTCATCATGCATCACATAGTACAACATATATATCCATGTACTAGCAGTAAAACACAAGGGTTTCGTACCCCACAATCAACGTTATTCTTTAAACGTATGCATGGCACTTCCATATATCTCAACTAATATTCAATTCTAGATTTCCGGAAATCCCATCACCATAAATACGAGTTGATCAGACTCAACATCATTGCCCCGCAGGATACAATAACAAACGCCAGAATCAACATTCGGCCAAATGTGAGCACGTAACCTTCCCGGAAATAATACATGGATGTGCATGTCAGTGGTACTCACGATGTATAAGTCATACTATATTGTCCTCTTCACTGGGCACAATACGCTCTCCCTGGCTCGTATGACATCATTGTCCATCAAGGCACAATGTTACATAATGACATTAAGTCATCTCAGGTTCCCCTTGCCTATCAAGGTCCCCCATTTCACGGCACGTCTGCCCAACACACAAAATGCATGAGAAACTATCTAGTTTCCGATAATTGATCTTTGTTGCATCAATATTTCCTCGTTGTAGCATCAACGCTAACAACCACCACAATGTCTTAGACTCTGTAAGCCTCAAAAACATTTTTCTCAAAACAAGACATTTAGTCCAAAAACAACTCAAATCCCAAACACCCCTAACCGATGCACCAGTCTAGAACGTTGGATTCAAGCTGACAGGACCACAAACTAACACGGATCCTTGATCCACGTGTTCTGTAGAACCCTAGAACCCCGACTTCTCGGTTTCTAGTTTCTAAGCTTTAAAACCACTTTTCTTGAAAACTCGAAAATCAAAAACCCAAATCTCCGACATTTACACAAAGCCCTCGGGATCGGTTTTCCATAAAACAAAACGTAGTTCACAGACTATTTCTTTTTCTTTCGTTGTTTTTCGGTAAAACACAAACCTTAAAACAAAGCTTGTAAAAACCTTTTTCCTTGGATAAAACCAATAAATTTTGAAAATCTCGTTTCTCAAGCGCTTTTCCTTAAACGGTTAACTTTATTAATTTAAAAACTAATAAAGGTCTCTAACGCCCTATTTAATTGAAAAACATCATTTTTCGTTATTAAAAACCACATTTTCACAACTTTGCTCTTTTAAGTTGACTTTCCTTAAAAGCAGCTGTTCATTATATTTTATTTCAAAAGAGATAATTCATTTATTTTAAACTTAGAATCAATAAAACATATTTATTTCCTCAATTTAACATTTCAGACTTTTAAAGTTTTTAAGTTACCCGATGTCAGATCCTAATCAAAATTAGGTCCTCTAACGCCTTAAATCCCACAGCAGGGCACACGATACATCCATATAATTATTCAACAATTATAGCATGTATTCAAATATGTCAGCAGTTATATCATGCATATTCAAATCAATAGCAGTAAACCAAACAATCAACCAACAATCAGATACAGAATATTTAATTACAATACAAACACCGATGTAGCACATAGCTGTCGGAAATGGAGTTCCTCAGGTTTATCCCCTTACCTTAAATGAAGTCTCTTTGATGAGCAACTCCAAGCATCAAATCCAAGAGGTAGCTGAAGGTGGCATTGACGTCCCAACTCCACAACAACTCCAAGAATGCATATCCAGCTCCCCCAAGTAAGCACAACCACAACCAAAAACCAAGAGATAACATCCAAGCACATTCAGCATCCAAACAACATATCAATTAATTAATCATCATTTAAAAACATAATCTAATGTATTTAAATATTTTACTTAGTCCAACAGAATTACTTTTCCAATAAAATCAATTTGGGAAAAACCAATTTGGTCACGGAAATATGAAATTAGCTTAGGGAATCATTAATTAACTACCCTAATTGCACTGAAACAGAATTATTTTCATGATTAGTGTAAGATAAAGATTTAGGGATTTAGTGAAATTGGGGAAATCCGAATTTAAAGGGGGATTTGAACAATTGACATAGGGAACTTGAAATTAATATACCCAATTGCATAAAAACATAATCAATTTCACATTTAAAGCATGAAATTAAAATGCTAGGGTTTTGAATTGGGGATATAGGGTTAGGGTTCCTCATGAAATCAAAAGCTAAGAGAAAGGAATGAAGGATTTTTACCCAGGAGGAAGAAAGAGCGGTTCCGGCGGTCCCGGCGGTGGCGCACGGCGGCTCCGGCGGTGGCAGTGGCGGTGCTTGGTCCAAAACGTGGAAGAAGATGCCGCCTTCCATGTGGTTGGTTCATTTCTGGAAAGGGAGGCCAAATGGTGGTCGGAAAACCCCAAAAACATCGGCAGTTCTATGGTGGCTCCGCCGTCAACGTTGTTCATTTGCAAAAATGTTGAGCTAGAAATATAGAGGAAGGTGAGGAGAGTAAAGTTAAAAGGTTGGTTTGGTGAAAAGTGGCCAGACGGTGGCCGGAAAAAGGCCCAAACAATGGCGGTGGCCCCGTCGTCAACTTTCTCCGTTTGGAAAAACGTTTGGTTAGAATTGTAGAGGAGAAGATAGGGGAACATTTCTATGATTTTGGTTTTGGGAGAGGTGGCCGGAGTTGGCCGGAAATGAAGAGAGAAGGAGAGAAAGTTTAGAGAGAGAGAGACGTCGTTCAGAGGAAGAAGAAAGAAAGAAAGGGAAGAAAGGGGTCTTTGACCTAGAGTTTTTCATGAGTTATGTTTTCAAAGCTTTGATGTTTTACTAAAGTTTGGTTTCAAAAAGAAAAGGTGGTGTTGATAAAGAGTTCTGTTTTATGGAAAACCGATCTCGAAGGCTTTGTGTGTAATCTTCGGAGATTTGGGGTTTTGTTTTAGTATTTCAAGAGAAAAGATTTTGAAGGTGAACCTAGGAACCGAGACGTCGGGGTTCTAGCATTCTGCAGAACATGTGGATCAAGGATCCGTGTTAGTAAGGAGGTCCTATAAGCTTGTGGACAATTGTGTGGTCCTGTAGGCTTGTGGACGTTTTGTGTACTCTAGAATCCAAACTCTAAGACTGATGCATCAGTTGATGGGTTTTAGGGTTTGAGTGGTGTGGATTGTGTGTGCCTTTTTTGGTTAATTGGACTGTGTGTCCTTTTTGATTTAATGTTGAAAAGACTTGAGAGTCTAAAAGATGTGGTGGTTGATAGCCTTGAACTTCAACGAGGAAATAACTATATGACACAGAAAAACATACGAAAACAAAAGATTTTCTTATGCATTTGTTCTCGGCAGACGTGCCATGGAATGGAGGACCTTGATGATAGGGAACCCTGTGATGACTTTAAGTCATTGTGTGTCATTGTACCTTGATGGGCAATGAGAAATCCATATATGTGAAGCGTTATGCCCTGTGTTGGATGGCGTGATATGGTAATAAAATCCATATAATGTGAAGCATTTGTACAGTGTGATATGGTAATGAAATCCATATAATGTGAAGCGCTATGCCCTGTGTTGGATGGCGTGATATAGTTATGAAATCCATATAATGAGAAGCGCTATGCCCTGTGTTGGACAGCATAATATGGTAAATAAATCCATATAATGTGAAATGTTGTGCCCTGTGTTGGATAGTCTGATATGGTAAATATGGTATGCCTAATTGGGCAATCGAGTTTGATCAACTCATTTATAAGGTGATGGGATTTCCGAAAATTAAGAATCGAATGTTAGATGGTATATATGGAAATGGCATGCATATGTTTTAAAACTAACGATGACTGTTGGGTATGAGACCCTTGCCTTGTCTGCATTGGTACAATATTCTGTGATATACTGTTGAAAAGCTATGTCTGAAATATATATATATATATATATATATATATATATATATATATATATATATATATGAACTGTTGTTATGTTTGTTATGTACGTAGTTGTCGTATTTTGAGTTCATATATCGGTTTCTCACCCTTGCCTGTAAATGTTGGACACCCTGTTATGTTTTTGGATACATGTACAGATGTTTGTCAACAGTCCTCTGAGTCACTCCGAAAAACTATAGTTTGAGTACTCGATGTCGACGACGAAAAGGTATGGATGATTGAAGACGAGACCCCGTCTCCTTGGTACGGCGTATGCTAAGTAGTATGTCTTTTTGTTTGAGTCGGACCAGCTTAGGGTTTTCTTTTGAGGTAGTGATTTTGGGTAGTCTGTTATCGGCTACTAATGCCCATGATTTTCAAAGTGATTCTCAGACTATCACTACCTAGTTTTAGACTTACGGCGTTTTACTTCTGTTAGTGTACCTTTTGGAAAAGGACGAGTTTTGTCCAAGGTTCCACTATGTACGTGGTTAACTGATGATATGTATGTATATATATATATATATATATATATTGATGTTGATCTTGAGCATTTATAATTTCTTGCTGTGAGGAGAAAAAATTTTACCACGATTTTCAAAATAAAGAAAGAACGGAGTATAGAAAATCTATTTTCCGAAAGTAACCAGCAAATCTTTATTTCATGCTTTATTGTTGTTTAGGTTACGAAAGTGACATCGGGAGGGGGTGTTACACCAGTCATCTTCAGCTTTTTCCGTCCCATCAGAGTTGAGACACACATTTCGACCATTCATGATTCTGGCCCAGAGAACAGAGTTTGTACTTAGGATAAAGCCTTTGAATATCTCCTTCCAGTACAAGTAGCGGGTTCCGTTAAAGAACGAAGGTCTAGTCATAGAAGTGCCTTCCATAACAGGTTGACTCCCGCTTGGCATGCCTTGTCTTGCCATATCTGCTGTAGGATATTTTCCTCTACACGGCTAAGTGCTCAACCCAGAGGTTGAACTCTGATACTAATTGAAGGAACCTATTTGAAACACAAGAAGGGAGGTTGAATTGTGTTTTTTATGTTTTTAAAACTTTTCGCAAGCAGATATATATATTTTCACAAAGGTTGGACGATAAAAGGATAGCGGATGCAAAGAGCGTTTCCAGAACACAAGTTGGACGCTATCTTGAAAGGAGTAAAACAAGTATAATAAGCGCGATAAGAAAGCAATTCAATCCCAAGGGGTTAGTCTGAAAACAAACTATACTAAAGATAAGGGAAAGAAAAAGAACACAAGGAATTTATCCTGGTTCACTCTTCACCAAAGAGTTACGTCCAGTCCTCTCTACTTGAGAGCTTTCTCCACTATAACAAAAACCCTTTGTTACAAGTATTCAACACCTCTACAAGCACACTGAGTATTCTTTTACAGGCAAGCCTCTTCAGGCTTAAGTATTATTTCTAAACAAGCCTCTTCAGGCTCAACCAACTGAGTTTTTGAAAAGACTTGTTCTATTAACTCACTAAAAGTGAGAGTTTGAAACTTAAGCTTAGAACTGTAAAGAAAAACTCTTCGCAGAGAGTGATATGAAAGTTTAAGAGCAGAGTAAGCTTGTAAGTTTAGAGTTTTCTCTTGATAGCTTGTTTTCTTGTATGCTTGTATTTTTCTCAAGTTCAGTTGTATGTCGCTAGTTTGCATCTTCAAAGGAAGAGATATTTATAGCCTTTTGGTCTTGATCAACTTCAGTATTCAACGGTTGGAAAAAAATCAGTTCTGATTAAGCATTAAATGCGTTAGTCCGTTGTGTTTGATAGCTTGTTGAGGCTTCTGATCAGCGAAGTAGACTATCATATTTGATAGCTTGAAATAAGACTGAAATCTTTCCCTTGTACTCGAAAGTTGCCTTTTGTCTTTCCTTTTGGAGATAGTCAAATCCTTTTGTGTCAGGGAAGGATTGGCTTCAGCTTTTTGATGGTACGAATATTGCAAAGAATTTTTTGTCCATAGGATACAAGCGTTTACACATTGAATAATAAATACTTTACATATACGTTCGTTCTAAAACATTTTTAAGCAAACGTCATTGGACTTTACTAAGGAGAGTGTCTAACGGAAGATAGAAAGAGTCTTTAGACTCTGATACAAACGTAGAGAAAGAAAAGTCTAGGACAAGAACAACTTCTTTGGACGAGCTGTAAGTCTTTGGACTTACATATTCCTGCACACTTAAGATAAAACATTAATCCACAACTAATCTTTATTCTCTTAAATTAGTCTTTTGTTAACATCAAAACTCAGGGGATTAATGGACCATAACCACCTTGGTTCCAACACAGCTGTCACTGAGCAGAAGCAGAGGTGAGAGCCCCTTCTTCTTCTTCTTCTTCTTCCTTCCCTTTTCTTTCCCTTTTTTATTTGTTAATTTATTTGTTTTTTATTTTCAGTGACAGGATCACCACAGAGTTGCTGTCGCCACCTTGTTCTTGTCGTTGTTGCTGCCATTCACAGGTTCATTCACAGTCGTATGATGTTGTTGTTGTGTATGATGCTGATATGATATTTTTGTTGTGTATGATTCTGTATGATTGCTACTGGTGTGTATGATTCTATATGATATTTTGATTTATGAGCGGATGTGTGTTACTTTAATGTGTTTAAATATTTTGGATTCAACTAAGCAATTAGGTCCGATTTTAAAACACTAGAAAATTAAAGATCAAATTAAAACATTTAGGTAAGGGTTTTCCTCCCATATACCTGCAGTAGCGAGGAAGTGGATGCGACAGTAGCTCGTGATACTTGGTGAAACACAAATGGAAAATCGACTATGGTTGAAAACATTGTTAACTAACCTAAGTGTCTAAGACACAAATAAAATTTATATAATTAACATTTTAGTAATTAAATGAAAACACTACAAATAGGACAAATGTTCTAGTTTAATGAATTATACCTTGGCACATAATTAAGACTTAAAACAAAAATTGAAAAATATGGGAGTGGGAAGAATAAATAACATTTAAATGACTAATATTTTAATAATTAAATGAAAACACAAAAGAGAAAAATATTCTAGTTTAATGGATTTTTACATTGCCACATAATACTTAAAAAATGAAAAATAAATAAGCTGGAAGAATAAATAACATTTATATAATTAACATTTTAGTAGAAATTAAATGAAAACACTGCAAATGGGACAAATATTCTAGTTTAATGGATTATACCTTGGTACATAAGACTTAAAGAATGGTGATTTGCTAATTAAAATAGTTATTTATATGTTTCTTTGCTAATTTTATTAGTCTTTATGCACTTTATGATGCTAAAGAATCATGATTTGAACAATTGCTTTTACCCAAACTTGTCTTAATGAGTTCAAGTTTTATTGTCTTCTATAGTTAGTACTTGAGCAAAACCTTAGTTTCCCGTTTGAGGTTCAATATTATTGAGCACGTGTACTTTTTCAAGGTATCACTCGGTGTATTAAATCTTGAATTGTCCAAGTCGGACAGTTTGAGAAGATATTTTTCTGTCACTCGTATAATAGTTATTCTTTACTTCTCATGCCTTATGCTTGATAAAATTTCGGCCTGACACATTTCCACTTGTTCTCTGGGTGCATACTTGACCGCGGTCAAGTTGTGTACTTAGAGACCAATGGGAAATGTTGCTGAAATTTCGTCAAGTGTAAGGCAAGTGTATTATATCCCTTATCCAGCAATGCGAACGGACAAACGTGGTTGGTATGTTGCTATCAAAATGAAACCAATGGGTCGTATAGAATCCGACGAAGCAAAGGATGAAGTGCCTTACCAAGTGGACGAACTATCACATGTGAATGAAGTTATTGATGTTGAGCGTATAAATGGCTTGCAAGACTTAGAAGCTGATGCCGAAGAAGTGGACATTGGTTATGTGTCGTCCATCCAACAAGACCTAATAGATGGAGATGAAGATGTGGAATTGGAGGAATTTCCAGAACAAGATGAAGAGGCAGAATTTCAAGACGATGATGATGCCTGAGATTCCGAATAGGCTTAGGCAATTTAGATACATGTGCTTGAATTTAATTTTGTATTGACTCATGTTTATGTTAATCATGATGATTATTAATATTATGTCTTTATTGATTTGAATATATGAATATATATATATATATATATATATATATATATATAGAAATTTATTTGTGTGTGTTGAATTAAAGTCCTTTCATGCAATATCCTATATAGACATGTCATCTGGAGGAGGCCACTCCCCCCCCCCCCCGACACCCGTCGTCAGGTGTTGATAAAGGGAAGGGTAAGAAGCCTCGTTACCAGCTTCAGCTTCGTTTGTTGAGACCTCCTCCATCAGCAGCTGATGCATCGACCACATCCCAACCAGCTGTACCGACGACATCACCAGCTACTACACCAATGCCATCCCCACTACCTACCGCACCATCAGCATCCCCAACTGCTATATCGATGCCATCTCCACTACCTACTGTACCATCATCATCCTCAGCTCCTAGACCGATGCCATCCACAACAGGTCTCATGTTTATGCCTACTCCAGGTTTTACTGCCCATGATATTCCATAATCATCAGCTGGCCCTACTACTCAGCTTATGCAGCGCCAGACTGCCCCTGGAGATAGTTCAGCCTTAGAGGAGGAGGTGGATGAGCAGGAGGAGATCCCGACCGCTACTCGCCCTACCATACGTCCTATTCAAGGAGGGTAAGAAATGATTAGCATTACATTTGTAACACCCTGCTTTTCACTTCTATGTTTATATGTGTTAATACTTAATTATAAATGTTTGCATATGTTGTTTATGCTTGTTTTTGATGCATAAGTTCATAGTTGTAGTAGTTCAGCCTTTAGGATAATCGATCCATTCGAGTCCAAGTAACACATTTCACGATTTTGGCCATATCTTAAGTTCTAGACATCCGATTGCGGTGATCTTGGATGGGTTGAAAAGCTTAGATAATTATCTACAAGTCTTATTCAGAAGTCGAGGCCAAAAACACATTTTCTGAGGAGGAAATCGATTTCCAGCTGAAGAAATTGATTTGGGAAATCAATTTCCAGATGAAGAAATCGATTTGTAGAAAGTGGAAATCGATTGCTTAAAGGGAAAAATCGATTTCTTTGGTAAGAAAATCGATTTGGCCAATGGAAAATCGATTTCCATGGTTGTGGAATCGATTCCCATGCTTGTCAGTGCTTGTGTACGCGGTTGTGTTATCGGGCTATGTTGTGTACGGCCCATTCGTCCTAAAACGTCCCTAACAGTTATATATGCATAGCGTATGACCTAAACCTAGTTTCTACACCCTATTATACTCACTAGTTGCCTCTTCTTATCCCTAAGAGCTCTCACTGATCTCTTGCTCTAGAAAACCCAAAAGGACGAATCCTGTTTTAGTGTTCTTCGTCAAGAACACGCATTTGCTTGGCAAGACCATCCCTGCTGCTAGAGTTAATCTTCCTAAGCTAGAAACCAAGGTGAGTTTCTAATCCTAGATTTGTTTTCCCTTTCAATCCTTAAATTAAAGATCGACTCTGCTTTCCAGTGTTGCGATCGTAATCAAGTGCTGAACCCGTAAGAAGGAACCGTAGCAGAACTTGGCTCTGTTCTCTTTCCCTTAGGCTGTGAATCGTCATACCAGGTATGGGGGGAGAAATTTGGTCATGAATATGTGGGTTTTAGGATAGGTTAAGATGAAGGGGTTAACCCATGATCCCTATGTATGCCTGCGTATGCCTATGAATGTTGTTATGTTGTTTTCTGGCTATATGAGTATTGATTGATGAATAATTTGATCTTATAATATGTTTATAACTATGAGTTCATGATTTATATGATTGTTGATGAATTGATGATGATGAGCATGTTGTTTATGCCATGATATGGTGTTTTGTTAACCTTATGCTATCAGAACATAGTTATAGGGAGAAAATAAATAGGCAATGTGAGATTGATGACCAAGGATTAGTTGGAGAACCCTTAGGCTATGATTTATGAGTGTTGGACTAATCAAATTGGTGATAAATAGCTTAGTCTAGAATGATATGTCAATTAGAGAACATAGACTGGTCCGATAGCAGAAAACCCGTTGCTGCATGATCTGACACCCAGAAATCGATTTCCAGCACATGGAAATCGATTTGAATCCTCCAAGAATCGATTTCCAAGGTGTGGAAATCGATTTGGCCTTATAGAAATCGATTTCTAGAATCGATTTTCCTTGTTCAAAATCGATTGGGGAAATCAATTTGAACATGTTGAAATCGATTTCCATGTAATGGAAAATCGATTTGAACACTTGAGAAATCGATTCCAGAGATTGGAAATCGATTCTCACGTGCCCAGGAGTAGTTTTAACCCCTTATGCTTGATGGATAGTGTTATATAGGCTTGTTATGATCTAAGGACTTTAGGTTACCCTTAGTAGCTTAAGAATACTTGATCTTTGATCCTACTTAACATTAGGGTGTAACCCCATGGTTTATAATAGAATGAGTTAGAGAAGAACGTCATGAAATAATAAAGATGATAACAAAGATGCTGTTGATAATAGAAACGAGAAGTTATTATTAGTGATGATTGTTGATGACCATCGTGGATGATCATAGTTAATAATCAATGTGATTGATTATGGTGGTGGATGATTGGCATGTGTTTGCATATTGATGAACATTGAACGCATCATACGTTGAAGTTGATATGTTGGGTGGAAAGCAAACGATGAATTGCGATAGTGGAGGCCACGATGGGTGTTATCCCGGCCTTGCAGGTACATTGAGTATGGAAGTTCCAGGTGACATAGGCTAGCTACCTATTGTTGGAGTGACCTAATGAATAAGCTTGAATACCCTGACTAGCCACTATACGTTATCAGGATTAATGAGAGTGTTCGGGGATGGCCCATGGTCTAGCATATCATCCACGTTGATAAACGGACATGTACTCCTAATCGTCTTTCCTGAATTAGAGTTGTCGCCACATGCATACGGAGTAGTGATGTTGCATTCGCATTGACATGCATCTTTGATATATATATTGATTATACATGTCTTGATTAATGTATGTTGTATGTCATCTTAATTACTATTCCATTCCGTTTACATATATTTATGATCGTATTTCTCACCCCTATCTTTTGTTGTTCTTGTGCATGTGATGATGCATGTGCAGAGGAGGGTGAGCATATCGACGAGGAGTGATCCTGTGGAGATCTCTCTTAGTATTAGTAGTTATGATTTACATTCAGTTGTTTAGTTTTATTCCGATGTATTATCGGTATATGTATACCAACTCTGATATGTGACATCGGGATTTGGGTTATGTTTATTATTTATGTTTTCCGCAATTTGTTTTTAAAGGATTTTGATTATTTCAGATTCCTACGTTTAAGTTATAGATGATGTGATGCACATTACCCTTGAGAATATGTTTTTATTTATAATTGTTATATTATTTTTTTTTTAAACACATGTATGATTTTATTTATGTTTTATTATATGCGGGGTAGTGGGTGTCACAACATATTATAATATAATATGAATTAGTTGTATTTTAATATTAAATTGATTTGTTGTTCTATTTAGGTTCAATCCATCTAGGGTTGAGTCTCAAGCCATTACGGAAACTATCAAAAAGCAGTTTCGTCATCCATGGATTTCGTGGGGATGTCTCAATGATAAAGAAAAATGGGTGTTTTTCCAACGTTTTGGGGTAAGTACTTAATGAGTTGAAATGTATATTTGGTAACTTAAGTTATATATTTGTTTAGTATTATATTTGTTAAGTACTAAATATTTTTGAATCTTTCGGACAGAAAATAGTGCAGTGGGTCCCTGAGCATGAGGCGACGATAGAGAAAAACTTTCACTCGAGAGCCTCTTATAGACTCTCAGATTTGCTCAGGAACGCTCGGGAGTCTCGTCAGTGTCCCAACTGGATCGGGGAGCATGTCTGGGCTCGTTTGAACAAGCACTGAGGTTCAGCTGCTTATAAAGCCAAGTGTGAACAGGCAAAGAAAAACCGAGCCTCTGAAAAAGGTGGGAGCTTGTACGCTGGTGGCTCCATCCCCCAGCATGATCATGCATTCAGGATGGTACGGATATTTAAGAATTTGTTTTAAATGTAATACTTATTTATTTATTAACTATTACTTGTGCTTTTGCTTTTAGTCAGAGGAGCTTGGTCACTCATACATATCGATGAGCTCTTTGAGCAGACTCATACACGGAGGGATACCAGCGAGTTTATCGATGACAGGTCCAGGTGGACAGTGGTGAGTTCTTGAATTCTATATTAGTTTTTTTTTTTTTTCATTTTCTTATTGTTTTAATATATATATTTATGACATGATGTTTCTATTAATGAATAACAGGAACAATTTGGCACAATTTTATCTTAAGCTATGGAGGATGCTGCATCCTGCACTGTCGGCTCGACATCCACCCCTCCTGACCCCGTCGAGGAGCGGAGACTTCGGACCCAGTGTTGGTTCGATGTGGTCGGGGGCAAGAAGAAGGGGCAGATTTACGGGGCTGGTGTAACACCCTTTCCCGAGTGTCACATTCCCGAACGATTATAAGGCCGAAAATAATATTAATGCCGAAAATATGATTTTCTTTTCTTTTTCTTTTCACAAAGATGTAATGGGATTAGTAAAGGTAAGTAATAATAACTCAACTTAGGTTCACCATGCAATTCTGGAAGTCATACTGAATTAAAATACAGAAACAGAAATAGTACCGTATACAGACATAGGTTCAATGCATAACTGACCACATGAATATAATAAGTACTAGGAGTCACAGCTCCCAAAAAGTAAAACAGACACCTGACACAGCCTGGCCAAAAACTAAACAACAAAAGGAGTCCCCTTCCGGACTCAAAGTATATGCTGAACTGAACCGTCATCGTATCCATCTGCTTAAGCAGCAATAGCAATACCAGCAGAGAAAATATACAAATATGGGTGAGATTCACGATCATCAACATAGCAAAATAGTAGAAGTAAAAATGGGACGACTCACCAGGTAACAACGTACCCAACATGCTTGCCATAAATCTCAATATAAATCATGTTGAACAATTAGCAACATAATATAAGGCATTCTCAAAAACAGAACAGCGATGTACAAAAAATAAATGTAATCATCATCAGCCATGCAATGCAATGCAATTTACATGACTCAATGCCATATGCCATAAGGGTAAAACTCTGACCCCTACTCCGTGGAGCTAACAAAATATTGGAGAGAGTGAATGGGAGGACATGTTCCGGTTATTCCCAGCCATGAGTAAGATGCTACAACATTCATAACGTACACGTATCTGGCTTTACGGAAACACTCTCGACCAAACATGAAAAGTACGACATCTAGTAGAGGATATCAGTGTATTGCACGGATTCGCCACGACACAGAAGAATCACCAACTGGTCTCATGTTAGCCCTTCCAACCCTGATACCTCCAAAGACCATTTAAGATCGTCACCGTAAAATTCGCACCAACATCTAGGTGTAAGCTCAACTCCTAGGCTCAAGGCCTTACAAGCTCATGCAATGAAATGCCAATGCTTACACAAAGCGGATGCGATAAATAAATGCTTATCCACCGGATAAACCTCAAGGTTCACTAAGGTTATTTTCCTTAGGAACTATACGCGTCTTTGTATTATAAAACATTTATCTACCGGATAAATATCTCGTGATCCCTTTGGAATAATCCGGACTGTTAACAGAATTGCCGACTGTCCCCACAAACCAACACGGGTCTTTTCAGCATGTTTTGTCCTCACTCACACCCTTTCTAGGAAACTTCCCAGAAGGTCACTCATCCCACAATTACTCCAAGTCAAGCACGCTTAACTATGGAGTTCTTATCTTCTGTGCTCCCGAAAAGAAGATGAATTTTGTTGGCATAGGTAGTACCAATCAATTCTCATAAGCCTTCCTACAACTGTACAGTCCCATACCTGCACAGCCTCAGGATTCCTCTCATTCTGGTCATCACAAGACTAAAAGAATTAAACGATTGACCTGGATCCGAATCACCAGTCCGTCATCAAACTACTGTTTCAAAACCCAAAACGTTTCATGTTTGTGTTTATGTCTTATGAATTATGTCTCAAGTCCTAAGCATTAAGAATAAGGATGGAGAATCCTCTTAGATAAGTCTTTGATCCTTTCTAAGATATTAACTCCTTGATTTTCGATTAATGAAATAAGTGTTGGTTCACTTAAGTCTTATGAAGTCATTGATGAACTAAGTCATCAATGGTATAGCACATGGACTTGTTCCATCACATACCCTACTTAATTACCTCTTGTCTTTAACTCTAAGTTAATTACTTTAACTTAGGTTTTTCACGTGTATAACTTTACGATTAAGAGTTGAAAACTCTCTTTGTAAATCAAATCCTTTCTAATTGAAAACTCATTGATTTTGAAAGAACTTTGTTACATGATTAAGGTAAAGTACCTTAACACACTTGGAAATGTTTTTCCTTACTAAGTTAGTGTAAAACCATGCTCTAAGTTAGTGTAAAAGAAAATATAATCTCATCTAACCTTCTAACTATGATTCATTTCAATCAACTTTAGGATGAAGTCCTCTTTATGTTTGAAAATGGAACATTGTCTTAGTTCTAATCTAAAAGTGATATCTCTTTAAAATTATGCTAACTTTCATGAAACCACTTCATTATTTCTCTTTTTAAAATACTTTAGTTAATTATCTAACTATGGCTAAAGTAAAAAGACATTTTTCACTTTGGTGAAACACTTGGACGTTGAAACTTTATTTGATCTTTGGATCAAAATCACTTATTGTTTTTCTTTGAAACATAAGTTATTAAAAAACTTTCTTTTCCCAAAACTTTTAATATTCCAAAACAACACATGTTCTTCCATATTTTCTCGCTAAGGCCGCAAGCCTCCTCAAGGAAAAAGTGAAGATTTTGCTTCACCCAAAAGACAAGTCATAGCTCAAAATGCTCACAAAATTATGACAAACAACAATCATACATTATTGCATCATAATCAAGCATAAAAATCTTTACTTGATCTAGAGATCAAAGTACGGTTTTCAACACACATGAAAATATTTTTCATCCAATCAACATCATCATAAACAAGTGATAAAGCATACTAAAGCATAAGCCATTATTACAAACTTCGTTCTTCAAGAGAACTTCACAACTAAAGTGGTAAACCCAAACCAAAGGGTTTCACCTAAACAACATAAAACAACCATTTTCACCTCCACCAATTTTGGTGTGATGAGGTTCACCCCCATACCTGTTGATAAATAATCCTCCGGATCAAAGTCGATTGATCGGTTCACGAATCTCCCGATTACTCGTCTGAATACTCGTCACCAACTACAAACAACATAATCAATCAAACATTTAACATCCAAAAACACAAATCTCCCCTATACCCACCAACTTGAGGTTCGGCCACTATATAGAAAAATAAGCTAGAGATGTCCTAAATGTCTTATCTCTTGGATGGATGATCCCTAGGTGCTCCTAAAACTAAAACAAGTCTTATTACTCAAAACTTGAATAAAAAACTCTTTTTCAATCATACAAGGTTTGGCCACTTTAAGAAGCATAGGCTAGAAAACTTATTTGATTTCATGCTCTTGGATTATGAAAGAGAATGATGAAACTAGATCATAGAAATTGATTTGGTATTAAATGGATTTTTCTACACCTTTCTATGAATTTTCAAAGTTATGAATCAAAACTTTTATCTTCATGAATCAAGAGATTAAGAGAGTTAAGATGGATACCTCCTAGATGGAAAGACATAAGAGAAAGGAACTTGCTTTTCACAAAAAGCTTCAACTTTTCAAGATCAAAAGTTGGTTTTTGGTGAAGAACACATGAAGAACTTGAAGAACAAGTGAGAGAAGAGAGGAGAGAGAGAGCTCAAAATGGCCAAGTGAGAGAGTGAGTGATATAGATATTTTGTCATCCATGGCAAACTTGTAAATAATTTGGTCATTTCACGTTCAGATATTTTCAGACTGTCATCATGAGGGTGTCACGAAATTCAACTTGATGTGACATCAAGTTTATCCGTTAGCGAGTCCCGTTAAATCCCTTCACAGCTCCAAACGTCTCCCGGTTCGAGTATACGCCCAAATATTGAAAGTGAAACAGGGAAACACAAGAAGGGGGGTTGAATTGTGTTTCTTAACCGATTTTCGAAAACCTTTTTCAAACAAACGTTTTAGACAAGCAAGATGAAAGAACACACCAAAACGATTACAAACGTTTAAGATACTTTGTTTTCAATCCCCAAGTTAGTAAATAAATAAAACTTAACAAGATAGAGATAGAGAGATTCACACAGAGATATATCCTGGTTCACTCTTTCAAATCAAAGAGCTACGTCCAGTCCCTTCCCTGAGAAGGTTTTTCCACTAAATCACTTAGCACTTTTCACAAGTTGTTTCCAAGTCACTCCACGACTACAACTCCAAGTATTCTACACCTCTCCAAGCTACAAGTATTCTTTTACAGACAAGCCTCTCCAAGTTCAACAAATCCTAAGACTTGAGAGGGGTTTTTTTGCAATCTTTTATAGACTGACTAAGAGTGAGAGTATTACACGATACAGCTCTTAACAATCTGTTTGTAACTTTACAATGAAAGAATAAGAAGGTTTACAGATCAATATTGTTTTGAAGCTTTTGTTGCACAATGAATTTTCTCTTGAATAATTCCTTACTCTTGTGTTCTGTGTTTGCTTCTTCAGAAGGGGGTCTTCTTATAGCTTTGTCTGACCTTCTGATTTCAGAAAAGTAAGAAACTTTTCCATTTAGATACAATCAAATATCCGTTAGGCACAAGTCCATTTGCCAGTTGTTCTCCGTCGAGTAATTGTCCTTTCAGAATGAGGATGCTTTTGGTAGTAGCAACTTGAATTGTAGCAAACTGATTTACATTTATGGCCGACAAACGTTTTTCTCTTCGTGATTCTTTGCTCTACGTGGTTTGCTATGTTCGACTTTTGTACCTGCTTTTGTCTTATGTGAAAAAGATATTTTTCCTTGTAAAAACAATTAAGACTTTTGAAAGAGAGAGCCACATTATTTGCAAAACAAAGTTAGTTGGACGCACAGGTATATACAAAAAGTTGGACGCACCATTTATATAGACAGTTGGACGCACAATCAGTGTAGACAATTGGAAGCACAATCAGTGTAGACAATTGGACGCACAATATAGACAGTTGGACGCACAATATGTATAGACAGTTGGACGCACAAAACTATATGATCATGTTTATACGTAAACCTTTACCACTATAGTCCAAAAGATTATTTGGACAAACCATGAAGTTTCTTTGAACGAAGATATTGCACTGAGCTTTTTGTCCTTTAAGAGCTAGATGAAACTTTGGATTTGGAGAACCGCCTGAAATCAGAAACATAAGAAGGTCTTTTGACCTTATGGATTAGCATAAACTTGACTTCGAGTGAATTCAATAAACATATAATAATTTTGTTAATCATTAAAACTTTTAAGGGTCATTAGCCATTACTGTTTTGGTTCTAACAAATATACTATATTATTTTCACTTTTGGACGTCAGGATGGATTTTAGCAAATATGTAAAGAATTAAATTCAAAGACTCACTGTCTCGTTCGCGAGTCAAAATTAGGTCTTGATAGTAGAAAAACACTACTATCTGTGAAAAACGTAGACCGGGCTCCATTTGAGTTTTCGACCCAAACTTAACCATAGCTTCCTACGATAGCGTAGAGCGTGACTATGGTCTCAGATTATTTTATTTCACTCTCTAGATCCTCCAATAAAATACAAACGTTTAAATATTGAATAAATATAAAACTTGAAAATTGGGGAGTTACAACTGGAGACCTCGCTCGTGGTTTCCGACAAGGAGATCCCAGCCTCACGCAGCCGTCACATTCATCCTCCAGTAACTCCCAGGATTCAGGGGAGTTGGACGCGATGAGACAGCGACTGGTTGCCATCGAGGATACTACACGTCAGGCTAGGGATGAGAACCAGCAGTTGAGGGGTCAGGTCGAGTCAGTGCACCAGATCTTGCAGGTTGTCCTGCAGGTACTCCCCCCTTAGACAGGTACTGCTTTGCAGTAGCAGCTTCCACCGGTTGACCAGCAGTAGCAGGGATATCAGCTCCCACCGGATAACCAGCAGCGGCAGGGACAACAACGAGAGTCATCAGATGACGTCTCTCTGGAAAACTATACAGATTATTAGGATTTTTGAATTAGTTGTAGAATTTTGGTACATTTTTCATGTTTTGATGACAACGTTGTTCATCTTATATAATTTTCATTAAATTTTGTTCAATTAATTAATATTTTTACAATTATTTTTATAATAATTTTAATTAAATCTCATTTAAAAAAAATTAACAATACCGACGGATAACATCGTCGGTAACTCAGACAACAAGTTACCGATGGATTTATCCGTCGGTAATCCACTCCACATTTACCGACAGTTTTAGCCGTCGGTAATTCAATCCACATTTACCGACAGTTTTATCCGTCGGTAATCCAGTCCACATGGTAATTCAGACCACATTTACCGACGGTGAGAGCCATCGGAAATTACCGACGGATACTCTAATTTGTTGGTAAAATTTAGGAACAAGCAAATTACTGACGGATTTTTGGCCGTCACGAAGCCGTCAGTAATCCTTCTTTACCGACGGCTTTAGACGATTACCGACGGATATTGACCGTCGATAATCAGCGAATTTCTTGTAGTGTACGTGGGCTGTGCCACAGTCTTCAGTTGTATCCAGTAGGCGGGACTTTGTTTATAGGGGTCAGCGGAGGCAACCAGAGTAGTATCTGAGGACATATGGGAGGCGCTGTATAGTCGTGTCTAGTTCCTCTTCCGAGCACGAGCCTGTGCGAGTCTACAGGCGTACTCACGGAGAGGGACAGGGTAGCTCCGGGCACCCTCACTAACGTGAGTTGTTTGCTGCCAGTGTGTCATCTCTAGGCTTGTGTGGTGAGATATTTTGATGTATTTTTTAGAGTGGGTGGGGAGTGCTGGCTAGCATCCTTGAGAGTTTTAGAGGTATTTGATGTATCTGTTTTTATTTTCAGTTTCAGTTCTACCTTTGTCTGTATATGTACCTAGCCCTATTGATGGGGCAACCACGTATGTTACAGTACTGCATGTATATATATGTTTTATCTTGTCCCATTGTGTCTACTCTGATGCTATACATGTTTATGTTTGGATGTTTGATATCGTTTGTTTAATAAGCGCGTAACTTTATCGTTAAGCTATAGTTAATAATGTAAGCGGGACTAATGGGATCATCCTACACAAGTAGAGTCGTTTCATTATTGTGGTATCAGAGCATTCAGAATGTTCTGAGACTAATGGGGTGACCTCATGTATGTGGGGTCTCATTGGGCGTTTCTAAGAACGCTTCTCGGGATGATTTGAAGAAGGCTTATAAAGAAGGTAAATTTAATTGCATACTTTTCTTTTCCCTTTGTGCCCTTTTTGATTAACTTGTATTTTTTGTTTATTTGTTGAAAACAGCTTAAAGGAAAGAAAACATAAGGACTAGTGCAGAATGTTGAAAATCATAAACAACATGAGGTTAATCATAAGGACATGGGGAAAGGGATTCTGTTTGGTCAATGATAAGGTAAGAATGTGTTTTGGATTACAGATAATTAGAACTAGATGTTGGTCAACCATAATTGTGTTTGTCCTTTTCTTTATTCAAACAAAGGAGATTTTGTAACCGATTGTTGTCTCAGTACCAGATAATAAGGAAGAGACTTCTCCTTAACTTGATGCTTTCTGAAAATCCAGGTGGGTGTTTCATATCCATCATAGTCTTCTCACAGTTAGCTTTGTCATTTGACAGAAAATAAAGAAATAAACCTTGGTGATGCAACAATGTTTTATGCCATTCACATATTCTAGTTTTCTGAGTTGTTTTTATTTCCCTCTTTAACTCTCATTTATGCATTTGTGACGTCCCTAGGTTCCACTCGAGAAAATCCCATTATTTTAGAACCCAATGATACTATTAACTATAACTTATTGATTATGCGCTTATTAAAATACCGATTACGTGCATCAAAAATAAAAGTGCATGACATCAGAGTAAGCACAACAGGATAAACGAAAACGCATACATAGAGTGCAGATATATATACATGGTGGCCCCATCGGTAGGGCTAAATAATAATACAGACGAAAGTACATAAAGAAACAGAAAACATAAGCAAAGTACATCCAAGGACCTCCAAAAAGAAACTCTCAAGGCTCACTAGTACTCTACCCAGCCCACTCTCAAAATACATCAAAACCTTTCCACACAATCCTAGAGACGCACTGGCTGAATCTCACCCTCAGTGGTGAGGATGCCCAGAGCTACCCTATCCCTCTTCATGAGTGCGCCTAAACCTGCATGAGCTACGCCTCTGAGCTGCCCTCAGGTACCGCTCCGTATGCCTGTGTTGACCTCTGTGGATGAAGCCTCTCCTGCTGGATACTACAGAAGACTGGGGTGCCACCCACAAGTAGTCTCACTCTCTCTGCCTCGGAGGGTACCATATCCGAGGGAAGGGAAGAAACCGATACATGCCATAAGGTCCTATGATGTCCACATATGGTGGTGTGCCGCTCCGGAAGATCAACCTAACAAGTCCAGTGTAGACGGCCAAAAAGGTCGAGGGGTTCCCCTGCCATCCCCTCTCATCATGGTAGACTATCTTAATGTCCCCCAGCACCGGCATTCGTGGTGCCCCCGTGATAAACGGGTGAAGCCTCGAGTCCATCCTGATCCTTCGCTAACAGGTCATCTGTCCGTAAAACCGAAAGTACACATACAAAGAATACAGGGAGATAAGATATACAGCACATCTATGACAAGAATGATGCAATGTAGAACATATAGCAAATACAATCATCTCTCAATATCACGACACCGCGGCTGTTCCCTAGCTAGATGTACACATAATTTCTCTATGCATGTCGGCCGGTACTAAACACCCTACTAAGGGCAACATCACGTCCGCATATCGAACGACAATTTGGTTCGTTCTGATAATCTGTTCCGCTCGCCGTGACCTATAAGAGTACGGGTTTTTGACCAAACTAGTGTTATCTTAGAAACTATTTACCAAAATGGGGTTGTATTGTAACTATTTACCAAAATAGGGTTGTTTTTTACGTTTAGCGTCGGCCAAGGCCGACGCTAAAGGCCGACGCTAGAGGTATCACCCGTCTGAAGCTGGATCTTCACCCGTCTGATGACTATCAGACGGGTATCAGACGGGTGATTCAGACGAGTCTCAGCGGACAAGTGACCCACAGATGGGTCACAGCAGACGGGTGACACCTCTAGCGTCGGCCTTTAGCGTGGGCCTTGGCCGACGCTAAACGTAAAAAATTCCAAACAACTCTATTTTGGTAAATAGTTACAAAACAAACCCATTTTGGTAAATAGTTTCTAAAATAACAATAGTTTGGTCAAAAACCCATAAGAGTGCATCACCGCTCAGCTGCCCCAGACAAAGAGGGTTAAGTGGGCCTCCTCGGAAGATCCAACAGCAACTGGAGAGACTCAGGGCTCTGCTCGGGATAACCATACTTAGCCAGGACTACCACGACACGATAGGAGCTACCATACCAGTCTCATGTGGGTATACCTGCATCCAGTATATCCCCAAGGTCTCTCAGACCTTCCATTCCATTTTTTGCATCCGCACTCGGTGCACCAACCTCGTATGCCTCACAGCATACGGCTCACCACTTAGCATCAAATACATATGCTATGCATGTCATCCATCTCTCTTGAGCTGATATCACAACACATGCAAACTTGCTCTTAGCAACATGAGCTCCAAGCTCCATAGGTAAACATACGAGCTCCAAGCTCCACTATAATCATGTGAGCTCCAAGCTCCACTAGTACACATATGAGTTCCAAGCTCCCATCATGACCTTATGAGCTCCAAGCTCCATTATACCTCAAATCTCAATTATCAGCTCAAACATCCACCACGGGGTCAAAGCCCTAATCATGCTAAATCTTCGAATATCATACATACAAGCATTTCCAGATACAATGCAACAATTCAGCAAATAGCAACATGCTTCATAAGGCAATAAACAACATAACATGTCAACATATCATTATTATCAACACCTCATGCATCTCTTGCAAATACCAGTTGTCATAAATAGCAGGTACGCATATATCAAGACATAGCACATATTATCATGCGTCACAAATCGGCTAACTTAGGGTATCAAATATAACGGTGATATCCCAAAGTAGACTAAACCTACGGTTTAGGTACTTTGTCATGGCTCAACCTCACATAGGGTTTAGGGTTCCCCCACACACACAAAACATACAACAAAGCTATATGGACTACTCTTGCCTCCCCGACGTGTGTAACTCTTTCTCCCCACCTGAGAGTGAAAGTGGTGATAATCACGAACACAACGAGCACTCCTTGTGCCTCTCCTTGCCCTCACAGCCACATCCCACCTGCTTCAACGGGTTCCGCATGCAACTTCCAAACTTGCCCTAATCACGGAAATAACACGTAGACTATAGCATTAACCCTAATACGAAGTTAAAACTGTGAAAAGAAACATAAACCATACGAGAAAATTGTATAGGTACAATGTAGGTAGATGCGAAACCTCGGCTTATCCTTGTCGAATCACAAAAGCAAACCGGTAGAATTGAAGTAGGAGTCACGCTGAACACGAAAACACAATCGGAATTGGAATCGGACAAATGAACGGATCAAAGCTTTCAAGAACGTGCCTCTATCTCTCTGAAGCTATCTGGAGTTTTGCCAAAATTTCGTCCATGGTGAAAATGAGCAAGTATTAATAGAGGTAAAACTCTGCTGCGAACGCTTTAGCGTTCCAACGTTTGAGCGTTGGCTTTCTCAACGCTTGAGCGTTGACGTTTCCTCACCACCAAGGCACCGGCCATCACGTGCCAGCCGCGACGCGTAACCAACACGTGTCACTTTCCGTCCCATCACTGCCAGTCACTGGTCAGAGGGTCCACGCTTGAGCGTCCAGAACCCTACACGCTAGAGCATCAGCATGCTTGAGCGTTGCACTGGTTCACGCTTGAGCATTCTGCTCCTAATCCTTTGTTCTTCACCTTTTTCTCATTCAATTCATTCCTACTTTTAACATATACTCTAAACACACTTTCAAGCCATGGAAATAATTATCAACAACATATGTTTATCCAATCTACCTTAATTAAGGTTTCCGAAAACTGGGATGTTACATTACCACCCCCCTTAAAGAGAATTTCGTCCCTAAAATTCCTCATTCATACCTGTAAACAACGTCGGGTACTGTTGGCGTATCTGAGCCTCTCTTTCCCACATTGAATCTCGGGTCATCGGGTCCCGTTCCACTCTCACCAAAGGAATCTGTTTACCACGAAGCTCCTTGATCCTTCTATCCACTATTCGAGCAGGTAAAGCCTCGTATTCAAGGTTCTCCCTTAGCTGGATTGATTCGGGCTCTAACACATGCGATAGATCAGGGTAGTACTTTCTAAGCTGGGGTTCGTGAAAAACATCACGAAGTCTTGACAAGTTAGGTGGTAAAGCTATTTGGTAAGCTACCGGACCAATTTGGCGAAGAATTTGAAATGGTCCTATAAATCTGGGTATAAGCTTTCTGGATTGAATTGTCCTGCCAATACCAGTCCTTGGAGTAACTCTTATAAATACATGATCGCCCTCCTGGAATTCCAAAGGTCTCCGCCGCTTGTCAGCATAGCTCTTCTGCCTATCTCTTGTGGTTTTCATCTTTTCTCGGATCAACTTAACTTGTTCCGTCGTTTGTTGCACCAACTCAGGGCCTAACAACTTATTTTCTCCAGTTTCGAACCAACATAATGGAGTCCTACACTTTCTCCCGTACAAAGCTTCATACGGCGCCATCCCGGTACTAGAGTGATAACTGTTGTTGTAGGTAAACTCAATCAAAGGAAGAAAATCGTCCCAACTTCCCGTGTGTTCCAACACACATGCTCTCAACAGATCTTCCAATGATTAAATTGTCCGTTCTGACTGACCATCTGTTTGGGGATGATAAGCAGAAATCAACCTTAACTTGGTTCCCAACACACCATTCAAGCTTCTCCAAAACCTAGAAGTGAACCTCGGGTCTCGGTCCGAGATAATACTCGAAGGCACACCATGCAAACGCACTACTTCCCTGATGTAAATCTGAGTCAGCCTTTCCAGAGAATAATTCTAGTTGATAGGCAAGAAATAAACACATTTCGTCAACCTATCTATGATGACCCAAATTGCCTCACACCTCTTCTGAGTCCTTGGTAACCCAGAAACAAAGTCCATCGCAATACTGTCCCACTTCCATTCCGGAACATCCAATGATTGCAACAATCCTGCTGGCTTCTGGTGTTCAACCTTAGCCTTTTGACACACCAAACAGGATAGGACATAAGCTACAACTTCCTTCTTCATCCCTGGCCACCAGAATAACTTCTTCAGATCCTGATACATCTTAGTAGCTCCTGCGTGAAAACTCAACTTGCTCTTGTGTGCTTCCTCCAAAATCATATTCTTAACTTCACTATCCTCAGGCACAAAAATTTGATCGCCAAACCTGATAAGGCCATCCGAACCTCTCTTAAACTCAAACGTCTCACTTTCCTCAATCGGCCGGTTCACCTTCTTAAGGTACTCATCCTTAGCTTGACTTTCCCAAAGCAGATTCAAGAAATCGCTAGTAACCTCGATCATCCCAAGATTCATCTTATCCTTCACGATTATCACATCCAGATTCAGATCTCTAAACTGCTCTAACAACTCTAGCTCTCATACCATCATCGCAGAGACGTGTAGAGACTTCCTACTGAGCGCATCCGCTACAACATTCGCCTTGCCTGGATGGTATTGCAGGTCAAATTCATAGTCCTTTATGAACTCCATCCATCTTCTTTGCCTCATATTCAACTCCTTCTGGTCGAACAAATACTTTAGGCTCTTATGGTCGCTAAATATGCTAAATTTAGCACCATCCAGATAGTGTCTCCATATCTTCAGTGCAAACACTATCGCAGCTAGCTCCAGATCATGAGTCGGATAGTTCTGTTCATGCACTCTCAACAGCCAAAAGGCATACGCCACCACTCTTCCTTCTTGCATGAGGACATAACCCAATCCTTGATATGACGCATCACAGCACGTCAAAACGTCCTAATGGATCTAGCAAAACCAATACCGGTGACGTGGTCAACCTCCGCTTCAGCTCCGAGAAACTTTGCTCACAAGCTTCCATCCACTCAAAGGCCTTTCCTTTTCTCGTCAATTGCGTCATAGGCAACGCAATCTTAGAAAATCCTTCAATAAACCGCCTATAGTAGCCTACCAAACCAAGAAAACTGCGAACCTCGCTCACAGACTTCAGGCTTTGCCACTTAACCACTACCTCAACCTTAGCAGGATCCACCATGATTCCATCCTTATTGATCACGTGTCCTAGAAACTGTACTTCTTCCAACCAGAACTCACACTTAGATAGCTTCCCATATAACTGCCTGCCCTTCAACACCTGTAGCACTACTCGAAGGTGCTCTTGATGTTGCTCTTTACTCAGAGAGTAAACAAGGATGTCGTCGATAAACACGACAACAAACTTGTCTAGGAACGGTCGTAATATCCTGTTCATATAATCCATGAACATAGCCGGAGCATTAGTCACACCAAATGGCATAACCAAATACTCGTAGTGCCCATACCGACTTCGAAAAGTAGTCTCCGATATATCCTCCTTTCTCACCCTGATTTGATGATAACCAGAACATAGATCGATCTTAGAAAACACAGTTGCTCCCCTCAACTGATCCATCAAATCATCAATCCTTGGTAACGGGTAACTATTCTTTATCGTCACTTTATTTAGCTGACGATAGTCCACACATAACCTGGAACTCCCATCCTTTTTCCTGACGAACAGGATCGGAGCTCTCCATGGCGATGCACTAGGTCTGATGAATTCCTTGCCTAGCATCTCATCCAACTGTTTCTTCAACTCCGCCAACTCTGCTGGAGACATTCGATAAGGTGTTATCGAAATAGGTCCAATTCCTGGTACAAGGTCTATGGTAAACTCAATCTCTCTCTCCGGTGGTAACCCTGGAACATCATCTGGAAATACTTCCAAAAATTCCCGCACAATCAGCAATGCTTCCACGTTCGAAGTTTCCTTCGCTTCCAAGGAGAATAGCACCACGCATTCTCTAGATCGTACACCCTTCGGATTACTTTCATTAGCAGGCGTAATCTAGATTGCTCAGAGAAACAAAGAGTCTTATTTGAACAGTCCAGTATCACATGGTTAGCCGAAAGCCAATCCATGCCTAAAATAACTTCATTCTGCTGCATAGGCACACAGGCTAGGTCAACAATGAAATGTCTGTTTTCTATTCTAATAGGCATTTCAAACATACAAACAGGTAGTCAATGAATCGCCAGTAAGTGTGGAAACAGTAAGGTCACATAGTAAAGATGAAACTGGTAACCCTAAATGATCCATGCACTCCATAGAAATAAAAGAGTGAGTAGCCCCCGAATCAAACAACATAGATAAGAGCTTGCCCAAAACTAAACACTTACCTTGAATCAGATCTGGGCATCGAGAGGATTTAGCTCCCCTCACGGCAAACACTCTTCCCGCGGCTTATGGTCTCGCAGCCTGTCCAGTCACACCGAACGGTCGTGCATTCCCTTGCTGGCAGTCCTTAGCCATATGCCCTTACCTCCACATGTATAGCAAGTCATGATCTTCCCAGGCGCTTGACTTCTACAGTCTCGAGCCATGTGTGGTCCCCCACACTTGACACAACCTTGCAATCCCTGAGTTGCGCTCGGTCTTTGACTTTCCGCCTCTCCAGCCCTCTGTGCTGGTCTTTGATATGGCCCTCGGCCACTCTGAAATCTTCCACCTCTACCTCTCGTGTTACTGCGGATAGGTCCTCCGCTCCTGGTTGCCGTCTCTCTTCTCCTTTCGAGGTTCTCAATTGCCGAACACCGATCCACCATGTCATGAAATACAAAAATCCCCAACGGTACTATAGCCTTTTGAATCTCATATTTTAAGCCATCTTCAAACCTGCGGCACATCCATTCCTCATCTGGGTACCGCTGATAAAACTCTGAGAATTTAAGCAGTGCCTCAAACCTTTCTGTATATTCCCCGATTGTCATGTTGCCTTTCTTCAAACTCTGAAACTCCTTGTCCTTTTCCCTCCTGGTCATCCGAGGAAAATACTTCTCTAGAAAACATTCTCGGAACAACCCCCAAGTTACGGCTCTTCACTCTTCCTTCAGTCTCAAACAGCCTCTGCTTCCCTTTCCACACATCTCTGCTCCTCCCACCAACATGAAAGAAGCATAAGAAACCTTCTGAGCTTCATCACAGTGTGTCGTTGCGAAGATCTTTTCCAACTCTTGAATCCACAACTCTGCCCTCTCGGGGTTGTAGTCCCCATTGAATTGAGGAGGTTGTCGCCTCATGAAGGCATCCAAACCAGCATCTTCATGCATAACATTTCGATATTGTTGCTGATTCTCACGGGTCAGTTGAATAAGTTGAGCATTCTATTGCGTTTGCTGTAGCATAGCAGCAGCCATATCCCTCATAGTCTTGAGGGTTTCCAGCAACTCAGTTCCATTCCCAGTATGTGAAGCTTCAGCCTCCTGACCTCCATTGGGTCTCGTCCTACCTCTGCCTCTACCTCTTCCTCGAGCCATTGGTTCTGATTCAAGTAACCGTTAGCTCAGAGTTCAAACATGATAAGCAACATAAGTACATACATTTACTCATCATTCATACAAGCATTAAAACAAGCAATCATGTTCATTCTACTCTTCTGGACACAGTCGTACTCTCTTACAGAGACGACGCAGTTTGCCAGTTCAACTTCCTAATACCTCACAGTCTTGGTCCCTGACTTCCACAGTCCAGATAGGGCAAACTGCTCTGATAACACCTTCATGTGACGTCCCCAAGTTCCACTCGAGGAAATCCCATTATTTTAGAACCCAATGATACTATTAACTATAACTTATTGATTATACGCTTATTAAAATAATGATTACATGCATCAAAAACAAAAGCGCATGACATCAGAGTAAGCACAACAGGATAAACGAAAACGCATACATACAGTGCAGATATATATACTTGGTGGCCCCATCAGTCGGGCTAAGTAATAATACAGACGAAAGTACATAAAGAAATAGAAAACATAAGCAAAGTACATCCAAGGACCTCCAAAAAGAAACTCTCAAGGCTCACCAGTACTCACCCCAGCCCACTCTCAAAATACATCAAAACCTTTCCACACAATCTTAGAGACGCACTGGCTGACTCTCACCCTCAGTGGTGAGGATGCCCGGAGCTACCCTGTCCTTCCTCATGAGTGCGCCTATAAACCTGCATAGGCTCATACTCGGATGAGGAACTCGACACTACGATGCTACGCCTCTGCGCTGACCTCTGTGGAACAAAAGACAGGGGTGCCACCCACAAGTAGTCTCGCTCTCTCTGCCTCAGAGGGTGCCACATCCAAGGGAAGGGAAGAAACTTGTACACGCGATAAGGTCCTATGATGTCCACATATAGTGGTGTGCCGCTCCGGAAGATCAAGATGACAGGTCCAGTGTAGACGGCCAAAAAGGTCGAGGGGTCCACCTGCCATCCCCTCTCGTCATGGTAGACTATCTCAATGTCTCCTAGCACCGGCATCTGTGGTGCCCCCGTGTTAAATGGGTGAAGCCTCGGGTCCATCCTGATCCTTCGCTAACTGGTCGTCTGTCCGCAAAACCGAAAGTACACATACAAAGAATACAGGGAGATAAGATATACAGCACATCTATCACAAGGATAATGCAATGCAGAACATATAGCAAACATAATCATCTCTCAATATCACGACACTACGGTCGTTCCCTAGCAAGACGTACGCATACTCTATCTATGCATGTCGGCCGGTACTATACACCCTACTAAGGGCAACATCACGTCCGCATATCGGACAACAAGTTGGTTCGTTCTGATAATCCATTTCGCTCTCCGTGACCCATAAGAGTGCATCACCGCTCAACTGTCCCAAACAAAGAGGGTTAACTGGGCCTCCTCGGAAGATCCATCGGCAACTAGAAAGACTCAGGGCTCTAGTCGAGATAACCATACTTAGCCAGAACCGCCACGACACGATAGGAGCTACCATACCGGTCTCATGTGGGTACACCTACGTCCAGTATATCCCCAAGGTCTCTCAGACCTTCCCTTCCATTTTCCGCATCCGCACTCGGTGCACCAACCTCGTATGCCTCACAGCATACGGCTCGCCACTTAGCATCAAATGCATATACTATGCATGTCATCCATCTCTCTTGAGCTGATATGACAATACATGCAAACTTGCTCCTAGCAACATGAGCTCCAAGCTCCATAGGTAAACATACGAGCTCCGAGCACCACTATAATCATGTGAGCTCTAAGCTCCACTAGTGCCCATATGAGCTCCAAGCTCCCATCATGACCTTATGAGCTCCAAGCTCCATTATACCTCAAATCTCAATTATCAGCTCAAACATCCACCACGGGGTCAAAGCCCTAATCATGCTAAACCTCCGAATCTCATACATACATTCATTTCCAGATACAATGCAACAGTTCAGCAAATATCAACATGCTCCATAAGGCAATAAACAACATAACATGTCAACATATCATTATCATCAACACCTTATGCATCTCTTGCAAATACCAGTTGTCATAAATAGCAGGTACGCATATATCAACACATAGCACATATTATCATGCATCACAAATCGGCTAACTTAGGGTATCAAATATAACGGTGATAGCCCAAAGTAGACTAAGGTTTAGGTACTTTGTCGGGGCTCAACCTTATTTAGGGTTTAGGGTTCCCCCCCACACACAAAACATACAACAAAGCTATATGGACTACTCTTGCCTCCCCAACATGTGTAACTCTTTCTCCCCACCTGATAGCGAAAGTGGTGATAATCACGAACACAACGAGCACTCCTTGCTCCTTTCCTTGCCCTCACAGCCGCAGCCCACCTGCTCCAACGGGTTCCGCACGCAACTTCCAAACTTGCCCTAATCACGGAAATAACACGTAGACTATAGCATTAATCCTAATACGAAGTTAAAACTGTGGAAAAAAACTTAAACCATAGAAGAACATTGTATAGGTACAATGTAGTTAGATACGGAATCTCAACTTACCCTTGTCGAATCACAAAAGTAAACCGGTAGAATTGGAGTAAGAGTCGCATTGATCACGAAAACACGATCGGAATTGGAATCGGACGAACGAACGGATCAAAAAATTGGATCAAAGCTCTCAAGAATGTGCCTCTGTCTCTCACAAGCTCTCTGGAGTTTTGCCAAAATTTCGTCCATGGTGAAAATGAGCAAGAATTTATAGAGGTAAGACTCTGCTGCGAATGCTTTAGCGTTTTGGAACTCCACGCTTTAGCGTTCGGCTCAACCTTATGTAGGGTTTAGGGTTCCCCCCCACACACAAAACATACAACAAAGCTATATGGACTACTCTTGCTTCCCCGACGTGTGTAACTCTTTCTCCCCACCTGATAGCGAAAGTGGTGATAATCACGAACACAACGAGCACTCCTTGCCCTCACAGTCGCAACCCACCTGCTCCAACGGGTTCCGTACGCAACTTCCAAACTTGCCCATAATCATGGAAACAACACGTAGACTATAGCATTAATCCTAATACGAAGTTGAAACTGTGAAAAAAAAAGCTTAAACCATAAGAGAACATTGTATAGGTACCATTTAGGTAGATACGGAACCTCGACTTACCCTTGTCGAATCACAAAAGCAAACCGGTAGAATTGGAGTAAGAGTCGCGTTGATCACGAAAACACGATCGGAATTGGAATCGGACGAACGAACGGATCAAAAACTTGGATCAAAGCTCTCAAGAACGTGCCTTTGTCTCTCTCAAGCTCTCTGGAGTTTTGCCAAAATTTCGTCCATGGTAAAAATGAGCAAGTATTTATAGAGGTAAGACTCTGCTGCGAATGCTTTAGCATTCTGGAACTCCACGCTTTAGCGTTCCAACATTTGAGCGTTGGCTTCCTTAACGCTTGAGCGTTGACGTTTCCTCACCGGCAAGGCACCACCCATCACGTGCCAGCAGCGACGCGTAAACGACACGTGTCACTTTACGTCCCATCATTGCCAGTCACCGGTCAGGGGGTGCACGCTTGAGCGTCCAGAACTCTCCACGCTAGAGCGTCAGCACGATTGAGCGTTGCGCTGGTCCACACTTGAGCGTTCTGCTCCTGATCCTTTATTCTTCACCCTTTTCTCATCCAATTCATTCCTACTTTTAACATATACTCTAAACACGCTTTCAAGCCATGGAAATAATTATCAACAACATATAATTACCCAATCTACCTTAATTAAGGTTTCCGAAAACTGGGATGTTATAGCATTCATCTAAATAAGGGCATGAGGCTCCTTTCTCCTTTTACTGCTATCTTAATCAGAAGTCATTAAAGTTGGGCAAAATAAGTTGATTGGTCCTATACATTTTTTTTACTTTTCACATCGTTCCTATAAGTTATATTTTTTTTACGTTATGTTTATTGGAACCAAAGTGGTTATGGTCAAAGTAATCCTTTATGTTTTGATGATAACAAAGGACTAATTTAAGAATAACAAAGATTTCTTGTGGACTAACGATTTATCTTAAGTGTGTAGGATAAATTTCATCAGAGTTCAAAGACTATCTAAAGGCCAAAGACTTTAACTCGTCCAAACTCCAAAGTGGTTTACGTATTACTCAGATTGGACGATAATAAACAGAATCAATAGAATCTTGAGCCCAAAGACTCTTCCGATAGGGCTTTATTTATTAAGCACGAATACCTTTGTAAAGCATTTGAATTTATTATTCTCTGTAAAAAGCTTGTATCCTTCAGTCAAACATTCCTTGTAATACTCGTTCAAACATAAAAGTAAAAGCCAAACTGTCCCTGACACATAAAGAAGTTGACTTTCTTCTTTGAGAAAGACAAAAGGCAACTTTCGAGTACAAAGAGGATATGTCAGTCTCGTTTCTAACTATCAAACCTGATAGTCTACTTTGCTGATCAGAAGCTTCAAAGAGGTTATCAGACTCAACAGACCAAAGCATTTAATGCATGATCAGAACGGATCTTTTTCCATCCGTTGAAGACTGAAGATTGCTCAAAGCTAAAAGGCTATAAATACCTCCACCCTTTGAAGATGCAAGGTTACCGAACTTGAGCAAAATACAAGCATACAAGAAAACACAAGCTATCAAGAGAAAACTTTGATTACAAGCTTGCTCTGTTCTTAAACTTTCACATCACTCTCTATGTAGAGTTTTATTTCAAAAGTTCTAAGCTTTAGTTTCGAATTCTCACAGTTAGTGAGTTAGTAGAACACAACTCTTTTCATAACCTTGTTGGTTGAGCCTGAAGAGGCTTGTGTAGAAAGAATACTTAGAGAACCTGAAAAGGTTGAGAATACTTTCCTAAAGAAGTGTTGAATACTTGTAGCAAAGGGTTTTTGTTATAGTAGATAAAGCTCTCAAGTAGAGAGGACTGGACGTAGCTCTTTGGTGAAGAGTGAACCAGGATAATATCTCTATGTTCTTTTCTTTCCCTTATCTTTGCTTTAGTTTATTATCTAACTAACCTTCTGGGATTGAATTATTTTTTCATTGCGCTCTTTGTTTATCTTTATCAAACTAAGTTAGCGTCCAACTCGGTGTTTGGAAGAGTTTTCTTTGTCTTTAAATGTGTTATCGTCCAAACTTGCAAAAACTATATATCTGCTTGCGAAAAGTTTTTAAAATCTTAAGAAACACAATTCAACCCCCTTTCTTGTGTTTCAAACAGGTTCCTTCAATTCGATTCAGAGCTCAACCTCTGGGTTGAGCATTTAGCCGTGTAGAGGAAAAGATCCTACAACAGATATGTCAGGACCAGGTATGCCAAGCGGGAGTCAACCTGTTATGGAAGGCACTTCCATGACCAGACCTTCGTTCTTCAATGGAAGCCACTACCTGTACTGGAAGGAAAGATTCAAAGGCTTCATCTTAAGTACAAGCTCCGCTCTCTGGGCCAGAATCACAAATGGTCCAAATGTGTGTCTTAAATCTGATGGGACGAACAAAGGAGAAGATGACTGGACTGCTGATGAGCCAGCTAGGATGGAACAAAATCATAAAGCAAGATATGCTTTAATGTGTGCTCTTAGCCCTAATGAATTCCAGAAGATTCACGCATGTGAATTAGCTAAGCAAATGTGGGACACCTTGTCAAATCTCCATGAGGGGACAACCAAGGTGAAAGACTCTAAAATCATCATGCTGGTTGGCCAATATGAACAATTCACCATGGCTGAAGGAGAGTCCATCTTGGACATGATGGGTCATTTTCAGACGATCATCAATAATCTAAAGTCTCTTGGTAAAGTCTACACTACCAAGGATAATGTCACTAAAATTCTTAGGAGCCTGCCTAGGAAATGGAGACCACTCGTTACTGCAATCACCCAGGCCAAAGATCTCCCCACTTTGACTCTGGATGATCTGGTTGGAACGCTTCAAGTTAAAGAACAGGAGCTTGATCTTGACAATCCTGGAAAGAGAAACAAAGGGATTGCATTGAAAGCTCATAAGTCCAACAACTCAAAAGCTCTAAAAGCTGATAAGTCCAGTGATGATGCTGATCAGTCTAATGATGATGTATCAGATGACGACGAGCTATCTTTCATCTCCAGAAAAATTCAAAATAATGAAGAGGAGACCATTCCAAAAGAAAAACTTCAAAGATCACGCTGAACCCAAAGACAAAAGTTTGTTGGTCTGTTTCGAGTGTAACAAACCAAGTCACTTCAAAGCTGATTGTACTACGTTAAAGGACAAAAAGAAGTTCTTCAAAAAGAAGAAGAAGAATTTCATGGCGACTTGGGAGGATTTAAACTCGTTTGAAGAAGAAGAAGAAGAAGAAGAAGAAGAAGAAGAAGAAGAAGAAACAAATGAGGAGGCTAACTTATGCCTTTGGTCCAATGACCAAAACGAAGACTCTTCGGACGATGAACATATTGTTGTTCCCGAAGAAAGAATCCAGGAAGCTACCTCTAAAAGAGGATGGAATGTTCCACCCATTTTTAAGGGAACAGACTATTCTTGTTGGAAATCAATTTTCCCAATATACGTCCAAGCTCAAAAATATGAGTTATGGAATGTATTCACTGATGGAGATCATCGTCCAATGGTTACTCTTGAGGACGGATCAACAGCATCCAAACCTGAAGCAGATTGGACGAATGAGGACATCAGACGATACTTGCTGAATGCTCATGCCAACTGGTGCCTTATCAACGCTCTTGATCGACCAAGACTGGAGATGGTCTTGCAATTCCAAAAAGCAAAGGAAAAGCTGGACGCTTTGGAACAAATGTTCAGTCCAAGGAGTCTATCTGCCTCTAACTTCTGTCTGATGGCAAAAACTTCATCGGACATTGAATCGGTCTTCAAGAAGCATGTGATGAATTGCTTAATGATTCCTCTTTATTGCATCATCAATACATTATGCTTAAAATAAAAAGTTTCAAAAGTTAATAAAGAGTTGGAAGAGTCCAACAAACAAAATGAGCAGCTAGTTGAAGAAAACAATAGGCTAAAAGCTGAGAATGTCAGTCTAACTGACAAACTCACCTCTGGGTCCAGTGAACCTCACGAGGTAACTAGACTGAAACAAGATATATGACCTAACCAAAAGCGTATCTAAGCTTGTTGGAGGTTCAAAAAAGCTAGACCTAATATTGAGGTATTCAAGATCACCTCACGATAAGTTTGGCCTAGGCTATGACTCTGAGAAACAAGGAGCTTCTCAGAAAATATCAAGGTCCAATAAACATCATAAGGCTTTTTCATCTTATGGAAAACAAAAAGAAAACAAACTGCATGCATCTAATACTTATTGTAAAATCTGTGGAAAGAGTGGTCACATCTCTTCAAAATGCATATACAAAAAGAAAACCAAAATGAATGGACGAAGACCACAAACTAACCCAAAAGGACCCAAGTCTATCTGGGTACCTAAGAACATGATAATCCCTGTTGCAGATCTGCTTAGCAACACAAAAAAGACCCCAGATCCTGGTACTTGGATAGTGGATGCTCATGTCACATGACGGGAGAAAAGTGTATGTTCCAATAACTACTTGAAAAGACTGGTGGATGGGTCATCTTTGGAGGCAACCAGAAAGGAAAGATAGTAAGAATTGGTAAGATTGGTAAGCATCATCTTCCTTCTATTGATAATGTTCTTCTGGCTGAAGGATTAAAACACAACTTGCTTAGCATAAGTCAATTATGTGACAATGGGTCTGATGTTTCCTTCAATAAAGTTGAATGTATAGTCAAGAACCCTGATAGGTCCATCTTATTCACTACCAAGAGGCAAAATAATCTTTATAAGATTAACTTGGGGGAGCTCTCAAATCAAAGTCTATCATGCCTAGTGTCTGTTGAAGATGAGCGATGGATCTGGCACAAAAGACTTGGCCATGCAAGTCTAAGATTAATCTCAAGACCGAACAAGCATAACCTCATAAGAGGCTTACCAAAGATCGTGTATAGATCGGACGCTCTCTATGACGCATGTCAAAAAGGAAAACAAGTTAAGAACTCTTTTGAGTCCAAGAACATTGTTAGTACTTCAAGACCACTAGAATTGTTGCATCTTGATTTGTTTGGTCCAACAAGGACTGCTTCTGTCAGTGGTAAGAAATATGGGCTTGTCATAGTAGAAGACTATACTAGATGGACATGGGTTAAGTTCCTTGCTCACAAGGATGAGTCTATCAAGGTCTTTACTATATTCTATAAGCACGTCTAGAATGAAAAAGGCATATCTATAAGCTCAACCAGAAGTGATCATGGAGGCGAATTTGAAAATGAGCTTTTCCAAAGGTTCTATGATGAAAATGGTATTCATCACAATTTCTCTACCCCTAGAACACCACAACATAATGGTGTTGTTAAGAGAAAGAACCGATCCCTTTAAGAGATGGCTAGGGCAATGCTCAGTGATAATTCTGTCCCTAAGCACTTCTGGGCTAAAGCTGTAAATACTGCCTGCTACATTCAAAATAGAATATACATAAGACCAATCTTGAATAAGACTCCTTATGAATTGTGGAAAGGACGCAAACACAACATTTCTTATTTCCACCCCTTTAGATGTCAATGTTTTATTTTAAATACTAAGGATCAACTTGGTAAGTTTGATGCCAAAGTAAATAATGGAATGTTGTTAGGATACTCTGAAACGTCCAAAGCTTTTAGAGTCTATAACTCTAGAACATTGATTGTTGAAGAATCCATCCATGTTATTTTTTATGACAAACAGCCTGATAAGAGATTATCAGAGCTAGATGATTCTTTTGCAGATCTAAATCTGAAGGATACAGAAGATCGTCCAATAACTAACAAAGACGAAGCATCAGACGCAATACAGGACGCTTCATCGTCTCAGCAAGTTGTCAACACCCCTCATTCGTGGCAATTCAGGACTTATCATCCTGAGGATCAAATCATTGGCAAACCAAATGATAGAGTCCGGACAAGGTCAACCTTCAGAGAGCAAGTTGACTTAGCCTTCATCTCTGAATTAGAACCAAAGTCTGTGGACGAGGCCTTAATGGATGAGTGTTGGATCCTCGCTATGCAAGAGGAACTCAACCAGTTCCAACGTACTAACGTTTGGACGCTGGTCTCCTTAAATCTGTCATTGGAATCAAGTGGGTCTATCGCAACAAGCTGGACGAGGATGGCAAAGTTGTAAGGAATAAAGAAAGGTTAGCTGCTCAAGGGTACTCTCAAGAGGAAGGTATTGACTACACTGAAAATTTTGCTCCAATAGCTAGATTAGAATTGGACGCACATGTGTTTTAGATGATTGGACGCATAAGCATTGAAGACAATTGGATGCACAATAGTTATAAACAATAAACAATTGACGATAAAGCAGTGTAAACATTTGGACGCATAATACTATATGATCTCTTTACCACTGAGTTTCTTTGGACAAAGATATTGCAGTGAGCTTTTTGTCCTTTAAGAGCTATGTGAAACTTTGGTTTTGGAGAACCATCTGAAGTCAGAAACATACAAAGGTCTTTTGACCTTATGGATTAGCATAAACTTGACTTCGAGTGTTTTCAATAAACATATAATAACTTTGTTAATCCTTAAAACTTTTAGGGGTCATTAGTCATTACTGTTTTGGTTCTAACAATCTCCCCCATTTTTATGATGACAAACATTATTATGAAGCATGTTTTTGAAACAATATAAGCAGTGTATCGTAAGTATAAAAACTCCCCATGAGATTATGCATTTACATATTGAAGACATAACTTAGATCATGAAAGTATAAAGACAGGATATATAACCAAACGTTCAATTCATTTCATATATTTAACAACTTTACACATTTCATTTCATATATTTTCTCCGCCTGTTTGTCATCAGACAAAAAGGAATAAAGGGAGGATACAACATCATTGTCAGCAAAAAGAAATGAAAAGATACTAAGGAGATGGAGGCGGAAAGTCAGGGAAGACACGATGAAGATAAAAGAACAACTGAGCCATCTTTCGATCCAACTCTGCAGTGACCCTAGCTGAGATCTGATCTACTAAGTAGTCAGCAACTTCAGGAGTCAGACCAGGAGGTAGAGAAGGAGCCGAAGCTGGAGCAGGGCAAGCTTCTTCAGCTGTAGAAGAGTTGACATATTCCTCATCAAGATGTAGTTCCACCGTGTTTCCAGATAGGGTGGAAGTAGCATCAAGACGTTCAGTGTGCTGAACTGAGCTGGCTTCCATTTGGGAAAAAGGAACAGCAACTGAAGCAGGAGACTTATCCACTGGAACCTCTGAAGATGTGGCTTCTTCATGAGAGTACCATGGAAGCAGAAGAATAGGAGGAGGAAAAGATGATTCTGCGACCTGTGATGGAGGTACGGGGGGTGGGGCATCTTGAGGTGAGAGAGGTGGAGATGGGGGTGGGAAAATGGATTTTTGTGGGGAGGGAGTGGAGGTTGAGGAGTCTGATATGAGGATTTTGGGTCGAGGTGGCCGTTGGGCTACGGTTTTGATGCGCATTGGTTTTGGTGGAAGAGGGATGGACGCAGAGAGTTTAGGATTGGGGTGAGGGATAGAAGATGGTTCTTCAGAAGGAGTGGAGGGTACAAAGGAGACAGAAGGGTTGGGTAAGGGTCACGGTGAAGGAGAGACCTTACTTTTCTTTGTAAGAAGAAGAGCAATAGGAACATTGTCCTCATCATCTTCTTCGTTGTCTTCATCCACCAGAAGCTTTCTCTTTCTGTATCGAGGTTTAGAGGAACCAGCTTCTGGATCCGCTTGAGAGGAAACATGAGCCTATTGCTTTGAGCCTAAATCAGCCTTAAGCAAAGGTCCATGAATCTCTTCAACAATGGAAGTACCACACCATTGAGCTTGATGAAATTTTCTCCATGGATGGTGTAAGCAATTCCTTCCATCATTGAGGCGAACTCCAGGCTCGGCTTTTCCTCGAATTCTTCGAACACATTTTGAGGCGAAGCCTGATTGGATGGATGAGAGGAGAAAAGAGGAGGGTTTGAAACGTTTTGAGTCTAATGCTTCCTTTTCTGATGACTTTGAAGATCGTCCAGGCGAGGAGCTTGAGTTGAAGTGGTTTGAGCTTGATCAAATGCCAGCACAGTTTTGAGTTACATTTTGGAGAGGTTTGCCTTTCCAAACACAGGGCAGCTCACTGTATGATAGGAGGTTCTGATGCTAGGATGAACTTTTTGTAGCATCCAATAAACCCCTTGATTTTCAAAGATGCGGGAGAAAAGGATTGCATATGTAATTGTCTTCACAGAGACGACATCAATGCAATTTTCTTTGAAACGGTCAAAGAGAAGAGAGGGAAGATTGACTTTTATACCATACAGCAGATGGTTGAGCAGGAAGGAATGCACCTCAGAGATGGAGTCTTTGGATCCAGCTTTGTGCAGAACGGCTTTGTTCAAGATCTGATTGAGAACTCTAGCTTCATCCTTCATGATAGCAGCACGGAACAGTGCATTTGGCTGAGCATCAGGGTTCCTCAGGAAGTTAAAGACATTGTCTTTACCTCCAAACTTGTTGTGCCAAGTTTTAAAGAAGCGGGCACCGAGGGATAGACACCCAATAGCAGAAGCTATAGAGACTTTGGGGACTTCAACTTTGTGTGTCCCCAGAACAAACCCAAAAATAAGACCTTCTTTTTCAAGGTGAGCTGTCTTCCAAAACTCAGTGAGAAGTCTTGGATAGACTTTTGGATAGTTGATAAAGAAATGATCCCATCCAGCACCGATGATGAAGACCCGGACGTCTGCTCCCAATCCCTCTAGCATATTCAAGTCGATTTGGTGCTTAATATTGATCTGATAGTTATCAGGAATCTCACGAGTGGGATGACCGAGCGGTGAAGTGGTCTCCTGTGGAATGCTGCTTCCTTCTCCAGCTGATCGCAGATTTCTTCCCATTTTTCAGAAGAGTGAAAAGAAAGAAGATAGAGAAGATGAACAGTTGAGAGCGAGAGAGGAGATTTCAAAGAGAGGACGTTTGGTGAGGTTTGAGCTCATGGGTTAAGGTTTATATAGAGAAGCGAAAAGTAACCGAAGCGTCAGAGAAAGTAACCGTGGTTAAAAAACCCATGATGACTATCGGTTACCGAGGGAGTCTACTTAAGAGTGAAGTAGGCAGACGCACGCCGTTTGAAGTGACCCGAGAGTGCTGACTCAACATAGTATTTATGTGGAGGACAGATAAATATATTTAACATAAAAACAATTATTACAAATAATAAATATCAAGGAATAATGACGTTAGTGATAGGGAGCAATAAATGGACGCAACCATTTTTTGCGCATGCTTTTCTGACACAAGCGTTTAGCTGCTTTCTTATTAAAGAAAATCTATCCTCTGCAAGAGGTTTTGTAAAGATATCTGCCCACTGGTGGTCAGTATCCACAAATTTTACATCAAATACACTTTTTGAATGTAATCTCTAATAAAGTGATGTTTGATTTCTATATGCTTAGCCCTCGAGTGCAATATAGGATTTTTCGATAAATTAATTGCAGCAGTATTATCACAATAAATTGGAATCTTACTTTCATGAATATTGTAATCTTCCAGTTGATGTTTAATCCATAAAAGCTGTGAGCAACAACTAGCCGCAAAGATATATTCAGCTTCAGCAGTTGATAAGGCTATGGTGCTTTGTCTTTTACTGGACCATGAGATAAGATTTGTTCCAAGATAATGACAACCAACACTTGTACTTTTTCGTTCAATTCTATCTCCAGCATAGTCAGCATCACAATTTCCCATTAATCTGTACTCAATGGTTTTCTCATAAAATAAACCCAGATTAGAAGTACCTTTTAGATATCTAAAAATTCTCTTAACAGTAGTTAAATGATTTTCACATGGATCAGCTTGAAAACGTGCACAAAGACATACACTAAACATAATATCTGGTCTGGACGCAGTGAGATGTAAAAGGGATCCGATCATACCTCTGTAACCTTTTGATCTACCTTTTTTATCTTTGTTGTCTTTGGTCAGAATGGACGTTGGATGCATAGGTGTACTCATTGGCTTGCTATCGTCCATTTGAAATTTCTTCAAGAGATCTTTAGTGTACTTGGTCTGGTGAATGTACACACCCTTTGAGGTTTGTCTTACTTGCAGACCCAGAAAGAATTTGAGCTCTCCCATCATGCTCATTTCGAATTCTTATGTCATAAGGTCATAAAATTCCTTACAAAGAGAATCATTAGTAAATCCAAAAATAATGTCATCAACGTAGATTTGAATTATTATAAAATTATCTTTATTAGTTTTCTTAAACAAAGTCGTATCTACCTTTCCCATACAAAAACCATTTTCCATGAGGAAGGAGCTGAGTTTCTCATACCAAGCTCTAGGAGCTTGTTTCAGTCCATATAAAGCTTTCTGAAGCTTATATACATACTCAGGATGGGAATGATCTTCAAACCCAGGGGGTTGCATTACATAGACTTCTTCGTTAATTAGTCCATTCAGAAAAACACTTTTAACATCCATTTGATATAAGGTTATGTTATGATGAGCAGCAAAAGATAGTAAGATACGTATAGCTTCTATTCTAGCAACAGGAGCGAAGGTTTCAATGTAATCAATACCTTCTTCTTGAGAATAACCTTGTGCCACTAACCTTGCTTTGTTTCTCACAACCTTTCCATTTTCATCCATCTTATTTCTGAATACCACTTAGTTCCAATAATGGATTTATCTTTAGGTTCTTGAACTAAGGTCCAAAATTTGTTTCTCTCGAACTGATTGAGTTCTTCTTGCATGGCCAAGATCCATCCATCGTCCGAGAGAGCTTCATCCACAGTTTGTGGTTCTAACTCAGAGATGAAAGCTGAATCAGCTTGATTTCTGAAGGTTGACCTTGTTCTTACTTTGTCACTAGGTTGACCAAGGATCTGATCTTCAGGATGGTAAATTTTAAATTGCCAAGATTTCTGGCTATCACTAGACAAGTGTGGATCATCAGTTTTGACATCATCAAAGATTTCCTTTCCATTGTTGGTTGGACGATGATCATTCAGATCCAGATCTACAAGAGATTCGTCCAGCTCTGATAGTGTCTTATCAGGCTTCTTGTCATCAAATTTAACATGAATGGATTCTTCGACAATTAATGATCTACAATTATAAATTCTAAAGGCTTTAGATGTTTCAGAATATCCTAAGAAAATACCATTATCGACTTTGGCATCAAATTTTCCTAGATTATCTTTAGTGTTTAATATAAAACAGGCACATGCAAAAGTATGAAAATATGATATATTGGGTTTTCGTCCTTTCCACAGTTCATATAGAGTCTTTTTCAGTATTGGTCTTATGTATACTCTATTTTGAATATAGCATGCTGTGTTAACAGCCTCGGCCCAAAAGTTCTTAGAGACAGAGTTATCATTGAGTAATGTTCTTGCCATCTCTTGAAGAGACCTATTCTTTCTCTCAACAACCCCATTTTGTTGAGGTGTTCTAGGGGCAGAGAAATTATGAAGAATGCCATTTTCTTCACAGAATAGTTGGAAGTTTACATTCTCAAACTTTCCTCCATGATCACTTCGGATTGAATTGATACATATACCTTTCTCATTTTGATTCCTTTTACAGAATATTGAGAATGCCTCAAAAGACTCGTCTTTGTGAGCTAGGAACATTACCCATGTCCATCTAGAGTAATCATCAATAATGACAAGTCCATATTTCTTTCCACTTAGGGAGGCAGTCCTTGTTGGACCAAACAAATCTAAATGTAGCAATTCTAAAGGTCTGGATGTTGAAACAATAATTTTTGAATTAAAAGAATTTTTTACTTGTTTCCCCTTTTGACAAGCATCACAAAGAGCATCCGATTTATAGGCCAGCTTTGGTAATCCTCTTACGAGGTTATGCTTTTGTAGCTTTGAGATTAATCTCAGGCTTGCATGACCAAGTTTCTTGTGCCAAATCCATTGCTCATCATTCACAGACATTAGAAATGATACATTTTGATTAGAGAGGTCCTCCAAGTCAATTTTATAAACATTGTTTTGCCTCTTACCAGTAAATAGAGTGGACTCATCAGCATATTTGACTATACACTTATCTTTGTTGAAAGACACTACAAACCCACTGTCACATAATTGGCTTATGCTAAGCAGATTGTGTTTTAGCCCTTCAACTAGCAACACATTATTTATAGAGGGAGAATTATTCTTACCAATCTTACCAATACCTACAATCTTTTCCTTTTGATTGCCACCGAAAACAACTGATCCTTCAGACTTTGGGTTTAGGTCTAGGAACATAGACTTTTCTCCCGTCATGTGTCGTGAGCATCCACTGTCCAGGTACCATGATTGGTGTTTTCTTTCTGTAGTCAAGCAAGTCTGCAACGGAGATTATTTTACTTTTAGATATCCAAATAGACTTGGGTCCTTTTTGGTTAGTTGCAGGTAACTTATAAGTTTTTCTTTTGTGTAAGCATCTGGACGCAGAGTGTCCATTTTTACCATAGATAGAGCAATACATTACTTTTTTTGTCTCCGAAATTTTTGGGTTTTCTTTTTCATACCCAATGCCAGATTTATCATAAGGAGATCTATATCTAAGAATTAAATTAAGATTTTTAGATCCATCAGTGAATTTTGATAGGCTATCAGTTAAGTAAGTAATTTGATGCTCAAGTTTCTCAACTTCACAGGATGTACTGGACTTAGAGCTTGAGATTTCAGTTAGGCTGATTATCTCATTTCTTAGTTCTCCGTTCTCAAATTTGACTTTGTTAAAGTCTTTATTGAGTTTGGCGAATTTTCTTTTAAGGGCTTTATATTCAGAATAAATAGTGCAT
This sequence comes from Ammopiptanthus mongolicus, assembly GCA_039655645.1. Lineage (NCBI taxonomy): Eukaryota > Viridiplantae > Streptophyta > Magnoliopsida > Fabales > Fabaceae > Ammopiptanthus > Ammopiptanthus mongolicus. Next base: position 63,679,827 of record CM077347.1, on the reverse strand, counting down.
GATTCATTTAATAGCTCTTCATATGCATCTTTAAAGTAGTCAGATATATTTACCTCATCTGCTTCTATTTCTGTCTCAGAGGAAATACTTGCCATGAGACACATATCTACTGTTGGGGATGCAGGTGAAGATCTTTCAAGAATATCCATTAGATTCATCATTCCCCAAGCAGTTGTCTCCTCAGCCAGGACATCTCTCCTTGCTCCATGTATACTCCGAAACAGAAAGCCCCTTGCCTCACAGCCAAGATCAACTCTTCTTCTTTCCTCAAAGGTGCAGCGATCTAGAGGTTTTATCATGTATTCTCCATTGATGATGATGATGGGACAGAAGGTTTCGTCAGTGAGAGTTTTCCAGTGTTCTTCTGATCCTTGGGTTACAACAAAGCATCTGAAGTTCTCTTTCCAAGTTTCATATTCTAATTCTGAAGATTGATAAATAGGAGGTCCTTCAGAATGAGCAGGTCTCCTTCTCATAAAAAGGGCATCTAGCATGTCAAGCACTCTTTTAGCGATATCACAATACATCACCATGTTAACAGTTCTTGCGTCCAAGGCACATGTAAGAATGTAGACAACTCTAGCATTGATTCTCACACTTCTTTGTTCTTCTTCAGAACATTCAGTTCTTGGTTTGACTATGCGTTCACCATTGATAACAGTGGTAGGACAAAAGTTATCATCGGGGTAAGCTCTCCATAGGTCATCAACATTTTGTTCCAAGCTGAATCTCATGAATAGTTCTCTCCACATGGCATAGTCACCAGTTATATAGAACCATTTATAGAAAGGTTACTGAATTCTCTCAATGACTCAGGATTTGAAGAGGTAGACTGTTCCTCTTCTTTAGAAGAATCTTTAGGGAGATGATTTTCAGACCAAAGACATAGGTTGGCTTCTTCTTCGTTTTCCTCTTCTTCAGAGGAGTCAAGATCTTCCCATGTTGCCATGAGATTCTTGCTTTTATTTTTCAAAAACATTTTCTTATCTTTCAGCTGAGGGCACTCAGCTTTGAAGTGGCCTGGTTTCTTGCACTCATAGCAAACCATTGGATTTTTATCCTTGGTTTCACCATGGTCTTTGACAATTTTCTTTGTAAATGGTCTTCTTTTCATATTTTTCTTTTTGAGAATACGTTCAAGTTTCTTTGATATGAGGGACAGTTCATCATCAGATTCTTCTTCTTCTTTTTGATCATTGTCATCACTGGAATCATCAGCTTTGCTAGTTTTTTTACTTTTCAAGGCAATAGTCTTGCCTTTCTTTGTAGGATTGTCCTGGTTGAGCTCCTGCTCATGAACTTGAAGAGTTCCCACAAGATCATCTAAGGTCAAGGTGGACAAATCTTTGGCTTGCATGATTGCAGTGATGAGTGGTCTCCATTCCTTGTGCAAGCTCCTGAGGATTTTCGTCACATTTTCTTTTGTAGTATAGACCTTTCCAAGAGACTTGAGATTGTTGATGATAGTTTGGAAACGACTTATCATATCAACGATGGTTTCTCCATTTTCCATAGTGAACATTTCATATTGACTCATAAGAATAATGATCTTTGAGTCCTTTACTTTGGATGTTCCTTCATGAACAATAAATAAAGTATCCCAGATTTGTTTTGCTGATTCACATTTCATAGTGGCCATTTCCGCGTTTCTTGCATCGAGATGTAGAAGTCACTTGTTGACTAGACTCACTGCTCTTTCTGGAAGGTTGTTGCTCGCAAACACGTACGATGTGACCAAGTCTTCCACATCAGGAACAAACGACTTCCTTTGAGTTGCAGTCTCTGGTTGTATGGCTTCTACCACGCTTCTTGCACCATTGCGGAGGTACTACGATCTGGTGAGTTCCCTTGCTAATCCTTCCATAAGACGGTTGTTGTTGCGGCTGGTCCTTTGGTAACTTTGCATACGGATCCTGCTAGGACCTAGCATTGATGCCTCTTGTGAACCTAGACGGTCCAAAGTGACATTGCCTTTCTTCACGATCCTTCATCAGATTTTCGATTAGGAAGCACTCGGCCATCAAAACTGAGAACTCTTCCATCTTGAGAGGTAGCACCGCTCCTCGAATCTCGTTCCTTAAACCTTCTTCGAACTTTGTGCACTTCCACTCCTTATCGGGTTAAAGATGAAAATACCTCGAAGACTTCAACAGGGACTCAAAGCGATCAGCACATTCTTCAATAGACATTCCTCCTTGACGTAACTATAGAATCTCCATTTCTTTCAACGTTCCTTGCACTCATCGGATGACACTCATTTAGAAGGGCTCTGCAAGCGACAATTATGTCCTTAGCTTCCAACAATTGGCAGTTACTCTCCAACAAACTCAGAATAGGTACATATAAAAGAAAGCCAAAGGACCACCATTCTGTCCAATATCATTTCTCTTCGGAAATAATAATGTGGAGAATAGCAAATAATTGTTGTCTTCCTTCCGGAAATGACAACTCAGAGAACAAGCAACACTAAAGGATAGACCGAAGTCATCGTCCTTTCCAACATTGTATCCTTTCGGAAACAATAACACAGAAACAAACAGAGAAAACACAACTCAAACGACGCAGACCAAACCCCAAGCCCGAACAGACTCGGCCAGCTCTGATACCACAAATGTAACACCTTTTCTGGGGGCATCACATAACGGACATTTTATAAAACTATAAGGCCGAAAAATGGGTTAATTAAAATCATTTAAGAAAGATGCGATAAATGTTTCCATTTCACAAAACATAACTGTAAAACTTGTAACCATTCATGTGTATAAGGTAAACAGAAACATTTCATAATATATGTTTGTAAAGGCTTACATAAAAATCTAACCGGACTATAGAAAGAAAACAGAAAGATACAAACTCATCATAAAATATTGGAGACGCAGCTCCTAAACATAAGATACTTGGAGTCGCAGCTCCACAAAAGATAAAAGAAAGGTACAGACTCTCTGACACTCTACACTGGCCGACAACAGACTACATGGGAAGACATCCCTCGGGTCAACCGTGGAATACTTCCTCTGACTTCTTCTCTACAGAGAGATAAGCGAAGGAAATAGGAAGGTGTGGATAAATCACATCACTCCTGGTTTTTTCACTCATCACCTTCCAACCAGGACCCATCAAACAAGACCTAACAGGAACCCTAGCAAGGACTACTGCTGGCATTCCTATGGAAGACATAACAAAAGTTGACTTAGAAGCAACTCTGTTAACAAGCAGCCTACCCCTAACAAAGGGAGAAGGCACTAAACGCATTGGTGGAAATGTACATCTAGCATTCCACTTACAGGTACAACCTTGACAGCGGACGACATGAAGACAAGTTGTGGAGCCGTCAAGAACTCTTCCTCTGCGACCCTTGCGGATGGTGAGTGCAGCTCTCCACATGTACTAGAAGCTCACTATGACTAGATGTCCAAATGCCAAAACCATTGGGAGGCTCAACAGAGAGGTGCATTCAAAATGTCGGGTGAAGTCTCGGTAACACGACCTTCTCGGGAGACAACCAGAGAAGCATACAACGATGCAATACAAAGTAATGAGGTGAGATTCCCATTCATCAACGCAACACATGGCAGAAGTAAAAACAGTACGACACACAAGACAATAAAATACTAGTCATGCATATCATACATCTCAATATCTCATAATATCCAATCAACAACACAAGACATCATCAGCACAGGATAATAGTGTATAACATGTAAATATATCCGTCAACAGTCATGCAATGCAATGCGATGTACATGACTTAATGCCATATGCCACAAGGGTAAAACTCTGACCCCCACTCCATGGAGCTAACATAACGTCGGAGAGAGTGAATGGGAGGACATGTTCCGTGTACGCCAGCCTTGGGCAGGATGCTACAACATTCGTAACCTGCACATATCTGGCTTTTACGGAAACACTTTACACCAAACATGAAAAGTACGGCATCTAGTAGAGGATATCTGTGTATTGCTCGGATTCGTCATGACACATAAGAATCACCAACTGGTCTCATTTCAGCCCTTCCAACCCTGATACCTCCAAGACCATTTAAGATCGTCACTGTAAGATTCGCACCAGCATCTAGGTGTAAGCTCAATCTCCTAGGCTCAAGGCCTTAGAAACTCATGCAATGAAATGCCAATGCTTACACAAAGCAGATGCGATAAAGCAATGTCTATCCACTAGATAAACCTCAAGATTCACTAAGGTTCTCTTCCTTAGAGACTATACGCGTCTTTGTATTATAAAACCTTTATCCACTGGATAAAACTCATGATCCCTTTGGGATCGAGTCATCATTAGACTATACAGTTAGACGATGTCCTCGGGTCCAACTCACCAGCCCAGCATCGAACTATTGTTCCAAACCAAAACGTTTCATGTTTGTGTGCGTGTCTTATGATATATTTCTCAAGTCCTACATGTCTTATGTAGAAGGATTGAAAATCCTCTAGTTAAGTCTTAGATCCTTTCTAAGTTAGAGGGTACTTGTCTTTCGAGTAATGAAATACATCTTGATTCATTAAGTCTTATGAGTCGATTGATGAATGAATCATCAATGGTGTAACATATGGTCTTGTTCCACCACACATTAAACTTTTTTATCTCTTTATTTCACTCTAAGTCAATTATTTGACTTAGGGTTTTAACTTAGGAAAATCCTTAGTTTTGAGTTCAAGACACTTTTGTAAAAAGGTGAGTACAAAACACTTATTTGTTTTATACCTTGGCAAAGTGCCTTGGTACCTTTGATTCAAAATCTTATACTTTGAAAACATTATTTCAAAAAGCTTGTAGTTTCAATTAAACTTAAAGTCAGAAGTTGGAGTTCAAAACTCTTTTGTATAAACTAAAGAAGAGAAATCTTCTTAAGTCCAAATTCCTTTTAACTTGAAATCATTTATACTTAAACTTGAAACTAAACATTATATTGTAATCAAAGATTGGTTTTACATTCAAAACCTACTTATTAACCGAATGTTGTTACATAAGATTTTCTCAAAGTCATTTGTTATTGAGAACACTTGATTTATTAATTTTCCAAAACATCATGTGATTGTTGTAACACCCCGCTTTTTTTAAAACAAAAGCTTTCTAAAAGCTTTCTGATTTAATTAATCAGTATTTAAGTAATTGTATTTTATTGGAGGGTCTAGAAAATTGAATAAATTATTTCGAGACCATAATCACGTTCTACGCTATCATAGGAAGTTATGGTTAAATTTTGGTCAAAAACTCAGATGGAGCCCAATCTGCATTTTACACTGACGGTATTATTATACTACTCAGACGACCTAATTTTGACTCGTGAATAAAACGATTAGGCTTTAAATAAAATTGCGAACGATATCGGCGATTTTGAAAATTTTCAAAAATGTAAAAGTTTTCACAACTTTCTGGGGCGATATACTAAATCAAGTAAGTAACGGAGCCAAAGCGGATGAACCTGAAGTCACATCGCCTAGGAAGGCATGTCTGTGACTCACTACTGTCATTATGGTTTTTCCAGAAAATATCTAGATATTTATGAAATTAGAAAATATCTGAACGCGAAAAAACCGAAATGCCCCCGGTCTTTTTCCTAAAAGACGTTTACGTCCCTAAAATATCTAAAGCAAGTTCTCATCCACTCTTTCTCTCTCCTCAAACTCGCTGACTCTGTCTCTCTCTCTCTCTCCTCTTCTTCTTCTTCTTCTTCTTCTTCTTCTTCTTCTTCTTCTTCTTCTTTCTTTCTTTCTCTTTTCCTCCATTTTCTCTTTTCTTCCTCCAACTTCACCTCCATTTTTCTCCAACTTCCCCAAGGATTTTCAACCAAGTTTGTGAAGCAAAGTTGCTCCTCTTATCCTCCTCTATCACCTAAGAGGTATAGATTTCATCCTTGAGCTCTCAATCTTCATTTTTCTCCATTGATTTTCATGAATTCAAGTTTTTAGATCTAAACTTCAAAAATCTCTAGAAAATTGAAGAAAAATCCTTTTAATGTCAAACCAATTTCTATGAGCTAGTATCATCCCCTACTATCATAACCCAAGAGCTTGAAATCAAATAAGCTCTCTAGAGTATTTTTCTTGGAGAGGCCGAATGGGTATAAATGTGGGGGAAATGGGTTTTTGTTCAATGTTCTTGATTTCACCTATTCCATTCCTTAATCATGTAATCCAAGTGATTCGGAAGCTAAATCAATCTCCCACCTATTTTTTTGGGTGGTGGCCGAAACCCCAAATTTTTGGTTTAAGGGGTTTTGGTTCAAATCTTTGATAATTGATCATTGATTATGTTTTTTGTATGCTTAAGGATCATTGATCCAAGAGTTGGTAGAATTTCAACATCCCTAGCCTAATTAATTAAATAGGGGTAGTAGCTAATCCTAAGGAATTAGGGAGTTTTTTTGATTGAAATGTACTAATTTCTAATTGTGTTTTGTTGTATAGAATTGGGCAGGACTCGAACATTCGACCGCGTACCCGACTGACTGTTTCGGAGTCGTAGCCGGAGCTGCACATGAACTTTTCTAAGGTGGGGAGAAAGAACCGATATCGTCGGGAAGGCAAGCTTAGTATATATATATATATATATATATATATATATATATATATATATATATATATATATATATATATATATATATATATATATATATATATATATAGATATATTTATGTGTGTAGGAGAACCCTTAAACCCTACTAGAGGTTGAGCCCTAGATAAAGTGCCTGGACCCTAGGTGTAGGTACTTTTGGGCTATCACCACTAAGTTGATGATATGGCTATTGTGATTGATTGAGGTTAATGTGTTGAATTGTTTATTTGATTATCTATTGGTTTTATTTTGTTGAACTGCCTGCGTGATGGACTATTATCTGGCTTTATGATGATAATTGTACTGGTGAAATTACTATTGTAATGTCATTGTGATTTGACTGGTTGAGTGTTGATGAGAGTATGGTGAGTGATGATGTTGTTCGGGTTGATACCGTTGGTCCCGACCATGGAGCTGTGGCTCGTAGATGTAGGGCATCATGATGTTGGTGTTGATGCTGATGTTGATGTTGATGTTGATGTTGATGTGATGCGATGTGTCGTGGTCGTGGTCAAGTGCTTAGGCGTGAGGTACCGGTATCAACCTAGGATGGATGTGTGTTGCATAGCATATCATTTCATATCACAGCTTTTTTGTCCCAAAGGGGGATGTCCAATTGGGGACGTGTTACTTTAAATCCTGAGGCGGGATGTCCAATGGGGGACGCGATGTGATGTGATGTAATGCCGACGGGGATGTCCAATTGGGGACGTGATGTATCGGCCGACATGCATATAGGGAAGTCAGCATATACATAGGGACTAGTATCCCTCTTATAGGATTATCTGAGAGAATGACTTTTGAGATGGTTGTAACGTATGACTTAAGAGATGGGTGATGTTGTGTTGTATATTTTAGATGTGTTGTGTGATGCATGTATATATATGCTGTACTGATGCTCCTCTCCCATATTGATGATATATGTTTCTTATCTCCCTTTATTTTCTATATGTGTTACTTTATTTTATGGGAAGACCCCAAAGAGGAACCAGTTGTTGAGGAGCTGGACGGCATTCCTTATGAGCCGGACGCCAGAGGAAGTGCCACTGACCCTAGCCTCGAGAGGTTGAGCAGTGATCATGGGTAGCCGGACAGCTGTCTCTTGGCATAGTTACGAATTTCAATTTCCGTCTGTATTAACGCACTCTGTACGTACTACTTTAATATTGTAGCCCTACTGATGGGGCAATAATGTATGTGATATATTTCTTATGTTTTAAAGCTGTGTACTCTGAGGCGTTGCGTGCCGTAAATTGTTTTGCTTCCACGCTCAATTTTTCGCTTCGCTTTGTATTAATAAGGCACGCTAACGACTATAATGCGATTAAGGTTAGTTAATATCTTAGGTTCTACTGATGGAACGGCTGGTCGTCTCATGATTTACTTAAGATTAAAATAATTTTTCCCTTGTTCTAAGAATCTCCTGAATGACTGTTATGTTTCATTCAAATAAGGTTTCTTTGTTTTGCTTTGGTTCATCGTTCATTGATTTCATTTTAGAGTTGTAAAATCATTTGAGTTTTAAAGATTGAAGTTGAAAATCATTTTTGTTTATGCTTTGGCCGAATCCTATACTAGGTTTAATGTGAAGATTTTGTTTCACCAATATCCATCATGAACAAGAGTAATCATCAATGCATCAACATGGATAATAACATAACAACCAATTCCAAAAATTCAATATCAAACCCGTATACAGAATTTTCAGCATGTCAAGCATCAACTTGTGACAAACATTTGATTGATCAAACGAACTCGGATTCGAGAAAATGAGGACTCATATGAAAGCTTAGGATATCTAGTTTTTGGATATATAATTCATTTTCACAAAAAGTTACTAAGTTAGTACAATTTCACAAAATAAGTCAGTATAGTCAGAATCCGAGATAGAATTCTATGCTTAGATTGAAACAAGTTTTCAAGGGTCAAATCTTTATGAAATCACATGAAATGTGTGCTCACACTGAATCCCAAGATGTCTAGTTTTAAGATCAAAAACAATTTTTGGAATCCAATGTCTAGGTTGAGAGAAAAACAGGAATTACTAACACAAGGGCAGATCTGAAACAGATTCTGGATCACTTTTTGAAATCGATGTTCATGGACCAAAACTCCACGAAACACATGAAGTGTATGTCCAAAATGAAGCACCAAAAGTCTATTTTCAATATCAAAAATAATTTTCACAATTCGAGATCTAGGCAAAGAGAAAAACCAAAAATAGTAACACATACGCAGAAAATCCGAAAATGAAAATATTACAAACCAAATCACTAAACATCAAAATAGAGAACCCTTTTACCACATAGGGTTTTCTAACAACAAATGACATAAACAACCACACATAAGGTGTGATATGGTTCACTCCCCCATACCTCTTGTAGATCCACTAAAAGCTCCTTGAAGTTGAAGTTGTGAAAGTGCTTAGAATAGGAGATCCTAACCTAAAATCACTTAAGCTTTTAGGGAGGCATACTTGAAAATCACTTGTAGGAAAAGTGATTATTTTCAAAAGCTCAAAGAGGGAAAAAGGAAGATGAAGGTTATTAGAACAACATACCCTTGAAGAGCTTAATGAGAAGAGATGTTGTAGGTTTTGAAACTCCAAGGAATAGTGCACTAATGAAGAAACTTCCTTCATGAAAGTTGCTTAGAATGATGAGAGGATCTCAAATATGTATTTTGTTTTGGAAGAGAGAAGATGGAGCTATGAGGCTTAGTCTTGGCCGAACCTAGCTCCATGGAAGGTTGAGAGAGTTTTTGAAAAACATAGAATGAGAGAGATGAAGTTTATGAGTTAGTATGATATGTTTAAGTGAAATAGAAGTAGATGGATAGTGAGAGTGGGAGGGCCATACGGCCAAGTGAGGAAAAAGGCAAGAAAGGAAAGAGAAAAAATGGGAAAAGAAATGGTGGAGTGTGATTAGGAGCAAGTTTATATAAAGGTGACAACTTGCCACTTTTGGTAAAATGTCAAATTTGGTTTATACCATAAATGGTATGGTTTAGATATTTTGAAATTAAAAGATGTTAGTGATATTTGTATCTTGATTACACATGAAGAGGATTAAAAGAATTCAAGTGTAATACTACACTTCAAAACCGTGTAGCATTAATTAGGATAAGAATTTTGCTTCATCAAATTAATCAAATTTGCATGACACTTTCATTTGATTAATTGTAAGAAAAGAATGGCTAGGATTGATTCAAGGATAACACTTGTTGATCATAGAATTAAAGATGGTAGGATTAACCAAAAATAGAAAAAGTGTTTCATCCATTTTTGTAGAAAGTAGAAACTTCTTTGTCCAATGGATCAAGGAATATACCCATTGGTTAAAGGGAAAGAAAATGTGATGGATGGTTGACATAAAGGTGACCACGTCTCATGAAGCGTAAAACGAGATCATGAACTACTCCCGGCCCTGGGCTAGAACAACTTCCCGGCCCTGGCATGCATCCCAAGGTAAAGCGATGCCGATTAAAATAATAATATTTTTACCGATTCCGACTCAAAACAACACACTGGGTTCAAAACAACATTTTATGATCATTAAGCTCATAATTGAAATCCAGATATGAATTTCCAATCATTAACAATTCTTATCATTAAATTTAGTCGAATTGCATTTTCAGTCAAATTATTCACACAAATAGTTAAGAGAAACAAGTATAGGATTTTTGGGATGTTACATATTGTAGTATCATATTCCATTGCATAATCGATTACCTAATTCATTATGTAATTTGTTATACGAACGTTTATGCAAACTCTTTGCATAATTGATTATATAATCGATTACCTAATCGATTACATAATCGATTATTGTGGTTCTGGCCAGAATTTGCCTTGCTTCCACGACGATTAGGGCATCAACATTTGATCCCTCATAATCGATTATTGTTCCACCATAATCGATTATGGCGTGTCTGGACGTAAGGTGCGCATGACAGCAACACTTGCTGTAGTCGCAAAACAAAACAAGGATTTCAGAAAATGTTTCTCGCAAAACGCTTTTACAATTTTCAAACATAACATGTCAAAGATCATATCCTTTTAAAACAAAACATGTTATAACAAAAACACACAAGAGAATCATGGTTCTGCAAGCGTCTCTAATACCACTATTGGGAATTTGCGTATTTCAAAACCAAAAACGCAGCGGAAAAATTCCCATCAAAAGATCCAAGCGAATGGTCATGACTCATGATTGTAGTGTTTACCTCTTGTAGCGCAAACCGTTGATAAAACTTTGTCTATCACGAGCACCGCACAAACGATGCCTCTTCGGTATCCACAGGAGCAGACTTCGTGAGCGTCCAACATCACGAACAAGAAGCGGCCTTTGTCTCACAGTGCTAGCTACAAAAAATGAGACATGTAACTCACTATTCACTCTGATGTGCGGCTAGGGTGATGTCACGCATGACGGCACAAACCTTTTAGTGGTCTATTTATAGTAGCACCTCCTTAAGTGAGTTGGTGAGCTGTGTTTGACCTAAGCGTCATGCACCATGCGCTAGGCCCAATATAAAAATGAAAGTCCAACTCTCTTTTCAATGCTCCTTTTAATCTACTCTTATGTGTGTAACCCTATATGTTCCAATAACGATGGCAATAATATTAAATCCTATTTAATATTACAAGTAGTGAGCGGTATCTAGCAACACATCACTACTACCCAAGTAATGAGAATGCCAGTGATTTGACATAACCTTATTGCGACCAAATAATCGTGTAGTAAATGTCCCTTCGTCCATATGTCATAATTGAACACAAGGCATAAATATGTCACCCTTGTTAAGTCCAATTACATATTCCTCGATCTTCGAGTAGACGTGTAATCACAAACGGGCCCAATATCACATATTGGCCTATTTCCGCGTGGCCATGCATATTTCACATCTTATTCTATCGAAAGGCCCATGACATTACTCCTGTTATATAGGAGGGATGAATCCTATCTACATCACTCACATCCCTCAACATGTTTCATTGCAGGCCCAATAACTACCTTTATGATCATCCTGTTACGGATGACGTTTGATAGCATTAAAGTCTACAACTCCACATGTAGGAATCGTATTGAATTAAAGTCGAAGGACTACTTCACTATGGTCGCCATGAGAAGTGCTTATGACACTTACATAACTATTATACAGCGTTCTCATAGTGGGTCAATCCAGTACAAATATTACTCCTAATATTTGCACCTATGTGTTGACTTGATATCACATATCCAAGACTCGTGAGACGTGGTCATTAGTCTACTCATACAATAGTCTCTATGTATTATTGTTATCCTAATTAACAATAATACTCGACTACAGACATTTTAAGAACAACGGTCTATAGTTTAATGGGATCTCACGATCAAGTCAAATTTGATGTTCCATTAAATGAACTGTCTATTCTAAGGACTTTATTACGCTAAATACTCATAACATAATAAATTAATGCCTTATTAATATATCAAATATATGATCAAAGTCATGATGCAAATGATGATTTATTCAAAATAGATTGGCCACTAGGGCTTACACCAACACATCTTTCTAATTCATGTTCTCCGGAGATTCTTAACTTCCCTTCGTCGATTGATAGGCCGTAAATACTCCCATAACACCATTGTCCTCATGAGTCGGCTTTTCAATTTAGGTCCAAACTCCAATTGTTCAAGGGTATCACATCTCAACCATATCATGAATAGTCCAATCTCTGATTGAGTTCATCCATGTTGGGCAACCAATTACCACGGCATGGGGTCGCGATGCCTCCGGCCTCTTGTGGAGTCTTGAACACAGGATGTCCCTATAGACCAAGTGGTCTTAACTGGCTCATATTCTTAACCACAATGGATTGTTGCTCGATTTCGTGGCACGTCTACCGATTCATGTATGTACACAGAAGGTTTTCTGTTTTCTTTTTCGTTCATTCTTTTTGTCAAGGCACACAGCTCATGACTCATTTTAAAGGATATTTTGCTCGTTCATTCAAAATACAGGACACATAATCCTAGTGCTTAACTCACAAAACACTAGCTCGACATCTCGGTCACTAGGTTTTCAGATTTCACAAAGTGAAAGGGTAATCACCATTTTTCTTCCGGGTCTTATTTTCATATCTAAAACTTGGAAAACAAAACTCAAAACTCATTGGCATGAACTAAAACCTTTTATCAAAAAAAGCTGTTTTCAAGAAAATCTCTTTTCTTTGTAACTCTACTTTCTAAAGGGTTCGTTGTCTGAAAACATTTTTCTAAAAAGAAAGCATTTGAATGGATTTTCATTAAAAGGACTTTTTTTCTTTTGAAAGGATCTAACATTTTAAAAGGAAGTTTCTTTCCTTGATAAGGCAAACTATTCTCAAGATTTTTCTTTGATTTCAGAATACATTTTAAAACTTTGATTAAGGCTTTTAAGCATTTTAGTCTTCATTATCAAGCTATAGCCGATGCAAGGCAACAATGCCACAATTCATTTTCAAACATCCAATCACATACTTACCAATTAAATCAAGTACATATACAATACATAGTAAATTCACAAAGCACCAATCATCTTATGATTCCATTCAAGAACAACAACACATCTAACAACCAAGCTCATGAGACTACCAAACTCATTATAAGTAATCTCCCTTTACCTCTTGAAGATTCCAAGTTAATCCTCGAAGGGTTTTCCATTCCAACTCCGGTTTCCTTTGCACCGCCTAGAACAATCAATCACAGCTTGATCCTTCAAAACAATCACAACTAAAAGTTAATAAAATCAACCAAAACTCACCCACCCACTCTAGGTTAGGGTTCGACCATCCTATAGAAAATAAAGTTAGGGATCTCATTTGGTTTCAATCTCTTAGATGGATGATCCTTAAGCATACACAACACTAGATCAAATCTTAATATTTAAAAATTTGAAACAAAAACTCATGGATCTTCATGCTCAAGGATTCGGCCATCAAAGAGATGAATGGCTAGAATTTGATTTGGTTTTCCAATCACTTGGATTCAATGATCATAAGAATGAAAGAGGTGAAATCAAGTGTCATTTAACAAAAATTGAAGAAAACTCACTTTCCCCCAAAATCTTAGGGTTCGGCCACCTCTAGCAAAATAGGCTAGGCATGTTATTTTATTTCATTCTCTTGGATAGTGATAGAGGGTGATGAAACTAGCTCATAGAAATTGCTTTCACATTAAAAGGATTTTTCTACAATTTTCTAGAAATTTTTGAAGGTTGGATCTAAAAGTTGAAACCCATTTTGAAACATGGTTGAAAACAAGAAATAGGAGAAGAACTTGAAGCTCCATGGATCAAGAGAGTAGCCATACCTCTTGGATGATGAGAAATGAGCAAAGATCAACACTTGTTTCACCAAAAATGGTTGAAGATCAAACTTGAAAATGAGAGAAAGTAAAGGAAGAAGATGAAGTGAAGGAAAGAAATGGGTGAAGGCTTCATGAAGCTAGCCTTATGCGTGAGACATGAAGGCCAAGGGTGGTCCAAAAGTTTTTTCACTTAAGGGCAAAATGGTCATTTCACATAAAGACAAAAATGTAATTACAAGGAAGGTTAAGGGTATTTTGGTCATTTCGCGTCCAGATATTTTCAAACATCATGAAATTGGCACGCCTTCCCAGGCGATGTGACTTGATGTGACTTCAATTTTATCCGTTAGCGGGTCCCGGTAGTTTCGTATTCGGCTCCGTTCTTCACCCAATTCAAGGTTTCGCCCGAATAACTTATATTATTTCACTTTTTAGTGTGAAACACCAATTTTATCAAATTTGTAGGAAATCAAATTCTAAGCCTAACTGCTTCGTTCATGAGTAAAAATTAGGTCTTCTAATCAGTAAAATCTTACTGTCAATGAAAACGCAGATCGAGCTTTGTCTGAATTTTCGACCCAAAATTTAACCGTAACTCTCTAAGATAACGTAGAGTATGAATATGATCTTGGTTTATTTATTTCATATTCTAAGACCTCTGATAAAATATAAACTCATTTATATAGATTATCGATATTAAAAGCAGTAAAAAATCGGGGTGTTACACGTACCAAAAGAAAAGCAATCAACATACAACACACATACAGAAAGGTAAAACGATCTGAGTAAAACACGGATAAAATAGCTATATACATAAACATGCATAAATTGTGGTCCCATCAGTAGGGCGCTCGTAGGTACATATACAAACCTCTGTACATTAAAAGAAAAGATAAAAGACATATACATCCTAAAAATATAAAGGGCTCTCAACAGCTCACTAGCTCTACCCCACCCTGCTCTCAAAAAATACATCAAAAGGCGCTCATCTCACACCCTAAGATGCACTGCCAGTATCGCACCATCAGCGGTCTGGATACCTAGAACTACCCTATCCCTCTCCATGGGTACGTCGATAAACCCTCAAAGGCACGTACTCAGAAGAGGAATTGGACCCAACCACCCTGCGTCGCTTGTAGGTCCACAGGTACTACTCCGACCGCCTCCGCTGGCCTCGCAGCACGAACCCTCTCCGCCTGGAAACATGAGATGTCACTGGTGCTGTCCACATGTAGTCCCTCTCGTGACGTCTTGGTGGATGCCACATCTGGGTGAACGATAGAAACTGTACAACTCTGTAAGGCCCGATAATATCCGCGTAAGGTGGAGTCCCGCTCCTAAACAGCAGACTGATCGACCCAGTGTAGACCATCAGAAATGTGGAGGGATCCACCCGCCGCCCTCGATCATCGTGATAGATGATCTCTAGATCGCCCCAACACTGACATCCTTGGTGCCTTCGTGATGAAGGGGTGTGTCCTCGAGTCCATTTCCAGTATCAGCAGGCTTGTCGTCTTCAACCGAACGAAGAAACAAAACAACAACAGACAAAGAAACGACAGGGTGATAAGAATACAACGTCACAAAAATCAGAATGACAATATTAGCATAGTAAACAGATAACAAGTAGCACATATAACAATATGGCAGATGCAACAGATATCTCACATAGCCAAACATCTCTCAAGCCAATGTATACAACAAGCATCCATCTCCATAGATCGCTCACGCAGATCAAACCTCTAAGTTGGGATACTAATTCCATGCAGCATGTCGGCCGAATCTCACAACACAAGATTCCACACCGGAAAAGGAGTTAGCTTGTCCAAGAAACCAAACCGCTCACTATGACCAATAAGAGTGCATCCCCCTTCTGAGCTCGGAATCGGGGTGTCTTGGCCGCCTTAGAACGTTAGCTTGGAACATGGAACAACTCAGGGATTAGTCGGGAAAACCGAACTGGATCGGGCATCACGACACAATAGGAGCAACCCCATCCTTCACTGTAGATAATTATCGAGACTGCCAACATCCCCAAGGCCTCACACAGACTGCCCCTTCCGCTTTTTGTACCCGCACTCGGGTACAGCTAACCTTGCATGACATTGGCATCCCATACTACCGTCATACGGCCCCGCCACTTGGCCTCTATGATATGCAGCAAACATCCTCAACGAGATGATACCGGATCCTCATGCCTAACGCTCCACAAATCCAAGCACGATGCCTCGCATCAACACGACCACTGCCACGACGCCACGCGTCCATGAGCTAGAGCTCCAAACTCAACCAGCACAGCATAGCACATCAGCGGAACCATCCACGGTATCAACTTGATCGCACATGGTTCAAAACCACTCAACCGTACAACCGGCACACAGCCATAGCATAAAATATGCAAAAACAGTAACAACAACCAACATAACGGACATAGCATACCAATAGGTCAAGTAGGCATATAGGCATGTAGCATTTACCATAGTCATCAACATAGTAGTCATACAACACATTTCATCCTCGATCAATAGTTGTCTAACCTAGGGTTCGAACTTAACGGTGATAGCCCAAAGTATGCTAAGCCTAGAGTTTAGGTACTTTATCGGGGCTCAACCTCTAGTAGGGTTTAGGGTTTCCCTACCCAACAACAAATACAACTATGTTACGCTTGCCTTCTCGATGATGATAACAATCTTTTTCCCCACACCTGAAAATTGATGCAAACTTCCTGCGATCACCAAAGAACCTCCACACGCGGCCAAGAGCGCCAAGAACAACACGTATACAATAGTGTTAACCCTAGGTAAACCTCAAAGCTAAAGAGAAAAGGTAGAAACTCGAAGAAACACAAAGAACGTGTGTTAGGGATTCGAGTTTACCTTAGGCGAATTGAGAAATTGATCAGTCAAAGTCGTAGAAAACTTTGTCACGATCGCAACGGTGTTGTCAGAATCACGTTTCGACGCCTAGATCACCTTCAAACTAAGCTTTCTCCCTCAAGAACACTGGACTCTCTCTCTCTCTCTAGCTTCTGCAACTCGAGCTTCAAATGTGGGAAAATAGCTAAATGTGAGTGAAAGTGAAAACCTTCACTTATGGCATTTTGCTGAGAACGCTTAAGCATGAGGAATCTGCACGCTTGAGCGTGCCCACGCTTGAGCGCGGGGTTCTTCCACGCTTGATCATGGAGCCTCATCCACTCCGCCTTCTCCCTGACCTGACACATGTCTCACACGCGTCAAAACTCACACTAGGTGGCAAACGCACTCTGCACGCTTGAGCGTGCAATATTCCCACCCTTGAGTGTGCTGCTTAGCTAGGAAGAGCCTTCCAAACTTCTGACTTCCCCCGTTTCTCTTGTTACGCCATAAGCACTTCCAACATGATTCAAGTCTATTCCTACGCTTCCAACTAGGCTCTAAACTAACACAAAACAAATCACATAAACAATCAAAGCCCTAATCGAGACTAACCAACTTGATTGGAGTTACAGAAATTCGGGATGTTACATATTGTTTGCACACCTAGCCTCTCCAGGCTCGATCAACGAGTATTGTTCTTTATCGACCTCTCCATGTAACAGCCCGATTTTCATGCTTTCTAAGACCGATAAACTATATAAATAAGTTAATATTTTTATCTGAGGTTTGGAAAATGAAATTAAATAAACTAAGACTACATTCATACTCTACATCATCGTAGAGAGCTATGATTAAGTTTTGGGTCGAAAATTCAGACGGAGTCCGGTCTTCACTGACAGTAAGATTTTACTGATCAGAAGACCTAATTTTGACTCGTGAACGAAACAGAAAGGTTTAGAATCGAATTTCCAACAATTTTGATAAAATTGGTTTTTCGCACTAAAAAGTGAAAGAATATACATTATGCGGGCAAAATCTTAAATCGGGTGAGGAACGAAACTGAATACGGATTTACCGGGACCCGCTAACGGATAAACTTGAAGTCACATTAAGTCAAATCACATGAAAAGGCGTGCCAGTGTCATGATGGCGTTCTAAAATATCTGAACGCGTTCACATTGCGAAAAGACCAAAATACCCTTAGTCTTTTTCCTAAATGACATTTTTGTCCCTAAAGGAAAAGACGTTTTGCCCCTAAGAACTTATGAAAACCCATCCTTGCCCTCACCCTCATCATGACCATCATCAAAATATCTCGATATTTTGGTGACTTGGAGGTGAAAAGACCAAAATATCCTGAACTTTTCCCTAAATGACATTTTTGTTCCTAGGTGAAATGACCATTCTCGGTAAATGAATTTTTTCTTATAGTGATATAATTGTGTTATGTTAAATTATAATTTATACAAATATTAAAATATTTAATTAATAAATAATAATTAAGTCAATACTAAAATTTAAAAAAACTTGCCATGGAAAAGATATTTACTAGTTTTTAGCCAATATAGGAATGAAAAATCTTTTAGTATCAGTGTGAAACATGGTGGCTTCAATGGTGCACCAAACATGAGTACGGGTGTATGAAATACCCCACTTTTTACCTATAATAGCAAATTTTTACATATTTGTAAAAACAACTCTGCAAATTATATTATTTTCAAATGAGTCCCATAAGCAAAAATCACCCTATTGGAAAATGAATCAGAAACCCAGAAATTAAGAACTATTTCATCCAGCTGGAAACATTTGGGAGTAAATAGGAAATCAAACCTAAACATTTCATCAAACAAACAACTCTCATCCTCAGCTCTGTTGCACCACCATCCACGTCTACATCCTCCCACCACCACCGTGTGCTCTCCATGAAGAGCTACCACCTACTTTCCTCATTCTGATGGTTACTCATTAGATTTGCAAATTTCAACCGCCAGAGCTATCTCCCTTATGCGTCAGATTAATTGCAGAGAAACCATCAAGCACAAGTGCCTCTCGCCACCACCGCGAAGTATGGCGCGCCGCCACTTCCACCCAATAGATATTTTGACCATCAACCCATGAAGCGACCTCGTAGAATAGCAGATCTGGGTGGCAAACTGTTGCTGCTATTGTAAATTTTTTTTTAAATTTGCATTTATTAAGGACTTGTTAATTTCTTTGTACAATTGGGTACTTTCCATTTTATTTTATTTTATTTTTGTGTTTTCGCTACTCTCCTTTCTCTTTATTTGATTCCAAAAATTGTTAGATGAAGTTTTTCTGCCTTTACATTTGGCTAGTTCTGCAGGGAATGACCCGTTTTTCTATTCTGCAACATCTTCATGGGTTTCCTTGATTTCTATATTTTTCATAGATACAAGTTTGGAATATGCAATATCTTTGTGGCATGTTAGGTTTCTACGTTATTTTGCAATATTTTTGTGGGTTGCTAGGTTTCGATTTTTTCAATCTCATTCCACAATAAACATTATTTTTTTTATAATTTTTTTATTTCAAAATCGGTTCCTAAATAAATTCTTGCAACTACAACACTTCAATGGCAAATAACAATAATCTCACACATGACCTGCTGACTAAGTTACAAGTTAACCCATACTATATTTTATGCACATCCAACGGTTATGATAGTATCACCATAAGGGGTGGAATGGGGTGCACAGTAGAACGAACCGTGAAACATAAACAGAAGTTACAAAACTAGGTTAGAGAAAAAGAAGGTCAACGGTCAACCAGCCTTTTAACAGATTTGCATCCTTTCTTTCTATCTCAGTAATTTTGTTTTTCTATATCTGTAATTTACTTCTCGCTGGAGTTTCCTGTCCGTTCATTTCTCTCTCTTTCATACACGAACCTACAGCCAGTAGCAACGACCATTTCAATCTCATCTCATCCATTATTCTCCTGATCTTTTTTAAAAATAATTGGGAAAATTTATAATAATAAATTAATAATGATAATAATAATTGGTTAATGACGGAAAAAAGCAGAAAAATTCAATTTAGAAAAGAAAAAAAAAGAACAAAGCGAGATGAGATTGTCTTATTGTCTTATACCCATTTATCATTCTGAAACGCTTCTTCCTCTTTGTTTTCTCTGAAGGAAACCATAAACGTCGTCAATGGAGAATAACCTTGTAGAACATTCCAGTAGTTTTCCTCGTAAGGACGAAAACACCAATGCCGAAGATTTGTTGCTGCAACCTACAGATAATGTTGATGATGATGCAAATGCAAAAGCTGAAGATGTAGGAGAAACCAAAGAAGCCGAAGATGCAGACATTGAAGGAGAGCCTAATGAGAGAAAGGAGGAAGAAGCTGTTGAGGTTCCTCCTGAAACCCCTCCTCCCAGTCTCGAGAAAGTTTTCGAGGACATTGATGGATTTATCGTGACTCTACGTAACAACAACGATGCAGAAGCCACGTTAGAGATCCCTGATTTCATTGACAGGTTCTCAGATCTCGTGGAAGAGAAGATCGCGAGTCACGACAAAGGGAAATCCAAATGGGGTGAGGTTAAGGAGGAAGATTCATCGTTGCTAGAAGCCGTTGATCGCATTTCAAATCTGATGAAATCGATGAATGAGTCATCATCACAATTTGATCATAAGGAAGAGAACAATGCAAGAAAGGACTTGCTGTTGAACCGTGTCGGCGCAATTCAACAGCAAGCGATGTCGTATTTGGAAGACGAGTTTCGGTTGTTAATGGATGAATCACGAAATCGGAACGAATCCGAACCCGGTGGTAAACATGATCATAAAGGAAAACACGTGGCGGAACCACCGCCGTCGGATTCTGAACCTGCTGCTGAGTCGGTTATTGATTTCCCGGGTTACGGAGAGGAAACAATTTCATATTTAAACAAAATAGCGTTGAAGATGATATCAGGTGGTTACAAATCAGAATGTTGTCAGGTTTACTTCATTTCAAGAAAGCATGCTTTTGAAGAGAGCTTACGCAAGCTAGGGTTAGAGAAAATCAGCATGGACGAGGTTCAGAAAATGCAATGGGAAGCACTTGAGAGGGAAATTCCAACATGGATCAACACATTTAAGGAATGCGCCGCCGTGTACTTCCCCGGCGAGCGGAAACTAGCGGAGTCAGTGTTCGCCGATCACCCAACAGTGGCGGCGAGCCTCTTTTGTAATCTCTCCCACGGGGTGGTTATTCAACTTGTTAACTTTGCAGAAGCCGTGGCTATGACGAAGCGTGCGGGGGAGAAGCTATTCAAATTGCTGGATATGTATGAGACATTGAGGGATTTGATTCCTGGATTGGACAATTTGTTCCGGGAAGAATGCGTGGGAGGGTTCAAGGCCGAAACGACGTCGGCTAAGTGCAGGCTTGACGAGACAGCGA
The DNA here is from genome assembly GCA_039655645.1 of Ammopiptanthus mongolicus. NCBI lineage: Eukaryota > Viridiplantae > Streptophyta > Magnoliopsida > Fabales > Fabaceae > Ammopiptanthus > Ammopiptanthus mongolicus. The sequence continues at coordinate 63,658,652 of CM077347.1, read as the reverse complement.
TACTTATTTTTTGTGAACTTGAAAACTCTATCAAATCGGACACCAGTAAAACACCGGTTGCCGGTGGTGCAGTTCACCCGCTGACCAGGTAACACGGACCGTGGATAATTATGGTATACAGTAGTTATTACAACCCTTAAATTTTTTCGGAATTTTTATTTTTCGGACTTCAATCTTCTTAATAAATTTTTTTAAAGTGGTCTAAGTAGACATATATCACATAAAAATCATTTCACAAATTTAACTTACTAAAGAATTTTTTAATGTCTATCCCTCCTATCCTATATATACAATAAAAAATATTTAATTATTTTGTTGGTCCATGAAATTTTTGTAAAAATTTAAATAGGTCCTTATTCCAAACAAATTTTTAATTGAATCCATAAACTTATGAAAATTTATAATTGAGTCCTTATGCATATTTTGATTAAGTTTCCAGTATGATTTTCATCCAATCAGTTATGCATTTATGGGTCTCTGAATTATGCCGCTACGCTCTTGGAAAATTTCTAATCCTAAGAGGGACATGTACTAAAGATTTAATTACAAATCTTTATAGATTTAGGAATTCAATTAAAAAAAATTAGTATAGAAATCTATTTCAATTTTCTAGAAATCTTTTTTTTTTTTTACTGAATTTTCTAGAAGACGTATAAGAATGAGTGAGTAGTTAAACACTTAAACCTATAAAAAAAATCAACCTTTTTTATATAATATTTTTTAAAAAAATATTAATTTTTTGCTTCATGTTTTAGATAAAGTATGTCTTTAGTTTTCTGGAAAAAAATTAATCTTATAGCTCCGCCATGCAGGTACATCATGAACTACTTGAGGTTAGCGTGTGAGTACAAGGACACATTGGAGGAGGTGTTCAGGGAGCACTCAAAGATCGAGCGTGCAGACTCGACAAGTAGACCCCATTATGAGGCTGAGAACAAAAATGAGCAGCAGAGGGAGAATGATAAAGAGAATGTGTCGCCTTTTGCGGCGCAATTAATGAGAGTGATGGGATTACTGGACTCGAATCTGGAAGGGAAAGCGAAGCTGTACAAGGAGGTTGCATTGAGCAACATATTCATGATGAACAACGGGAGGTACATAGTTCAGAAGATAAAAGGGTCTGCCGAAATATATGAAGTGATGGGAGAGACTTGGTGCCGAAAGAGGTCGTCGAACCTGAGGACATACCACAAGAACTACCAGATTGAAACATGGAGCAAAATATTGGGTTGTTTGAGCCCCAAAGGTTTGAATGACAATGGAAAGGTACAGAAGCCGGTGCTAAAGGAAAGGTTCAAGAGCTTCAATGCGTTGTTCGAGGAGATACACAAGACGCAGAGCACGTGGGTGGTTAGTGACGATCAGCTAAAGTCGGAGCTAAAGGTTTCGATTTCGGCACTCGTAATTCCAGCTTATAGGTCATTCTTGGGGAGGTTTTCGCAATATTTGGACCCAGGTAGACAAACGGAGAAGTATATAAAGTACCAAGCTGAAGATATAGAGACTTATATCGAAGAGTTGTTTGATGGGAACCCTCATCATCAGGCCGTTGCAAAAAAGAAAGCATGACCACAATAACATATATATTTATATATATTGACCATAAAACAAACATGAAGAAAAACATAAAAAAGAGGAACAAGTGTGGCTTGTAAATTTGCTCCAAGGAGAAAAGAAGAAATTAGGCCATGTCATGCACGTGCATGTTGATGCTTTGCTTTGGTGGTTCTGTTACTTTTAGAGAAAACAATAGGGGATATTTGGGTCAATCGGATATATATGACCTTTTGGGGCGGGCGACTTCCTCTCTTGTATTAAACTTTTCAAATGATCAAGCAACTTTTTTGTTTTTTGTTTTAATTCTCAATTCTCAATTCAGTTTTTAAATATAATTTTTCCTCTTTTAATTATTTGGTCATGCAAATGTAAATCTCATGCTTGTTCATACGGAGCTTGACTCCTTTGCGATATGAGAATTATCTTAAGCATTGCGGTTTGCGGAGCTTAGCTTATGCATTAAGCTGCTTTGTAAGATATCTAGAGAAATTTGAGAACACTATTAGTCTATTACTGTTACAATATTGATTAATGTCTTTCGCATTTTTTGTATGTCAGATTTATTTTCAGTAAATTTTATTCTCACGAATTCGTGATAGATGCAGGATACTGCCTTTCAATGAGTTCATAGCTAAATTTTGCGGCGTCTTATATGATATGATTGTGTACCATGTTTTATTGTGAATTATGATAAACTTTATATATACTAACACCTAAGGCATTTACTGCAAGAGCTATCATTACCTCTTCTTAAATGCTTGAAGAATTTAAAGCACTCTAAGCATAATTAGAATGGATGTTGTTAGAGTTTCTGACTTTATCCTCCTGGCCAATGGCTATTTGTTTTATAGGCAATTGATATGGACCTTACTGATGCTACTCTGCTAAGCATAAAGACCAGGTTGGCCATAAGCTTGTTACAGGGAAGGGGCAGCTTTGCCTGTGTTGCAGGCATGCTATCCAGAAACCCTTTGCTCTATACATTAGTAGGATAACAAGTGATTCACATTTCTAAAGTTTCACTTGGCTATCCATCTTGCAGAGAAATTTGATGAAGGTGCAAATGCTTTTTTATGAGGGAGTAAAGGTAGATCCTCGATATTTTCATCGAAGCAAAATTTAGTGGGAAAGGAGAATTTTTGTAAACAAGCTCTCATATGTTGTAATTGTTCAATAGACAATTTTGGTTTAGTTTATTTGTAATATTGACATTATTGTAAAACTTGATTTTATTTTTAATGTGAATGGAGACGAATTACTTTCATTTGATTAGGTTATATATGAACTATTTTTAGGTTAATTTTTGTGTTTGTTTTGGTTGCCACAAAATTAGTGACATTTTTAAAGTAAAGATTTCAAGTAAATAACATCTTTAAAATGTTACAAAAAGGTAATTAGTAATATTTTTAAAATGTTACAAAAAGGTAATTAGTAACATTTTTTAAATGTTACAAAAAAATAATTAGTAATATTTGTGAAATGTTACAAAAAAAAGATAAATTAGTAAGATTTGTGAAATGTTATAAAAATGGTCATTTAGTAAATTTTTTAAGTGTTGCTAATGATATGTTAAAGTGTTGCTAAAACCTTTTAGTAACATGGTCAATATATAACACTTGTCAAAATGTTACTAATGCAAATAGTAACATTTTTTTGATAATTTAGTAACATTTTTCAAATATTACTAAATCTCAATAATGTTGTAGTGGAATACCAACAATTTCGCTCGTTAGTACTCTTAAAACTTTTTCTTACTCCTTTATTTTCTTGATTAAATTTCTTCTGTCTAAAGGAAAAACAAAATTTGTCTATATAAGTGGTTTGTTGGTTTATCTTATGCAATTACCCAGTGAACAAGTTCTTTATGAGTTGTTCAATGATGTTCATACCTGTCTATCAGTTAATGGCAAACAAGAGTCTTCTTTGTAGTGCATTTGGAAGAGAAAAAAACTTTCAGGAGCCAGCTCCAATGTTGCCTCTTACCGGATTTTCATAAACCAATTTTATTTCTTTTAATTAGCAATGATATCTTTAGTTCCTAGAACTTGCCCGATTATTTTTATCATTTGGTATGTATATATATTTAATAATTTTGGAGAGCTTTTTTATTTGTTGACTGTTCATGGGCTTCCATCTCATTCTTTTAGGTAGAGCTGTCAAAATGGGCCCAATTCGATAGGCTGGCCCGTTTGGCCCGATATAAAAAGTGAGTTGGGTTGTCAAAATTCGAGCCCGAATTAATTTTGGCCCAACCCAGTCCGACCCGAAAATTGCTTTGGCTCAAATGGGTAAGGCCAACCCGTTGGCCCGAAATGTTTTCACATATTGAACGTTGTGATTATGTAAGTGTATAAAATTATACAAATATAAGACGTGTATAAAATTATAAACACAATGTTGGGTCAATTTTGCTTGTGAATATGTTACTTCACGTGTGTGCTTAATTTTTGCAATAGATAAACACAATCTTGATCATGTTTCTTTAGTGTGGCTTCGCTGTTAGGTAGTAATGACCACGAAGAAACCGAAATTTTAACTTATTCCAAGAGTATTATTAATTGATTTATTATACTCGGTAGTTTTATAACATTTCATATTTAATTAAATAATATTTTACTTTTTATCAAACATTTTATAGGATATATATTAGCAGTTTGTATAAAAAAAAAGACATATATTAGTTAAAAAAATGGAGATTCGTCAAGATAAATGTAATTCATAACCATATGAACTTAAATGTTTAGTTAAAAACAATTTTTTAAAAAATTAAAAAAGCATTGGCCCATGGGCCAGCCCATTTGGCCCACAGGCCGTAGAGGGCTGAGCTAGTAAAGTAGTGACCCAAACTAATTTTGGCCCAACCCGACCTGACCCGAAAATTGTCTCAACCCGAATGGAGCGGGCTAGCCCTAATTGACAACTCTAATTTTAGGTAGTGCAGATCAAATCAGAGCTTAACTTTTGGTTTCATAATTTTTTATTTTGAACTTCAATCACGACAACATAAGTCACTTTTAGTGACATTCCAAAAATGTCGTGAAATTGTAAAAAAATGTTGCATATTAACATTAACAACATTTAACAAGTATCGCACAAAGTCCATGTCGCAAAAATCTTTAACAATATTTTTTTATACCTATAATAACATTTAATAAATGTTACAATATATTCTTTTTGTAACATTTATTTAACATATAACAACATTTTTGTTAAATGTAGCTAAATGTAAAAAATGTTGCTAAATGTATTTTTAGTAAAATTTTTAAAAATTTGATACTTTTAAAAAAATGTTAATAATTACTTTTTTGTAACATTTTAAAAATGTTACTAATTACTTTTTGTTTAACATTTTAAAAAATGTCACTAATTCTTTTTTTGTAACATTTTAAAAAATGTTACTAATTACCTTGTTGCAACATTTTAAAAATGTTACTAATTGTAGCAAAAAAATTATTACTAATTACATTTTTCTAACATTTTAAACATGTTATTTACTTTAAATCTTTACTTTAAAGATGTCACTAATTTTGTGGCAACCAAAGTAAACATAAGAAATAACCGAAAAATAATTCAGATATAACCAAATCAAATGAAAATTATTCATCTCCATTGACATTTAAAGTAGGATCAAGTTTTACAGTAATGTCAATATTACAAAGAAACTAAACTAAATTTGCCTATTTAACAATTACAAGATATAAAAGTTTCTTTACTTCTCCTTCTTGATGAAATCATTCAATTCACCTATAAATTTCACTCCTGTGCCCACCTCCAATAACCAGTAATGTAAGAGAGTAATGTATTTCAAGATTGATTAGTCATTGTCTTAATAAGAGAAACCGGAACTAAGACTTGAAGATAGACACACAATGTAAAAGGCATTTCTTTTCTTCTTCTTCTTCTGATATGTCTGTTACAATGGAAACGTTTTCAGCTTAGGCTTCAGAGAGAAAAAGAGAACTGCATAACTACTAATAAATATAATAGGTGAAAAAAAAAATAAACGTTGTATACATAACTTTAAAGGTAAAATAGGTCGATTTGACCTACACGTTTTTTTTTTACTTTTCACATCGGTCCTATAAGTTTTATATTTTTCAAATTGGTCCCACACGTTATGTTCCGTTTCCACAATAGTCATTTCCGTCAATTTTGACCTTATGTCATCAGATCAGAAGTCATGTGTCGGACTAACATGATAGCCAAGTCAGGTCAAAACTAACGGCGTTAGAACAAAATTGATAAAAAGGACTAACATGAAAACAGAACATTGAAGGAACCTGTTTGAAACACAAGAAGGGGGGTTGAATTGTGTTTCTTAAGATTTTAAAAACTTTTCGCAAGCAGATATATAGTTTTCGCAAGGTTGGACGATATTTGAATAAATTTCAAACAAAAAATTAACCTCTAAAGAACGATCAAGTATATTGTATACCTGGTAATATTTTTACCTGACAGTTAAGAACAATTGTATAAACTAGATTTATATAAGTGTTTTATCATTCTAAAACAAAATAAAACAAACTACTATGATCAAAGTGCTCATTAGTCAATAACAAAGTAACACAAACTAGAGTGATACGTTTATCGATCTAGAACAACATAAAACTAAATAGAGTCATCAAGGTGCTCATCAATCTATATTAAAGAAAACAAACTAGAGACATTTAAGGATTCACAAATCTAGATCAAAGCTATCGATCAACATCAAAGTTATCATCATTGTCGCCATTAGAGGGCTCACTAGTCTCATTCGATCCATCTTGCACAGTTGTTGCACAAACAAAGTTTGGAGGTAGTGGCATATTCAACTTTCCAAATAAAGCAACAACCAAACTTTCAGTTGACTCAGTTCTCTTTTGCTGCTGCTCCAACTGATGTTTTTGCTCTTGATGTATAAGTTCTTGCTCTTTTACCTTTTCTTGCCATTTTACTAGCTCTTGTTCCATGTTTGTTTCCTTAGATGCAATTGAGCATGAGTTGGTAGCATACTTTGAAGAGATATTTGTTCCTATAGAACCTAGACCATATAATGTCCCTTTTTTTTTTTACCTTTAGGAACTACTTCTTTCCAAATAGTCAAATCATCTGACATATGTTGACTTTCACAAGACAACCCGTCACCATCCTCATTTTTGAGACAATGATAGTTCAGAAAGCTCTGTTTTTCTCTTTTTAAATTCTCCCTACAAAACATTTCATTTTTAGTGGTTAGTCATTTTACTACTAAACAATTTTGAACAATGCATGTAGCCAAAGTTAAAGAAAAACTAAAGTTAACACCACATACCATGGCATTCTCAGCTCTATTATCAACCCAAGAGTTGTCCTTTTTTAAATGACATTTAACAAACACCTACTCCATGCTAGGTTTGACTTGTGTATCTGCCTCCTACACTTTTACACAACTTCAATGAAAAAATTTCTAATAGTTTGTTTATAAAATTAAATACTCAAGCAAACCATTTCAAGTTTCTTGTATGCATAGAGCTACCTTCACTAGAAGCACGATTTGTAGTGTTTGTCACAGACCAATTCTTAAACTTCTTATCTGATGCCCAATGATGTATTAGTTGATTCCATATTGGTATAGGAATGTATTTTGGCTTGTAATCTGGACTTTGTTCATAATTTTTCCTCTCTTGATACATAATACCCCTAAATCGAGCTTCTCCCTTGATATAAAAAATTTGGCGAATCCTTGCCTCATATTTTGGTTCCATATACAATTCTTCTATAAAAAAAAAAAAATTGACAAGTAAGGAATCATAAATTTTGCAAACCATCTTTGATGCAATATATTAATGACATATATTAATAATCTAATATCATGTTTACCTTAAATTCCTTAAACCATAAATCTCGCATATCCTTGTTTGAATGTCCCCATGTAGGACAAAACCAATCAAACTTGCTCTTAATAGCAGCAGTCAAGATACGAACAACAGTTGATGGATTAAACCTATTAATATAAAAGATATTGTAAGTAGTAAATGCACATTAATCATACTTTGTAAAAATATAAGTTGATAAGTTTCATAATATAATATTATTATACTTACTCATTTCCATAAGGCTTTATTTCTGGAAGACATTCTTGATCAACATGTTGATCTTCCTGAGATTCGATGGCAGGTGATTGAGTATGTTGCAAAGTTTCTTCAGAAGTTTTGAGGTAGAATAGGTGATGGTTATGGTGTTTGGATTGGGGTTGGGGTTGATGATGGTGATTGTGATGGTGATACTGATGGTGATGATGTAGTGTTTATATGTGGGGATGGTGTAGGTAAGACATGTGAAATGGTGGGTTTGTGGGTACTTGTGTAGATGATATAGTTGGTGACAATATAGGTGCAACTTATAAAGCAACTCCACCTTTACCAGATGAGCGTCGACCTCGAGAGGATAAAGTCCTTGCACCTCTATTTGTACCTCTACCTGACATCTAAAATGACAAATGCATTTCCATCTAATATAATTATTTTGATAAACAAAACATATTTATTAATGAATAAAAGATTGAACTTAAGCCAAGAAGTGCTAAATATTAGCCAAAACAGTCATTATACTCAAACCAAAACGTGTTTAACAACCAGAACCAGTCATTACACATAACAAAAGGATTTGCATATACTTTTAACAAATCCAAAGGTTCATAACAATCCTACTTGGAACACCTTCTTTCAAACTAATTAACCGCACCATCAACCTTTATGACACTACAACCAGGGAGCTTCTTCACACCTTTAGCCTTCATGGTATGCCTCAGGCTACAAACTCCTTCCCAATTCTTAAAATCAACATATATGATTGGTAAAAGAGCATAAGCACCATCATTCTTGGCCTCAGGTTCCACTATATTTTTTAGGGCAAGCTCACCTAGCTCTCTGTTTTTAAACATTCTACAAGCATGCCAAATGAGGTACCTGGACTTGCATATAATATAATATAATAACAACAAAAACCATAGATTCAATTGGATTTCTTTGTGGCTTGGCACCTAACGGCTGACTACATGTACCTTCTTCGTTCACGTTCCTTGCATTTCTGTCATTTGAACTTACCGAACTTTCTCCATGTGAATCCCAACACCAATAGCTTGGCTTGAAACCATGCTTATACAAATCAACCATAACCTCATTTGGAGTTAAGAAAGCTTTGTTACCATGTTTTTTGCAAGGACACCTAAGTGTACTACCATTAAGAGAAAATTGAGGTTGCCTAATTGCTTGATTAACAAAATCTCGAACACCTTCTACAAATTCCCTTCTTAATCCCCCCGTTTTGGAAGAAGTCTATTATACATCCACTTTCGATGCTCAAGAATTTCCATATTCTGTATAATGTAAAAAAATTTAACAAGGCATATATGTATCATGTAAGGAATAATATAGAAATAAGAATTTGATATGGTATTCCAAATTGCATTTTATAACTACCATGTCATAGTGTAATTGATGTCATATAACTTACTGGAGTGTTGGTACAATGTTGTAATGTGACTTAATAAGTCCAAGTAGATATATTAAAATTTGAAGCAACTCTTAGTCTCCCTAGTACAAGCTCAATCTGAAAAATCAACAAGGAGGAGGCATTTGCTACACCCAAAAAGAGTGAAATATTTTATGGGCCAAAATCAGATGCCATTGTGGCCAAAGCAATTAGCACAACAAATGCAAATGATAGGCTAATATGATATAAAGAAGATTAGGATCCTATTAACATATTAAATTATTGATATAATTAAAAACTAAAACAGTATAACACATTGGGTTTTAAAGGTGCAAAACTTCAAAATAGTTATAAGAGCAGTATAGAAAACTAATATATGCAATAACCAACTCCTCTAGCATTTTCGTATAATGTAAAAAGTCTTAAGGTCAAGCCCATCTATCCAAGTATCAAAGCCGTTATTTCTTCTTCTTTTAATATATTTTTTATGAACCAGTGAACCACACAACAAATAACAAAGAGAATAATGAAAATCTTTTTATTCATTTTATCATGTTTCTTCATCATCCCATGTTCCTTGTTTGTTAACAGGACATGTCGAAGTAGCCACCTACTAGAAATAATTTTGTTACATAGAAACCCAATCGTCACCTCCATCACCAAATGAGCAACTCACAACATATTGTGACTCCCAATTTCAGATAAAAGTTTGTTCATATTTGCTTTGGGTTGGGTTTCTAAATTAAACAAAAAAGAAAACCTACTTCCAAAATGATGGAATAATTGAAGCTTTACCTGGAATGTGAAGCACCGAACCTGTGATTTGGGGGAGAGTGAATGAAGAAGGCAGCTAGCTGCGACCAGCCTGGAATGTCAACAGAAATGTTTGAGAAAAAGAAATAAAGTTTCGAAGAAGAAGAAGAAATAAAATTAGAGAGGGTATTAGGAGATGTTACCTCTGTGGTCGCTGGAGTCGTTGGGTTATCCCTTTTCGCTGGAGTTGCTGGGGTTTAGAGAGGGAATAGGGAAAGAATGGAGGGAATGAAAAAATTAGAGAGGGAATGAAAATTCGGAAATAAAAAATTAAAGGAAAATAAAAACTCCTTCGGAAATCCGTCTCTGAGTTCAAACCCATTGCAGACGGTTTTAAGTACAAAACTAAAAAATAAAAGAGTACAGACCCAAATTGGTCCTCGATAAAAAATCACGGTGATATTTTGGTCCCTGAGAAATGGAAAATACCAATTTGGTCCTCAAGAATATAAAATGCGGGTCAAAATAGTCTCTGACAGGGACTAAAATATCCCTAAAAATTACCCTAAAAGGGATCAATTTGACCCTCATTTTACATTTTTATGGACCAAATTGGTATTTTCCATTTCTCAGGGACCAAAATGTCACCGTGGTTTTTTGTCAAGTACCAATTTGGGCCTTTACTCCAAATAGAAAGATGAAAAAATCCGTCTGAAACCCGTCTCAAATTTTCGAACAGATTTCAGACAACTGTTAAAAAAGACTTCATATTAATAAAAAAAAAAAAACAATCTGTACGAAATCCATAGGAAATATTTTTGGTGCGTTGGTGGCGCCAAAGTTTCAGACAAACTAGAGACGGATTTGAGATGGGATCAATTTGACAACTAATGTGTCTTATATTTGTCCCAAATCCGTCTGAAACGTTGATGCCATTTCGAATGGAATTGTTTCCGTCCGAAAATTCCGTACGAAAATCCATAATTTCTAGTAGTGGATAACACGTTTAAAGACAAAGAAAACTCTTCCAAACACCGAGTTGGACGCTAACTTAGTTTGATAAAGATAAGCAAAGAGCGCAGTGAAAAAGCAATTCAATCCCAGAAGGTTAGTTAGATAATAAACTAAAGCAAAGATAAGGGAAAGAAAAGAACACAGAGATATTATCCCGGTTCACTCTTCACCAAAGAGCTACGTTCAGTCCTCTCTACTTGAGAGCTTTATCCACTATAACAAAAAACCTTTGTTACAAGTATTCAACACCTCTTCAGGCAAGTATTCTCAACCTCTTCAAGTTCGCTAAGTATTCTTTCTACACAAGCCTCTTCAGGCTCAACCAACAAGGTTATAAAAAGAGTTGTGTTCTACTAACTCACTAACTGTGAGAATTCGAAACTAAAGCTTAAAACTCTTGAAATAAAACTCTATGCAGAGAGTGATATGAAAGTTCAAGAACAGAGTAAGCTTGTAATCAGAGTTTTCTCTTGATGGCTTGTGTTTTCTTGTATGCTTGTATTTTGCTCAAGTTCGGTAACCTTGCATCTTCAAGGGGTGGAGGTATTTATAGCCTTTTGGCTTTGAGCAATCTTCAGTCTTCAACGGATGGAAAAAGATCCGTTTTGATCATGCATTAAATGCTTTGGTCCGTTGAGTCTGATAACCTCTTTGAAGCTTCTGATCAGCAAAGTAGACTATCAGGTTTGATAGCTAGAAACGGGACTGACATATCCTCTTTGTACTCGAAAGTTGACTTTTGTCTTTCCCAAAGAAGAAGGTCAACTTCTTTATGTGTCAGGGACAGTCTGGCTTTTGCTTTTATGTTTGAACGAGTATTACAAGGTATGTTTGACTGAAGGATACAAGCTTTTTACAGATAATAATAAATTCAAATGCTTTACAAAGGTATTCGCGCTTAATAAATAAAGCACTATCGGAAGAGTCTTTGGACTCAAGATTCTATTGATTCTGTTTATTATCGTAAATTAGTCCCTTGCTATCATCAAAACATAAGGGATTACTTGGACCATAACCACTTTGGTTCCAACAATCTCCCCCTTTTTGATGATGACAAAACATACTAATTTGATTGAACAAAGAGTCCTGGAGAGCTGAAAAGCTCCCCCTAAGACATATATTCTAAACATTTAAAGCATGTAAGTCAGAGTAATCAATCAAGCATATATAACAAAACATATAAAGAATATGCAGTCGAGATATACTGTGATTTAATAAATATTCAATTCAATCAAACCCTTTTCTCCCCCTTTTTGTCATCAGACAAAAGAAGGAAAACACATCATAGGCAGTATTAAAATAAAACAAAAGAGAGTTTTAAGAAGGAGGAGGCAGAGGTTTGGGAATAAAATTTTGAAACATAGCCACAATCTGCTGAAGAAGCACTGCATTGTTTGCTTCGATAGACTGTTGGACGAACTCTTGAAACTCCGGAGGAATAACAGAGGCGGAACTTTCAGCTGTGGCCCTGGTTGCGTCCATATCTCTTTGATCAGGAACTACACTGAGAGCCTGAGAAGGAGATAGATCAGCACGATGGACCACTGAGAGAGGGATAGGTTGAGACTTAGACGAGGCTGAGTCTGCAACTTGTTCCACGTCCTCAGCATGAGTTTCAGACGATGGGTCCTCATAATTGATCTCGGTGTTGTGACACCCGCTACCCCGCAGACGATAAAATAAAATAAAGCATGCAAGTTAAATAAAATTTTAACATAAAAGGTAGCAAGTACCACATGATCCGAAAACATTTTAAACATAAAACAACTGCGGAAAACATAAATGATAAACATAACCCGAAGCCCGATGTCACATAATCAGAGTTGGTATACATATACCGATAATACATCGGAATAAAACTAAACAAATGAACGTAAATCCTATCTACTACTACGAAGAGAGATCTCCACGGGATCACTCCTCGTCAGCATGCTCACCCTCCTCTGCACATGCAACATCATATGCACAAGAACAACAAAAGACGGGGGTGAGAAATACAATCATAAATATATGTAAACGGAATGGAATAGTAATTAAGATGACATACAGGATACATCAATCAACACATGTATAATCAATACATATCAAAGATGCATGTCAATGCGAATGCAACATCACTACTCCGTATGCATGTGGCCAACAACTCTAACTCTGGAAAGACGATTAGGAGTACATGTCCGGTTATCAACGTGGATGTTATGCCAGACCATGGACCATCCCCGAACACTCTCACTAATCCTGATAACGTATAGTGGCTAGTCAGGGTACTCAAGCTTATCCTTTAGGTCACTCCGACAATAGGTAGCTAGCCCATGTCACCTGGAATTTCCTTACCCAATGTACTCGCAAGGCCGGGATAACACCCATCGTGGCCTCCACTATCGCGATTCATCGTTTACTTTCCACCCAACATATCAACGTCAACGCATGATGCATGTTATGCTCAACAACATGCAAACACATGTCCAACCATCCACCATCAACACCATTACATGGCTATCAACTTTGATCAACAAGCATCAAAGATGATTTATCAACATCAAACTTGACCAATAAGCATCAAGAATGATTTAACCAACAACATCGGTAACAGTACGTCGTTACCAATAACATCGTCGTCTTATTAATTGTTCTCTTTGTTAAGTCTTAACTTAACATCATCTTCATTAAGTATTATACTTAATCTTATTATCTAAACCTCAATTCATATCTTATTAAGATCATAACTTAATCCTAATATTTAAACCTCAAGGCATATAGTTATTAAGATAATAAATTAATCTTAATATCTAAACCTCAAGTCATATATTTATTAAGATTATAACTTAATCTTAATATCTAAACCACAATTCATATCTTATTAAGATTATAACTTATTCTTAATATTTAAACCTCAAGTCATATGTTCATTAAGATTGTAACTTAATCTTCATAACACTATCCATCAAGCATAAGGGGTCAAAACTGTTCCTGGGCACGTGAGAATCGATTTCCATTCTCTGGAATCGATTTCTCAAGTCTTCAAAATCGATTTCCAATCTCTGAAAATCGATTGCAATATGTTCAAATCGATTTCCCCAATCGATTTTGAACAAGGGAAAATCGATTCTAAAAATCGATTTCTATAAGGCCAAATCGATTTCCACGCTCTGGAAATCGATTCTTGGTCGATTCAAATCGATTTCCATGTGCTGGAAATCGATTTCTGGGTGTCAGATCATACAGCAGCGGGTTTCCTCCGCTATAGACCAATCTACGTTCTCTAATTAACAGATCATTCGAGCCTAAGCTATTTATCATCAATTTGATTAGTTCAACACTCATGAATCATAACCTAAGGGTTCTCAAACTAATCCTTGGTCATCAATCTCACATTGCCTATTTATTTTCTCCCTATAACTATGTTCTAATAGTATAAGATTAACAAAACACCATATCATGGCATAAACAACATGTTCATCATCATCAATTCATCAATAATCATATAAATCATGTACTCATAGTTATAAACATGTTATAACATCAGACTTCAATCAATACTCGTACAACCAGAAAACAATATAACAACATTCATAGGCACTTACAATGCATATAGGCAAACATATAGGGGTCATGGGTTAACCCTTTCATCTTAACCTATCCCAAAACCCACATACTCATGACCAATTTTCTCCCCCCATACCTGGTATGACGATTCACAACCTAAGGGAAGAGAACAGAGCCAAGTTCTGCTACGATTCCTTCTTCCGGGTTCAGCACTTGATCACGATCGCAACACTGGAAAGCAGAGTCGATCCTTAAGTTAAGGATTAAAAGGGAAAACAAAACTAGGATTAGAAACTCACCTTGGTTTCTAACTTAGGAGATTAACTCTAGCAACAGGAATGGATTAGCTAAACAACGGCGTGTTCTTGACGAAGAACACCAAAGCAGGATTCGTCTTTTGGGTTTTCTAGCGCTAGAGATCAATTAGAGCGGTTAGGGATGAGAAGAGGCAAAAAGTGTGTACAATAGGGTGTGGATACTAGGTTTAGGTCATACGCTATGTATATATAGCTGTTAGGGACGTTTTAGGACGAATGGGCCGTACACAGCATAGCCCAGTAACCCAAACGCGTACACAAGCTCTGACATGCATGGAAATCGATTTCAACATCCATGGAAATCGATTGGCCAAATCAATTTTCTTATCAAAGAAATCGATTTTGCCCTTCAAACAGTGGATTTCCTCTTTCTGGAAATCGATTTCTTCACCTGAAAATCGATTTCCCAATCGATTTTGGCATCGACACCTGAATAAAACTTGTAGGTAATCCTCTAAGATTTCCAACGCATCCTAGATCATCTCGATCGGAGGTCTAGAACTCAAGGTATGGCCAAAACCGTGAAACAGGTTATTTAGACTCGGGTGGATTGATTATTCTAAAGGCTGAACTATTACAACTATGAACTTATGCACCAAAAACAAGCAAAAGCAACATATGCAAACATCTATAAGCAAGTATTAACACATACATACATAGAAGTGAAAAAGCAGGGTGTTACAGGTGTCCCCAGTTTCTTCAGGAATAACAGGTTTAGGAGGGGCAGGAGGAGGAGCTTGAGGATCAATGACAGGTTTGGGTGGAGGTGGAAGCACATCAAGTATGATCTCAGCATCATCATACTTATTTTCTCTCCATCTGGGAGCAGGTGGTGGCAGCACATATCTAGGATACAGAGGTACCCCAAAGATATCGTCTATGATCATGAAGTCATCATCATAGATTCGATACTGTCTTGGGTAGACACGAATCTTTTCTTTCTCCTCAGTAGACAGACCAGACAATGATGCTTCTTGAGAGCATCTCCAAACGTGGTTTTCCCAGTAGACCTTTGCGTCTGGGTCATATCTGAATCTGGGGTCCTTCTTCCAGATATGACCTAGAACCACTGAGTCATCTCGAGGTCTCTTCCAAAAGAAAGGATCAAAAATATTTCTGTAAGGTAGTGTCCATGTCTCAAGCTTTTTGCGAAGGTCCTTATTCTTGTTTGGATCTAGAATTGGAATCCTTGGACAAGTTCGAGGAGGAACAACTCCTACTCTTGTATCTGAAGTCCTTGACCAAAGCTTCATGAGAAGGTTGTGATGAATTTTGGCCTCTCGAGACATATCATATTCTTTCCGTATCGCATAGTAGAGAAGAAAGTCCCGAACGTCAGAATACTCATTCCAGGCTGTTGGATAGCTTGGAATAAATTTGAGGTTTGGATCGAGGATATAGTTGGTCAGACCATACGTCCTTGCTCTCTTTTAGTATTCTGTTTTGTAGCCTTTCTTCTTCTCATTGAGAAGGGTCACATGCCGTTGGACGTTGTAGTGGCACCATTGGAACGCCTTAAGACAGACGACCAAAGGTCCAAGAGCAGTGTAGAGATGAGTTGCCAAAGGTTCAGTGGAAGTGTGAGGGATAGGGTAGTAGCCATGTTCAGGGGGTGGTCTAGAGGGGTTTGGAGGTGGTGTGGAGGGTGTTTCGTATTGGTAGTCTGGTGGTGGTATAGGGCTTTTGGGATGTTGAGATGTAGAAGGGTGTGAGTGTCTAAGGAAAAGGACAGGGAACCTTCATTGGACGTCAGCCCAATTGGAGCTTTCGTTTCTGAAGGTAATTCGTGGAATGCATCTATATTTTCTTTTTCGGTAGATCATTCTGGGGTAGGGTGCACCATAAGGTTGGAAGGGGTGATCTCCCCATGGTGTGAACCAGTCTTCGGGTTCGGTTGGTGAGGTAAGGATTTGTGTTTGAGGTAAGGTGGGGGTTGAAAGGGTTGTGGATGGTTGAGAGTTTAGGGTTAAGTCTTCAATCTCAAAAGATTGATCAACAGCAGAAAAAATAACTAAACTAGAGTGAGGTTCAGTATTACCTTTTGCCTTGGCTCTTGCAGTTCTTGCCCTTATTGAGACAGGTTTGGGTATAGGTGCTTCAAAGGAGGGCTCCAACCTTGGACCTTTGATTGGCCTGGAGATGGGCAAATCATCCTTATCAATGGGAGCTAGAATCAGCTTCCTCTTTCTAGAGGGTTAGACGGTGAGCTTTGCGTACTGAACTCAGGTTGATGCAAGCGTTCAATACCATGAATACCATAGTATTTGGTTTTTCGTTCTGGAGCTAGATTTTTGAGGTCATCATAGACCGTGTGCTTTTCAAAAAACTTTGAGAGAAGGGCAACATAGATGATCGATGTGTTCTTCCCAGAACCTTCAATGGCATATTTGAAGAATGCAAACAGAAGGTGTGGTAGATTTATCTGCCTCTCCAGAATCAGATGAACAAGGCAGAATTGATGAGCCTTCGAGACATTATCCTTCGACCCAGCTTTGTGAAGGATGGACTTGTTCAGAATCTGATGAAGAACCCTAGCCTTGTCAGTCATCCTTAAGGCTATGAGTTTGTCAGATGAGTTCTTCAGAAGACAGTCTCTAATGGTGCTAGTACCACTAATTTCTTCCTCCCATTTATCTTCACAAGTGATCCCAGATTGAGCGCACCCAATCGCATTTGAGATAGTTGCTTCTGACACTATCACCTCGGTGTCAAGCACTTTGTTGCCAATCTCCCTTGCAGCAATAGTAGGGTTTGTCCAAAACTCCTTAACTAGAGCAAGGTAAATGACAGGAGTACCTTCGAAGAAACTCGACCATCCAACAACGTGGATGTTTGGGAAAACATTTATTCCATTATCAGCCAGAAACTATAGATTGAACTTAAACTCCACCAGAACATCAGCGGTCGAAGCATTAAAGGTCTTTCCTTTTCTCTTACCAGCAGCAGCAGATGAAGCGGCCATTGTTTCAGAGAAGAGTTTTAGTTTGAGAAGAGGGATTTTCTGGGTTTGAAGATGAAAACTTTCGTAAAGGTTTGATTTTTAACAAGCTTTAGGTTTTAAAGGGAAGAGGAAAACCTTTCGTATTTTCAAAGAGAGATAGAGAGAGAGAGGGAAGTGCGTGCATTAAATGTCTGACGCACGTTTCAGACCTTGAAACCGTAAAAAAACATTTTTGAAATTAATAGATAACAAAAACTGACTCAGTTAAGGGAATGAGAATTAATATTTCATTTGACAAAGATTGAGTTTAATTAATATATTAGATGAGCAAGCACTATGTATTGGACGAGCATACATTGGACTTAATGCAAGTATTGGACGCATGCATTGGACTCTCAGTTAATCAATGAAATGCATGTTCAGATATTTTCTTATGAAAGTGAACCTATCTTCAGCTAATAGTTTGGTGAAGGTATCTGCACATTGATGGTCAGTATGAACAAATTGAATATCGATTGTCCCTTTTTGTAATAGTCTCTAATGAAATAATGCTTTATTTCTATATGCTTTGCTCTAGAATGCAGTATTGGGTTTTTGACAAGTTGATGGCAGCAGTATTATCACACATGATTGGAATGTTACTAACAAACACGTTGTAGTCTTCCAACTGATGTTTAATCCATAGCAGTTGTGAGCAACAACTAGCAGCAGCAATGTACTCAGCTTCAGCAGTTGATAGAGCAATTGTGCTTTGCCTTTTGCTTGACCAAGACACTAGGTTAGCTCCAATGAAATGACAACCTCCACTAGTGCTTTTTCTTTCTATTTTGTCTCCAGCATAGTCAGCATCACAGAATCCAACTAACTGTATTCATCATATTTCTTATACAAAAGACCCAGATTAGTAGAACCTTTGAGATATCTAAAGATTCTCTTTACTGTTGAGAGATGAGACTCTCTTGGATCAGATTGAAATCAAGCACATAAACAGATGCTAAACATGATATCTGGTCTAGATGCAGTTAGATATAAGAGGGAACCAATCATACCTCTATATATCTTTTGGTCTACCTTTTTATCTTTATCATCCTTGTTTAGAACGGAAGTTGGATGCATTGGAGTGTTCATAGGTTTGCAATCGTCCAACTTGAAGCATTTCAGAAGCTCCTTTGTGTACTTCGTCTGATGAATGTACACTCCGTCTGTTGTTTGTTTTACTTGAAGTCCGAGGAAGAATTTTAGTTCTCCCATCATGCTCATTTCAAATTCCCTTTGCATTAAGTCAAAAAACTCTTGACAAAGAGATTCATCAGTTGCACCAAATATAATATCATCAACGTAAATTTGAGCAACAATAAAATCCCTTTTATTTGTTTTTCTAAATAGAGTTGTGTCCACTTTTCCTCGTGAGAAACCATTCTCCATTAGGAAAGTGCTGAGTCTCTCATACCAAGCTCTAGGAGCTTGTTTGAGTCCATATAAAGCTTTCTTAAGCTTATATACATGCTCAGGACGGTTTTGATCTTATTGAACAACATATACTTCTTCATTAATGAAACCATTTAAGAAAGCACTTTTTACATCCATTTGATAAAGCATGATGTTATGATGTGCAGCATATGAAAGTCCAAAGTTATAGTTTTTTGACTGTCAAAAACACGTTTTCAGCCTTACCGTTGTGTCTTCTTTCAGTTATAACCTTTTGTACAAATATATTTTTGGAAACTGGCCATGTATTTGAAAACTAGACTCTATTTTCTTCCATTTGAACACAAATTTCATTGGATTTCGCCGAGTATTGATATTTTAAAGTGCGTCTCAAGTTGAGGGACAATAGCTGTCCTGTTTGCTTACATCGGTGTCTTCATTTGTTATATATATATATATATATATATATATATATATATATATCATGAACTAGACAACCTATGCTTTCCAATGAGTGGTCATTTACTCAAATCCAACTTCGTTTGGTATTTTATTAAAAACACCAAAGTTAATGTACAATTGTTGTAAATGTTATAGGTGCTGAAAAATTTTGCACATGTGGTATGATGATGTATGATTTAGTATTGTATGATGATGTATTTAGGTTTTCTTTTTAAGTGTAGTTGACTGTTATTGTTATTACACATATATATGTACTTCTTAGTGAAGATGATATAAATATATATTGCTTGTTATATTGTATCTTGTGAGTTTATAGTGTTGGTATTGACATTCTTGCATGTGTATATGTATGTGTAGTTATTTGTACCACATATACCTATGCTTAGTATACTTTTATGTATGGATGCTGTAAAGTGCTATACCATGTACTTGTAGTTTCATTCATAGATGTTACTTTCTAAAACCTTGAATTCCTTTTGGGATGGGATTAGAATAAATTTCTTCCTAAAAGTTTGCGGAGTGTGTTAAGGTCTCTTGGAGTCCTGGTGAACCCTCTTGATAGTACCAACATGATGTTGTTATGAAATATTTGAAATTTTGACATTGTGTGCTTTTCCTAACATGTCAATATTCTATGTGCTACCATTGCATTGTGTATGTCATTTCTTGATCGTGTTCAATATGGGTGATTGATAAGAATCATTGGCATGCATCAATTATTCGATTGTGTTCATGAATAGGTATCAATTAGTTATTTCCCTGTGTGCTACATCTTTATGTACATGATGATATATGTGCTTGGTGTTATTTTTTTCTAAATTAGTGATATCTAAAATGATTGGTACAAGAAGTTCCACTACTTTTTGAATAAGATTGTATGTTATACTTTTATTATTATTGTTGTCACAAAGTTTCTGTCAGCTTGCTATTGATTGCAATATCTGTCATGCATGATAATTGGACCCTAGCGAACCTAGTATCAATGATAACCAAATAGTTAATCATTATGACTTGTCATCAAAACCTCTTAGACCCGAAGGGAGGAACTTAGAGTTGACCGTATCATAAGAAGCGCCACCAAGATAAAGTTAAATAGGGTAACAGTGGCAAACCCTTAGAGAACACCAAAATCTTTCCCATTGGGTCAATGGGACCTATATTTCACTCTTAGAGTTAGATGCACAAGTTTAAGATTTCAATAAGAGTCTTCCAGAGTTAAACCCTAGAACTAATGTATAGGTGTTCCAAACTTTCCACCACCAGTTCATCAATATAGATTCAAGCTGATGAACAAAACCTTATTGATCACGGTACGCAGCGGAAGCTTAGTAGCTACTAGACGAAGGATCTTGTAAGAAGAAGCCATCTAAGAATCTAAATGTAATACTTAAGCATCAACAATTTTACTTGTACCACAGGATGAATTTTCTTTATTGTGCACTATATATATATATATAGACACACAGACACACCTATTTGATCCAAACAAGAACTGTTTTGTGTTTTCAATTCTCACTTGCATGCTTTTAATGGTCATGATGTGGGAAGGTTGCTGAGGCAACAACCGTGCTAAGTGTGAATTATGAGAAATCATTGTTATTGCTTTCCTCTCGGGTAAGTTGTCTAAATTTTGAGGACAAAATTTATTTAAGGGGGAGAGTAATGTAATACTCTTCCGCAAGGGTATTTTAGTCATTTAATTATGATTGCGGTCATGGATGTGATTTAATCCTATACATTTCATAAGTATGCAATTATATGATTTGTAAATTGATGAGCTAGTTATTTGTGGGTTTAATGAGGGAATAATTTCAATATAACATTGTTTGATTAATTGGTATAAATCTAGAATTTGGCTTATAGAGTCACACACTACCTTAACTTAGATTAACTTCTATTAGATAAGAAATTAAAATTTATCCCTTTCCTCCTCCCACCCACACGCATGGCCTACATATATTTTTCACACTAAAAATAATTGTTTACATTTTTATCCTAATCTATCCACATAAAATCCACCCCAACCAACCAAAACACATGTATTTGAACTAACCAATCCTCAACCTTCTCTCTCTCTCTCCTAACCTTGGGCCATCCAAGGGGAAAAAGGGGGACAAACATTTCAGCCCCTTTTCATTTTCCCATTCCTCTCCTACAAATCCTCCTTCTACCACCCCCGTCACTCTCCTTCTCCAAAATAAAACCACCCAAAAACCACCACAAATCTCTCCTACACCCCAACACCACCTCCATACTATGACCTTCCCTACCTCTCTAGCCTTGAAAACAAGCATGCAAGCCACCCCACAAAGGCATCAAGAATTCAGCCAAAGCTACGCCAAGAGGAAGGAACTTTCCTTCCAACAAGGGAGGGGCTGCATAGGGAACCAAGAAGACCCATTTCTACCACTTGAAAGATTAGAGAAAAGTGAAGGATTTAGTGGTCCTACGGGGGGGGGGGGAGATTTGAGCCATCAAGAGAAAAGAGAGAAAACTCAAACACAAGCTTCATAACCTCTACACCACAAGTGAGTTCTTGCTTGTTTGTGACATTGGGTAACCATAAATCCCAAATAATTGCTAAATGATTTATTGATTCTATAAATTGTTAATGTTTGACTCTGTTTGTGGTATGAATCACTGGGTTTAATTCCATATGTGAATAAGGGGCTGATTTGGGTGAAATTGATAAAGGGGAAGGAATTAATCTCCAAACATGTATTGACACCCTGTCAGTATTTTGTCGATAACTTCCTCCATAGAGGTCGTTCTAAAATGAATTTTGAACCATGGGAAACTAGACAAAGTTTTCCACGAAATAGACTGGAATGACTAAATTTCGTTATGTATTGAGGGAGAAAAACGACATGCAAGTTGCTGTTGATGTGGGAAAATCTGTACTGATACAGTTGCGATGTTTAATTTGTAGTAAATTGTACTGATATTGGATTGAGTCAATTCTTGTACCATTAAAAACTAGACTCAATTCCCTTCGAAATAGGATCTGGAATGGGTAACTTTCGTTATGTATTGAGGGAGAAAAACGACATGCAAGTTGCTGTTGATGTGGGAAACTCTGTACTGATACTATTGTGATGTTTAATTTGCAGTAAATCATACTGATGTTGGATTGAGTTAATTCTTCTAACATTAAAAACTAGACTCAATTCCCTTCGAAATAGGATCTTGAATGGTTAGATTTCATTATTTATTGTGGGAGAAAAATGACATGCAAGTGTTTGTTGATATGGAAAACTCTGTAGGGATACTGTTGCGATGTTTAATTTGTAATAAATCGTAATGATGTTGGATTGAGTTAATTATTGTACCGTTAGAAAATAGACATGTTTGGATATATTTTAGGCTCTGGAAATTTTAATTTTGATAGAGTTTTGGTGGAGAAAACCCAGTTCCAAGTTGCTGTAAATTCTGTTTATATAACTGTGAGCATAATGGTACTTGATTTGTGTGGAATAGATTCCTATGTGTTTAATTCTGTCCGAACATGAATAATATGTATATTTGCACTTGGTATGGTGCTCTTTGTGGCTGTATGTGGTGACTTAGTGATTATTTGATAGTGAATTGGTTGGTGTGAATTGTATCATGAAGGTGTGACAATTCCTAATCGTGACATGTTTGCTCTCTTTGCATTTTTCTGGGTGTCTAATGACACTATCATTTTAATATAGTTGCTGAACTTTTGATGTAATTGTCTTCCATTGGAGAAGATGTATAAGAAAGTGAATCATAACATGGCATTAAAATTTTAAAATGGTCTATGTTTAGTGAAATTTAAGGTTTCAAAACTATTCTAACCATTAAGGCCACAATATCTATGTGGGTGAGATATGTTTTCGTAAGTCCTTCATTTTCTTGGAGGCTAGGATATGGTACTAGCAATTAAGGGATGCCTAATTGTTGTCATAGAGCTCTGACTGCCATATCAACTAGTTTAAACTTTGCTTACCTTAAGTCCCTCACACTTGATGTACCTAGTAAAGGTTTTTATACTTAAAATGCCTATGCTTAGATTCATTTTCATAAAGATGGAATATATTGATTATTCACATGTTTTGCTTGAAGCAGGAACTCATTGAGATTTATTTCTCACTAGGCTCTTTCATTGTCTCAGATAACAGGTACATATTGGAGAATGATAAGCAAAATCCGGAGATTGCTTGACAGTCACCCAATAGTGTCCCAAGATAAGATATGATTCACAGCCGGATCAGAGTTGGAGTCTTACTAGGAGTCGATGTTCATATGAGATTGAATTGTATAATAGGGGTGAAATGCTTATTTGTATTAACCTGACCCAAAATTTTGTTCAAATCTACAAAAATCTCTTGTAAAAGATGTTTCACGTAGTTTTCAAAATTTTCTATGTTCCGCAACTATTCCTTATGCTATAATAAGGTTTATATATATTAGTACTTAGTGGTATCCTGGTGTATGTCGGGATATTAAAATTTACAAGTTTGCCATAACATCAAAATATCTATATGACACTCATCCTCACATGGCCATTCGGCCATTCTTTCTCTCTCAACTCTCTCTCACTTGTTCATCTTTGTTCTTGAAGTTCTTCAAAGTTCTTCAAGTGTTCTTCTCAAAAAACCACCTTTGATTTGAAAAAGTTGAAGTTTTTAGTGAAAACTTGTTTCTTTTCTCACTAATCTTTGATTCTAGGAGGTATGATCATCATCTTAACTCTTTTAATCTCTCTATTTCATCTCTTGAATCTCTTGATTCATGAAGATCCAAGTTTTGATCCAAAACTTTGAAAATTCATAGAAAAGTGTAGAAAAATCCTTTTAATACAAAATCAATTTCTATGAACTAGTTTCATCATTCTCTTTCATAATTCAAGAGCATTAAACCAAATAAGTTTTCTAGCCTTTTCTTTTAAAAGTGGCCGAAACCTTCATGTTAAGAAAGGTTGAGTCTTTGATTCAAGTTTTGAGTAATAAGACTTGTTTTAGTGTTAGGAGTATCTAAGGATCATCCATCCAAAAGATGAGAAATTTTGGACATCTCTAGCTAATTTTTCTAGATGGTGGCCGAACCTCAAGTGATAGGAAAAAGATGACTTTTGTGTTGTTTGATGTTTAATGTTTGTTTGATGATGTTGTTTGTAGTTGGTGACGAGTAATCGGGAGATTCATAATCCGATTATCCAACTTTGATTCGGAGGATTTTCATTAACAGGTATGGGGGGTGAACCTCATCACACCAAAGTTGGTGGAGGTGGGAATGGTTATGTGTGGGTGAAACCCTTTGGTTTGGATTCACTTTATTTGTTAAGTTCTCTTGGAGAACAAAAGTTGTAATAATTAGTTTATGCTTTAGTGTGCTCTAGCATATGTTATGATGATGTGATTGGATGAAAATAATTTTCATGTATGTTGAAAAACCTACTTTGATCTCTAGATCAAGTATGGATTTTTATGCTTGATTATGATGCAATGATGTGGGATTATTGTTTGTCATAATTTTGTAAGCATTTTGAGCTATAACGTGTCTAGCCGGTGAAGCAAAATCTTCACTTTTACCTTGAGGAGGCTTGCGGCCTTAGTGAGAAGAAAATAGGAGAACATATGTTATTCTTGAACAATTAAAGTTTTGAAGTAAGAAAAATGTTTTAATGGCTTATGTTTCAAAGAAAAGTAAAAAGTAATTTGATCCAAATATCAAAACAAAGTTTCAACCTTTATGCGTTTTCACCAAAGTGAAAAATGTTTCTTTACTTTAACCATAGTTCACCTAATTAACCAAGATTTTTAAAAAGAGAAATAATGAAGTGATTTCAGGAAAGTTACTTTAAGTTTTAAAGAGATGTCACCTTTATCTTAGAACCAAGATAATGTTCCTTTTTCACATATAGTGGAGAACTTTATCCTTAAGTTGATTAAAATGAATCATAGTTAAGAAAGTTAGGTGAGTTACATTTCTTTTACACTAATTTAGAACATGGTTTTACACTAAGTTAGTAAGGAAAAATCTTTTCCAAGTTTGTTAAGGTATTTTACCTTAATCATGTAACAAAGTTCTTTCAAAATCTAAGTTTTATTAAGAAAGGG
Source organism: Ammopiptanthus mongolicus (assembly GCA_039655645.1). NCBI lineage: Eukaryota > Viridiplantae > Streptophyta > Magnoliopsida > Fabales > Fabaceae > Ammopiptanthus > Ammopiptanthus mongolicus. The sequence continues at coordinate 63,633,099 of CM077347.1, read as the reverse complement.
TTTTGGTTTACAAAGAGGGTTTTCAACTCAAATCGTAAAGTTTTACGCGTGAAAACCTAAGTTAAGTAATTAACTTAGAGTTGAAGATAAGGGATAATTAAGTACGGTATATGGTGGAACAAGACCATGTACTATACCATTGATGGCGTAGTACATCAATGACTGCATAAAACTTAACCGAATCAACACTTATTCCATTAATTAAAAATCAAGGAGTAATATCTTAGAAAGGCTCAAAGACTTATCTAAGAGGATTCTCAATCCTTATTCATAATGCTTAGGACTTGAGCCATAATTCGTAAGACATAAACACAAACATGAAACGTTTTGGGTTTTTGAAACAGTAGTTCAATGACGGACCGGTGATTCGGATAGGTCAATCGTCCAGTTGTTTCAGTCTTGTGATGACTCGATCCCGGAGGGATCACGAGATTTATCCGGTGGATAAAAAGTTTTATAATTCAAAGACGCGTATAGTTCCTAAGGAAGAGAACCTTAGTGAAGCTTGAGATTTATCCGGTGGATAGACGTTACTTTATCGCATCTGCTTTGTGTAAGCATTGACATTTCATTTGCACGAGTCGTAAAGCCTTGAGCCTAGGAGTTGAGCTTACACCTTGATGCGGGTGCGAATCTTACGGTGACGATTGGAATAGTCTTGGAGGTATTAGGGTTGGAAGGGCTGACATGTGACCAGTTGGTAGCTCTTTCTGTATTGTGGTGAATCTGAGCAATACATTGATATCCTCGACTAGATGCCATACTTTTCATGTTTGGTGCAAAGTGTTTCCGTAAATCCAGATACGTGCACGTTACGAATGTTGTAGCATCTTGCTTATGGCTAGCAATAACCAGAACATGTCCTCCCATTCACTCTCTCCGATGTTTTGTTAGCTCCATGGATTAGGGGTCAGATTTTTACCCTGTGGCATATGGCATTGAGTCATCTACATTGCACCACATTGCATGGCAGTTGATGATTACATTTATTGATTATACGTCGCTGTTCTGTTTTTGAGAATGCCTCATTTTATGTTGCTAATTATTTAACATGATTTATATGGAGATATATGATAAGCATGTTGGGTACATCGTTACCTGGTGAGTCATCTCGTTTTTACTTCTGCTACTTTTTTGTGTTGATGATCGGGATCTCACCCATATTGTATATCTTTTCTGCTGGTATTGCTTTTTCTGCTTGAGCAGATGGACGCGATGATGATACTGTCCAGCATTTGCTTTGAGTTTGGAGGGGGACTCCTTTTGCTATTTAATTGTGTTTTGGCCAGATTGTATCAGTATCTTTTGTACCTTTTTGGGAGCTATGACTCCTAATACTTTTTATTTCTTACGTCAGTTATGCATTAGACCTATGTCTGTATACAATACTATTTCTGTTTCTGCATTTTAATTCAGTATGTCTGTTAGAAATGCATGGTGAACCTAAGTTCATTTTATTATTACTTACCTTTACTAAATCCCATTACATCTTTGTGAAAAGAAAAAAAAAACTGTATTTTCTGCATTAAAATTATTTTCGGCCTTATAAACATTCGGGAATGTAACACTTGGGAAAGGGTGTTGCATTATTTGGTATCAGAGCTGGCTGAGTCTTTTGGGGTTTGTAGGTTATGGTCTGTCTTGTTTGTGTTGTGTTCTCTGTGTGTTTCTCTGTTGTTATCTCCGCAAGGAAGGTAATGTTGTTTGCTTTAACTGTGTTGTGATCTCTTGAGTTTGACAATTCTGGTTTTGAAGGTAGCAATGGCTGCTCAAAACCTGTATGCTGCTGTGAACACCATACGAAAAATGGCTGCTGCGATGGTTCAATGTGATGAAAAAGCTGCTGGGGGTAGAGGACTAGACGAATTCCTCCGTAGGAACCCACCTCAATTCAAGGGTGAATTCAATCCTGAGCTAGCTCTACGTTGGATCCAAACGTTGGGGAAAATCTTTGGAGCAATGAGGTGTACCAAGAACGATAAGGTTGTCTATGCAACTTATATGCTGGTGGAGGATGTTGAATACTGGTCGGAAGGAGCCCGTCAGATGTTAATTCATGATCAACAAGCTGTGGACTGGAATGCTTTTAAGGGAAAGTTCCTGGAAAAGTATTTTCCTGTAAGTGCGAGGCACGAGAAAGAAATGGAGTTCCTCCAGCTAAGACAAGGGGGAATGACTGTAGCTGAATACGGGGCCAAATTTGAGAGTTTGGTGAAGTTCTCAAATTATTTTCTGGACAACACAAGAGAAGAATGGAAATGCAGGAAGTTCGAAGGAGGTCTGAGGATTGATCTGAAAAGAGCTGTAGTACCTCTGGAAATCTCTGTTTTTCCAAGGCTGATGGAGAAGTGTTGTCTGATCGAGAGCTTGGAGCCTAACAAGGACAAGCGAGCACAAAGTTCTGGACTGACTAAGTTCCACAGAGGGAACGGTCGTCGTGATAACAAATCTCGATGGAAGCCGTATTCGAAGCAGCAAGATCAACAACAACGTTCTGTGGGAGGAAGTAGTGGGGGTTTCAGTCAGTCTGGAAACGCCCCAAACAAGTGTATGAAGTGTGGGAAGAGTAACCATGTCACAAGAGACTGCACATTCAAGGGATTTATATGCTTCAAGTGTGGGAAGCCGGGACATATTTCGCGTGACTGTATGCAACCTAGAGTTGAACATTCTGTCAACAATGTGCAAGCAGCGAGGCCTAAGGCAAGCACGAGGCAGAGTCTATACTGTGAGCGGCGCTAAAGCTTCTCAAAATGAAGACTTAATCCAAGGTCAGTGTGTTATGGGAGGTAAAATCTTAACTATACTGTTTGATTCAGGCGCAACGTATTCCTTTACTGCATATAACTGTGTGAACCTTTTGGGATTGCCTATGTCTTCTTTACCTTTTGATTTAGTAATTTCTACGCCTACTGCAAAGCCTGTTATAACTGCTAAAGTTTGTTTGAATTGTTCTATTTTTGTTAAAGATAGAACGTTTTTGATTGATTTGATCTTTTTGCCTATTTCGCAAATGGACGTAATCTTAGGAATGGATTGGTTATCTTCTAACCATATCTTGTTAGACTGTACAAATAAAACCTTAGTTTTTCCTAGCTGTGAGAATTCTGGATTTTTGACTGCCAACCAATTAAACGCTTCTTTGATAGAATGAGCTCAATGATACATGTTGCTCTCTTCTTTGGAGGTCAAGAGCGAGCTAGTCTTAGAGCCTGTACCTGTAGTGAACGAGTTTCCGGAAGTCTTTCCTGAAGATGTACCAGGTTTGCCGCAAGTTCGAGACATCGAGTTTTCGATCGATCTTGTGCCAGGAACAGGACCAGTGTCTATGGCACCGTATTGTATGGCACTTGCAGAGTTGGAAACCTTGAAGGAACAGTTGGTGGACTTATTGGGGAAGCAATTCGTTAGACCCAGTGTGTCGCCGTGGGGAGCACCTGTGCTGCTGGTGAAGAAGAAAGATGGAACCTCTCGTCTATGCGTGGATTATCGCTAGTTGAACAAGGTTACCATTAAGAACAAGTATCCTCTTCCAAGGATAGATGACTTGATGGATCAGTTGAGGGGAGCGGCAGTTTTCTCCAAGATTAATTTGCGATCGGGTTATCACCAGATTCGCGTAAAGACAGAAGATGTACCAAAGACAGCGGTTCGAACACGCTATGGGCACTACGAGTACCTTGTGATGCCGTTTGATGTGATGAATGCTCCAGCTATATTCATGGATTATATGAATAGGATCTTTCAGCCATACCTAGATAAGTTTGTAGTTGTTTTCATACACGACATATTCATCTATTCGCGAGACCAGTAAGAACATGTTGAACATCTTAGTGTGGTTCTTCGGGTTCTGAAGGAGAAACAGTTATATGCAAAACTGTCTAAGTGTGAGTTTTGGCTCGACGAGGTGCAGTTTTTGGGTCATGTGATTTCAAAGGAAAAAATTGCTGTAGATTCGTCGAAAGTTGAAGTAGTTCTTGAGTGGGAAAGACCAACCATAGTGATTGAGATACACAGTTTTGTGGGTTTGGCTGGGTATTATCGGATGTTCATCGAGGGATTTTCTAAGATTGTAGGACCTCTTACCCAATTGGCAAGGAAAGATAAAGCTTTTGAAGGGACTGAAGCCTGTGAGCAAAGTTTTCAGGAGCTGAAGAAGAGGCTGACTACATCGCTAGTGTTGATATTGCCAGATCCAAGCGAACCTTTTGAAGTGCACTGTGACACTTCATACCAGGGGTTAAGCTGTGTTCTGATGCAGAACCGGAAAGTGGTAGCGTATGCCTCGAGACAGTTGAAAGTGCACGAGAAGAATTACCCAACTCACGATTTGGAGTTAGCAGCAGTGGTCTTTGCATTGAAGATTTGGAGGCACTACTTGTATGGTTCGACGTTCAATGTCTTTAGCGATCATAAGAGCTTGAAGTACCTGTTCGATCAGAAAGAGCTGAACATGGGACAAAGACGGTGGCTGGAATTTTTGAAGGACTATGACTTCCAGTTACAGTATCATCCAGGAAAAACTAATGTGGTAGTGGATGCCCTGAGTAGAAAGGTGTTACATGTGTCTGCTATGATGGTTAAGGAACACGAACTGTTGGAACAGTTCCGAGATATGCATCTATCTGTGGTCAGTATGCCAAGGAAACTTTGTGTGGGTATGGTTATCGCGTCATGTGATCTGATGGATCAGATTCGGGAGAAACAAGTATACGACCAATATCTGGAAAAAGAGCGAAGGAATCTGAAGAAAGGGATGACGTCTGAATACAAAGAAGGAGCAGATGGAATCCTAAGACGAGGAGAACGGGTTTATGTGCCGAACAACCCAAAGATAAGGAGGTTAATGCTGGACGAAGCTCATAGAAGCAAGTTGAGTATGCATCCAGGATCAACCAAGATGTACCAAGACCTGAAGCGGTTGTTTTGGTGGCAAGGCATGAAAAGAGACGTGGTTGATTATGTGGCTTCTTGCTTGGTGTGTCAAAAAGCAAAAGTTGAACATCAAAGGCCGGCGGGAATGTTACTTCCGTTGGATATCCCCGAGTGGAAATGGGATGGCACGTGTTTGCCAAGGACAACTAAAGGATAGGATTCCATTTAGGTAATAATTGATAGGCTTACCAAATCAGCTCATTTTCTACCTATCAATCTCAAGTATTCCATGGAAAAGCTTACTCAAATTTATATCAATGAGATTGTGAGACTGCATGGAGTACCCGCAAGTATCATATAGAATAGGGACCCACGTTTTACTTCGAGGTTTTGGCAGAATTTACATGAAGCCTTAGGAACGAAGTTACGACTAAGTTGGGCTTATCATCCTCAAACTGATGGACAATCAGAAAGAACAATTCCGTCTTTAGAGGATCTGTTGAGGGCGTGTGTGTTGGAACATACCGGAAGTTGGGAGAATTTCCTATCGTTGATAGAATTTACCTACAACAACAGTTATCATTCGAGCATCGGGATGGCATCCTATGAAGCTTTATACAGACGATGTTGCAAAACACCTTTATGTTGGTATCAAGATGGAGAAAGTGCTTTATTAGGACTTGAACTAGTGCAATAAACAACTGAGAAGGTGAAACTGACTCAAGAAAAGATGAGGACAACTCAGAGCCGACAGAAGAGTTATGTGGATAAAAGACATAGACCACTTGAGTTTGAGGAAGGTGATCATGTGTTTTTGAGAGTCACTCCAATGACTGGGGTGGGTAGGGTCCTTAAGTCCAGAAAACTCACTCCAAAATTCATCGGACCTTATCAGATTTTTTGTCGGATAGGTCCAGTAGCTTACCAAATAGCTTTACCACCTTTTCTATCCAACCTTCATAATGTTTTTCATGTTTCGCAATTGCGAAAGTATATTCCTGATCCCAGTCATGTCATAGAGTCTGATTCAGTACAGCTAAAGGATAACTTGACCTATGAAACTCTATCGATTAAGATCGAAGACAGAAGAGTAAAGCAACTGCGAGGGAAGGAGATAACTTTGGTTAAAGTTATCTGGAACGAGACTAAAGGTGATGCTACCTGGGAAAGAGAAGAGGACATGCAATGGTAGTGTCTGAGTTTTTTTTAAGAGGTACGTTAAATTTCGAGGACGAAATTCTTTTAAGAGGGGTAGGAATGTAACGCCCCGATTTTCAAGTTTAATAATTCTTCAGTATTTAAACGTTTGTATTTTTATTGGAGGGTCTAGAGAGTGAAATAAAATATTCTGAGGCCCTAGGCACACTCTACGTTATCGTAGGAAGCTATGGTTAAGTATTGGACGAAAACTCAAACGGAGCCCGGTCTACGTTTTTCACGGATAGTGGTGTTTTTCTACTATCAAGACCTAGTTTTGACTCGTGAATGAGACAATAAGTCTCAGGATTTAATTCTCTACATTTTTGTTAAAATCCGTCCTGATGTCCGAAAGTGACAATAATATATTATATTCGGACGTATATTCGAACCGGGAGACGTTTGCAGCTGCGAAAGGATTTAACGGGACCCGTGAACGGATAATTTTGGTGTCCCATCAAGTTGAATTTCGTGGCCCTTCTTATGATGGCTCATGATGACATTTCAAAATATCTAGACGTGAAATGACCAAAATGCCCTTGATCTTTTAAGGAAATGATCAAATTGTCCTTTGGTTATTTACAAGTTTGCCATAACATCAAAATATCTATATCACACTCATCCTCACATGGCCATTCGGCCATTCTTTCTCTCTCAACTCTCTCTCACTTGTTCATCTTTGTTCTTGAAGTTCTTCAAAGTTCTTCACAAAAAACCACCTTTGATCTTGAAAATGTTGAAGTTTTTAATGAAAACTTGTTTCTTTTCTCACTAATCTTTGATTCTAGGCGGTATGATCTTCATCTTAACTCTCTTAATCTCTCTATTTCATCACTTGAATCTCTTGATTCATGAAGATCCAAGTTTTGATCCAAAACTTTGAAAATTCATAGAAAAGTGTAGAAATATCTTTTTAATACCAAATCAATTTCTATGAACTACTTTCATCATTCTCCTTCATAATCCAAGAGCATAAAACCAAATAATTTTTCTAGCCTTTTCTTTTAAAAGTGGCCGAAACCTTCATGTTAAGAAAGGTTGAGTTTTTTATTCAAGTTTTGAGTAATAAGACTTGTTTTAATGTTAGGAGTATCAAAGGATCATCCATCCAAAAGATGAGAAATTTGGACATCTCTAGCTAATTTTTCCTAATGGTGGCCGAACCTCAAGTGATAGGAAAAAGATGATTTTTTGTGTTGTTTGATGTTTAATGTTTGTTTGATGATGCTGTTTGTAGTTGGTGATGAGTAATCGGGAGATTTACAATCCGATCATCCGACTTTGATCCGGAGGATTTTCATCAATAGGTATAGGGGGTGAACCTCACCACACCAAAGTTGGTGGAGGTGGGAATGGTTGTTTAAGTTTATGTGTGGGTGAAACCCTTTGGTTTGGGTTCACTTTATTTGTTAAGTTCTCTTGGAGAACAAAAGTTGTAATAATTAGTTTATGCTTTAGTGTGCTCTAGCATGTGTTATGATGGTGTGATTGGATGAAAATCATTTTCATGTATGTTGAAAAACCTACTTTGATCTCTAGATCAATTATGGATTTTTATGCTTGATTAGGATGCAATGATGTGGGATTATTGTTTGACATAATTTTATGAGCATTTTGAGCTATAACGTGTCTAGACGGTGAAGCAAAATCTTCACTTTTACCTTGAGGAGGCTTGCGGCCTTAGTGAGAAGAAAATAGGAGAACATGTGCTGTTCTTGAATATTTAAAGTTTTGAAGTAATAAAAGTGTTTTAATGGCTTATGTTTCAAAAAAAAGTAATAAGTAATTTGATCCAAAGATTAAAACAAAGTTTCAACCTTTAAGTGTTTTCACCAAAGTGAAAAATGTTTCTTTACTTTAACCATAGTTCACCTAATTAACTAAGTTTTTTAAAAATAGATATAATGAAAATTAGTTGGCAAGTGCGTGATTGAATATTAAGATGTGAATTGTGGTGTTATTGCCTTGAATGGAATATTTGATATGGAAACATGAATTGTGGCATTGATGCCTTGGATGAGATGATGTTGAATTGAGATTTGATGTGTGTGTGTGTGTGTGTGTATATATATATATATACATACTGGTTAAGAGCATAGCACTGGCTGTAGCTCAATAATAAAGATTAAGCTAACTAAATGTCTTAATCAACGATTTAGAAATGTTTTGATTTGAGGAATGAAAAGCTTCTAATCTAAATGTTATAATGGCAATTTTACTAAAAAACCACTAAGTTAAGAACCCAAGATGATTTCGAATAAGACTTAGGAAGTCGAGATTTGGTGAGGAAAATAGTGAAAAGTTGCTATATTATTATTTTCTAAAGATGTTGTACAAAGAAAGAAAACCTTGAGAAATATCTAGTTGTCAAAGAAAGTATCTTCTGAAAGTATTTAATGTTCAGAAAACGAAAATGTCTCTTCATGAAAGTTGCTCCAATAACAATCTTTACAAAAATGTTTTAAAACGATGGAATTTTAGAAAAGGCTTTTTAAGCCAAAATCCTTTGAAAATGAATCTTTAGAACTTGAGTCTTTGAGCATCATTTGTAAAGAATTTTTTTGTGGAAAATAAGTTTTAAAGCGGAAATGAGTTTTATTTTATACCCAAGAGAATCTGAGTTTTGTTTTTGAGATTTGAACTACCAAAGTGAATTTAATGAAACTGGTGATTTCCTCTTCACGCATGTGAAGCACATGAACCTAGTGACCGAGACGTCGGGCTAGTGTTTTGTGAAATGAGCACTTGGACTTTGAGTCCTATGTTTTGAGATGAACAAACTTCGTGTCCTATATGCGAGTCTAGTGTCTGCGACGTCGGCCTAGTACATTGTGGATTGAGCACTCGGACTACGTGTCCTGTGTTTTGAAAAAGAACGGACTTAGCGTCCTATATGCGAGTCTAGTATTCGTGACATTGGCCTAGTACTTTGTGAATTAAGAACTTGGACTTCGTGTCCTGAAATTTGAATTGAACGGGCTATATGTCCTTTCAATGAGTCATGAGCTGTGTGCCTTCACAGAAAAAGATAGAATGAACGAAAAAAAAGAATAGAAAACCTCCTGCATACATGCATGAGTCGGCCGACATGCCATACGAACCGAGCTACAATCCAAGTGGTTGAGAATATGAGCCAGTTAAGACCACTAAGTCTATAGGGGCATCCTGTGTTCGAAACCCCACAAGTGGCCGGAGGCATCACGACCCCGTGCCGTGGTAAATCGATTGCCCAACACGGATGAACTCAATCAGAGATTGGACTATTCATGATATGGTTATGATGTGGTACCCCAGAACAATTGGAGTTCGGACCTAAATTGAGATGCCGACTCATAAGAACAATTGTGTTATGGGTGTATTCGCGGCCTAACGCTCGAGGAAAGGAAGTTAGGAATCTTCGGAGTAAATGAATTAGAGAGTTGAATTGAAGTATCATGCATTCATTTGACTTATCTTGGTGAATGAGTATGATATTTTGAAAGTGATGTTTTATCGCATGTCTGTGTTGATGCATTATTTGTATGCTGCTTTACTTGTGTAGCTATTACAATAAACTTGTGAAGGAGTATCTCACCCTTGCTTGTACATGTTGGACACTTGTTGCTATAAAAATGGTTGACGAGCTTGTGCAAGTATACACAATCGTTTAACAAGTAATAAAGTGTAAGAGAGATCGTTCCCACGAGGATTATATGGTGATTCAAGTAACAAGTTTGAGTTAATGGTTCTATTAATCAAGATTAACAAAGAGTAACAAATAATTTGTGTGTGTGTATCCAGGACAGTTTTGGTAAAAATAAATGCTAGAGCAATAAAAACGGATTTGTTAACAGAATGGGTAAAACAGCTACGGGGAAGTATCCCTTGCAATTTCAGTCTAGCTCAGTTATGCGTTTGCAATGCTACGGCAATTTGGCTCCAGGAAATGAAAGTTTGTTTTCCAGCAGTTCTGAGATGAACTTCACTAAGCGTCTCCTATTCCTAGGTCCATATTAGTTACATTCACGCCTCACTTAAGCTCGTTCCAGCTAGCCTAAGAGTTAGAATGTTCATTCCTAAATCACTCTTCATCATAATTTTCCAATTAATGATTTTACTCTTATCTATAAAACAATTCTGCTACACTTAGCTTTTCCAAGCAGCCGTGAGCTCAAGTTTTAACTAAGGTGATCAAGCTCAATTAAAATACAACCAAATCAGATTTACAGAAAATGCAATAGCAAAGCATAACATAACATTCACTAGAAATCCATTACAAGATCAACATCCCATAGCTACAACAGGTTTAGCTCATATGGAGCTTACAGAAACAAAGAGAAAAATAAGAAATGGAAGAAGAAGCCATTACAAGAGAGAAGAGAGAGAAAGGGGCGCAACTCTGTCCTTGCTCCAGTAAGGAAGATGATCCGTCTGTCTCTCCCTTTGTTGTCCCCCTTTTAGGGTTCTTTTTCCAGCCTGTCTCAAGGCCCTTTCCTCTCTCATCCTTTTTGGGCTATAAACTGATTAGGACAAGTGTCCTTGGCCCAGTTCCCTGACTTTAATGCACCAAACACCAACCCCACGTGTAGGACACTGTCCTCATCAGCTAAGGACAACTCAATGTGTAAGAGAATGTTTTGAGCCTTTGTCCTTGTGCATCGTCAGCTTCAGCTACAATTGCTACAGCAAATCCCAGAGCAACGTCTCCAGTTCAGCACCTGATTCTCCAAAAACTGCCCTGCACAGAAACTCTCAATTAATTACCAAAAACAGTTCTAAACGACACCAAAACATTAAAACTCACAAACTTTACACAAAATCACACTAAAATACTAAAAACATAAACTCAAAATACTCAAAGACCACAAAAACACAAGCCAAAAAGGTATAAATAACTCTTCATAACAAGAGTTATCACACCCCCAAACTTGAATCATTGCTTGTCCTCAGGTAATGGAAATAAAAGAAACTAAAAAGAAAAGACACAAATTTTTCTAAACCTCGACACATGTGCTCAAATTAGCTCAAACACAAAACTTTCTTCTTTGAAAACCAATTTCTTCACAAGGCATACATGACAATGCATCAATAATCATGAAGTTCAATCAAGCAAGCATTCATGGCTGTCCTCATTTTCAACTCTTAGCAACATGCTACAGCACTAAACTCTCACAACAGTGTATTCTTCCTCTCTTCTCAAGCTAAGATAGATACTCTCAATCATCATTCAAATGCATACTCAAACACGACCTTGACAAGCTTCTAAACACACCACTCAAAATCAAAATTGCACACTGCTAGAGGACTTTATTTGGTTGCAATGGGGCTTGGGTTCAGGTAGGAACAGTTCTGGGAAGGTGGCTACACTAGATGGAGCTTAGGTATGCTTCCTCTTTTTACTTCACAACTATTTCTTTCATGGCCTAGCTCATACAAGTTAGGGAGGACTTTTTGATCTTTTTCATTTTGTTTGATTCCTTTCCCTTTTTTTTTTACACCTCTTTGAGTTCGGTTTCCTCCTTTGTACCCTCAGAGCAGTTGTTGCAACATTTTAGCATTTTTCCTTGCAACTGCTCTGCGTTTTTGTTTTTTTTTTCTTTCTTTTTTTACAACAAACCATTGCTTTTTACCAGCAACAGTTCAATTTCATTTCTGATATTCTATCACATAACAGTTGCGTGGCACCCCCAAACTGAAAACTGTGCTAGCCCTCGAGCACCCCCAAACTTATGTTACAGCATGTAAACACAGGAAGCACACCAGCCACTCCAACTAGTTAGGACATTGGTTTTTCAGGATATGGCTTGTAATGTGGGCTATTAGAAACAAAGGGCTTGCAGGCTCAAAGTGGTGCACACAAAGGTAGGATACAAGGGTAGGCTATGTAGGCAAGACTAGGCTCAAGAAACAAAATGTGCCTCTAGCAAATGTGTGTGCAGCAGAGATGTGTACACGTATGAAAGCAGCAAGGCAAAATCAGAGAATTATGCATAAGAATGGTATTCACAGAGAAAGAAGGATGAATCTGTTTGGGCCCAAAAGCTCACAAGGTTGATTAGAATTTCTAAAGCATGTGCCGCGAGTGTCAAACAATTACATCCAAGCATACAAGCTAGAAAGACAACAATGAAGCCAAAATTGCCATAGAGATGCACTAGTGAAATATTAAAACAGACAAGCTGCATTAAGCAAAACCCCAGGGTGGGGATGGTTGAGCACAGGGTGGAGTAAAACATACAGGATGTTAAGCTGACAAAAATGGCAACTTCATGCTACAAGTTGAACAAAATAAAACATCAACAACAACTTAAACCACAAACCAGAAGAAATAACCAAAAAAAAAAGGAAACAAGGAAACTCCTGATAGGGTTGCTGCAACAGAGTGCAGCAACCGGCTGTGATGTGCTCAAGTGCTCAACTTCCTGATGCGGGAGCTCTTCCTGCTCCCTGTTGCAGTAGTGGTCTTCTTGCTTGTGGGGGTTGAAGTCCCCACTTTTTTCACAAAAACCAAGTCTTCTTGGTTTTCTTCATCAGTGGCTGAGGCTACTGTATCCTTTGCACTTCCCTCTGCCCCCTCACTCTCTGCTGTAGACAGCTGGTGACCCTTGCCCTTGACAGCACTTTGTTCAGGCAGCCTATTCTTTCTTGTGGCGAGAGGTACATTGTCCTCCTCATCCTCATCAGAGGCAGGTTAATCAGCGGCTATTTTGGTGATCACATCTCGAAGAGGGGTGGCTGGAATTTTCTTCTTAGGAGTGCGAGAGGGAGTAAGGGTTGTTGTTGTTGCTTCGGGCTCAGTTTCTTCAGGCTCTACTTCAGTCTCAGCCCCCAAGTCCGGCAAGGGGCTTGCACTTCTCTTTCTCTTGTTACGACTGATTTCTTCAGTGGTGGTGGTGGGTTGTTGCTGTTGTGAAGGAGCTGGTGGCATCCAGTCAGAAGAGTCTGAGTCATCCGGGACTGCTGTGGCACTTGGACTATTATGCTGCCCAGGGGTGTGATGCAGATCAGGTAGAATATTTAGTGGAAACTGTGGAATGGGGTTCACCTTCTTCCATTGGTTAAGCTCCAGCACCCGTTGCTGCCATTTAAACTGATCCAGGGCAAATTGCCAATATAACTGCTGCTGTAGCATTTGTTGCTGCAGCAGTTGAGTCAGTGATTCCACCTTTTGTTCTAGCCCTGCAGAGCGGTTCTGCTGCTTTGAGGGCTCCCCTGGTTCCATAATCCGCTCTTGGTCTTTGGCCTGGCTTGCTTTAGCTGAGTTGGATATGAATCGATTGATTAAGGCAATATCAATGCTTCCTGCGTTTCTCTCCTCCACTTCCCCTTTTCGAAGCTCGACGCCACATCGCTTGCATAGGTCAGTGATAAAGCAGGGGAAAACCAATTGGCCTTTCGTGCTCGTGGCACAAGTGGAGATCTCCTGCTGGATCAACCTCCCCACATTTATTTTCTTTCCCTCCATTATGCAGTAAAGGAGCACCAAACGTTCCTTCTTAACAGTTTCTGTGTGCGCAGTGGGGGAGAGCTTATGCCTAAGGAAGTGATACCAAACCTTGGCAAAGGGTTGCAACGCAGACCTTGCTATTTTCAGCTGGTTTCCAGAAGTTAGGAGCCATTTCGTCCCTGGGACCGTCACAGCATCCTTCATATCAGTTAGTTGCTTTACAGTGGCCTTTGTCAGTAAAGGTTGGTACTCATCATCCTCTTCAGCCAAGTTCAGCTTTAAGTTGATGGTCTTAGCAGAGAAACTGACCTTGCACCCTCTTACCATGGAGTGGGTTTGTTCGGCACCTCCAATGTTCGCATAGAACTCGCGAACAAAAGATGTGCAGAACCCAGTTGGGTGGCCAGCAAAACGTTTCCACTTGTGCTGGTCAATCACTACAGCAATTTCGGTAGGGAGGCCATAAGAAGCCTTGGTGGAGATGGTGAAACCTTTCTCTGCATGAGGTTCTCTGAGCGCAGTAACATTACTGTACCGAGCTGCAGCTTCGGCATCAACAAACACTTCATACCCCTCAGACTCATCACTTGTGGTGGGTTTGCTCTTCTTCACAGCGGTATGCTTGATGCGAGGCATGGTTGGGCGAAGATGAAGGGAAGAGAAGAAGGTAGGGAAAAAGAAGAGATTTGGGGGAGGACTGAAGGCATTAGGGTTCGGGTGGTGGAGGCAGTGGGTTGCGTGTGGGAAGGAAGGGGAAGGTGGGGGCTTTATGAAGAGATTTGACGGGAGAGTGTGGTGATTGATGCGGGTGGTTGGGAGTGTGTGGCTAGGGAGAGGCACGGATGCCAAGGGAGAATAAGTGGTCTGAGGGTTCCCCTCTAACCTTTTTGGATTTGTTGTACCTGGTTTGAGCGTGACATGACTTCTTCCCCCAAAACCCAACACAATCCCGAATCAGCTACATGGGCCCCCAACCTTTTCCAACCCAACATACAATCACGGCACCACCGAGACAGTTTTACCACCTTCAGCCTCATCCCCAATTTCTTTGTGTTCTGCTTACTGTTCGTGCTAAAGGAACATGAAGAAAAAAAAAACAAAAACAAAATAACATCTAAAATTAAAGAAAATAAAATAAAAATTGCTGGGCTGCCTCCCAGTAGCGCTTGGTTTATAAGTCCTCAGCCTGACTCAGTGCATGTTGAACATTCAAGGATCAGCCGATACTGTGGTGGCCTGTGCCTTAGCAAATGGCTCACCCTAGTAATGTTTGACCCTTTGCCCGTTTACCTTGAAGGTCCTACCAGAGGCTGCGTCAAGCAGTTCCATGGCCCCATGAGAGTGGGCATGAACTATTGTGAAGGGTCCAGACCATCTAGATTTGAGTTTTCCTGGAAACAGCTTCAGTCTGGAATTAAAGAGCAATACTTGCTCTCCTGGTGCAAAGTCTCTCTTCTGGATCTTTCGATCATGCCAAGCTTTTGTCTTGGCCTTGTAGAGTTCTGCCCCCTCATACGAAAACATCTTATGTTCTTCAAGCTCATTGAGCTGCAGCATTCGAGCTGCCCCAGCCTGGGCTATCTCAAGATTTAGTTTTTTTACTGCCCAGAAGGCTTTATGCTGTAGCTCAATGGGCAAATGGCATGCCTTTCCATAGACCAACCTATAGGGTGACATTCCTAAGGGGGTCTTGTAGGCAGTCCTATATGCCCAGAGAGCATCTTCCAAGTGCAGGGACCAATCTTTTCTAGTTGGATTCACCACTTTTTCTAGAATTCTTTTTATTTCCCTATTGGATAGCTCTGCCTGCCCATTTGTCTGCGGATGGTATGCTGTAGCCACTTTATGTCTCACCCCATATTTTGTGAGGACTCCATCAAAGAGCTTGTTGCAGAAGTGTGTACCTTCATCACTGATAAACGCCCTTGGTGTGCCAAATCTTGTAAAAATATGCTTTTGAACAAACTTCACAATAGATCTAGCATCATTTGTAGGGAGAGCTACAACTTCCACCCATTTTGACACGTAGTCTACAGCCACCAGAATATATAAATTTCCAAAGGAAGGGGGGAAGGGCCCCATGAAGTCTATGCCCCACACATCAAACAACTCTACTTCCAAGATGGAATTGAGGGGCATCTCGTGTCTATCTGAAATATTTCCCACCCTTTGGCATCTGTCGCAGCCCTTGGCAAAACAGTAGGCATCTTTAAATAATGTAGGCCAAAAGTACCCAGCCTGGAGGACTTTGGCAGTCGTCCTCATTCCTCCAAAATGTCCCCCATATGGGGATGAATGACAATGTAAGCGAATAGCCGGGACTTCTGTTTCTACTACACACCTTCTAAGCAAATTGTCAGCACAGTGCTTATACAAGTATGGCTCGTCCCAGCAGAACTGCTTTGCCTGATGGAAGAACCTTTTTCTTTGTTGTGGACTGAAATCTGTAGGGACAATTCCACTGGCCAGGTAGTTCACCAGGTCAGCATACCATGGTGTTTCAGCATCTTCCATGGACAGCAACTGCTCATCAGGGAACAGTTCTTTGATCTCAGAATTCTTTATGGCTTCATTCCCCTCAGACAGTCTTGACAAATGGTCTGCCACCTGATTCTCAACTCCCTTCTTATCCCTAATTTCCAAGTCGAACTCTTGCAACAACAGCACCCACCTAATCAGTCTTGGCTTTGCATCTTTCTTGGCAATTAAGTATTTGATGGCAGCATGATCAGTATAGACAATCACCTTTGTTCCAACAAGGTAGGGTTTGAACTTGTTAAAGGCAAACACAACAGCCAACAACTCTTTCTCTGTAGTGGTATAGTTCAATTGAGCTTCGACCAATGTTTTGCTGGCATAATATATAGAGTGAAACACCTTATCCTTCCTTTGGCCCAGAACTGCTCCCACTGCGAAATCACTAGCATCACACATCAACTCAAATGGCATAGACCAATCGGGAGCAGTTATGACCGGTGCAGTAATGAGGGCCTTCTTCAGAATTTCAAATGCTTCCAAACAGGTTGGAGCAAAATCAAAGATTCTATCATCCTCTAGTTACTGGCATAGAGGCTTGGAGATTTTGGAGAAATCCTTAATGAATCTTCTATAGAAACCAGCATGTCCTAAGAAACTTCTCACTCCTTTAACTGAGGTAGGTAGTGGCAGCTTTTCAATGACCTCTATTTTGGCTTGGTCTACCTCCATACCCTTCTTAGACACCTTGTGACCCAACACAATTCCTTCCTGAACCATAAAGTGACATTTTTCCCAGTTTAACACCAAATTAGTTTCCTCACAACGATCCAAGACCTGTTCCAGATTTTCAAGGCATTCCTGGAATGACTCTCCAAACACTGAGAAGTCATCCATAAAAATTTCCATAGATTTTTCAATAACATCTGAGAATATGGCCATCATGCATCGTTGGAACGTTGCTGGGGCATTACAGAGGCCAAAAGGCATCCTTCGGAAGGCAAAAGTGCCATAGGGACAAGTAAAGGTAGTCTTTTCTTGATCTTCGGGTGCTACAACAATTTGATTGTAACCCGAGTATCCATCCAAAAAGCATTAGAACTCTTTCCCAGAGAGTCTATCCAACATTTGATCAATAAAGGGCAAGGGAAAGTGATCTTTTCTGGTGGATTTATTCAATTTTCTATAACCCTCCATCCTGTGACTGTTCTGGTGGGGATTAGTTCATTTTTCTTGTTAGCCACAACTATTATTTCCCCTTTCTTTGGTACACACTGGATTGGACTTACCCACACATTGTCAGAGATGGGATATATAATCCCAGCATCCAGCCATTTGATGACCTCCTTCTTTACGACATCCTTCATGATAGGATTCAGTCTCCTCTGGCTTTCTACACTATTCTTGGCTTCAGGCTCTAGCAATATTCGATGCATACACACAGTAGGACTAATGCCTTTGATATCTGCCATTTGCCAACTGATTGCTTTCTTGTGTCGTCTCAAGGTTTCTATCAAACTGTTCTCTTGATTAGTAGTTAGAAAAGATGAAATAATCACAGGCAAGGTTTCCATAGCTCCCAAATAAACATATTTCAAATGAGCTGGGAGCTGTTTTAGCTCCAAAACAGGTGGCTTCACAACTGAAGGTATGTTGTCCTTGAAAGTCTCATCAGTGACTTCCAATGATTCAAATTTTCTAGCCCACATAAGTTGCCTTTCAGTGCAATCCTTTATTTCAGAAAGTTCTTCCAACAAGGGATCATCAGTAACTGATTCATACTCATCATCACTCAATTCTGTTCTTCCCATCAGGAACTGTCGTTGCAACAGATCATCGAATGACTGCACAAATGAACATTCTTCCACTCCTTCTTCAGGATACCTTAAGGCATTGAACACATTGAAAGTCACATGTTGATCATTAACCCTCATGGTCAACTCTCCCTTTTGAACATCAATGAGAGTTCTTTCTGTAGCAAGGAAGGGCCTACCCAGAATAATAGGAACTTCTCTATCTGCTTCACAGTCTAAAATAATAAAGTCCAATGGGAACACAAACTTTTCTACTTTTATCAGTACATCATCGATCTTTCCTTCTGGATATGCAATAGACCTGTCTGCTAGTTGAAGTGTCACAGTGGTAGGCCTGGCATCCCCAATGCCCAATTGTTTAAAAATCGACATAGGCATTAAGTTGATGCTAGCACTTAAATCACACAGTGCTCTGCCACAGTAGGTATCTCCAATAGAACAGGGAATGGTATAGAATAGGGAATGGTGAAACTTCCCGGGTCTTTCAACTTGGGAGGTACTTTGGCCTGGAGCATCAGGCTGCATTCCTTTGTCATGGCAACTGTTTCAAACTCCCCCAGCCTTCTCCTCTTTGTTAACACATCTTTCATGAACTTGGTATAGTTAGGCATCTGCTGCAAAGCTTCAACCAAAGGTATATTGATGTGCAACTGCTTTAGAATCTCCATGAACTTGCTAAACTGCTTGTCTTGTTGTACTTTCCTCAACCTTTGAGGAAAAGGGGGAGGTGGTCTTTCTGGACTAAATTTAGGTAAGGGTTCAGCTTCTGGAACAGCCTCAGGCTTCTTAGCAGTTCTCTCAGTTGTTTTCTCAACATTTTCACCAGTTGCTGGAATAGTCTCAGTGTCTTCACTTTGCACTTTGCTCTTTTTCTCTACCGTGGCTGGTTCACTTCTCAATTGTATTGCTTTGCAGTGCTCCTTACCAAGAGGGCTTGAGGATGAAGGAGTTTCAGTAGAAGATGGCAGAGATCCACTGGGTCTGCTCTTCAGTGCATTGGCCAGCTGGCCTACCTAATTCTCAAGGTTCCTCATGGATACTCCTTGATTCTGGAACTGTGCCTTAGTTTCTGACATGAATGCTTTTAAGATAGCTTCCAGGGACATTTCTTGAGTTGCCGGTTGTGCTTGCTGTTGTGGCCTTGGTTGCTGACTTGTGAATCTAGAGGTAGCAGTTGTGGACCGGGCAGGAAAGTTTGAGTTCCATGGCGGAGCATTAGCATTGTTATTCCACGAAAATTTTGAGGTTGCCTGTTCCCTGGATTATAGGTATTGAAATAGGGTTTATCTCCCTTGTTGTCCCTGTAGTTAACATAATTAGCAGATGCAGGATTGCTGAAACAATCTTCAAACAAATGTTCTCCTCCACAATACACACAAGAAACAGTTTCAGCTTGGTGCACCTGTTGTTCATTTACCACTGCTTCAGTTACAGCTGCTTGAGATGTCTGGTTATTCTTGTTTGTAATCGCTAGGTTTTTCACCATGTTAGTTAAGGAAGCCAACTGAGCAGTAAGTGCTGTAACGCCACTCACTTCATGCATTCCTGCAGCAGTTGTGCTTTTTCCAGAGGTCAGCCTAGCAGTAGGCCATTGATAACTGTTAGCAGCAATACTTTCAATCAATTCATATGCTTCATTATAGGACTTGTTAAGAAGAGTGCCTCCTGCAGAGGCATCAAGCATCATTCTTGTAGATGGCAACACTCCATTGTAAAAGTGCTCATTTGAATGTATATTGGAATGCTGTGATGGGGGCATCTCTTTAAAAGCTCCTTGAATCTCTCCCATGCTTCATATAAAGGCTCATCATCAAGTTGCTTGAAGGAGGTTATATCATTTCTCAGCTTCGCATTCTTCATGGGAGGAAAGAATTTGGTCAAAAACTTCTCAGCCATCCTATTCCATGTATTAACAGAGTTGGGTTCCATAGAATTTAGCCAATTCTTAGCCTTGCCAGCCAAAGAAAATGGGAACAGTCTTAATTTGAAGGAATCGTCAGTGACTACTGGATTTCTGAAATTATTAGCCACAGTTAGGAACTGGTTTAGGTGCAAATGAGGGTCCTCGGTTGCAGCACCACTGTACTGCCCAATTGCTTGCAGCATCTGGAACATAACAGGCTTGAACTCAAAATGCCCAGCTGTTATTTCGGGCACCACTATGCCTGTGTTCATTGTTGCCGGATCAAACAGGGCATAACCTCTGATAGAACTCGTTCTACCATTGGCTAAAGCCATGCTACTAGGTTCATCACCCATTTCAGAGTTGTTAGAACTAGTGGCAGCGGAGGAGTAGTCAGGGGTATCAGGAACCAATCTCCCCAACTTGACTAAGCCCTGGTTCTGCCTGTTCAACCTTCTGAATGTTCTTTCAATTTCGGGGTCTAGGTGGAACTCAGGAGCGCTATGCCTACGCATACAGAGTAAAGTACCTGTTGCTATAGCAAAACACTCCACAGATCAGGAGTCTCAACTAATAGAACTATCAAATTAAAACTTGTTAATTAAACACCATTACTAATCCCCGGCAACGGCGCCAAAAACTTGTTGCTATAAAAATGGTTGACGAGCTTGTGCAAGTATACACAATCGTTTAACAAGTAATAAAGTGTAAGAGAGATCGTTCCCACGAGGATTATATGGTGATTCAAGTAACAAGTTTGAGTTAATGGTTCTATTAATCAAGATTAACAAAGCGTAACAAATAATTTGTGTGTGTGTATCCAGGACAGTTTTGGTAAAAATAAATGCTAGAGCAATAAAAACGGATTTGTTAACAGAATGGGTAAAACAGCTACGGGGAAGTATCCCTTGCAATTTCAGTCTAGCTCAGTTATGCGTTTGCAATGCTACGGCAATTTGGCTCCAGGAAATGAAAGTTTGTTTTCCAGCAGTTCTGAGATGAACTTCACTAAGCGTCTCCTATTCCTAGGTCCATATTAGTTACATTCACGCCTCACTTAAGCTCGTTCCAGCTAGCCTAAGAGTTAGAATGTTCATTCCTAAATCACTCTTCATCATAATTTTCCAATTAATGATTTTACTCTTATCTATAAAACAATTCTGCTACACTTAGCTTTTCCAAGCAGCCGTGAGCTCAAGTTTTAACTAAGGTGATCAAGCTCAATTAAAACACAACCAAATCAGATTTATAGAAAATGCAATAGCAAAGCATAACATAACATTCACTAGAAATCCATTACAAGATCAACATCCCATAGCTACAATAGGTTTAGCTCATATGGAGCTTACAGAAACAAAGAGAAAAATAAGAAATGGAAGAAGAAGCCATTAAAAGAGAGGAGAGAGAGAAAGGGGCGCAACTCTGTCCTTGCTCCAGTAAGGAAGATGATCCGTCTGTCTCTCCCTTTGTTGTCCCCCTTTTAGGGTTCTTTTTCCAGCCTGTCTCAAGGCCCTTTCCTCTCTCATCCTTTTTGGGCTATAAACTGATTAGGACAAGTGTCCTTGGCCCAGTTCCCTGACTTTAATGCACCAAACACCAACCCCACGTGTAGGACACTGTCCTCATCAGCTAAGGACAACTCAATGTGTAAGAGAATGTTTTGAGCCTTTGTCCTTGTGCACCGTCAGCTTCAGCTACAATTGCTACAGCAAATCCCAGAGCAACGTCTCCAGTTCAGCACCTGATTCTCCAAAAACTGCTCTGCATAGAAACTCTCAATTAATTACCAAAAACAGTTCTAAACGACACCAAAACATTAAAACTCACAAAAGACTCTTATAAAACACCCTTTACACAAAATCACACTAAAATACTAAAAACATAAACTCAAAATACTCAAAGACCACAAAAACACAAGCCAAAAAGGTATAAATAACTCTTCATAACAAGAGTTATCAACACCCTGTTGTGTTTTTTGAACACATGTATAAATATTTTCCAACAGCCCTCTGGGTCACTGCGGGACCCTGTAGCTGAGTTCCTTGGTGTTGACGACGAAGACGGGTGGACGGTTGATGACGAGGCCCAGTATCATTGGGGCAATGCATGCTAGGTAGTATGCTTTATTGTTCTTAGAGTTTTGTTAGACCAGCTCTTAGGATTTTGATATTTAAAGTCAGGTCCTTTGACCGTGACTCAGTATGATGTGTATTAAGAGATTGAAGTGATGTATGCCTTAAGGCGAAATTGAATGAGTTTTATAATCGATGAGTTTGATTTCGTTTCTCAGTTGTCGTTAAAAGGTTTAAATTGGTATCAGATTTTCGCAAATATTCTAATGAGTATTTTCGAAAAGGTTTTAATTAACCGAAAAAGAGAATTTTAGTTAAAAACTATGACACCGAGAAGGGGTGTTACATGTAGCATCCCATATGACCTTGACTATGGGAATCTGCTTCCCGCGGAGTTCTTTCACCCTCTTGTCCTCAATTTGTACAGGTAGCGCTTCATATTCCAAGTTCTCCCTTACCTGGATTGATTCAGGCTCTATCACGTGTGATGGATCAAGATGGTATTTTTTGAGTTGGGATACATGGAATACATTATGAATATTGGACTGGTTGGGAGGTAAAGCAATTTGGTAGGCAACTGGACCAATTCGGCGAAGAATTTGAAATGGTCCAATGAATCTAGGTGTAAGCTTTCTGGATTTGATTGCCCTGCCAATTCCAGTTCTTCGAGTGACTCTCATAAAGACATGATCACCTTCCTGGAATTCCGAAGGTCTCCTCTTCTTGTCACTGTAGGTTTTTTGTTGATCCCGTGCGACTTTCATCCTTTCTCGAATCTTCTTAACTTGTTTCGTTGTTCGTTGCACCATCTCTGGTTCTATCAACTGATTCTCCCCTTTCGTCCATAGAACGCCTCGTATGGCGCCATGTCAATACTCGAGTGGAAACTATTGTTGTACGTGAATTCAATCAGTGGAAGGAATTCGTCCCAACTTCCTGTATTTTCCAAAACACATGCTCTTAAAAGATCCTCCCACGATTGAATCGTCCTTTCAGACTGACCGTCTATCTGTGGATGATAGGCTGAACTCATCCTTAGGGTAGTTCCTAATGCACTATTTAAATTTTGCCAAAATCTGGAAGTAAATCTCGGATCCCTGTCCGAAATTATACTTGAAGGTACGTTGTGCAATCTCACCACTTCCTTGATGTAAATCTGGGTTAACCTTTGCAAAGAATACCTATGGTTGATCAGCAAGAAATGAGCACATTTCGTAAGCCTGTCAATGATTACCCAAATTGCATCGCACTTCCTTTTGCGTCCTTGGTAGTCCGGAAACAAAATCCATTGCAATGCTATCCCATTTCCATTCTGGGACGTCCAGTGATTGTAATAACCCTGCTGGTTTCTGGTGTTCAATCTTTGCCTTTTGACACACCAGACAGGATTGGACATACTCCGCTACTTCCTTCTTCATCCCAAGCTACCAAAACATTCCCTTTAGGTCCTGGTACATCTTTGTTGATCCGGGATGAAAACTCAGCTTGCTCTTGTGTGCTTCTTCCAATATTATGTTCCTAACTTCGCTATCCTTAGGTACACATATCTTGTCTCCAAACTACAAGATTGCATCAGCACCTCTCTTAAAGTCTGAAGTCCTTCCTTCTTCTACCATCTGGTTCCTTTCTTGTAAGTATTGATCTTCTCCTTGCTTCTTCCAGATCAAGTTCAGAAAATCACTAGTGATAGTGACCATTCCTAAACTTACCTTATCCTTACACCACTCCACGTCCAAATTCAGATCTCTAAACTGCTCTAACAACTCAACTCTTTCACCATCAGAGCTGACATATGCAAAGATTTCCGACTCAATGCATCTGCTACCACGTTGGCCTTTCCTGGGTGGTACTGTAGATTGAATTCATAATCCTTTATGAATTCCATCCATCTTCTCTACCGCATGTTCAACTCATTTTGGTCGAACAGATACTTTAAACTTTTATGGTCGCTCAACACACTGAATTTAGCGCCATAGAGATAGTGTCTCAATATCTTCAATGCAAACACTATTGCGGCCAACTCTAGATCATGGGTTGGGTAATTTCGTTCATGCACTTTCAACTGTCTGGAGGCATAGGCTATCACTTTCCTCTCTTGCATGAGTATGCAACCCAAACATTGATATGATGCATCATAGTACACGTCGAACGACGTTGATGGATCTAGCAAGACCAGTACCGGAGATGTAGTTAGCCTCCTTTTCAGCTCATGGAAACTAGCCTCACACTCTTCTGTCCATTAATGTGCTTTTCCTTCTCTCGTTAATTGCGTCAGAGGTAACGCAATCTTCGAGAACCCCTCGATAAACCTCCTGTAGTATCCTGCTAGCCCAAGAAAACTTCTGATCTCACTTACCGTCTTAGGGCTTTCCCAGTCAACCACAGCTTCTACTTTTGTAGGATCTATTGCTATACCATCCTTGTTGATCACATGTCCAACGAATTGTACCTCCTCCAACCAGAACTCGCACTTAAACAACCTGGCATAGAGTTGTCTGTCCTTAAGAACTTGAAGTACAACCCCCAAATGCTCTTAATGCTCTTCCTTGTTTGAGGAGTAGATAAGGATGTCATCGATGAAAACAACGACAAACTTGTCAAGGTACGGTCTGAAGATTCTATTCATATAGTCCATGAACACTGCAGGAGCATTAGTCACACCAAAAGGCATAACTAGATACTCGTAGTGCCCGTACCTACTCTTGAAAGCCGTGTTCGGTATATCATCTTCCTTCACCCTTATCTAATGATATCCAGATCTCAGATCAATCTTCGAGAACACTGTTGCTCCCCTCAACTGGTCTATAAGATCGTCAATCCTTGGTAACGGGTATTTATTCTTGATGGTCACTTTGTTGAGCTATCGGTAGTCCAAACACAACCTTGAACTACCATCCTTCTTCTTGACGAACAGTACAGGTGCTCCCCACGGGGAAACACTGGTCTTATAAACAACTTCTTCAGCATGTCGTCTAATTGCTTCTTCAGTTCTGCCAACTGCGTTGGAGACATTCGATAAGGTGCTATCGAAATCAGTCCGGCTCCAAGTACAAGATTGATTGCGAACTCTACCTCCCTCTTGGATGGCAATCCTGGCACATCATCCGGGAAAATATCGGGAAACTCACGCATTACCGGCAAAGCATCTAGACTCGGAGTCTCCTCGGCTTCCAAATAAAACATCACCATGCACTCTCTTGATTGTACACCTCCCAACACACCATCATTGGCAGGCAATGATCCAGATTGCTTGGAAAAGCAGAGGGTTTTATTTGAACAGTCCAGTACCACATGGTTGGCCGAAAGCCAGTCCATGGCTAGGATAACATCAATCTGCTGCATAGGTAGACAGACTAGATCTACAAGAAAAGATCGGTTCTCTAAAACGACCGGGCATTTTAAACAGACAAATAGGGTTCTCAGGGAATCACCCATAGGTATAGAAACAGTCAAATCATACGGTAAGGATGAAACAGGTAAATTCAAATGATCCATACATGATAATGATATAAAAGAGTGTGTACCCCTGAATCAAGTAAAACAGATAAGAGTCCCCCCCGCAACTAGGCACTTACCTTGTATCAGATCGGGACATTGAGAAGCTTCAGATCCTCTCACGGGAAACACTCTTCCCGTCATCTGTGGCCTGTCCTACTGGCCCACTACAGGTTACCTTGTCCCCGCATCTTGAATTCTTCGGTCAGTATTTCGTGTTCGGCACTCATTGGCATAGTGGCCCCACTTGCCCCAACGGAAACAGTTGACATTCGGTGCTTGAGCACAATCCTTCACTAAATGCGGTCCACCACTTCTCACTTGAGCTTGTGTAACCCCCTCTTGGTCATGCCCTTCTAGAACTGTACATTTCTCTATCAGCTTTGGGATTGATCTGATGCTTAATGGCAGCATAGCCCTCTTCAGCTCGGGCCTCAACCCGCCTTCGAACCTTCTACACACCCAGTCTTCATCCGGGCACATTTGGTAGAACTGAGAGAATTTCAGAAGCGCCTCGAACCTCATGGCGTATTCTCCCACCGACCTCTGTTCCTGATTCAGGTTCAGGAACTCTTTCTCTTTCTCTTGACGGACACTCCTTGAGAAATATTTGTCCAAGAAGCTCTCACGGAACACTTCCCAGGTCAGTAATCTCCCCTCAGTCTCTAGCAGTCTCTGCTTGTTCTTCCACCATGCTTCTGCTGCTCCGACTAGCATGAAAGCAGCATAGGTGACTTTCCTATCCTCTCTGCATTGGATAGCGACAAAGACCTTCTCGATCTCTTGCAACCATAACTCAACAGCTTCCGGATTGTATTCTCCATGGAATTGGGGAGGATTCCCCTTTATAAAAGCATTCAGTCCGGTGTTTACCACTTTGCCTCCTCTTGTCGGTTACTGTTGTTGTCAAGCATCCCTCTCTTCCTGTCGCTGCATAAACTGGGCATTCTGCTGCGTTTTTTGCAGCATTGCAGCGGCTAAATCCCTCATGGCTCTCATCGCTTCGTTCTAATCTCCGCCACCTCTCGTTCCTGAGGTTTCATCATTACGACCGAAGTCCCCGGTTCCAACTAGTGCTCCCCTTCCTCTGCCACGCCCTTTAGCCATTCCTTCCTGGGAAAGGAACCATTAGCTTCGATCCATAAGACATACAATATCAATCAACAGATATACATATCATATGCCTTACGAATAAAACAGTTATCACACTTGATAACTTGCGCATCAGACACTCTATCCCTTTTCCTATCACAGTTAGTATCCAATGTGGATCCAACTATCAAAGCCAGTACACTTCCTAGACCACACAGTCCGATATTAGAATTGAACTGCACTGATACCACTAAATGAGATGACCAGCCATCCCATTGAAGAACCTAAGATATTTAACTAAGCCTTAAACCGTATTATAAACGTTAACATGCTTTATTGAGACGAAACGCAGCGGAAAGATTAAAACACGATAACGAAATTATATTAAGGCTATGCCAAAGCACGCATATATTAGAGTAACGCAGTTTAAATGTAAAGTATACATACATACATCGGTTGGCCCGTCAGTAGAGTTGCAGTAGTAATGTATACATACGGAGTACATCAGTACAGACTATAAGTAAAATACGTCAAAAGACAGAGAGAAGACTCTCAGGTTAACAGTGGCTGCCACCCAACCTCTAGAAGCTGGGGTCCGTGCCTCGTCCACCGGCATCAGGCTCGTAAGGAGTGCCATCCAACTCCTCAGCAACTGGTTCCTCCACAGGGTCTTCCCATAAAATAGAATAAACATACAGAGAAAATACAGGGAGATAAAAAACATGCATCATCAAATATGGGAGAGGGGTAATAGTACAGCATATAGACATGCAGCACAACAACACATAGAAAGCATATAACACACCAACAACCATCTCTTGGGTCACACAACACATCTATCTCAAAAGTCACTCTCTCAGATCAAACCTCTACGAAAGGTACTAATCCCCATATGTATGTCATCATTCTTATATGCATGTCGGCCGATATCATCACGTCCCCAGTTGGAGGTCCCCGTCGGGATTAATAACATCACGTCCCCAATTGGTCATCCTTGTAAGGATAAAAATACCACGTCCCCAATTGGACATGCTGCCTGGGGATTAAAATTATCACATCCCCAATTGGACATCCCCCTTTGGGACCAAATATGCTATGGTATGAAATGCTATGCTATGCAACAAACATCCAACACAGATTGATACCGGAACCTCACACCTAAGCACTCGGCCACAGCCATGATGCACTGCATCCACATCGACATCAACATCAACATCATGACGCCTTGCGTCCACGAGCCACAGCTCCATGGTCAGGGCCACGGCGGTATCAATCCGAACAACAGCGCAATCTCGCCATACTCTCATCAACAATCATCCAGCCAATCACAATAATAAAAATATCGCAACAATAAATATGCCAATACAGATATCATCACGTTGACAGATAAACAACTAATCACATAGACAGTTCAGCATAACAGATCAACAGATAAGCACATAAGCAGTTCAACATATCAACCTCAATCAATCACATCTTCTAGATGATCATCTTAGTGGTGATAGCCCAAAAGTACCTACACCTAGGGTCCAGGTACTTTATCCAGGGCTCAACCTCTAGTAGGGTTTAAGGTTTCCCCTACACATGTATATATATTCTATACTAAGCTTGTCTTTTCAACGATACTAGTTCTTTCTCCCCACCTGAAACTGCTACACATGCTCGCCTTCCCGCACAAGCTCCCGAACATAGCTCCGCAATCGGCACTTTAGTACGCTTTAGGGCAATCGAACACAGTCTAATCCTTCAGAACAAATCACCACTTTAATATTAACAAAATATCATTTCTATGTCTCCTAGGACCTAGATTCGGCCACCAAGGCTCAAAATAGCTAGAGTTGCCTAAAAATTCCTAAATCTTGGATGGATGATCCTCAAGTATACACAACACTAGAGTAAGTTTTATTAAACAAAAAACTTGAAGCAAAACTCATGGTTTCTCAAAGGGTTAGGTTCGGCCACTTGCTAGAAAAATAGGCTAGAGATGTCTAAAAGTTCCTAACTCTTGGATCAATGATCCGTAAGCATACATAACACTAGATCAAATCTCATTATTCAAAGCTTGAATCAAAAACTCAAACTTTCCTATATGTATATGGTTCGGCCCTCCTGTACCCATATGGGTTAGAGAGCTCTTTTGGTTACAAGCTCTTGGATTATGAAAGAGGGTAATGAAACTAGCTCATAGAAATTGATTTGACATTAAAAGGAATTTTCTACAATTTCTTATGAATTTATGAAGATCAAAGCTCAATTTGAATAAAGCTTGAAAACAAAGAATTTCAATGGAGAAAGATGAAGATTGAGAGCTCAAGAATGAAGTCCGTTCCTCCTAGATGATGAAGATGAGCAAGGTTGTCAACTTTGCTTCATAAATTTCTTGAAGAATTTTCTTAGAAAATTAGAGAAAGTAATGGAGAAAGATGAAGTGAAAGAGAAAGAAGTGAAAGGGTGAGTTATGATGAGGGGGGGCGGGGAGGGCATGTGAGGGGGTGAAGAAGGGTGAGAATTGTCCAACAAAATTTCATTAAAGGTAGAATAGACTTTTCACCCTAGGTTTAATGGTAAATATGAAAAAGGTTAGGGATATTTTGGTCATTTCGTGTCTAGATATTTTCTAAAAGCATCATGACACTGGCACGCATTCCTAGGTGACTTGACCTGACGCGACTTCAAGATTTCTTTGTTAACGGGTTCCGGTAAATCCCTATCCAGCTCCGTTCGTCACCTGGTCTGAGAATACGCTCGAATAACTTATATTATTCCGCTTTTGAAGGCACAAAACCAATTTTAGCAAATTCACGAGTCAAAATTAGGTCTTCTGAGTAGTAAAATACTACTGTCAGTGAAAAATATAGACTGGGCTCCGTCTGAGTTTTCGACCAAAAATTTAACCGTAACTCCCTACGATAGTGTAGAGCGTGACTATGGCCTTAGTTTATTTTAATTCATTTTCTAAACCTCAGATAAAAATATAAACTCAATTATATAATTTACTGATATTAGAAAGAACGAAAATCGGGATGTTACAAGGCATACTAACTCACAGCATACAACCTTGACATAGCATAAAATCAACCTATCGGTCACTCGATCACTAGTAGGGTTTAGGTCGCCCTATGCATATCAACATAAATTATTTTATTCTTGCTTCCCCGATGATATTGTGGTTCTTTCCCCCACCTGAATAGTTTTCCTGCGTGTTTCCCCATGCAACTCTGACTGTGGCTCCGCAACTAGCAATCGTACACACTTTAGAATAATCAAACACCGTCTGATCCTTCACAACACATCATAACCAGAAATTAATAAAATCCAATAAAACTCATCTAGATCCTACAAAGTTAGGGTTCGGCCCCTTTTTAGAAAACTAGGCTAGAGGTGTTAAAATTCTACGTCAATGATCCTTAACCATGATAAAAGCATAATCCCTAATCATTTGTCAAAGGCTTGAACCGAAACCCCTTCAACCAACAAGGATGGGTTTTGGCCATCATTGATAAAAATAGGCTAGAATTTGATTTGGTTTTCTAATCACTTGGATTCAATAATCATAGGATGAAAGAGGTGAAATCAAGTATCATTTCACAAAAATTGGAGCAATTTTATTTTCCCCCAAAACATTTAGGGTTCGGCCTCTCTTAGATAAGTAGGATAGGCATGTTATTTGGTTTCATGCTCTTAGATAGTGATAGAGGAGGATGAAACTAGATCATAGAAATTGGTTTCACATTAAAAGGATTTTTCTAGAACTTTCTAGAGATTTATGAAGTTTGAACCTAGAAATTGAAACTCATGGAACCATGGATTGAAAACAAGAAAAGAATGAAGAACAAGGTGCTCATGGATCAAAGAGAGTAATCATACCTTTTGAGTGATGAAAATGAGCCAAGAATCAAGTGGTTTCCTCACAAAATTTGTCAAGATCACACTTAGAGAAATGATGAAAGCGTAAGAGAAATGGTGGAGTTATGGAAAAATGGAGTGAATGGCTTCATGAGGGGTCATTTTGGTGTGGGAGAAGGAGGGCAAAAGGGTCCAAAAGTTGTTCACTTAAGGGTAAAATGGTCAATTCACCTAGGGACAAAAATGTCATTTAGGGAAAAGTTAAGGACATTTTGGTCTTTTCACTTCCAAGTCACCAAAATATCAAGATGACTCTGGCACAAACTGAAAATGAAGAGCTTGAAGAAGATGAAAATGAAGCCAAGTGAAAATGAAGAGAAAAATTCACTTAGGGCATCCTGCTGAGAATGCTAAAGCGTGCAAGTATCCCACGCTTGAGCGTGAGGTCTTCTCCACGCTTGAGCGTGGAACCTTGTCTGCTCCGCCTTGACCCTAGCCTGACACATGTAGCACACGTGTCAAAAAGCACACCAGCTGGCAAACGCACTCAGAACGCTTGAGCGTGCAACGTGACCAACGCTTGAGCGTTAGCACGCTAGGGCGTGCTACCTTCCCAAGCTTGAGCGTGCAACTCCGCTGGGAAGGGTCCTCCAAACTTCTGGCTTCCACAGTTACTCGTTTAATGCCTTAGGCACCTCCAACCTTGTTCAAACCTATTCCTAAGCTTCAAACTAGGTCTAAAACTAACACACAACAATTGACACAATCATCCAAAGCCCTAATCGAGATTATCCACTCGATCAGAGTTCACAGAAAATCAGGATGTTACATTACCACCCCTCTTACAGAAAATTTCATCCCCGAAATTTCCGTCGTATACCTGTAAACAGATAGGGATGACTTTGGTGCATCTCAGCCTCACGTTCTCACGTTGAATCACCAGTCACTGGTTTCCATTCCACTCTGATTAACGGAATGTGCTTACCGTGCAGTTCCTTGATCCTTCTATCCATAATCCGAACAGGTGAAGCTTCGTACTCTAGGTTCTCTTTCAGTTGAATTGATTCGGGCTCTAACACGTGTGATGGATGGGGATAATATTTTCTAAGCTGAGAGACGTGAAAGACGACATGAAGATTTGACAGATTTGGTGGCAAAGCTATCTGATAGGCTTCATGACCGATTCGTCGAAGAATCTAAAACGCTCCTATGAATTTAGGTGTTAGCTTTCTGGATCTGATTGCCCTGCCCACTCCAGCTCTTGGGGTAACTCTCATGAAGACATGGTCGCCCTCTTGGAATTCCAAAGGCCTGCTCCTCTTGTCAGCGTAGCTCTTCTGTCTATCCCTTGCAACCTTCATCTTTTCCCGTATCTTACGAACTTGTTCCGTTGTTTGCTGTACCAACTCTGGGGCTAACAGCTGACTCTCTTCAGTCTCAAACCAGCACAACGGAGTCCTACACTTATGTTCATACAGTGCTTCGTATGGTGCCATTCCAATACTTGAATGGAAACTGCAACACCCTTTCCCGAGTGTCACACTCCCGAACGTTTATAAGGCCGAAAATATTTATTAATACGGAAAGTACGATTTTCTTTTTTTTTTTTTTTTTCTTTTCATAAAGATGTAATGGGATTAGTAAAAGTAAATAAATAATACTAATAAATGAACTTAGGTTCACCATGCATTTCTAGAACGTACTGTACAGAAATAGAAAACTGAAAACATAAATAATATTGTATACAAACATAGGTCTAATGTATA
This sequence comes from Ammopiptanthus mongolicus, assembly GCA_039655645.1. NCBI lineage: Eukaryota > Viridiplantae > Streptophyta > Magnoliopsida > Fabales > Fabaceae > Ammopiptanthus > Ammopiptanthus mongolicus. The sequence continues at coordinate 63,601,138 of CM077347.1, read as the reverse complement.
ACTGGCATAAGAAATAACGTAAGTACTAGAGTCGTAGCTCCCAAAAGGTACTACAGATGCTGACATAGTCTGGCCGACAACAAAACTAAAACAGCAAAAGAGTTTCCCTCCAGACTCAAGGAACTACTGGACTGAACCATCGTCGCGTCCATCTGTTCAAGCAGCAACAGCAAGTACCAGCAGAAAACATACAGATATGGGTGAGATTCCTGTTCATCAACACAACAAAATAGCAGTAGTAAAAATGGGACGACTCACTAGGTAACAGCGTACCCAACATGTTAAACAGTTAAACGGCATACTAAAACTCTCAATCTAAATCATGTTAAACAGTTAACAATATAATATCATGTTAAACAGTTAACAGCACAATATAATGCCTTCTTAAACAGAACAGCGATGTATAACAGTAAATGTAAACATCAACAGGCATGTAATGCAGTGCAATGTATATGACTCAATGCCAATGCCACTGGGTACTACTCTGACCCCTACTCCATGGAGCTAACAAAAGTGTTGGAGAGAGTGAATGGGAGGACATGTTCCGGTTTCTGCCAGCCATGAGCAAGATGCTACAACATCCGTAACGTGCACGTATCTGGCTTTGCCGTAACACTCTCGACCAAACATGAAAAGTACGGCATCTAGTAGAGGATATCAGTGTATTGCACGGATTCGCCAAGACACAGAAGAATCACCAATTGGTCACATGTCAGCCCTTCCAACCCTGATACCTCCAAAAAGACCATAGAAGATCGTCACCGTAAGATTCATACCCGCATCAAGGTGTAAGCTCAACTCCTAGGCTCAAGGCCTTACAACTATGCACATGAAATGCCAATGCTTACACAAAGCAGATGCGATAAAGCAATGTCTATCTATTGGATAAACCTTAAGGTTCACTAAGGTTCTCTTCCTTAGAAACAACACGCGTCTTTGTTTTATAAAACTGTTATCCATCGGATAAATCATTTATCCATCGGATAAATATCTCGTGATTCCTTTGGAATGATCCAGCCTGCTTTCAGAATCGCCGACTGTCCCCATAAACCAACACAAGTCTTTTCAGCGTGTTTTGTCCTCACTCACACGCTTTCTAGGAAACTTCCCAGAAGGTCACCCATCCCATAATTACTCTAAGTCAAGCACGTTGTACTATAAAGTTCTTATGTTCTAAGCTCCCGAAAAGAAGATAAATCTTGTTGGTATAGGTAGTACCAATCAATTCATATATGCCTTCCCTTAGCTATACAGTCTCATACCTTCATAGCCTCAGGATTCCTTCCACTGTACAGTCCCATACCTGCATAGTCTCAGGATCCCTCTCATTCCGGTTATCATAAGATCGAAACAATTGAACGATTAACCTGGATCCGAATCACCGGTCCGTCATCGAACTATTGTTTCAAAACCAAAACGTTTCATATTTGTGTTTACGTCTTATGAATTAAGTCTCAAGTCCTAAACATTGTGAATAAGGATTGAGAATCCTCTTAGATAAGTTTTTGAGCCTTTCTAAGATATTACTCCTTGATTTTCAATTAAGGAAATAAGTGTTGATTCACTTAAGTCTTATGAAGTCATTGATGTACTAAGTCATCAATGGTATAGCACATGGTCTTGTCCCACCACATACCATACTTAAATTATCCCTTGTCTTCAACTCTAAGTTAATTACTTAACTTAGGTTTTTACGTGTAAAACTTTTATGATTGAGTTAGAAAACTCCTTTTGTAAACCAAACAACTTTTACAATTGATAACTCATTTGATTTGAAACAACATTTGTACTACTTACTTTATTTGTAACATTTTCTGAAACGTGAAAGTTGCTTAGCGAGGGTACATTCGCTTAGCTAAATTACGGCAGTGATACCCCATTTGAAATTCCTTTCTCGCGGGGCGAACAGAAGTTTCGCGTTGCGAGGCTGAGAGTTGTATTTGCTCCTTATACGGATCCTCTGTATCGCGAGGCGAAGATTGTCTCGCGTCGCGAGTCCGAGAACTGTATTTCATACCGAGCTTCTGTATTGCGAGGCGATAATTTTCTCGCGCCGCGAGGCAGAGAGCTGTAACTCTTATTGCTCTGTTTAGCCTTCTGTCTCGCGTGGCGAGAATAGTTTCGCCAGGCGAATACCCAGCTTTTCCCTCTGTCTCGCGTGGCGAGACAGGGTTGGCCAGACGAGTGCCCTGTTTTCATTTTTCCTTAACTCCTTCATTAATTCTCCTTTTGAAACACATAGTTTGATTGAAAGACCTATGTCTAAAGAAAAGACATTTTTCACTTTGGTGGCACTCTTTAAAGGTTAAAACTTCATTTGATCTTTGGATCAAAATCACTTTTCATAGTTCTTTGAAACATAGGTTATGAAATCATGCTTTTCTTACTTCAAGACTTTGATAGATCAAGAACAAAACATGTTCTTATGTTTCTTCTTACTAAGGCCAAAAGCCTAGTAGGAACAAATCAAGACAAGTTATAACTCACAATGTTCATCTAATTATGACAAACAACAATTACATATCATTGCATCATAATCAAGCATAAAGTCCATCACACATCATTTACAACATAATCAAGCATAAAAGTCCATACTTGATCTAGTGATCAAGGTAGGTTTGTCAACATATATGAAAATGATTTTCATCCAATCACATCATCATAAACATATGCTAGAGCACACTAAGGCATAAACTACACTTATTACACATTGTTCTCCAAGAGAACCGAATTAAATGGTGAACCCAAACCAAAGGGTTTCACCCACACATAAACTAAACAACCATCTTCACCACCACCATTTTGGTGTGATGAGGTTCACCCCCATACCTGTTGAAGAGCAGATTCCCGGATCAAAGTCGGTTGATCGGTTTGTGAACCTCCTGATAATTGTCACCAACTACAAACAACCAGACAATCAATCATTAAACAGCAATCAAAACAAAACTCAACAATCCTACCTAAGGGTTTTCGGCCACCCTAAAGAAAATAAAGCTAGGAATTGATTTTGGTTTTCCATTTCATGGATTCAAAGGCATAGGAAAGCTAAGGATGAAATCAAGTGTTAGAAATCAAAAATTGATGAAAAACACTATTCATCATCATCACATAGGGTTTGGCCATTTGGGGATTTTGGGCTATGATGAGAGTTGAATCATAAGCTCTTGGGTTTAGGTAGAGAATGATGAAGTGAGTTCAAAGAAATTGGTTTCACATCAAAAGGATTTTTCTACCAATTCCTATGGATTTTCAAAGTTTTGGATCTAAGAAATGATTTTCATGAAAATGAAGTTTGATCTTGAAATAAAGAGAGATTCAAGAAGCTAGGAGATCATAGAAGTGATCTTACCTAAAAATTAAGGGAGATTGCTCAAGGAATCAAGTGTTTCTAACAAGTGATTCAAGCTTTTCAAGAAGAAAAATGGAGTTTCTCATCAAGAACAACAATGGTGTTCTTCTTTGGGCAGTAATTTCATGAATGAGGCGCTGGAAGGGCTGAGTTCAGCCTTTAAAAAGCTCACTTAAGGGCAAAATGGTCATTTGCCAAAAGGGTAAAATGGTAAAAGTACAAAAGACTAAGTTTAGGGGTATTTTGGTAATTTTGCATCTAGATTTTTCCGATAGTCATGATGACTCTGGCATACTCTCCCAAGTGTCCTGGGATGATGTGATATCAAGATTTTCGATTGGCGAGTCTCGGTAAGTCCATATGTGGCTCCGTTCGTCACCCGATTGAGGATTCCGCTCGAACGGAGGTCCGGAAGTGATTTTTCTGAAGTTTTTGTGAAATTTAACCAAAACGTAGATAATCGAATTCTAAGGCTTACTGTCTCGTTCACGGGTCCATCTAAGGTCTCCTGAGCTGTAAAACCATACTGTCAGTGTAAAAACGCAGACCGGACTTCGTTTGAGGTTTCGACTCAAAACTTAATCGTAGCTTCCTACGATATCATCGAGCATGACTATGGTCTCGGAATATTTTATTTCCATTCCTAAGACCTCGAATAAAATACATACGTTAAAATACTGAAGAAATATAAAACGCGAAAATCGGGCCGTTACATAAACTGTTGTTATAAGTAAACTCGATAAATGGACGAAACTCGTCCCAACTTCCCGTGTTCTCCAACACATATGCTTTTAAGAGATCCTCCAATGATTGAATTGTTCGTTCAGACTAACCATCCGTTTGAGGATGATAAGCAGAACTCATACTTAACTTAGTTCCCATTGCACTGTGTAAGCTCCTCCAAAACCTTGAGGTAAACCGTGGGTCACGATCCAAAACGATGCTTGAAGGTACCCCATGCAGCCTTACGACTTCCTTAATGTAAATCTGAGTTAATCGCTCCAGAGAGTAACTCTGGTTGATTGGTAAGAAGTGAGTGCACTTCGTCAATCGATCGATAATCACCCCGACTGCATCACACCTTTTCTGAGTCCTTGGCAACCCAGAAACAAAGTCCATGGCAATACTATCCCATTTCCATTCTGGGACATCCAATGATTGCAGCAACCCTGCCGTCTTCTGGTGTTCAATCTTCGCTTTCTGACACACCAAGCAGGTTAGGACATAAGCTGCTACATCTTTCTTCATCCCCGGCCAACAGAACAACTTCTTCAGATCATGATACATCTTGGTAGCCCCCGGATGGAACTCATCTTGCTCTTGTGTGCTTCCTCCAAGATCATATTCTTAACTTCTCTATCCGCTAGCACACAAACCCGGTCGCCATACCTAAGCAGACCATCTATACCTCTTCTGAATTACAAAGTCTTACCTTCCTCTATTAACCGATTTACGTTCTCGATGTACTTATCCTCCTTTTCCATAAAAGATTTAGGAAATTGCTAGTTACTTTAACCATCCCAAGATTCAGCTTATCATCAACGATTTCCGCTTCTAGGTTCAGATCCCTAAATGCCTTTAAAAGTTATAGCTCCTTTATCATCATCGCAGATACATGTAGGGACTTCCTACTGAGCGCATCCGCTACAACATTTGCCTTACCTGGATGGTATTGCAAGCCGAATTCATAATCCATTACGAATTCCATCCATATTCGCTGCCGCATGTTCAACTCTTTCTGGTCGAACAGATACTTCAGGCTCTTATGGTCGCTAAACACACTAAATTTAGCACCATAAAGATAGTGTCTCCATATCTTCAACGCAAACACTATCGCAGCCAATTCCAGATCATGCGTTGGGTAGTTCCGCTCATGTGTTCTCAACTGCCTGGAGGCATACGCCACCACTTTTCTGTCTTGCATGAGCACACATCCCAAGCCTTGATAAGATGCATCACAATATACATCAAATCATCCTAAAGGATCTGGTGAAACCAGCACAGGTGATGTGGTCATTCTCCTTTTGAACTCCAGGAAACTCTGCTCGCAAGCCTCTGACCACTCAAACGTCTTCCCTTTTCTCGTTAATTGCGTCATAGGTAATGCAATATTAGAGAATCCCTCGATAAACCTCCGATAGTAGCCTGCTAAACCAAGAAAACTTCTCACCTCGTTTACAGACTTAGGTCTTTCCCAACTCACTACGGCCTTAACTTTTGCATGGTCCACTGCGATTCCATCCTTACTGCTCACATGGCCTAGAAACTGAACTTCCACTAACCAAAACTCGCACTTCGACAGTTTAGCATACAACTACCGATCCTTTAGCACTCGCAACACCGCCCTTAGATGCTCTTGGTGTTTCTCTCTACTCGCAGAGTATACAAGGATGTCTTCTATAAGTAAAACAACAAACTTGTCAAGGAACGGTTGGAAGATCCTGTTCATATAGTCCATAAACATAGCTGGAGCATTAGTCACACCAAACGGCATAACCAAGTACTCGTAGTGACCATACCGACTACGAAAAGCAGTCTTTGGCACATCCTCCTTCTTAACCCGGATTTGATGGTATCCAGATCGCAGATCGATCTTAGAAAATACAGCTGCTTCATTCAGCTGATCCATCAAATCATCTATCCGTGGTAAAAGATACTTGTTCTTTATCGTCACTTTGTTCAGCTGACGATAATCTACGCACAACCTCGAGCTTCCATCCTTCTTCTTCACAAACAACATCGGAGCTCCCCACGAAGATGAACTAGGTCTGATAAACTCTTTGCCTAGCATCTCATCCAACTGTTTCTTCAGCTCCATCAGCTCATCTGGAGACATCTGATACGATGCTATCGATGTGGGTCCAGTTCACGATATCAGGTCTATAGCAAACTCCACCTCTCTCTGGTGGTAATCCAGGAACATCGTCGGGAAACACATCCGGAAACTCTCGTACGATAGGCAAAGCTTCAACACCAAGAGTCCCCCTTACTTACAAAGAGAACAACACCACATACTGCTCACCCGTTGGAGTACTCTAGTCGGAAGGCATCGATCCAGATTGCTTTGAAAAACTGAGAGTTTTGTTTGAACAGTCTAACATTACATGGTTGGCCGAAAGCTAGTCCATGCCTAGGATCACATCTATCTGTTGCATAGGCAAGCAGATAAGGTCAACAAGAAAATGACGGTTTTCTACTGTAATAGGACATTTACGGCATACAGATAGGGTATTTAAAGAATCATTAGTAGGTGTTGAAACAGTCAAGTCGTAGAGTAATGTAGAAACATGCAACCCTAAGTGATCCATGCACTCTACTGATATGAAAGAATGCGTAGCCCTCGAATCAAACAAAACCGACAAAAGCTTACTAGAAACTAAGCACTTACCTTGGATCAGGTCAGGACTTTGGGAGGCTTCAGAACCACTCATGGCAAACCCCCTTCCGGTCGTCTGTGGCCTGCTTTGCTGACTTGCCACAACTGATCTCGCTCCGCCACCTTGAGCCCTACCACTCTGCTGAAACTGAGCCCTTCTGCTAACTCCGGGCTTGCAGTCTGACGGATAGTGACCCATCTGGTTGCAATTAAAACATCTTATGTGTTGGGTCCTTGGACAGTTCATACGGTCCTCCACACCGAAAACAGGTCTTGATATCTTGCTGTGCTTGACTGGAGTCGCTCCCTCCGTGGTTGAGATTAAATCGAGCCGGGCGATCATACGACCCTACCCTCCACAGGAACTTGCCACTTCTGCCCTTTGGATTGGTCCGAACAGGTCCACCACTCTTCTTTTGTTGTGTGATAATTCCTGCTCGATCATGACCTTCAACCACTGCACACTTCTCCACCAACTCGGGGAAAGAACTGATACTCAGAAGTAGCATCACTCGCTTCCATTCAAGTCTCAGTCCATCCTCAAACCTCCTGCAGACCCATTCTTCATCCGGGTGTATCTGATAGAATTGAGAAAACTTGAGTAGCGCTTCAAACCTTATTGCATACTCACCAACCGATAGCTGTTCCGGCTCCAGATTTAGGAATTCCTTTTCTTTTTCTTGCCTGACGCTTCTTGGGAAGTATTTCTCCAGAAAACACTCCATGAACAGTTGCAATGTTAACATCCTTCCTCCGGCCTCTGACAATCTGGCCTTGGTTCTCCACCAAGCTTCTGCTGCTCCTACTAACATGAAGGCAGCATGCGTAGCCTTTCTGTCCTCCCTGCAGTGTGTGGCCATGAACACCTTCTCTATCTCTTGCATCCACATCTCTACAGCTTCAGGGTTATACTTTCCGTGAATCTGGGGAGGATTTCCCTTCATAAAAGCATTGAGACTGCTATCCACCGTCTCGTTCCCTCTTACGGTGTGCAGCTGATCCTGACTAGCTTCTCTTTCTTCCTGCCTCTGCATATACTGGGTAGTCTGTTGAGTTTGTTGCATCATTACGGTAGCCAAGTCCCTCATTACTTCCGAAGTGTCACCACCACTTCCTGTCCCTGAGTGGTCACCGTTGTTGTTGTTATTACCGCTGCATCCGCTCGCAGTAGGCCTTCCACCTCTTCCTCGTGCCATTTAGCTTCCTATAAAAAGGAGCTATCAGTTCCAATTCATAAGACATATAATAGCACTTAACAGTTAAACATATCATATGCCTTATGAATGAAAACAGTTATCACACTTCGATAACTAGCGCATTGGACACTCTACCCAAAACCCGACACAGCTGCTACCACTCGGTTATCAACCGTCAAAGCTGTAACCGCCCGGACTGCTTTAAGGATTGCTGACCGTCCGCACAAACCAACATGATTCTCTTCAGCGTACTTTGTCCTCACTCACACGCTTCCTAGGAAAACTTCCCAGGAGGTCACCCATCCCAGAATTACTCCAAGTCAAGCACGCTTAACTTTGGAGTTCTTAAGTGATGGGCTACCGAAAAGAAAATGCATATTGTTGGTATAGGTAGTACAAATCAATTCTTATAAGCCTTCCTTCAACAGTACAGTCCCATATCTGCACAACCTCAGGATCCCTCTCATTCCGGTGTGAATCGGTTCATTCATGTATCCATCCGCCTAGAAGCCTGCCAGGAGGCGCTCCTTGTCCATGCCTCATGCACCGGCAATCACTCCCCGCCCTTGTCAGCCTCGGGTGTTACATGCCCACCAGCTTCCGCTTGGTTCGTCCCCAAACCACACCGTGGGAGAGGTTCGCTCTGATATCATTTGTAACGGCCTGGACTGCATTAAGGATTGCTGACTGTCCCCCAAAACCAACACGGGTGACTTCAGCATGCTTTGTCCTCACTCACACGCTTCCTAGGAAAACTTTCCAGGAGGTCACCCATGCCAGAATTACTCCAAGTCAAGCACGCTTAACTTTGGAGTTCTTAAGTGATCGGCTACCGAAAAGAAGATGCATCTTGTTGGTATAGGTAGTACAAATCAATTCTTATAAGCCTTCCTTCAACTGTACAGTCTCATACCAGCACAGCCTCAGGATCCCTCTCATTCCGGTGTGAATCCGTTCATTCATGTATCCCTCCGCCTAGAAGCCTACCAGGAGCCGCTCCTTGTCTATGCCTCATGCACCGGTGATCACTCCCCGCCCTCGCTAGCCCCGAGTGTTACAAAAGCCAGTACACTTAACCTTCACAGTCCGATATTAGAATCGAACTGCTCTGATACCATAAACAATGAGACGACCCCATACATATGAAGCCATCCTATTGGCTGCACAACGTCCTCGACGCTCTGATACCACCAAGATGAGACGACCCTCCTCTCTTAGAAGGATAATCCCATTTGTCCCAACTTCTATTTTTATAATCTATGCCTAGCCGTATATAAAGCGATAGCGTGGTATAAAAACAGCAATGCGGAAGTAAACAAACAAAAACGGAAAGCATAGAAAAGCTATCAGAGTAAAAACGTAGTATAACATAACTGTACGATAACACACATATCTTATCCCCAACATTAGGGCACTGTACATGCATATACATGCTGTGACATAAAACCGAAAATACATCAAAAGGCATAAAGAAAACTCTCAGAGCTCACCAGCAAACCCCCACCCCCTCTCAAAAATACAAGAAAAGCTCTCAGCTCACTCCCTAGAACACTGGAAGGCTCTCACCATCAGTGGTGAGGATGCCCTGAGCTACCCTGATCCTCGCCATGAGTACGCCTGTATCGCACAATAAGCTCGTACTCTAACGAAGAACTGGATACCACGATCCTTCGCCTGCGGTAGGTCCTCAGGTACTGTTTGGTCCTCCTGCGCTGGACTCGGTTGACGTAACCTCTCCTACTGGTTACGATCGAAGACTAGGGTGCCACCCACGTGCAGTCTCGCACCCTCTGCCTCGGAGGTCGCCACATCTTCGGGAAAGGTAGAAATTGGTACATGCGGTAGGGGCCAATGATGTCCACGTAGGGAGGCGTGCCGCTCCGAAAGATCAGACAGACGGGTCCTATGTCCACCACCAAAAAGGTAGAGGTGTCTACCCGCCATCCCCTCTCATCGTGGTACACTATCTCAATATCGCCCAACACCGGCATCCGCGATGCCCCCGTGATGAACGGGTGAAGCCTCGATTCCATGCTGAATCTTCGCTGGCTCGTCGTCTTCAAGCGATCCCATAACAGACAACAAAGAAAAGCAGAAGGGAGATAAGAAATACAGCACATCATAAAGTCGGAAAACAACAGTGATGTAGTAAACACATATAGCAAGTAGCATATAGCAGATATCGCAATTATCAGAGTTACTGCATTCCAACAAACGTCTCTCAAGACAACACATGCAACAAGCATCCATCTCTATGAGTCTCACACTCAGATCAATCCTCTAGACCGGGATACTGATCCCATGCAGCATGTCCGCCGAAAGCTCACAAAACTGGTTCCTATTGGAACGGTTCCATACCCGAACAGGTCCACACTGGAACAAGTTTTGTGTCGGAACAGAGTTAGCTTGTCCAAGAAACTGAACCGCTCACCGTGACCAATAAGAGTGCATCCGCCTTCCACACCAAAACCGGGGTATCTTGGTCGCCTCAGAACGTTAGCCCGGAACAAATGGAAAGCTCTGGGATTAGTCGGGCAAACTGGACTAGAACGGGCGTCACGACAGGATAGGAGCTACCTCATCCGTCACTGTAAACTATTCCGGAGACCGGCAACATCCCCAATGCCACTCACTTGACCGCCCCATCTACTTTCCGTACCCGCACTCATGTACAACTAATCTCGTATGACGCTGGCAGACGATACCACCTGTCATACGGCCTCGCCACTTGGCAGCTGATGATGATATGCAGCAAACATCCTTAACGGGCTTGATACCGGATCTGATGCCTAAGCTCTCAATCAGGAACAACACGATGCCACTGCATCCACACGGCCACAGCCTCGACGCCACGCGTCCATGAGCCACAACTCAAACAAACACGGCCATAGCCTCAAGAAGTCAGCATAACAGCAACAACATCATCCACGGTATCAACCCGACAACAACACGGCACACAACCAAACTTAATTCTACGGCATTCCGCTACAACGCTTAACCTTACAACATACAGCATACTAACAGCAGCAATAACATCAACAATAACATATAGCAGCATATCATATACCAAGCAGCATATAGGCATTTAGACAGATAGCAACAATAGTCATCATCATAGCAGTCACACGAAATCAACCATCCTCAATTAGCAGTTCACTAGCCTAGGGTTTCCAAACTTAACGACGATAGCCCAAAGTAAGCTAAACCTAGGGTTTAAGTACATTATCAGGGCTCAACCATGTTGGGGTAAGCCCTAGTGGCCAATCTATTTTGAATAGATAATCATTTGTATCATGACTTTGATCATATATTTGATATATGTATAAGGCATTTATTTATTATGTTATATTTTATGATCATATTCATAGCATAATAAAGTCCTTAGAATAGGTAGTTCATTTAATGGAACGTCAAGTATGACTTGATCGGGAGATGCCATTACATTATAGAACATTATTCTTAAATATCCATAGTCAAGTATTATTATTAATAAAGACAACAATAATACATTGAGACTATTATGTGAGTGTACTGATGACCACATCTCACGGGTCATAGATATAAGATATCAAGTCTTTAAATATGTATAAATATTAGTGGAATATTTATATTGGAGTGACCCGCTATGAGAACGCTGCATAATAGCTATCTAAGTGTCATAAGCGATTCTCATGGTGACCATAGTGAAGTAGTCCTTCGACTTGAAGTCACTATGATTCCTAATATATGTAGTTGTAGGCTTTAATACTATTAAACGTTGTCTGTAACAGGACAACTATAAAGATAGTTATTGGGCCTGCAATGAAACAGGTTGAGGAATGTGAGTGATATAGATAGGATTCGTCCCTCCTACATAACATGGGTAATGTCTATAGGCCTCTTGATGGTATGCGATGTAAAAATGCATGGCCATGCTAAGGTGGGACAATATGAGATATTGGGCCTACATGATCGTACGTCAATTACTAGATCAAGAAATAAATAATTGGACTTAACAAGAATGACACATTTATGCCTTGTGTTCAATTAAGACATTGAGACGAAAGGACGTTGACTTCACATTATATATGGTTACAAGAAGGATTTAATTGTATCACCAATATTCTAATTAATTGGGTAGCAATGATGTATTGCTAGATGCCGCTTATTGTTTATAATATTAATTGATTATTAATATCATTAATAATAATTAATATTATTGCCAATTAATTGAGAACCTATAGGGTCACACGCATAGAGCAAATGTTCAGAGAATTAATTTAATTGATTAATTAATGGGAGTCATTTAATTGATTGATTAAATATGATTTTGATTAATAATTAAATGGGATTGATTTAATTGACTGATTAAATATGATTTTATTGATAATTAAATATTGGGCCTGTAATGTATAATGGCCCAAGTGGGTTAGGTAAAGTGAGTGACAGATATTAGTAAGCTGCGCACGTCACTTAAGCTAGACACAACACAAAGCACTTATAACAGCCGTTATACATCCTTGACAGGCACGCCCTCTTTTCTCTCTGTGTGCCATGCCTCTCCCAATCCTGATAGCTAGCACTATGCTATCTCTGACATTGGTTTGCTCGCGTGGACTGAGTAGAGGTATTGCTACTTTGCAATACTGGTGATAGACAAGCATTTTCTTATGGTGGTTATGGCTGGACAGTTATCGTAATCTTGCGATCCGAGATTCGTTAACCGTCTAATTTTTGGACAGCACGTTCGTGACATGTGGATCTACATCTTCACCGTTCTGTTTTGCGATATGAGGTCTGGAGAGAAAGTTATGAGCATCCCAAGTATCAGCGTTTTTGGCTAACCGGTGTTGTTGGCGTGCTCACAGTGTTCACGGTAAAGCTACGCTTCAAGAGGTAAACACTTTATCCTTGTGATTCATTTGCAATACGTGGTTCTTTCGTAAAGGGGTTTTTCCGCTCAAGAGGTTTTTGAAAATTGTTTTTAAAATTATCCCTCTTGAAACCCCAACAGTGGTATCAGAGCGTCTGGTCGTAGTTTATCAAGTATCCTAGGATGTTTGCCTTGTTTGATAACATGTTTATTGCTTTTGAATGTGATTCAATAGAATGCATGTTATCCCTCTACGTGTGACTTTTAAAATTGTTTTAAATTTTCACTGTGCAATTCACGTTCCTTTTAAAATTGATGTTTAAAATTTGTTGTAAATATCACTATGCGCAATTATCCAATTTGAAGTTTAAAGTTGGTCACTGTGCGCAATAATATAAATTGCGCAGCGTATATTTTGACAATAAATTGGTTTCAATTTTTTATTTATTTTTTAAATCAATTGGAGATCATGTGTATGATTTGATTTCAAATTTATTTGTTTATTTTTGAAATCAATTGGAGATAATGTGTATGATTTTTCCTTTTAATAAATTGTTTATTAAATGTGAGGTGTGTGGTTATGGTCTTAGATTGTGGTGTTATTTTATTTGAAAAATATGGCCTGCGTGTCATGATTTATTGTATTTATTTAATAAATACCGCCTGCGTGTCATGACATTTATTTTATTTATTTTATTTTAAATTTTATAAATTGCTCGGGATGACATGGAGACAACACCAAATTATGACGCCAATGGGAGGAACTTTGGAAGTTTGCTCGAGGGTTAAAGATTGTAATAATTAGTTTTTATTATTGCACATTAGGAGGCCATAATCATAATATCTTTTATATGTCTTGTATGTTTATATATATGATGCATGAAATGTATGAGATATATGATTTAAATTTGGAATTTAAATTGTATGATAGCATGTATGTCATTGTATGCTTAATATGTTTTGAATGTATGTAAGCTAGTATGCCATGAGAGATGTTTATATGATAAACAAGCCGATGAGATCACTTAATTATTAAATTTTCTCAATAAATTAAGTTATTAAATGCCTCCTGATGCGTGGCACTCGTCAAGGCCAAAATCATTTAAGTGTGGATCATGCCACAGATGAGCACCTTAATATATTCCGGTGAGGCGCGAAAGGTGAAATAACCTACTGCCAACCATTAGGTTGAACTTAACTAAGTGTATTCAATAGGATTAAAACGGCTTAGAGGCATGGGGTTGGAAATTAATCCATATGATGGATTAGAATAAGGAGTTATTCACCCAACTGGTCCAAGAATTACATGAGATGTAATTGGAAAGGAATTTCCTCCCTAAATAGCTGAGTTTTGGGTAATCAGCCACAGCTGGCTCAGAATGAGGTGAAATATGGATCTTGGTCCCACTAGAAAATCTTTCAACGGGATTTTCCGAGTCAATGATGAGGGTCATTGATTTGAGTAAAATAGTGGGAGCATATTTAATAAAAGACCTATTAAATATGTTTTAATCATAATACTTATATTCTGTATGTTTCTGTATTAAATAACTATGGCGACAAACACAACTATAATTTATTGTTGCGATACATCCTTGAGAAGGATGAGTTATCCGGAATTAATTTTCTGGATTGGTACATATTTTGAGGATTGTCCTCAAGTACGAGAAAAGAACTGTATGTTCTCAAGCAATTAATTCTCGAGCAATTGTTGCTGCTGCCATAAGGGTCAAAAGGGATGCTTAATAGAAGCATCAAGTCGAGACCATTGGTGTACGACATCTCATGCTTGCAATCGTAGAGACGTGTGATATGATCATGCACCTTATGATGCTCTAACAAGAGCTAGCAAGGCATAAGAGGTACTAGAAAGAGTATAAAGACAAGAAAGGAAGTATGACTTCCTGTTCAGTATATTTGTTATAAAAGTCAACACATCTTCTCCAACATTACGGGTATTGGATACCGTATATGGATCTCACATTAATGTGAAGGATCAAAGGGAGTAGGACATTGACTAAAAGGTAAAGGTCTACCCTAAGAGTGTAAATGAAGCAAAAGTTGCTACATTGACTATAGGAGTTTGAATTTACCATTAGGTAAAGTTATACTCTATGAGTGGATATGGAGCAAAAGTTGCTACATTAACTATAAGAGTTTGAATTTGCCGTATAGGCATTAATGGAAGTAAATAACTGTTATTTTATTCTAGTTGACAATAGAAACATCATTTCTATATCTTGTATAGACAAGAAAGAATTTTAAGTTGCAATAAATGGACAATTGTTGTTCCATTTATTCGACCGATGTCTTCTATGCTTGTATTCATATGAGATATGGACTTTGTGTCCTTGATCTCTATATGCCCATCTATAACATAAATGCGAATAGGGTCAAACCAAGTGATTTGAACCCTCTATGTCTTTAGCAATATCTTTAGACCATATAAGTAAGAAACACATTTTCAAGCTCCCCTAATATGGACTCTTGAACTCATCCAATTATGAATTGTTTGAGGTCTGCGAATCTTACTTGTTTAGAAAGATGGCTAAGCTCCATTCACTAGTCAGGTGGAAGGGCTGGTAATCTTTTGGCCTGTTACATTGTGATGTATGAGGGCCTCTAAACAAGTTTGCTAGATGACAAGTTTCCGTACTTCGTCTCGTTTATTGATAGCTTCAGTAAAGATGGATTTGTGTATGATACAAGTCAGAAATCTTTGAAATGTTCAAAGAATTCAAGAACGAAGTGGAGAACTAATTTTGGAAAAGTATTAAGATCATGCGATCTGATCGTAGTGGTAAGTACTTAAGCCAACTGTTTGATGACTATTTGAAGGAGTGTGAGAATATATCTCAACTCACTCCTCCTGGAACACCATAATGGAATGGTGTGTCCGAGAGGAGAAAATCGAACCTTGATGGACATGGTACGATCTATGATGAGTCAATAAAACTTATTTGACTCTTTCAGGGGATATGCTTTACATACAACAGCTTTCACACCTAACCGTGTTCCATCTAAAATGGCTGAAAGACGCCATATGAGATATAGACTGGTATGCGACCAAGTATGTCTTTCATTAAGATTTGGGGTGTCAAGTTTATTGAAACGTTTGGTTTCAAATAAGCTTAGACCTAAGTGTGACAAATGTATCTTTGTGGGGTGTCCTAAAGAAACAAATGGACACTATATCTACAACACCTCCGTGGACAAAATGTTTGTCGCTAGGACTGGAGTGCTCCTTGAGAAGGAACACATCTCTAAAGTAGACAGTGGGAGGACAATAGAACTTGGAGAAATCCAACACCACAGAGTAACTGACTCGTCTACAACGGATCAGGAACCGAATGCACAAGATGTTGTGGTTCAAGAATTGATTCAAGTAACACAAGAACCGCGTAGGTCAAACAGATCACGTATACAGCTTGAGAGATTTAGACTTCTCCTAACTCAAGAAGGTGACCTACTGCTCATAGATCAAGAGGAGCCTATTACCTACCAGGATGCCATAGCTGGCCCTGAATCTGAGAAGTGGCTAGAAGCCATGGGATCCGAAATGGAATCCATGTACACAAACCAAGTTTGGACCTTGATGGGGCCACCCGAAGGGATAAAACCCATAGGGTGCAAGTGGGTCTACAAAAAGAAGATTGACATGGATGGAAAGGTTAATACCTTCAAAGCACGATTGGTTGCAAAAGGTTTCAAGCATGTTCATGGTTTAGACTATGATGAAACTTTCTCTCTAGTTGCAATGATCAAATCTGTTCGGATCCTACTTGCTATTGTTGCATACCATGATTATGAAATCTGGCAGATGGATGTCAAAACTATATTCCTTAACGGGAATCTTCTCGAGGATGTGTACATGACACAACCTGAGGGTTTTGTCGATTCAAAGGATGCTAGAAAGGTATGCAAATTGTAGACGTCCATCTATGGACTCAAGCAAGCTTCCAGAAGCTGGAATCTTTGTTTTGATGAAGCTGTAAGACAGTTTGGATTCATCAAGAATAAAGATGAACCTTATGTGTACAAGAAGGTTAGTGGGAGCATGATTGCTTTTCTCGTATTGTATGTGCATGACATACTACTCATCGGAAACAATATTTCTACACCATAAAATGTGAAAACATGGTTAAGGAATTATTTTTCAATGAAGGACTTAGGCAAAACATCCTATGTATTAGGAATCAAGATCTATGGAGATAGATCGCTGAAAATGTTAGGCTTTAGTCAAAGGTACATAAATTGACAAAGTGCTTGGGCGCTTTAAATGTGCATGATTCCAAAAGGTATCTTGCCTATGACACATGGCGTATACCTGTCCAAGGGATAGTCCTTATTACATCAGATGTAGAGGGAACGCATGAATAAGATTCTATATGCTTCAGCAATTGAATCTGTTATGCATGCCATGATATGTACTCGAACAAATGTCTCGTATGCTTTGAGCATGATGAGAAGGTACCAATCCAATCCCAGTGAAGGTCACTGGACCGAAGTCAAGAATATCCTTAAGTACTTGAGAAGAACTAAGGATTCATTTTTGATCTGAAATGGTGAGGAAGAGCTCATTGTAATGGGTTACACTGATGCTAGCTTCCAAACCGATAAAGATAACTTTAGATCGCAGTCTTGTTTTGTGTTTTGCCTTAATGGTGGCATTGTGAGCTTGAAAAGGTTCCAAGCATGAGACAGTTGCTGATTTTATAGCAGAGGCCGAGTATATAGTTACTTTAAATACAGATTTAAAAGCCATTTGGATCAGGAAGTTCATTTATGAACTAATCGAAGTTCCTAAACTTTCCAAACTCCATTGATCTCGTTGCGATGATGATGGAGTAATCGCCTAAGCTAAGGAAACTTGATCTCACCAGTGATCCGAACATATACTTACGTGCTTCCATCTCATTCAATGGATGATTGATAGAAGAGATGTGAAGATGTGCAGAAAGCTACAGATGTAGTTGCCATAAATACAGATTTAAAGGTCGTTTGGATCAGGAAGTTCATTTATGAACTAATCGAAGTTCCTAACTTTGCGAACTCCATTGATCTTGTTGTGATGATGATGGAGTAATCGCCTAAGCTAAGGAAACTTGATCTCACCAGTGATCCAAACATATACTTGAGTGCTTCCATCTCATTCGATAGATGATCGATAGAGGAGATGTGAAGATGTACAGAATGACAACACTAAACAATCCACTATTGGAGTCTCTTGCTCAGTGGTAGCATGACACTCACACTAGACCGATGGGTGTCATATTGATGCCCGATTGGCTCTAGTGCTAGTGGGAGATTGTTGGGGTAAGCCCTAGTGGCCAATCTATTTTGAATAGATAATCATTTGTATCATGACTTTGATCATATATTTGATATATGTATAAGGCATTTATTTATTATGTTATATTTTAGGATCATATTCATACTATAATAAAGTCCTTAGAATAGGTAGTTCATTTAATGGAACGTCAAGTATGACTTGATCGTGAGATGCCATTAAATTATAGAACATTATTCTTAAATATCCATAGTCAAGTATTATTATTAATAAGGACAATAATAATACATTGAGACTATTATGTGAGTGTACTGATGACCAAGTCTCACGGGTCATAGATATAAGATATCAAGTCTTTAAATAGGTATAAATATTAGTGGAATATTTATATTGGAGTGACCCGCTATGAGAACGCTGCATAATAGTTATCTAAGTGTCATAAGTGATTCTCATGGTGACCATAGTGAAGTAGTCCTTCGACTTGAAGTCACTACGATTCCTAACATATGTAGTTGTAGGCTTTAATACTATTAAACGTTGTCTATAATAGGACAACTATAAAGATAGTTATTGGGCCTGCAATGAAGCATGTTGAGGAATGTGAGTGATATAGATAGGATTCGTCCCTCCTACATAACATGGGTAATGTCTATAGGCCTCTTGATGGTATGCAACGTAGAAATGCATGGCCATGCTAAGGTGGGACAATATGAGATATTGGGCCTACATGATCGTAAGTCAATTACTAGATCAAGAAATAAATAATTGGACTTAACAAGGATGACACATTTATGCCTTGTGTTCAATTAAGACATTGATATGAAAGGACGTTGACTTCACATTATATATGGTTACAAGAAGGTTTTAATTGTACCATCAATATTCTAATTAATTGGGTAGCAATGATGTATTGCTAGATGCAGCTCATTGTTTATAATATTAATTGATTATTAATATGATTAATAATAATTAATATTATTGCCAATTAATTGAGAACCTATAGGGTCACACGCATAGAGCAAATGTTCAGAGTGACAGCTATTAAATGGGATTGATTTAATTGATTGATTAAATATGATTTGATTGATAATTAAACATTGGGCCTGTAACATACAATGGCCCAAGTGGGTTAGGTAAAGTGAGTGACAGCTATTAGTAAGCTGCGCACGTCACTTAAGCTAGACACAACACAGACCACTCATAACGGCCGCTATACACCCTTGACAGGCGCGCCCTCTTTTCTCTCTTTGTGCCATGCCTCTCCCAATCCTGATAGCTAGCACTATGCTATCTCTGACGTTGGTTTGCTCGTGTGGACTGAGTAGAGGTATTGCTACTTTGCAATACTAGTGATGGAGAAGCATTTTCTTATGGTGGTTATGGCTGGACAATTATCGTAATCTTACGATCCGAGATTCGTTAACCGTTGGATCAGGCTGATTTTTGGATAGCACATTCGTGACATGTGGATCTACATCTTCACCGTTCATTTTTGCGATATGAGGTCTGGAGAGAAAGTTATGAGCATCGTAAGTATCAGCGTTTTTGGTTAACTGGTGTTGTTGGCGTGCTCATAGTGTTCACGGTAAAGCTACGCTTCAATAGGTAAACACTTTATCCTTGTGAATCATGTGCAATACGTGGTCCTTTCATAAAGGGGTTTTTCCGTTATAGAGGTTTTTGAAAATTATCCCTCTTGAAACCCCCAACAAACCACTAGTAGGGTTAGGGCTTCCCTACACCTAGCAGAAAACATACTACACTACTCCTGCCTTCCCGACGGCAGCAGTAATCTTTCTCCCCACTTGAACAGTCGACATGCGGATCCACGCGATCATCAGCTCACTCCTCCAAGCTTGAGCTCGCAGCCCCCCTTCAAGAATAGCCCAAAATCCTCTTGGTAGCCGCGGCCTTAGTCCTCAATTTTAGGGAAAATCACGAGCACGAACTTTGCCCTAATTATGAGCACAACACATGTACAATAGTAATAGCCCTAGGGCAAGCCCAAAAGATCAAAGAAAAGGTAAAGACTCAAAGAACGCCAAGAACACGAAGAACGCGTGCTTGGGATTCGAGTTTACCTTGGACGAATCGAGAAACCAATCCGTCAAAGTTGAAGTTAACCTCACCGCGATCACAATGGTGCAGTCAAAATCGCATTCCGGTACTCCGATCGCCTTCAAATCAAGCTTTCTCTCTATAGAAAACCAGAGCTTCTCTCACTAGCTCTCAGCACTTCGAGCTTGAAGAAGATGAAAATGAAGCCAAGTGAAAATGAAGCGGAAACTTCACTTGGGGCATCCTGCTGAGAACGCTAAAGCGTGCAGGGTATCTTTTGCTATAAAAATGGTTGATGTGGTTGTGCAAGTATACACAATCGTTTAACAAGTAATAAAGTGTAAGAGAGATCGTTCCCACGAGGATTATATGGTGAATCAAGTACAAAGTTTGTATTAATGGTTCTATTAATCAAGATTAACAAAGAGTAACAAATAATTTGTGTGTGTGTATCTAGGACAGTTTTGGAAAATAAATGCTAGAGCAATAAAAACAGATTTGTTAACAGAGTGGGTAAAACAGCTATGGAGAGGTATCCCTTGTAATTTCAATCTAGTCCATCTATGCGTTGCATTGCTATGGCAATTGGTTCCAGGAAATGAAAGTTTGTTTTCCTACAGTTCTGAGATGAACTTCACTAAATGCCTCCTATTCCTAGGTCTATATTAGTTACATTCACGCCTCACTTAAGCTCATTCCAGCTAGCCTAAGAGTTAGAATGTTCATTCCTAAATCACTCTTCATCATAATTTTCCAATTAATGATTTTACTCTTATCTATAAAGCAGTTTTGCTACACTTAGCTTTTCCAAGCAGCCATGAGCTCAAATTCTAACTAAGGTGATCAAGCTTAATTAAAACACAACCAAATCAGATTTATAGAAAATGCAATAGCAAAGCATAATATAACATTCACTAGAAATCCATTACAAGTTCAACATCCCATAGCTACAAGAGGTTTAGCTCATATTGAGCTTACAAAAACAAAAAGAAAAATAAGAAATGGAAGAAGAAGCCATTACAATGGGGGAGAGAGAGAAAAGGGTGCAGCTGCTATACTTGCTCCAGTAGGGAAGATGATGTCTGGTCTTCTACTTGCTGTCCCCTATTTAGGTTTTTCTTTCCAACATGTCTCAAGGCCCTTTCCTCTCTAATCCTTTTTGGGCTATAAGCTGGCTAGGACAAGTGTCCTTGGCCTAATTCCCTAACTTTAATGCACTGAATGTCAGTCCCACGCGTGGGTCACTGTCCTTATCAGCGAAGGACAACTCATTGTATAGGAGAATGTTTTGAGCTTTTGGCCTTTTCCCAAGTCAGCTTCAGCTACGATTGCTACAGCAAATCCCAGAGCAACGTCTCCAATTTAGCGCCTGATTCTTCAAAAACTGCCCTGCACAGAAAACTCTCACTTAATCACCAAAAACATTTCTAAAAGACACCTAGACATTAATACTCATAAAAGAATCTTATAAAACACACTTTACACAAAATCACACTAAAACACTAAAAACATAAACTCAAAATACTCAGAGTCCACAAAAACACAAGTGCAAAAGGTACAAAGAACTTTTCATAAAAAGAGTTAACACACCCCCAAACTTGAATCATTGCTTGTCCTCAAGTAATGGAAACCAAAGAAACACAAATTTTTCTAAACCTCCACACATGTGCTCAAATTAGCTCAAACACAAAATTTCTTTCTTGCAAACCAATTTCTTCACTAAGCATAATTGGCAATGCATCAACAATCATGAAATTCAATCAAGCAAGCATTCCTGGATGTCCTCATTTTTAACTCTCAGTAACATGCTACAGCACTACACTCTCAGAACAGTGTGTTCTTCCTCTCTTCTCAAGCTAAGATAGGTACTCTCAATCATGATTCAAATGCACATTCAAACACGACCTTGACAAGCTTCTAAGCATACCACTCACAATCAAAACTGCATACTGCTAGAGGACTTTATTTGGTTGCAACGGGGCTTGGGTTCAGGCAGGAACAGTTCTGGGAAGGTGGCTACACTAGATGGAGCTTAGGCATGTTTCTTTTCTTTTTGCTCTCAACTATTTCTTTCATGGCCCAGCTCACACAAGTTAGGGATGATTTTTTGATCTAGCACCCCCAAACTTAAAACTATGCTAGTCCTCGAGCACCCCTAAACTTAAGTTACAACATGTGAACACAGGAAGCACACCAGCCACTCCAACTAGTTAGGACATTAGTTTTGCAGGATATGGCTTGTAATGTGGGTTCATTAGAAACAAAGGGCTTGCAGGCTCAAAGGGGTTCACACAAAGGTAGTATGCAAGGGTAGGCTATTTAGGCAATACTTAGGCTCAAGAAAACAAAATGTGCCTCTAGCAAAAGTGTGTGAAGCAGAGATGTGTGCAAATATGAAAGCAGCAAGGCAAAATCAGAGAATTATGCATAAGATTGGTATTCACAGAGAAAGAAGGATAAAACTGTTTTGGTCCAAAAGCTCACAAGGTAGATCAGAATTTCTAGAGCATGTGCCTCGAGCTTCAAACAATTAAATCCAATCACACAAGCCCAAAAGAAAACAATCAAGCTAGCCAAAGTTGCCAAAAGAATGTGCACTTGTGGAATTCCAAAACAGACAAGTTTCATTAAACAAAACCCCATGATGGGGATGGTTGTGCACATGGTGGAGTCAAACAGAAAGATACTAGGTTCAGAAAGAAAACAGATGGGGTCAAAGTCAGCTGACCCTCACTTTGCAACTACTTCCTACAATTTAAAAACAGCAACAAATAGGACAAGATGCCAACATTTATAGAGCTTAAACTAGAAATCAAGCGAAAGAACGAAAAGGGAAACAAAGAAACTCCTGATAGGGTTGCTGCAACAGGCTACAACAACCTGCTCTGATGTGCTCAAGTGCTCAGAATCTTGATGCGGGAGCTCTTCCTGCTCCCTTTTGCAGCAGTGGTCTTCTTGTTTGCTGGGATAGAGGATCCCACTTCTTTGACTAGGATCAAGTCTGCTTCATCTTCTTTATCAGTTTCGGAGGCTGCTGTGCTCTCTGCACTCCCCCTTGTCCTCTCAGTTGCTGCAGCAGCTAGCTTTTTACCCTTTCCTTTTGAGGCACTTGGCTCAGGCAGCCTACTCTTTCTGGTTGCTAGAGGAACATTGTCTTCTTCATCCTCATCAAAGGCAGGGTAATCAACAGCTATTTTTGTGATCACATCCCTTAGAGGGGTGTCCGCTGCTCTTTACGTGGGAGTTTGGGAGGGGGTAGGTGATGCTATTGTTGCTCCAGGATCAGCTTCATCATGCTCTACTTCAGTTTCAGCCCCCAAATCCTGCAGGGGGCTTTCAGCTCTCTTTCTCTTCTTGCTTCTCAGGTCTTCAATGGCGGTGGTGGTGGGTTGTTGTTGTTGTTGTGAAGGCGCTGGTGGCATCCAATCAGAGGAGTCTGATGCATCCGGGACTGCTGTGGCACTGGGACTGTTACGCTTCTCAAGGGTGGCTTTCTCTAAGGTGTGGTGCTGCTCAGGTAGAATATTCATTGGAAATTGTGGTATGGGGTGCAACTTCTTCCATTGGTTAAGCTCCAACACCCTTTGCTGCCATTTGAAATGGTCCAGAGAGAACTGCCAATATAGTTGATTGCTGCAACACTTGAGTCAGAAACTCCACCTTGTGCTCTAGCCTGGCAGAGCGGTCCTGCTACTTTGAGGGCTCTCCGAGTTCTATAACCTGCTCCTTTTTCTTGGTCTGGGTTGCTTTGGCTGAGTTGGATATAAACCGATTGATTAACCCAATATCATGCTCCCTGAGTTCCTCTCCTCCACTTCCCCTTTTTGAAGCTCTATGCCACATCGCCTGCATAGTTCAGTGATAAAGCAGGCGAAGACCAATTGACCTTTTGTGCTTGTGGCACAATTGGAAATCTCTTGCTGAATCAACTTCCCTACATTTATCTTCTTTCCCTCCAAGATGCAGTAAAGGAGCACCAGACACTCCTTCTTAACAGTTTTAGTATGAACAGTGGGGGAGAGTTTGTGTCTCAGGAAGTGATAACAAACCTTGGCTAAGGGTTTCAGAGCAGATCTGGTGATTTTCAATTGATTTCCAGAAGTTGGCAGCCATGGCGTCCCTGTGACAGTCACAACGTCCTTCATAGCCATAAGTTGCTTTACAGTAGCCTTCTTCAGTAGAGGCTGGTACTCATCCCCCTCTTCAGCTAGGTTCAACTTTAAGTTCATGGTCTTTGCAGAGAAACTGACCCTGCACCCACGCACCATGGAATGGGTTTGCTTAGGCCCTCCAATGTTCGCATAGAACTCGCGAACAAGGGGAGTGCAAAAGCCAGTTGGGTGGCTAGCAAAATGTTTCCACTTATGTTGGTCAATCACTACCGCAACTTCTTCAGGGAGACCATAGGAGGTCTTGGTAGAGATGTTGAATCCCTTCTCAGCATGAAGTTCCCTGAGCGCAGTAACATTGTTGTACATGGCTGCAGCCTCAGCATCCACAAATACCTCGTAGGCCTCATGCTCATCACTTGATGTGGGTTTGCTTTTTTTTTTTTTTTTTTTTTTTCACAGCGCAATGCTTTACGCGAGGCATAGTGGAGCAGGGAAGGGGAGGGTAGATGAAGTTTGGAGATGAAGAAATTTGGGGGTGGCTGAAGAAATCAGGGCTCGGGTGGGGGAAACAGTGGATGAGTGTTTGGGCGTGTGATGGTCAAAGGGAGAGTGGGTTGGCTTTATAGAGAGAGAAATAGTGGGTGAGTGATGGTGATTGACGATGGTGGTTGATAATGTGTGGGTAGGGAGGGGCACGTTTATCGAGAGAGAATAAGTGGTGAGGGGGATGCTTAGGAAGTTGGGACTGTACAGACTGTTGCTCCACCTTTTCTCTTTCAACTTTCTAAATTTGCTGGCCAACTTTCGAACTGATGTGGCTTCTCCCCCAAAACCAACGCAAAGCCCGAATCAGTTACTTGGGCTCCCAACCTGTTTCAGACCCATGAACAACCACACCACCCCCTAGAACAGTTATACCACCTGCATCCACAACTTTCATTCTCTTTGTTTTCTGTTTATTAAGTTAATATGACATAGAAGATAAAAAAAACAAAAAAAAATAATAAAAACCAAGGAAATTTCAGCTGGGCTGCCTCCCAGTAGCGCTTGGTTTACAAGTCCTCAGCCTGACTTAGAGCATGTGGAACATCAAGGATCAACCATGACTGTGGTGGCCTGTGCCTTAGCAAATGGCTCACCCCAGTAATGCTTGACCCTTTGCCCGTTTACCTTAAAGGTTCTACTTGAAGCTGCATCCAGCAATTCAATGGCTCCATGAGAGTGGGCATGAACAACGGTGAAGGGTCCAGACCATCTCGATTTGAGCTTGCCTGGAAACAGCTTCAGTCTAGAGTTGAAGAGCAAAACTTGCTCTCCTTTCGCAAAGTCTCTCTTCTGAATTTTTCTATCATGCCAGGCCTTTGTTTTGAACTTGTAAACTTATGTGCCCTCATATGAAAACAATATGTGTTCTTCAAGCTCATTGAGCTGCAGCATGCGAGCTGTCCCAGCCTGTGCTATATCAAGATTGAGCTTTTTAACTGCCTAGAAGGCTTTATACTGCAGCTTAATGGGAAAATGGACTGCCTTTCCATAGACCAACCTATAGGGTGACATTCCTAAGGGGGTCTTGTAGGCACTCCTATATGCCCAAAGAGCATTTTCCAAATGCAGGGACCAGTCTTTTCTAATTGGGTTCACCACTTTTTCCAAAATTCTTTTTAGTTCCCTGTTGGACAGCTCAGCCTGCCCATTGGTCTGTGGATGGTATGCTGTAGCAACTTTATGCCTCACCCCATATTTTTTTAGGACTCCATCAAACAGCTTGTTGCAAAAGTGAGTACCTTCATCATTGATAAACGCCCTTGGGGTGCCAAATCTTGTAAATTTCTGCTTTTGAACAAACTTCACAACAGCTCTAGCATTATTTGTGGAGAGTGCTACAGCCTCCACCCATTTTGACACGTAGTCTACAACCTCCAAAATATATAGATTCCCAAAGGAAGGAGGGAAGGGACCCATGAAGTCTATGCCCCAAACATCAAACAACTCAACTTCCAAGATGAAATTGAGGGGCATCTCGTTTCTATATGAAATATTTCCTACCCTTTGGCATTTGTTGCAGCCTTTAGCGAAGCTATAAGCATCTTTAAATAATGTAGGCCAAAAATACCCTGCCTGGAGGACTTTAGCAGTCGTCCTCATTCCTCCAAAATGTCCCCCACATGGGGATGAATGACAATGTAAGAGAATATCCGGGACTTCTATTTCTGCCACACACCTTCTAAGCAAATTGTCAGCACAGTTCTTGTATAAGTATGGCTCATCCTAGCAGAACTGCTTTGCCTGATGGAAGAACCTTTTTCTTTGTTGTGGACTTAAATCTGCAGGGACAATTCCACTAGCTAAATAGTTTACTAGGTCAGCATACCATGGTGTTTCAGCATCTTCCATAGACAACAAATGCTCATCAGGGTACAGTTCTTTGATCTCAGAATTCTTTGTGGCCTCATTCCCCTCAGACAGTCTTGACAAGTGGTCTGCCACCTGATTTTCAACTCCCTTCTTATCCCTGATTTCCAAGTCGAACTCTTGCAACAAAAGCACCCATCTAATCAGTCTTGGCTTTGCATTCTTCTTGGCAATCAAGTATTTGATGGCAGCGTGATCGGTATAGACAATGACCTTTGTGCCAACAAGGTAGGGTCTGAACTTGTCAAAGGCAAACACAACAGCCAACAACTCTTTCTCTGTAGTGGTATAGTTCAATTGAGCTTCAACTAATGTTTTGATGGCATAATATACAGAGTGGAATACCTTATCTTTCCTCTGGCCCAGGACTGCTCCCACTGAGAAGTCACTAGCATCACACATCAACTCAAATGGTAGAGACCACTCAGGCGCAATTATGACTGGTGCAGTGATTAGAGCCTTCTTCAGAATTTCAAATGCTTCCAAACAGTTTGGTGTGAAATCAAAGAGTCTATCATGCTCTAGCAACTGGCATAGAGGCTTGGAGATTTTGGAGAAGTCCTTGATAAATCTTCGATAGAATCCAGCATGTCCTAAGAAACTTCTCACTCCTTTAATTGAGGTAGGTGGTGGCAGCTTTTCAATGACCTCTATCTTGGCTTTGTCTACCTCCATACCCTTTTTAGACACCTTGTGACCCAATACAATTCCTTCCTGAAGCATGAAGTGACACTTTTCCTAGTTTAACTCCAAATTTGCCTCCTCACAATGATCTAAGACCTGTTCCAGATTTCCAAGGTATCCCTAGAATGACTCTCCAAATACTGAGAAGTCATCCACAAAAATTTCCATGGATTTCTCGATCATATCGGAGAATATGGCTATCATGCATCTTTGGAATGTAGCTGGAGCATTACAAAGGCCAAATGGCATCCTTTGAAGACAAACGTGCCATAGGGACAAGTAAAAGTGGTCTTATCTTGGTCTTCAGGTGCTACAGCAATTTGATTGTAACCAGATTAGCCATCCAAGAAGCAATAGAACTCCTTCCCATAAAGTCTGTCCAGCATTTGATCAATAAAAGGCAAGTGAAAATGGTCCTTTCTGGTTGATTTATTCAATTTCCTATAATCCATACAAATCCTCCACCCTGTGACTGTTCTGTTGGGGATTAGTTCATTTTTCTCGTTAGCCACAACTGTTACTCCCCCTTTCTTTGGCACACACTGGATTGGGCTTACCCAAACACTATCAGAAATAGGGTATATAATCCCAGCATCCAGCCACTTGATCACTTCTTTCTTCACCACTTCTTTCATGATAGGGTTCAGTCTCCTCTGGTTCTCTATACTATTCTTGGCTTCAGGTTCTAGCAATATTCGATACATACACACATTAGGACCGATGCCTTTAATGTCTGCCAGTTGGCAACCAATTGCTTTCTTGTGCCTCTTTAATGCTTCTATTAAACTGTTCTCTTGATCAGTAGTGAGGAAAGATGATATAATCACAGGTTTCCATGTCTCACAAATAAACATATTTCAAATGAGCTGGGAGTTGTTTTAGTTGCAGAACTAGTGGCATCACAACTGAGGGTACATTGTCTTTGAAAGTCTCATCAGTGACTTCCAATGACTCAAATTTCATAGCCCACATAGGTTGTTTTGCAGTGCATTCCTTTATTTCGGTAAGTTCTTCCAACAAGGGATCATCAATACCCAATTCAAGCTCATCATCACTCAGATCTGTTCTTCCTGTCAGGAACTGTCTTTACAACAGATTATCAAATGACTGCACAAACGAACATTCTTCCACTCCCTCATCGGGATATTTCAAGGCATTGGACACATTAAAAGTCACATGTTGCTCATTAACCCTCAAGGTCAACTCTCCTTTCTGTACATCTATGAGAGTTCTTCCTGTAGCAAGGAAAGGCCTACCCAGAATAATAGGAACTTTCCTATCTGCTTCACAGTCTAGAATAATAAAATCCCCAGGAAATACAAACTTATCTACTTTTATCAACACATCATCGATTTTTCCTTCTGGATATGCAATAGACCTATCTACCAGTTGAAGTGTCACAGTGGTAGGCCTAGCATCCCCAATGCCCAATTGTTTAAAAATTGACATGGGCATTAAGTTGATGCTAGAACCTAAATCACATAATGCTCTGCCACAGTAGGTATCTCTAATGGAACAAGGGATGGTGAAACTTCCAGGGTCTTTCAACTTGGGAGGTACTTTGGCTTGGAGCATTAGATTACATTCCTTTGTCATGGCAACTGTTTCAAACTGCCCAAGCCTTCTCCTCTTGGTTAGCACGTCCTTCATGAACTTTGTATAATTAGGCATCTACTGCAAAGCTTCAACCAAAGGTATATTGATGTGCAACTGCTTCAGAATATCCACGAACTTGCTAAACTGCTTGTCTTGTTGCACCTTCCTCAACCTTTGAGGAAAAGGAGGAGGAGGCCTTTCTAGAATAAATTTGGGCAAGGGCTCAACTTCTGGAACAGCCTCAGGCTTATTAGCAATTTTCTCAGCTGTCTTCTCAACAGTTTCATCAGTTGCTGGAATAATCTCAGTCTCTTCAGTTCTCATATTGCTTTTTTTCTCTACAACAGCTGGCAACTCAGTTCCACTTATCAGGTGTATTACCTTGCAATGCTCCTTACCATGGGGGTTTGAAGATTAAGGAGTTTCAATAGAGGAAGGTAGTGCGCCACTAGGTCTGCTGTTTAGTGCATTGGCCAGCTGGCCTACCTGATTTTCAAGGTTCCTCATGGATACTCCTTGACCCTGAAACTGTGCCTTAGTTTCTAACATGAATGCCTTTAAGACAGCTTCCAAGGACATTTCTTGATTTGCAGGTGGTGCCTGCTGTTGTTGCCTTGGTTGCTGATTTGTGAATCCAGATTGAGAATTTGTGGATCTGGCAAGAAAGTTTGAGTTCCCTGCTGGAGCATTAGCATTGTTACTCCATGAAAAATTAGGATGTTGCCTCCACCCTGGATTGTAAGTATTAGAATAGGGATTGTCTCCCCTATTGCAGCTATAGTTCACATAATTAACAGATGCAGGATTGCTGAAACAGTCCTCAAACAAATTTCCTCCTCCACAGTACACACAAGAAACAGTCTCAGCTTGGTGCACCTGTTGTTCATTTACAACTGGTTCAGTCACAACTGCTTGAGTTGCCTGGTTACTCTGATTTTTAGTAGCTAGGTTTTTCACCGTGTTAGTAGGAAGCCAACCGAGCAGTAAATGCTATAACTCCATTCACTTCATGAATTCCTACAGCAGTTGTGCTTTTTCCAGAGATAAGCCTGGCAGTAGGCCATTGATAACTGTTAGCAGAAATGCTTTCAATCAATTCATATGCTTCATTATAGGACTTGTTCAGAAGAATGCCTCCTACAGAGGCATCAAGCATCATTCTAGCGGATGGCAGCACTCCATTGTAAAAGTGCTCCATCTGAATGCGTATTGGAATGCTATGATGGGGGCATCTCTTCAAAAGCTCCTTAAATCTCTCCCAAGCTTCATATAAAGGCTCATCATCAAGTTTCTTAAAGGAGGTTATATCATTTCTCAGCTTTGCATTCTTCATAGGAGGAAAGAATTTAGTCAAAAAATTCTCAGCCATCCTATTCCAAGTGTTAACGGAGTTGGGCTCCATAGAATTTAGCCAGTTCTTAGCCTTGCCAGCCAGAGAAAATGGAAATAGTCTTAATCTGAAGGAATCCTCAGTGACTCCTGGATTTCTGAAGTTATTAGCCACAGTCAGGAACTGCTTCAGATGCAAATGAGGGTCCTCGGTTGCAGCACCAATGAACTGCCCAATTGCTTGCAGCATCTAGAACATGATAGGCTTGAATACAAAATGCCCAGTTGTTATTTCGGGTACCACTATACCTGTGTTCATTGTTTCTGGATCAAACAGGGCATAACCTCTGATAGAACTAGTTCTATCATTGGCTAAAGCCATGCTATTAGGTTCATCACCCATTTCAGAGTTTTTAGAACTCTTAGCAGCGTTAGAGCTATCAGGGATATCATAAATCAGTCTCCCCAACCCAACTAAACCTTTGTTCTGCCTGTTCAACCTTCTGAATGTTCTTTCAATTTCAGGGTCTAGTTGGAACTCAAGAGCGCTATGCCTGCGCATACAGACTAAAAGTACCTGTTGCTATAGCAAAACACTTCAGAGATCAGTTGTCTAAACTAATAGAACTACCAATCTAAAACTTGTTAATTAAACACCATTACAATCCCCGGCAACGGCGTCAAAAAATTATTGCTATGAAAATGGTTGATGTGGTTGTGCAAGTATACACAATCGTTTAACAAGTAATAAAATGTAAGAGAGATCGTTCCCACGAGGATAATATGGTGAATCAAGTACCAAGTTTGAATTAATGGTTCTATTAATCAAGATTAACAAAGAGTAACAAATAATTTGTGTGTGTGTATCCAGGACAATTTTGGGAAATAAATGCTAGAGCAATAAAAACGGATTTGTTAACAGAATGGGTAAAACAACTATGGAGAAGTATCCCTTGTAACTTCAATCTAGTTCAGCTATGCGTTGCATTGCTACGGCAATTGGCTCCAGGAAATGAAAGTTTGTTTTCCAATAGTTTTGAGATGAACTTCACTAAACGTCTCCTATTCCTAGGTCCATATTAGTTACATTCACGCCTCACTTAAGCTAGTTCCAGCTAGCCTAAGAGTTAAAATGTTCATTCCTAAATCACTCTTCATCATAATTTTACAATTATTGATTTTACTCTTATCTATAAAACAGTTCTGCTACACTTAGCTTTTCCAAGCAGCCGTGAGCTCAAATTCTAACTAAGGCGATCAAGCTTAAATAAAACACAACCAAATCAGATTTATAGATAATGTAATAGCAAAGCATAACATAACATTCACTAGAAATCCATTACAAGTTCAACATCCCATAGCTACAAGAGGTTTAGCTCATATTGAGCTTACAAAAACAAACAGAAAAATAACAAATGGAAGAAGAAGCTATTACAATGGGGCAGAGAGAGAAAGGGGAAGAGTTGCTGTCCTTACTCCAGTAGGGAAGATGATGTCTGGTCTTCTACTTGCTGTCCCCTATTTAGGGTTTCTTTCCAACATGTCTCAAGGCCCTTTCCTCTCTCATCCTTTTTGGGCAATAAGCTGGCTAGGACAAGTGTCCTTGGCCCAATTCCCTAACTTTAATGCACTGAATGTCAGTCCTACGTGTGGGTCATTGTCCTTATCAGCGAAGGACAACTCATTGTATAGGAGAATGTTTTGAGCTTTTGTCCTTTTCCTAAGTCAGCTTCAGCTACGATTGCTACAGCAAATCCCAGAGCAACGTCTCCAATTTAGCGCCTGATTCTTCAAAATTTGCCCTTCATAGAAAACTCTCACTTAATCACCAAAAACTGTTCTAAAAGACACCTAAACATTAAAACTCACCAAAGACTCTTATAAAACACACTTTACACAAAATCACACTAAAACACTAAAAACATAAACTCAAAATACTCAAAGACCACAAAAACACAAGTGCAAAAGGTACAAATAACTCTTCATAAAAAAAGTTATTAGTATCCCACGCTTGAGCGTGCCCACGCTTGAGCGTGTGGTCCTCTCCACGCTTGAGCGTGGAACCTTGTCCGCTCCGCCTTGACCCTGGCCTGCCACGTGTAGGACACGTGTCAAAAAGCACACCAGCTGGCAAACGTCCTCAGAACACTTGAGCGTGCAACATGACCAACGCTTGAACATTAGCACGCTAGGGCATGCTACCTTCCCACGCTTGAGCGTGCAGCTTCGCTGGGATGAGTCCTCCAAACTTCTGGCTTCCACAGTTACTCGTTTAACGCCTTAGGCACCTCCAACCTTGTTCAAGCCTATTCCTAAGCTTCAAACTAGGTCTAAAACTAACACACAACAATTCACACAATCATCCAAAGCCCTAATCAAGATTATCCACTTGATAAGAGTTCATAGAAAAACCGGGATGTTACATTACCACCCCCCTTACAGAAAATTTTGTCCTCGAAATTTTCGTCGTATACCTGTAAACAAATAGGGATGACTCTGGCGCATCTCAGCCTCACGTTCCCATGTTGAATCACCAGTCACTGGATTCCATTCCACTTTAACTAACGGAATGTGCTTACCGCGCAGTTCCTTGATCCTTCTAACCATGATCCGAACAGGTGAAGCTTCGTACTCCAGGTTCTCTTTTAATTGAATTGATTCGGGCTCTAACACGTGTGATGGACCGGGATAATATTTTCTGAGCTGAGAGACGTGAAAGACGTCATGAAGATTTGACAGATTTGGTGGCAAAGCTATCTGATCGGCTACAGGACTGATTAGTCGAAGAATCTGAAACGGTCCTATGAATTTAGGTGTTAGCTTTCTGGATCCGATCGCCCTGCCCACTCCAGCTCTTGTGGTAACTCTCATGAAGACATGGTCGCCCTCTTGGAATTCCAAAGGCCTCCTCCTCTTGTCAGCGTAGCTCTTCTGCCTGTCCCTTGCAACCTTCATCTTTTCCTGTATCTTACGGACTTGTTCCGTTGTTTGCTGTACCAACTCTGGGCCTAACATCTGACTCTCTCCAGTCTCAAACCAGCACAACGGAGTCCTACACTTACGTCCATACAGTGCTTCGTACGGTGCCATTCCAATACTTGAATGGAAACTGTTGTTATAAGTAAACTCGATCAATGGAAGAAAATCGTCCCAACATCCCGTGTTCTCCAACACATATGCTCTTAAGAGATCTTCCAATGATTGAATTGGTCGTTCAGACAGACCATCCGTTTGAGGATGATAAGAAGAACTCATACTTAACTTAGTTCCCATTGCATTGTGTAAGCTCCTCCAAAACCTTGAGGTAAGCCTTGGATCACGATCTGAAACGATGCTTGAAGGTACCCCATGCAACCTTACCACTTCCTTAATGTAAATTTGAGTTAATCGCTCCAGAGAGTAACTCTGGTTGATTAGTAAGAAGTGAGCGCACTTCGTCAATCGATCGATAATCACCCAGACTGCATCACACCTTTTCTGAGTTCTTGGCAACCCAGAAACAAAGTCCATGGCAATACAATCCCATTTCCATTCTGGGACATCCAACGATTGCAACAACACAACTGGCTTCTGGTGTTCAATCTTCGCTTTTTGACACACCAAGCAAGTTAGGACACAAGCTGCTACATCTTTCTTCATCCCCGGCCACCAGAACAACTTCTTAAGATCATGATACATCTTGGTAGCCCTCAGATGGAAACTCATCTTGCTCTTGTGTGCTTCCTCCAAGATCATATTCTTAACTTCTCTATCTGCTGGCACACAAACCCGGTCAGCATACCTAAGCAGACCATCTGTACCTCTTCTGAATTCCAAAGTCTTACCTTCCTCTATTAACCGATTTACGTTCTCGAGGTACTTATCCTAAGCTTGCCTTTTCCATAAAAGATTCAGGAAATCGATAGTTACTTTAACCATCCCCAGATTCAGCTTATCCTTGACGATTTCCGCTTCTAAGTCCAGATCCCTAAACACCTTTAAAAGCTCTAGCTCCTTTACCATCATCACAAATATGTGTAGGGACTTCCTACTGAGAGCATCCGCTACAACATTCGTCTTACCTGGATGATATTGCAGGTCGAATTCATAATCCTTTATGAATTCCATCCATCTTCGCTGCCGTATGTTCAACTCTTTCTGGTCGAATAGATACTTCAGGCTCTATGGTCACAAAACACACTGAATTTAGCACCATTAAGATAGTGTCTCCATATCTTCAATGCAAACACTATCGCAGCCAATTCCAGATCATGCGTTGGGTAGTTCCGCTCATGTGTTCTCAACTGCCTGAAGGCATACGCCACCACTTTTCTGTCTTGCATGAGCACACATCCCAAGCCTTGATAAAATCGTCCTAAAGGATCTGGTAAAACCAGCACAGATGATGTGGCCAATCTCCTTTCCAACTCCTGGAAACTCTGCTCACAAGCCTTTAACCACTCAAATGGCTTCCCTTTTCTCGTTAACTGCGTCATAGGTAGCGCAATTTTAAAGAATCCCTCGATAAACCTTCGGTAGTAGCCCGCTAAACTAAGAGAACTTCTAACCTCGTTTACAGACTTTGGGCTTTCCCAACTCTCTACGGCCTCAACTTTCGTAGGGTCCACTGCGATTCCATCTTTACTGATCACATGGTCTAGAAAATGAACTTCCTCTTACCAAAACTCGCATTTCGATAGTTTAGCATACAACTGCCGGTCCTTTAAAACTCGCAACACCGCCCTTAGTGTTCCTGTCTACTCGCAAAGTATACAAGGATGTCGTCTATAAACACAACAACAAACTTGTCAAGGAACGGTCGGAAGATCCTGTTCATATAGTCCATGAACATAGCTGGAGCATTAGTCACACCAAACGGCATAACCAAATACTCGTAGTGACTATACCGACTCCAAAAAGCAGTCTTTGGCACATCCTCTTTCTTAACCCGGATCTGATGGTATCCAGATCGCAGATCAATCTAAGAAAACACAGCTACTCGTTTCAGCTGATCCATCAAATCATCTATCTGTGGTAACAGATACTTGTTCTTTATCGTCACTTTGTTCAGCTGACGATAATCTACGCACAGCCTCAAGCTTCCATCCTTCTTCTTCTTCACAAACAACACCGGAGCTCCCCACGGAGATGCACTAGGTCTGATAAACTCTTTGCCTAGCATCTTGTCTAACTGTTTCTTCAGCTCCATCAACTTAACTGGAGACATCCGATACGGTGCTATCGATACAGGTCCAGTTCCCAGTACCAGGTCTATAGCAAACTCCACCTCTCTCTCTAGTGGCAATCCAAGAACATCGTCGGCAAAGACATTTGGAAACTCTCGTACGATAGGCAAAGCTTCAACACTAGGAGTCTCCCTTACTTCCAAAGAGAACAACACCACATACTTATTCGATCGCTCACCCGTCGGAGTAGTCTCGTCAACAGGCATCGATCCAGATTGCTCGGAAAAACTGGGAGTTTTGTTTGAACAGTTTAACATTACATGGTTGGCCGAAAGCCAGTCCATGCCTAGGATCACATCTATCTGTTGCATAGACAAGCAGATAAGGTCAACAAGAAAATGATGGTTTTATACCGTAATAGGACATTTACGGCATACAGATAGGGTAGTTAAAGAATCACCAGTTGGTGTGGAAACAGTCAAGTCGTAAGGTAATGTAGAAACAGGAAACCCTAAATGATCCATGCACTCTACTGATATGAAAGAATGCGTAGCCCCCGAATCAAACAAAACCGACAAAAGCTTACCAGAAACGAAGCACTTACCTTGGATCAGGTCAGGACTTTGGGAGGCTTCAGAACCTCTCACGGCAAACACCTTTCCGGTCGTCGATGGCCTGCTTTACTGACTTGCCACAACTGATCTCGCTCCGCCACTCTGAGCCCTACCAGTCTTCTGAAACTGAGCCCTTCTGCTAACTCCGGGCTTGTAGTCTGACGCATAGTGACCTATCTGGTTGCAGTTAAAACATCTTATGTGTTAGGTCCTTGGACAGTTCTTGACCAGATGCGGTCCTCGGCACCGAAAACAGGTCATGATATCTTGCTGTGCTTGACTGGAGTCGCTCCCTCCGTGGTTGACATTAAATCGAACCAGACGATAATACAACCCTACCCTCCGTTGGAACTTGCCACTTTTGCCCCTCGGATTGCTCCGAACAGGTCCACCACTTGTCTTTTTTTGTGCGACAGTTCCTGCTCGATCACGATCTTAAAGCACTGTACACTTCTCCACCAACTCGGGGAAAGAACTGATACTCAGAGGCAGCATCGCTCACTTTAATTCAGGTCTCAGTCCATCCTCAAACCTCCTGCAGACCCATTCTTCATCCGGGTGTATCTGATAGAATTGAGAAAACTGGAGTAGCGCTTCAAACCTCATTGGATACTCACCAATCGATAGCTGTTCCTGCTTCAGATTCAGGAATTCCTTTTCTTTTTTTTGCCTGATGCTTCTTGGGAAGTATTTCTCCAGAAAACACTCCCTGAACAGTTGCCATGTTAACATCCTTCCTCTGGCCTCTAACAATCTGGCCTTGGTTCTCCACCAAGCTTCTGCTGCTCCTACTAACATGAAGGCAGCATACGTAACCTTTATGTCCTCCATGCAGTGTGTGGCCATGAACACCTTCTCTATCTCTTGCAACCACATCTCTGCAGCTTCAGGGTTATACTCTCCATGGAACTGGGGAGGATTTCCCTTCATAAAAGCATTGAGACCGGTATCCACCGTCTCGTTCCCTCTTACTGTGTGCAGCTGATCCTGTCTAGCTTCTCTTTCTTCCTGCCTCTGCATATACTGCGCAGTCTGTTGAGTTTGTTGCATCATTGTGGTAGCCAAGTCCCTCATTTCCCGCATTACTTCCGAAGTGTCACCACCACTTCCTGTCCCTGAGTGGTCACCGTTGTTATTATTACTGTCGCATCCGCTCGCCGCAGGCCTTCCACCTCTTCCTCGTGCCATTTAGTTTCCTATAAAAAGGAGCTATCAGTTCCAATTCATAAGGCATATAATAGCACTTAATAGTTAAACATATCATATGCCTTATGAATGAAAACAGTTATCACACTTCGATAACTAGCGCATCGGACACTCTACCCAAAACCCGACACAACTGATACCACTCGGTTATCAACCGTCAAAGCCAGTACACTTAACCTTCACAGTCCGATAATAGAATCGAACTGCTCTGATACCATAAACAATGAGACGACCC
Source organism: Ammopiptanthus mongolicus (assembly GCA_039655645.1). Taxonomy (NCBI): domain Eukaryota; kingdom Viridiplantae; phylum Streptophyta; class Magnoliopsida; order Fabales; family Fabaceae; genus Ammopiptanthus; species Ammopiptanthus mongolicus. The sequence continues at coordinate 63,563,664 of CM077347.1, read as the reverse complement.
CATACATATGAAGCCACCCCATTGGCTGCAGAACGTCCTCGACGCTCTAATACCACCAAGATGAGACGACCCTCCTCTCTTAGAAGGATAATCCCATTTGTCCCAATTCCTATTGTTATAATCTATTCCTAGTCATATATAAAGCGATAGCGTGGTATAAAAACAGCGATGCGGAAGTAAACAAACAAAAATGGAAAGCATAGAAAAGCTGTCAGAGCAAAAACGCAATATAACATACCTGTACGATAACATACATATCTTAGCCCCAACAGTAGGGCACTGTACATGCATATACATGCTGTGACATAAAACCGAAAATACATCAAAAGGCATAAAGAAAACTCTCGGAGCTCACCAGCAAACCCCCGCCCCCTTTCAAAAATACATGAAAAGCTCTTATCTCACTCGATAGGACGCACTGGCAGGCTCTCACCATCAGTGGTGAGGATGCCCTGAGCTACCCTGACCCTCACCATGAGTATGCCTGTATCACACAATAGGCTCGTGCTCTGACGAAGAACTGGATACCACGATCCTCCGCCTATGGTAGGTCCTCAGGTACTGCTCGGTCCTCCTACGCTGGCCTCGGTAGACGTAACCTCTCCTGCTGGTTACGACCGAAGGCTGGGGTGCCAACCACATGTAGTCTCGCTCCCTCTGCCTCTAAGGTCGCCACATCCTCGAGAAAGGTAGAAATTGGTATACTCGGTAGGGGCTAATGATGTCCACGTAGGGAGGCGTGCCGCTCCGAAAGATTAGACTGATGGGTCCTGTGTCCACCACCAAAAAGGTAGAGGGGTCTACCCGCCATCCCCTCTCATCGTGGTACACTCTCTCAATATCGCCCAGCATCGGCATCCGCGGTGCCCCCGTGATAAATGGGTGAAGCCTCGGGTCCATGCTGAATCTCCGCTGGCTCGTCGTCTTCAAGCGATCCCATAACAGAGAACAAAGAAAAACAGAAGGGAGATAAGAAATACAGCGCATCATAAAGTCGGAAAACAATAGTAATGCAGTAGCATATGGCAGATATCGCAATTATCACAGTTACTGCATTCCGACAAACGTCTCTCAAGACAACACATGCAACAAGCATCCATTTGCACGAGTCTCACACTCAGATCAATCCTCTGGACCGGGATACTAATCGCATGAAGCATGTCGGCCGAAAGCTCACAAAACTGGTTCCCACTGGAACGGTTCCACACCCGAACAAGTCCACACCGGAACAGGTTCTGTGTCCGAACTGCTCACCGTTACCAATAAGAGTGCATCCTCCTTCCACACGGGAACCAGGGTATCTCGGTCGCCTCAGAACGTTAGCCTGGAACAAATGGAAAGCTCTGCGATTAGTCGGGCAAACCAAACTGGATCAGGCGTCACGATAGGATAGGAGCTACCTTATCTGTCACTGTAAACTATTCCCGAGACCGGCAATATCCCAGTGCCACTCACTTGACCGCCCCATCTACTTTCCGTACCCGCACTCAGGTACAACTAACCTCGTATAACGCTGGAAGCCCATACTACCTGTCATACGGCCTCGCCACTTGGCAGCTGATGATGATATGTAGCAAACATCCTCAACGGGCTTGATATCGGATCTCATGCCTAAGCTCTCAATCAGAAACAACACGATGCCACTGCATCCACATGGCCACAGCCTCGACGCCACGCGTCCACAACCCACAGCTCAAACAAACACGGCCACAGCCTCAAGAAGTCAGCATAATAGCAATGGCACCATCCACGGTATCAACCCCACAACAACACGGCACACAGCCAAACTTAATTCTACGGCATTCTGCCACAACGCTCAACATTATAGCATACAGCATACTAATAGCAGTAATAACATCAACAATAACATATAGCAGTATATCACATACCAAACAGCATATAGGCATTTAGACAGATAGCAACAACAGTCATCATCATAACAGTCATACGAAATCAACCTTCCTCAATTAGCAGTTCACTAGCCTAAGGTTTCCAAACTTAATGGCGATAGCCCAAAGTAAGCTAAACCTAGGGTTTAGGTACTTTATCAGGGCTCAACCACTATTAGGGTTAGGGCTTCCCTACACATAGCAGAAAACATACTACACTACTCTTGCCTTGCCGACGGCAGCAGTACTGTTTCTCCCCACCTGAACAGTCGACACGCAGATCCACGCGATCACCGGCTCGCTCCTCCAAGCTTGAATCCCTAACACGCGTTCTTCGTGTTCTTGGCATTATTCGAGTCTTTACCTTCTCTTTGATCTTTTGGGCTTACCCTAGGGCTAACACTATTGTGCATGTGTTGTGCTCGTGATTAGGGTAAAGTTCGTGCTCGCGATGGTGCGAGGCTTGAAGCTGAGGCCGTAGTTGAGGGGCTGTTTGGAGCTGCCATAGGAGGGTGCCTGCGAGCTTGAGGAAGGAGGAGCAACCGGTGATTGCCTAGATTTGTGTGTCGACTGTTCAAGTGGGGAGAAAGAGTATTGCTGCCGTTGGGAAGGCAAGAGTAGTGTAGTATGTTTCTGCTGTGTGTAGGGAAGCCCTAACCCTACTAGTGGTTGAGCCCTGATAAAGTACCTAAACCCTAGGTTTTGCTTACTTTGGGCTATCGCCGTGAAGTTTGGAAACCCTAGGCTAGTAAACTGTTGATTAAGGATGTTTGACTTCGTATGATTGTATGCTGCTGCTTGGTATGTGATATGCTGTTATATGCTATAGTTGATGTTATTGCTGCTGTTAGTATGCTGTATGCTGTACTGTTGAGCGTTGTGGCGGAATACCGTAGAATTAAGTTTGGCTGTGTGCCGTGTAGCTGTCGGGTTGATACCGTGGATGGTGCTGTTGCTATTATGCTGACTTCTTGAGGCTGTGGCCGTGTTTGTTTGAGCAGTGGCTCGTGGACGCGTGGCGTCGAGGCTGTGGCCGTGTGGATGCAGTGGCATCGTGTTGTTTCTGATTGAGAGCTTAGGCGTGAGATCTGGTATCAAGCCCGTTGAGGATGTTTGCTGCATATCATCATTAGCTGCCAAGTGGCGAGGCCGTATGACAGGTAGTATGGGCTGCTAGAGTCATACAAGGTTAGCTGTACCTGAGTGCGGATATGGAAAGTAGATGGGGCGGTCAAGTGAGTGGCCTTGGGGATGTTGCCGGTCTCGGGAATAGTTTACAGTGACCGATGAGGTAGCTCCTATCCTGTCGTGATGGCCGATCTAGTCCGGTTTGCCTGAATAATCCCAGAGCTTTCCAGTTGGTGACGGTGAGCGGTTCGGTTTCTTGGACAAGCTAACTCCATTCCGACACAGAACCTGTTCCGGTGTGGACTTGTTCGGGTGTGGAACCGTTCCAATTGGGAACCTACATAAGTGCGTTTTTCGGCCGACATGCTACATGGGATTAGTATCCCGGTCTAGAGGATTGATCTGAGTGTGAGACTCATGGGATGGATGTCTGTTGCATTTGTTGTCTCGAGAGATGTGTGATGGAATGCAGTAAATGTTATAAATGTGATATCTGTTATATGTACCTGTTATGTGTTTACTGCATTACTACTGTTTTCCGACTTTATGATGTGCTGTATTTCTTATCTCCCTTCTGTTTTCCCTTGTTGTCTGTTATGTGATCGCTTGAAGACGACGAGCCAGCGGAGATTCAGCATAGACCCGAGGCTTCACCCGTTCCTCACGGGGGCACCGCGGATGCCGGTGCTGGGCAATATTGAGATCGTGTACCATGATGAGAGGGGATGGCGGGTAGACCCCTCTACCTTTTTGGTGGTGTACATAAGACCCTTTAGTGTGATCTTTCGGAGCGGCACGCCTCCTTATGTGGATATCATCGGCCCCTACCGCATGTACCAGTTTCTACCTTTCCCGAGGATGTGGCGACCTTCGAGGCAAAGGGAGCGAGACTACACGTGGGTAGCACCCCAGTCTTCGGTCGTGACCAGCAGGAGAGGTTACGTCTACCGCAGGAGGACTGAGCAGTACCTGAGGACCTACCGCAGGCGGAGGATCGTGGTCTCCAGTTATTCGTCAGAGTACGAGCCTATTGTGCGGTACAGGCGTACTCATGGCGAGGGTCAAGGTAGCTCAGGACCTCCTCACCACTGATGGTGAGAGCTTGCCAATGCGTCCTAGGGAGTGAGCCGAGAGTTTCTTATGTATCTTTTGAGCGGGGACGGGGGTTTGCTGGTGAGCTCCGAGAGTTTTATTTTGCTTTTGATGTATTTTGGTTTTACCTTCAGGATGTATATGTATGTACAGTGCCTTACTGATGGGGCTAAGTTATGTATGTTATCGTAGTGTTATGTTATATTGCGCTTCTACTCTGATCACTTTTCTATGCTTGCCGTTTTGTTTGCTTTCTTTCGCATCGCTGTTTGTTTACCACACTATCGCTTTATATACGGCTAGGCATAGATAATAATAATAAGAGGAGGTTGGGACTAATGGGAAGGTTTCATAGGTATGGGGTCGTCTCAGCGTACAACTTGGACGGCCTGTGGAGCCTGATGAGCTCTTCTTGGCAACTCACAAGAGGAAGTCCGACGATTAGGTTAGTAGTCGCTCTCAAAGAACATATGTAAGCTTTTTTCAAAGTTCCAATTTGTTACAATTTTGGTGCTTTTTTTTTTTTTTTTTTCATTTTCGGTTTCTAATTTGTTAAATGGTTATTTTTCCTGATTAATTAGTTGAGAATTTTAATTTAGAGCTATCATTCTGGCAATGCTACACTAACCAAAAAATAATATCTTGCTTTCTTATTGATTATTGATTGATTCACTTAACTGGGAGAACTATTCTCCACCATTGAATTTTTTTTCTTTGGCTCCATCAGATCCTACAAAAACATACCAAATGATTAATACATCAACTTAGATAATATGACAGTGATTGGGTAGAGCTTTGTTTCAAATATGAAAAATATAAGGGTGCTTCGATGCTTAACAAGTTCACATGCAACAAGAGCTATGAGTGAATTTTCACATAATATAAAGTAGAGTTAAAATAATATATAGCTCAACACTGAAATGAAAGTCTTGCAACTCTATGCATAAGCTAAAATTTTCTTAGTATAGTTGAAACTAAATGTCTGAGCAAACAATAGATTTTATTCCTTAGTGTATATTGGAATGCTTTTGTTATCTTTTCCAATTTGAAGTAGCTTGCTTATGTAAAATTTGGCATGCTCCTCTTCAATTTGGTTTTTGTATTGGTAGTTTGGTGGCTGCCGCACTGTGCTTAATTTGTATTGGTTGTGATTTTTTTATGTATGAAGTAGGGGTGTATTCACTAGTCATCTTGAGTGTATGTTGTTTCTGTTTGAAAACGTGAGGTCCTCTTTTTGCTTTGGCTTTTGAATTGCTTTGTATTAGGAGTACTCTTCCAAAAGCTGCAAATTGAAAGTGAAACAAGTTCTGAAATTCAATTTTTCGTTAATTTTAACTGGTAGCTGAGTTTGAAATGATATAGTAGCTGATTTATGTTTTCTTTTGACCAGGACTCCTATCAACAACGCTTCAACCAGATTCAGACGCAGGTTGAGTCCTCTACGAGTGGGTCGCAAGAGCTTGATGGGGCAAGGATGCTTGAATTATGGAAAGAGGTTGCTGGGGGAAAGACTCGAGGCCAATGTTATGGCATCGCAGACTTGTCTTCGAACATACGACGTGGTATATCGTCTATGACTCAGGAGTCCTGGGCACCTTCTAGTCCCAGTGACGAGGATGAGGGAGAGAGGGCTGCTCGAGCTGAGGATAGAGCCTCCAGAGTTGAGGAGAAGGCCGCTAGTGCTGAGGTGCGCTATGATAACTTGGAGGACCAATTTCGCACTATGATGGAACGCATGGCAGCTCTGGAGCACAAGTTGCGGCGTGCTTCCTGTGGTGCGAGTCAGTCTCGTCGTCATCCTGATTACTACGATGATCTTAACGATCATTCGTAGGACGAGGCGTCACCATATGGTCGACGTCGCTGATGTTTTATTTCACTAAGTTTAGATATTTTCCATTTAGTTTAATGTTACCCTTGTAGTTTTTGTTTTGGCTATTGTACTTGTCACTTTTATGGCAGACATAACAAAATGGAAATTTGAGAATGCTGGTAGTGTCTGTTACAAAGGATTATATTGTGGGGGATTTTTTTTGCCAGTATTGGAATACATCATTGAGTTTGCTGTTTACAAAGGTTATTTTGCACATTAGTGTTCAGGTAGCTTAAAAAAAAAAAAAAAAAAAAAAAAAAAAAAAAAAAAAAAAAAAAACCAAGGTTATGTCGGCTAGGCCAACGCTACCAGAATAAAGTAGCGTCTGGAGGACAGAAAAATAACCGACGCTAACTTTAGCGTCGGCTTTGGGACGCTACATAGCATAGTGAGGACGACGCTAAATTAGCGTCAGTCATTTTTCGCATCAGCTTCAAATGGAGTTAGCGTCGACATAACGTGGGCTTGGCCGACGCTAATTAGCGTTAATTAGAGTCGGCCTTGACTAGGCCGACACAAAATATTTGCTTCGATAAAGTTAGCGTCCGTCCCTACACCGACTCAAATCCAACGCTAAAATAGCCATTAGCCTCGGTTTTTCCATTTTAGCGTGGGCTTTTGGCCGACGCTAAAAGCTGTTTTTCTTGTAGTGTAGAGGCCATGAGATCTGATATTGATTCCATGTACACTAATCAAGTTTGGAACTTGGTTGAACCACCAGAAGGGGTAAAACCTATAGGGTGCAAGTCGGTTTTCAAAAAGAAAACTGACATAGATGGTAATGTACATACTACAAAGCACAATTGGTTGCTAAGGGTTTCAAACAAATTCATGGCATAGACTATGATGAAACCTTTTCACCGGTTGCAATGCTTAAATCCGTTCGAATCTTGCTTGCTATTGCAGCACACCAGGATTATGAAATCTGGCAAATGGATGTCAAGACCGCTTTACTTAATGGAAATCTACTTGAGGATGTGTACATGACACAACCTGAGGGTTTTGCCACTCTGGAGAATGCTGGAAAGGTGTGAAATTACAACGACCCATTTATGGATTGAAGCAAGATTCCAGAAGCTGGAATCTTCGTTTTGATGATGTTGTAAGACAGTTTGGATTCATCAAAAATGAAGATGAACTTTGTGTCTACAAGAAGGTTAGTGGGAGCATTGTTATCTTTCTTGTACTGCATGTGGAGGACATACTACTTATTGGAAATGACATCCCTACCCTAAAAAATGTAAAGACATGGTTAGGGAATTGCTTCTCCATCAAAGACTTTGGCGAGGCTACCAATGTGTTAGGTATCAGAATCTATAGAGATAGATCATTGAGACTTCTTGGCCTAAGTCAGAGTACATAAATAGACAAGGTGTTAAAACGGTTTAACATGAATGAATCCAAGAAAGGACTCTTGCCCATGTCACATGGTATATGCCTTTCAAAGGCACAATCCCCTTCAAATCATGAAGAGAGGGATGCATGAGTAAGATTCCGTATGCATCTACAATCGGATCTATTATGTATGCCATGTTATTTACTGGACCGGATGTCTCGTATGCTTTAAGCATAACGAGCAGGTGCCAGTCTGATTCTGGTGAGAGTCACTGGACTGCTGTCTGAAGGAACCTGTTTGAAACACAAGAAGGGGAGTTGAATTGTGTTGCTTAAGTTTTTAAAACTTTTCGCAAGTAGATATATATGTTTTCGCAAGGTTGGATGATTAAACGATTAAAGGACGCTAGAGGCGTTTCCAAACTCCGGTTGGACACTCGCTAGTCCGATTAAGATAAAGAGACAAGCGTAATAAGAAAACAATTCAAACCCAAAACGTTAGTAAGAAAATAAACTAAAGCAAAGCTAAGGGAAAGAAAAGAACACAGAGATGTTATCCTGGTTCATTATTCACCAAAGAGCTACGTCCAGTCCTCTCTACTTGAGAGCTTTATCCACTATAACAAAAACCCTTTGCTACAAGTATTCAACACCTCTTCAGGCAAGTATTCTACACCTCTTCAGGTACTCTAAGTATTCTTTCTACACAAGCCTCTTCAGGCTGAACCAACAAGGTTATGAAAAGAGTTTTGTTCTACTAACTCACTAAGTGTGAGAATTCGAAACTAAAGCTTAGAACTCTTGAACAATACTCTACGCAAAGAGTGATATGAAAATAAGGATCAGAGTTTGCTTTTCAAGCTTAGATGTTTTTCTCTTTGATTGCTTTGTGTGCTTGTATATCTCTTGTGCAATGTTTGCTTTGCGTTATTCTTATCGTCGTCGTCACTTTGAATCTTCAAGAACAGAGGTATTTATAGCAAGCTTTGATCTTGATCAACTAGGTCTTCAACGGATGGAAAAGGATCCGTTCTGATGAGCATTGAATGCGTTAGACGATTGAGTCTGATAACTTCCTTGAAGCTTCTGATCAGCAAAGTAGACTATCAGGTTGATAGTTAGAATTGGGACTGACGTATCCTCTTTGTAATCGAAAGTTGCCTTTTGTCTTTCTCAAAGGATAAGGTCAACTTCTTTAAGTGTCAGGGACAGTCTGGCTTTTGCTTTTGTTTGAATTGAGTATTACAAGGAATGTTTGTTCGAAGGATATAACCTTTTTACAAGGAATAATAAATTCAAAACCTTTACAGATGTATTCGCGCTTAAAATAAATAAAGCATTATTGGACAAGAACAAATATAAAATGACAGGAAGAGTCTTTGGACTCAAGATACTATTGTTCCAGCATATTATCGTCCAGTCTGAGTAAGGATGTAAACCACTTTGGAGGTTGGACGAGTGAAAGTCTTTGGACTTTAGATAGTCTTTGGACTTATATAAATTTTATCCTGCACACTTAAGATAAATCGTTAGTCCACAAGAAATCTTTGTTCTTCTTAAATTAGTCCTTTGTTAACATCAAAACTTAAGGGATTACTTGAACCATAACCATTTTGGTTCCAACAATCTCCCCCTTTTTGATGATGACAAAACATACTAATTTGATTGAACAAAGAGTCCTAGAGAGCTGAAAAGCTCCCCCTAAGGCAAATATTCTAAACATTTAAAGCATGTAAGACAGAGCAATCAATTAAGCATATATAACAAAACATATAAAGAATATGCAATCAAGATATACTAAGCACTGCATTGTTTGCTTCGATGGACCGTTTGACGAATTCTTGAAACTCCGGAGGAATAGTAAAGACAGAACTTTCAGCTGTGGCCTTAGTTGCATCCACATTTCCCTGATCAGGAACTACACTGAGAGCCTGAGAAGGAGATGGATCAGCAGGATGGACCACTGAGAGAGGGATAGGTTGAGACTTAGACGGGGCTGAGTCTTCCACTTGTTCCATGTCCTCAGCATGAGTTTCAGGAGACTGGTCCTCATAGATGATCTCGGTGTCCCCAGTTTCTTCAGGAATAACTGGTTTTGGGGGGCAGGTGGAGGAGCTTCAGGATCAATGACAGGTTTGGGTGGAGGTGGTAGCACATCAAGTATGATCTCAGCACATCATATCTATTTTCTCTCCATCTTGGGGCAGGGTCTGGAAGCACATCCCTTGGATACAATGGTATACCAAAGATGTCGTCCAAGATCAGAAAGTCAGCATCAGAGATTCGATATTGTCTTGGGTAGACACGAACCTTCTACTTATCATCGATAGAGAGACCAGACGATGATGCTTCATGAGAGCATCTCCAAATAAAGTTCTCTCAGTAAACCCGTGCATGGGGTTCAAACCTTTTCATAGGATCCTTCTGCCAGATGTGAGCCAATTCTGCTGAATCATTTCTTGGCCTCATCCAGAAAAGAAGATCAAAAATATGCCTGTAGGCCAGCGTCCAAGTTTCAAGCTTTTTGTGTCCATCCTTATTCTTGTTTGGGTCCAATATTGGAATCCTTGGACAATCTCTAGGAGAAACAACTCCTACTCTAGTTTATGAGCTTCTGGCCCAAAACTTCTTGGGCAAATTGTGATGGATCTTGGCCTCTTTGGACATGTCACACTCTTTCCTGACAGCGTAGTATGGAAGAAAGTCGCGAACATCAGAATATTCCTTCCAGGCTTTGGGATAGCTTGGAATGAATTTGACGTCTTGATCAAGAAAGATGTTTGGCAGACCATATGTTCTCGATCTTCTCTCGTACTTAGTTTTGTAACCTTTCTTCTTCTCTTTCAGAATCACTACGTGTCGTTTGACATTGTAATGACACCACTGGAAGGCTTTCTCCTTGACGAGATTTGGATAGACTTTCTTTGGAGGAAACTTCTTCTTCTCAAGACAAACAACCAGGGGTCCAAGAGCAGTGTACAATTGAGTTGCCAAAGGTTCAGCAGATGTGTGTGGAATGGGGTAGTAGCCATGTTCAGGGGGTGGACCAGAGGGGTTTGGAGGTGGTGTGGAAGGTGTTTCGTATTGGTATTCTGGTGGTGGTATAGGGCTTTTGGGATGTTGAGAGGTAGAGGGGGTGAGTGTCTAAGGACAGGGAACCTTCGTTGGACGTCAGCCCAATTGGAGCTTTCGTTTCTAAAGGTAATTCTTGGAAAGCGTTTGTAGTTTCTTTTTGGGTAAAACATTCTGGGGTAAGGGGCACCATAGGGTTGAAAGGGGTGATCTCCCCATGGTGTGAGCCAGTCTTGAGGTTCGGATGGTGAGGGTAGGATTTGTGTGTGTGGTGAAGAGGGTAAGGATGGTTGAGAGTCTAAGGTCAGATCTTCAACCTCAAGGGGTTTCTCAATAGTAGAAGTAAAAACTGAACTAGACTGAGGTTCAATATTACCTTTAGATTTAGCTTTTGTGGACCTTGCTCTTATTGGAACGGGCTTAGGCCGAGAGGCCTCAGAAGTGGATTCCTTCCTTGGACCTTTGATCACCCTAGAGATAGGTTGATCATCTTCTTCTTCCTCATCAATAGAAGCTAGAACCAGCTTCCTTTTTCTTGATGGTTGGACGATAGGCTTTGGACGAGTAGGCTCAGTTAAGCGTCCAGCAGAGACTTGTTGGATAGACGCTTCGTCAGATCCTTGCGTCTGAGCACCCTTCAGCTTTTCTTGTTTGGACTTCTTGAAACAGTCTAGTTGTATCATCACCAAGCTTTGTTTGCTGAACTCAGGTTGATGCACTCGATCTATTCCATGAATACCATAGTATTTGTTCCTCTGTTCTGGAGACAAGTAAATGAGATCCTCATAGACCATGAATTTGTTAAAGATCCTTGAGAGAAGGGCAGCATAGATAATAGAGGTGTTCTTCCCAGAACCTTCAATGGTATATTTTAAGAATGCGAAGAGAAGGTGTGGAAGATTTATCTGCCTTTCCAGAATCAGATGAATAAGATAGAATTGATGAGCCTTAGAAACATTATCCTTCGACCCAGCTTTGTGAAGGATAGCCTTGTTCCAAATCTGATGAAGAACCCTAGCTTTGTCAGTCATCCTTGAGGCTATGAGCTTATCTGACAAGTTCTTCAAAAGACATTCTTTGATGGCTTCAGCACCTCCTATTTCTTCTTCCCATTTGTCTTCACAAGTGATTCTCGATTGAGCACACCCAATGGCGTTGGAAATAGTAGCTTTAGACACGATAACCTTGGTGTCAATCACCTTGTTGTGTATTTCCCTTGCAGAAACAATAGGGTTTGTCCAGAACTCCCTAACTAGAGCAGGGTAGCTGACAAGTGAACCCTCAAAGAAACTCGACCATCCAGCGGCATGAATGTTTGGGAGGATATCTATCCCATTATCAGCAAGAAACTGTAAGTTGAACTTGAACTCTACCAGAACATCAGCGGTTTGAGCATCAAAGGTCTTTCCTTTGCTCTTAGCAGCAGCAGCGGATGAAGTTGCCATTGTTTCAAAAAAGAGATTTTTGAAAAGAGGGATTTTCGGAAAGAGAGGTTTTTCACCGAAGAAGATTGAAGATGAAAGGTGAAAGCTTTGTAAAGATTGAATCTTTAACAAGTTTTGGGTTTTAAAGAGAAGACGAAAACGTTTCGTATTGCAAAGAAGAGAGAGGGTTGCGAAACGACGTGCATTAAATGACTGCCACACGTTCCAGTCCTTGAAACCGTAAAAAGCAGTTTTTGAAATTAATTGAAAACTAAATTGACTCGGTTAAGGGAATGAGACTTAATATTTCACTCGACAAAGATTTAGTTCAATTAATGCATTAGATGAGGAAGGAATATTTATTGGACGAGCATATGTTGGACTAATGCAAATATTGGACGTATGCATTGGACTCTCATTTAATCAATGAAATGCATGTTCAGATATTTTCTTATGAATGTGAACCTATCTTCAGCTAAAGGTTTGGTGAAAATATCTCCCCATTGATGGTCAGTATCAACAAATTGAATATCAATTACTCCTTTTTTCACATAGACTTTAATGAAATGATGCTTGATTTCTATATGCTTTGCTCTAGAATGCAATATAGGGTTTTTAGACAAGTTAATTGCAGCAGTGTTATCGCACATGATTGGAATGTTACTTATAAACACGTTGTAGTCTTCCAACTGATGTTTAATCCAAAGCAGTTGTGAGCAGCAACTAGCAGCAGCAATGTACTCAGCTTCAGCTATTGATAGAGCAATTGTGCTTTGCCTTTTGCTTGACCATGAGACTAGATTGGCTCCAATGAAGTGACAACCTCCACTGGTGCTTTTTCTTTCTATTCTGTCTCCAGCATAGTCAGCAGCACAAAATCCAACTAATCTGTATTCATCAAATTTCTTATACAAAAGGCCAAGATTAGTAGAACCTTTGAGATATCTAAAGATTCTTTTAACTGCTAAGAGATGAGACTCTCTTGGATCAGATTGAAATCGAGCGTATAGACAAACACTAAACATAAGATCTGGTCTAAACGCAGTTAGATATAAGAGGGAACCAATCATACCTCTATATACCATTTGGTCTAACTTTTTATCTTTATCATCCTTGTTTAGTACGGAAGTTGGATGCATTAGGGTGTTCATTGGTTTGCAATCGTCCAACTTGAAGCGTTTCAGAAGCTCCTTTGTGTACTTCGTCTGATGAATGTACACTCCATCTGTTGTTTGTTTTACTTGAAGTCCGAGGAAGAATTTTAATTCTCCCATCATGCTCATTTCAAATTCTTTTTGCATTAAATCAGAAAACTCTTGACAAAGAGATTCATCAGTTGCACCAAATATTATATCATAAACGTAAATTTGAGCAACAATAAAATCCTTTTTACTTGATTTTCTAAAAAAAGTTGTGTCCACTTTTCCTCTTGAGAAACCATTCTCCACTAGGAAAGTGCTGAGTCTCTCATACCAAGCTCTAGGAGCTTGTTTGAGTCCATATAAAGCTTTCTTAAGCTTATATACATGCTCAGGACGGTTTTGATCTTCAAAACCAAGTGGTTGAACAACATAAACTTCTTCATTAATGAAACCATTTAAGAAAGCACTTTTTACATCCATTTGATAAAGCATGATGTTATGATGTGCAGCATATGAAAGTAAAATGCGTATAGCTTCTAATCTACCTATTGGAGCAAAAGTTTCAGTGTAGTCAATACCTTCCTCTTGAGAATAGCCTTGAGCAACTAACCTTGCTTTATTTCTCGCAACTTTACCATCCTCGTCCAGCTTGTTACAATAGACCCACTTTGTTCCAATGACAGACTTATCCTTTGGCAAAGAGACCAGCGTCCAAACGTCACTATGTTGGAACTGATTGAGCTCTTCTTGCATAGCGAGGATCCAACACTCATCCATCAAGGCTTCGTCCACAGACTTTGGTTCCACTTTAGAGATGAAGGCTGAGTCAGCTTGCTCTTTGAAGGTTGACCTTGTCCGGACTTTATCATTTGGTTTGCCAATGATTTGATCGTCAGGGTGATAAGTCCTGAATTGCCACGAACGAGGGGTGTTGACAACTTGCTGAGATGATGAAGCGTCCTGAGTTGCGTCTGATACTTCGTCTTTGTTAGGTGTTGGACGATCTTCTGTATCGTTTAGATTCAGATCTGCAAAAGAATCATTTAGCTATGATAATCTCTTATCAGGCTGTTTGTCATCGAACTTAACATGGATGGATTCTTCAACAATCAATGTTCTAGAGTTATAGACTCTAAAAGCTTTGGACGTTTTAGAGTATCCTAACAACATTCCATTATCTACTTTGGCATCAAACTTACCAAGTTGATCCTTAGTATTTAAAATAAAACATTGACATCCGAAGGGGTGGAAATAAGAAATGTTGGGTTTGCGTCCTTTCCACAATTCAGAAGGAGTCTTATTTAAGATTGGTCTTATGTATATTCTGTTTTGAATGTAGCATGCAGTATTTACAGCTTCAGCCCAGAAGTGTTTAGGAACGGAATTATCACTGAGCATTGCCCTGCCATCTCTTGAAGAGATCGGTTCTTTCTCTTAGCAACACCATTCTGTTGTGGTGTTCTAGGGGCAGAGAAATTGTGATGAATACCACTTTCATCACAGAACCTTTGGAAAAACTCATTTTCAAATTCGCCTCCATGATCACTTCTGATTGAGCTTATAGATATGCCTTTTTCATTCTGGACGCGCTTACAGAATATAGTAAATACCTTCATAGACTCATCCTTGTGAGCAAGGAACTTAACCCATGTCCATCTACTATAGTTGTCTAATATGACAAGCCCATATTTCTTACCACTGGCAGAAGCAGTTCTTGTTGGACCAAACAAATCAAGATGCAGCTGCCCTAGTGCTCTTGAAGTACTAACAATGTTCTTGGACTCAAAAGAGTTCTTAACTTGTTTTCCTTTTTGACATGCGTCACAGAGAGTGTCCAGTCTATACACGATCTTTGGTAGACCTCTTATGAGGTTATGCTTATTAAGTCTTGAGATTAATCTCAGACTTGCATGACCAAGTCTTTTGTGCCAAATCCATCTCTCATCTTCAACAGACACTAGGCATCATACACTTTGATTTGAGAGTTCCCCCAAGTTAATCTTATAAAAATTATTTTGCCTCTTGGCAGTGAATAAGATGGACCCATCAGGGTTCTTGACTATACATTCACCTTTATTGAAGGAAACATCAGACTCACTATTACATAATTGACTTATGCTAAGCAAGTTGTGTTTTAATCCTTCAACCAGAAGAACATTATCAATAGAAGGCAAAGGATGCTTACCAATCTTACCAATTTCAACTATCTTCCCTTTCTGGTTGCCTCCAAAGGTGACCCATCCACCAGTCTTTTCACGTAGTTCTTGGAACATACACCTTTCTCCCGTCTTGTGACATGAGCATCCACTATCCAAGTACCAGGACTGGGGTTTTCTTTGTGTTGCTAAGCAAATCTGCAACAGCGATTATCATGGTCTTAGGTACCCAGATAGACTTGGGTCCTTTTTGGTTAGTTTGTGGTCTTCGTCCATGCATTTTGGTTTTCTTTTTGTGTATGCATTTCGAAGAGATATGCTCACTCTTTCCACATAAATTACAATAAGTATTGGATAAATGCTTTTTGTTTTCTTTTTGCTTACCATAAGATTGAAAGGTCTTATGATATTTATTGGACCTTGATACTTTCTGAGAAGCTTCTTGTTTCTCAGAGTCATAGCCTAGGCCAGACTTATCGTGAGGTGATTTTGAATACCTCAATATCAAGTTTAGCTTCTCTGAACCTCCAACAAGCTTTGATACGGTTTTGGTTAGGCCAGATACCTCTTGTTTCAGTCCAGTTACCTCGTGAGGTTCATTGGACCCAGAGGTGAGTCTGTTAGTTAGACTGACATTCTCAGCTTTCAGCTTATTGTTTTCTTCAATGAGCTGCTTGTTTTGTTTGTTGGAATATTTTAACTCTTTGTTTACTTTTGAAAACTTCTTTTTAAGCATAATATATTGATGATGCAATAAAGAAGAATCATTAAGCAGTTCATCATATGCTTCTTGAAGAGAATCATAAACAGATACCTCTTCTTCTTCAGATTCAGCGTCTGAGGTGTTTGCCACTAGACAGAAGTTTGAGGCAGACAGACTCCTTGGACTGAACAGTTGTTCTAATGCGTCCAGCTTCTCCTTGGCAGTTTGGAAATGCAAGACCATCTCCAGTCTCGTCCGATCAAGAGCATTGATGAGACACCAGTTGGCATGAGCATTCAGCGAATATCGTCTAATATCCTCATTCGTCCAGTCAACTTCAGGTTTGGATGCTGTTGAGCCGTCCTCAAGAGTTGTTGTTGGACGATGATCTCCATTGGTGAATATGTTCCATAACTCATAACTTTGAGCTTGGACGTATATTTGAAAAACTGACTTCCAATAAGGATAGTCCGTTCCTGTAAAGATGGGTGGAATATTCCATCCTCTTTCAGAGGTAGCCTCCTGAGTTCTTTCTTCGGGAACAACAAGTTGTTCATCATCCGAAGAGTCTTCATTCTGATTATTGGACCAAAGGCATAAGTTAGCCTCCTCATTTGTTTCTTCTTCTTCTTCAAACGAGTTGAGATCCTCCCAAGTCACCATGAAGTTCTTTTTCTTATTTTTGAAGAACTTCTTTTTGTCCTTTCACATATGACAGTCAGCTTTGAAGTGGCCTGGCTTGTTCACTCGAAACAGACCAGCTGATTTTTGCCTTTTGGTTCAGCGTGATCTTTTGAGTTTTTCTTTTGGAATGGCCTTCTTTTCATTCGATTTTTCTTTCTCCACATGTTTTGAATCTTTCTGGAGATGAAGGATAGTTCATCGTCATCTGATACTTCGTTATCAGACTGATCAACGTCATCACTAGACTCATTAGCTTTTAGAGCTTTTGAGTTGTTGGACTTTTGAGCTTTCAAGGCAATCCCTTTATTTTTCTTTCCAGGATTGTCAAGATCAAGCTCCTGCTCATGAACTTGAAATATTCCAACCAGATCATCCAGAGTCAAAGTAGAGAGGTCTTTGGCCTGGGTGATTGCAGTAATAAGTAGTCTCCATTTCTTAGGCAGGCTCTTAAGAATTTTAGTGACATTCTCCTTGGTAGTGTAGACTTTCCCAAGGGACTTTAAGTTGTTGATGATCGTCTAGAAACGACCCATCATGTCCAGAATGGACTCTCCTTTGGCCATGGTGAACAGCTCATATTGACCAACCAGCATGATGATTTTTGAATCTTTTACCTTAGTGGTCCCCTCATGCAGATTTGATAAGGTATCCTAGATTTGCTTTGCTAATTAACATGCGTAAATCTTCTGAAATTCATCAGGACTAATAGCACACATTAAAGCATATTTGGCTTTATGATTTTGCTCCATCTTGGCTCGCTCAGCATTAGTCCAGTCATCTTCTCCTTTGTTTGTCCCATCAGAGATGAGACACACATTTGGACCATTTGTGATTCTGGCCCAGAGAGCAGGGTTTGTACTTAAGATGAAACCTTTGAATCTTTCCTTCCAGTACAGGTAGTGGGTTCCGTTGAAGAACGGAGGTCTGGTCATGGATGTGCCTTCCATAACAGGTTGACTCCCGCTTGGCATACCTGGTCCTGCCACATCTACTATAGGATCTTTTCCTCTACACGGCTAAGTGCTCAACCCAGAGGTTGAGCTCTAATACCAATTGAAGGAACCTATTTGAAACACAAGAAGGGGGGTTGAATTGTGTTTCTTAAGTTTTTAAAACTTTTGGCAAGCAGATATATATGTTTTCGCAAGGTTGGACGATTAAACGATTAAAGGACGCTAGAGGCGTTTCCAAACTCCAGTTGGACGCTCGCTAGTCCGATTAAGATAAAGATACAAGCGTAATAAGAAAACAATTCAATACCAAAATGTTAGTAAGAAAATAAACTAAAGCGAAGATAAGGGAAAGAAAAGAACACAGAGATGTTATCCTGGTTCACTCTTCACCAAAGAGCTACGTCCAGTCCTCTCTACTTGAGAGATTTATCCACTATAACAAAAACCCTTTGTTAAAAGTATTCAACACGTCTTCAGGCAAGTATTCAACACCTCTTCAGGTAATCTAAGTATTCTTTCTCCACAAGCCTCTTCAGGCTCAACCAACAAGGTTATGAAAAGAGTTTTGTTCTACTAACACGCTAAGTGTGAGAATTTGAAACTAAAGCTTAGAACTCTTGAACAATACTCTACACAGAGAGTGATATGAAAATAAGGATCAGAGTTTGCTTTTCTAGTTTAGATGTTTTTCTCTTTGATTGCTTTGTGTGCTTGTATATCTCTTGTGCAATGTTTGCTTTACGTTATTCTTATCATCGTCATCACTTTGCAACTTCAAGAACAGAGGTATTTATAGCAAGCTTTGATCTTGATCAACTAAGTCTTCAATGGATGGTAAATGATTCGTTCTGATGAGCATTGAATGCGTTAGACCGTTGAGTGTGATAACTTCCTTAAAGCTTCTGATCAGCAAAGTAGACTATTAGGTTGATAGCTAGAATTGGGACTGACATATCCTCTTTGTAATCGTAAGTTGCCTTTTGTCTTTCTCAAAGGAGAAGGTCAACTTCTTTAAGTGTCAGGGACAGTCTGGCTTTTGCTTTTGTTTGAATTGAGTATTACAAGGAATGTTAGTCTGAAGGATATAATCTTTTTACAAGGAATAATAAATTCAAAACCTTTACAGATGTATTCGCGCTTAAAATAAATAAAGCATTATTGGACTATAACGAATACAAAATGATAGGAAGAGTCTTTGGACTCAAGATACTATAGTTCCAACATATTATCGTCCAGTCTGAGTAAGGATGTAAACCACTTTGGAGGTTGAACGAGTGAAAGTCTTTGGACTTTAGATAGTCTTTGGACTTATATAAATTTTATCCTGCACACTTAAGATAAATTGTTAGTCCACAACAAATCTTTGTTCTTCTTAAATTAGTCCTTTATTAACATCAAAACTTAAGGGATTACTTGGACCATAACCACTTTGGTTCCAACACTGTCAAGAATATCCTCAAGTACTTGAGAAGAACTAAGGATATATTCTTGATCTATGGAGGTGAGGAAGATCTCGTTGTAAAGGGTTACACCGATGCTAGCTTCCAAACCGATAAGGATGATTCCAGATCGCAGTCTGGTTTTGTGTTTTGCCTGAATGGTGGCGCTGTGAGCTAGAAGAGTTCAAAGCAAGAGACAGTTGTTGATTCTACCACAGAGGCTGAGTATATTGTTGCCTCCAATGCAGCAAAGGAGGCTGTTTGGATCAAGCAGTTCATTTCTTAGCTTGGTATTGTTCCTAGCATTGTGGATCCCATTGATCTTTATTGTGATAACAATGGAGCCATTGCACAAGACAAGGAACCTAGATCTCACCAGCGATCCAAACATATACTTAGGCGCTTCCATCTTATTCGAGAGATTATCAATAGAGGAGATGTGAAGATATGCAGAGTACCAACACTTGACAATGTCGCTGACCCACTTACGAAACTTCTTGCTCAGCAGAAGCATGATGGTCACACTAGGTCGATGGGTATTAGGTTTATGCCTGATTGGCTCTAGTGCTAGTGGGAGATTGTTGGTGCAAGCCCTAGAGGCCATTAGTCTTCTTTGAGATTTACAATTGTATCATGACTAGGCATTTCAGTTTATACTATTAATTGTTTAAATGAAGTAAAATCCTTAGAATAGTTATTTCAGTTCAATAGAACATCAAGTGCATGACTTGATCGTGAGAGCCTATTGAACAATTAAAATACTATTCTTAAAGTATCTGTATTCAAGTATTATTGTTAATTAGGACGACAATAATACATCGAGACTATTATGTGGGTAGACTGATGACCACATCTCACGGGTCATGGATATGAGATATCAAGTCTTCATATAGGTATAAATATTAGAGTAATATTTATACTGGATTGACCCACTATGAGAAAGCTGGATAATA
This sequence comes from Ammopiptanthus mongolicus, assembly GCA_039655645.1. Classification (NCBI taxonomy): domain Eukaryota; kingdom Viridiplantae; phylum Streptophyta; class Magnoliopsida; order Fabales; family Fabaceae; genus Ammopiptanthus; species Ammopiptanthus mongolicus. Next base: position 63,543,821 of record CM077347.1, on the reverse strand, counting down.
GTTATGTAAGTGTCATAAGCGCTTCTCATGGTAACCAAAGTGAAGTAGTCCTTCGACCTAAAGTCACTACGATTCCTATATGAGGAGTTGTAGACTTTAATGCTACCAAACGTCATCCATAACAGAATGATCATAAAGATAGTTGTTGGGCCTACAATGAATCATGTTGAGAGATGTGAGTGATCTAGACAGGATTCGTCCCTCCTACATAACAGGAGTAATTTAATGGGCATCTCAATAGAGCGAGATGTGAAAGTGCAAGACCATGCTACATTGGGCCAGTATGAGATATTGGGCCCATTTGTGATTACACGTCTACTCGAGAATTGAGAAATAAATAATTGAACTTAACAAGGATGACACATTTATGCCTTGTGTTCAATTAAGACATATGGACGAAGGGACATTTACTACACGGTTATTTTGGTTACCGTAAGGTATATATCGTATCATCGATATTCTCACTAATTGGGTAACGATAATGTATTTCTAGATGCCTCTCATTGTTTATAATATTAAATGTGATTTAATATTATTGCCAATTTATTGAGAACCTATAGGGTCACACGCATAGAGCAAATAGTCGAAGAATGAATTAATTTATTAAATATGATTTAATAATATTAATTATACGGTAGGCCTGTAGCATACAAGCCCATTGGGGTTAGGGTAAGTGGGTGACAACTTATAAGGTTGTGCACGTCACTTAAGCGTCAAGAATTGCTGCGCATAACCTAGCGGCCGTCACACTACCTCCTTGGTAGGCGCATCCCATCCTCCTGCTGTCAGCTAGCACGACGCTTTCTCCGACAGTGATTTGGTCACGTGGACTACGTAGAGGTGATGCTCCATTGCGGTACTGGTGATAGAGTTCATCCTCCTCTTCAGAGCAGTGTTTGTGGTCCTCGTGATCAAGTGAGAAGAACTACTCTTCCCTTCGCAGTGATCTTGGTAAAGCTTCGCTACAAGAGGTGAACACTACAATCATGAGTCATGACCATTCATATGGATCTTTTGGTGGGAATTTTTCCGCTACGTTATAGTTTTTAAATTCACAAATTCTCAACAACTCCTTCTCCTTAATACCTTACCTTAATCTCTCACACGTGAGGGATATAATTAAAACTTAACCACTTTTCTTTCAATACTAATTCAATTAGGAAATCTTCCTCCGACATCTTTAACTCTTACTGTTAACACCAAGATTTAAATTACGATACACATTTCTTTTACAACACATCCATCAATTCTGATCCAAGATATCCAATCTTAGTCATAGTTTCTTTTGAACTTAGTCCACCTCTCCAATTTACATCATAATCATGCATCTCAACCTCAAAGAACATGCATGATTGCTCCTCTTAATGCAACTACAACAAAAAAAATTCGCATTGGGTAGAATTATCCAAAATCATAAATCTTGAACTTTTCTAACAACTTAGTTTTACTCAAGAACTCCTCTTTTCTGCTTATATTCAGTTTAGGCAAAACTGTTCAGGACAGTTTCCTATACATCTTCAAACTCATACAATCAATGTTAACTACAGGCATTAATCATTACCCTAGGTTCCCCAATGACAATTCTGCCTCGATCAATATTTGATTTATAATAATTGTTTCACTTACTGAGATTGATCTTAAAGGTTCACATCTTATCAGTCACAACTATACCTCAACAAAACTCCCATCACTTCTCATCTATCTTGCTAAAAGGATGTTCGCAGTCAGATACTATGCTTACTCCCAACCGAGCTTCCAAAGATCAAATCGTTTTTCTTGCTCATCCACTTGAGTTGAGGGTGATCAGTTGAACTCAGCCTCCACTCGGTCCTTGAAGATTAAGGAAAAAAATATTTAACAAAGGAAATTCTCTTGGTCTTACTCTCATAAAAAGTATATAGAAGAATTTTACCACTCTGAAAAGAATACAAGAATATCCAGTATGTAAAAAAATTCTTTAGTAGGTTCCTGAGTGTAAAAATGCATAGCTAATACATGTTTACAACCATGACTCTAATAAAGTCCCTTCTTTCACAAGAATCTTCCAGCAGATTAGGGAATCAAAATATGAATAGTCTGAACCCCAAGAGGATTCATTTTTAATACAGGGAATTTACAAAACGACAATTTCAAAAGTAGAATAGTCTGGCCAAAAATCAGACTAGACCACATTTACCAAAATTAAGAGTGATTAGACTAAGTTTCATCAAGAAACTTATAGTATTAAGAAGTCATTTGTATTACAACTCAAGAAATAGTCATAACAAATCTTTCAATGAAGTAATAGGAAAATGTCTAGACCAGTGGATAATATTTAACCAATCCACTCAAATGTCTAATGCATTGAGGATTATGTAGGAGTGTGAGGACAAATGGTCCTATGGGATCAGGAAACACTAATACAGGTGAAGTAGTCAACCCTGTCTTTAATCCTTGAAAACTTTACTTGCATGCTTCAATCCAAGTAAACGATTGGTCCTTCCGACCTAGTTGGGTAAGAGGTCCTACTATCTTGGAGGAATAAAATTAACTTTAGAAACTTAACATTAGCCTTTTGCTTTATCCATCAACTATCGGGAAAAGTCATTCCCTCTTTTACTTACATGATAGTCCATCATTCTCTACTACTAATTCTTCACTAAAGACTTACTTCTACTCTTACTTCTAAGCATTACTTTAGTGATCAAGCACTTAAGTTAACTTCCATTATTATGTCAAACACTTAAACTAATTCTCATTCCGTTACTAACTATCTCAATCTCATCAACAAACTCTAATGCACTTTAAATCTCAATAGGCTCACTTAAGAATTCTAATATCTAAGTGAAAATCCAAACTTAATATCAAACTTAGTCCCAAGTCCTCGACAATTGAAAGTATCGAGACAAAGAGTCAACAGTATCTTCAGATAGTTGTCGTTGCAAGCAAGTCCAAACTTATCTGTCTTACTTATCTACACCGGTCAGTGTCTTAAGTTCTCTTAATGAGACACTACTCCAATCTCTATAGGATCCATTGTGATTCTTTCCCCTACTGATACCAGTCCTAAGGGCACCTATTCTATAACCAAAATCCATACTTCCATAGCTTGTTCACTCAATCTTTGATCATTCGTAACCTTCGGAAAAGTTATACTTAGGTATCATACTTACTCTTCGCCATCATCATCTTGGATTACAAGTCCACTCGTAACGCGTAACCCTCAATCTGTCCTAGTGGAGACAAATGTCTTATCCATCAAACCCACAAACAGCGGAGGTTCTAATCATTTCTTAAAAATATCATCAGAAGAAACTTCACACGATTACCACACTTCGAGGGAAATCATCGCTGAAATATTATCAAGCTCCTAAGTTTTTTTCTCAACATTATAGGATTATCTATCCTTCCAAACAAATATCCTCGTCAGGTGCAAATTGTAACGGCCCGGACTGCTTTAAGGATTGCCGACTATCCCCACAAACCGACATGAGTCTCTTCAGCGTGCTTTGTCCTCACTCACAAGCTTCCTAGGAAAACTTCCCAGGAGCTCACCAATCCCAGAATTACTCCAAGTCAAGCACGCTTAACTTTGGAGTTTTTAAGTGATGAGCTACCGAAAAGAAGATGCATCTTGTTGGTATAGGTAGTACCAATCAATTCTTATAAGCCTTCCTTCAACTGTACAGTCCCATACCTGCACAGCCTCAGGATCCCTCTCATTCCAGTGTGAATTCGGTTCATTCATATATCCCTCCGCCTAGTAGCCTGCCAGGAGCCGCTCCTTGTCCGTGCCTCATGCACCGGCGATCACTCCCCGCCCTCGTCAGCCCTGGGTGTTACATGCCCACCAGCTTCCGCTTGGTTCGTCCCCGAACCACACCGTACTGGGAGAGGTCCACTTTGATACCATTTGTAATGGCCCGGACTACTTTAAGGATTTCCGACTATCCCCACAAACCGACATGAGTCTCTTCAGCGTGCTTTGTCCTCACTCACACGCTTCCTAGGAAAACTTCCCAAGAGGTCACCTATCCCAGAATTACTCCAAGTCAAGCACGCTTAACTTTGGTGTTCTTAAGTGATGGGCTACCGAAAAGAAGATGCATCTTGTTGGTATAGGTAGTACCAATCAATTCTTATAAGCCTTCCTTCAACTGTACAGTCCCATACCTGCACAGCCTCAGGATCCCTCTCATTCCAGTGTGAATTCGGTTCATTCAAATATCCCTCCGCCTAGAAGCCTGCCAGGAGCCGCTCCTTGTTCGTGCCTCATGCACCGGCGATCACTCCACGCCCTCGTCAGCCCCAGGTGTTACATGTAATGTAACACCCCGATTTTCGAGTTTTCCTAATTATTCAGTATTTATGAACTTATATTTTATTCAAGGCCTTAGAAATGGCAATAAAATATTCTGACCAGATAGGAATGTCCTACACAATCATAGGAAGCCATGGTTAAGTTTCGGGCGAAAGCTCAAACGAAGCCCGGTCTGCGTTTTTCACGGATAGTAGTCTTTTTCTACTATCAAGACCTAAGTTCGACTCGTAAACGAAACAGTTAGGTTTTATATTTTATTTCCAACAATAATGGTTATTTTGAAAATATTCAAAATAAAAGTCGTCATACGACTTTCTTGAGCGAAAACCTAAATCGGGTGAAGAACGAAGCTGAATACGAGATTTCAGTGACCCGCTACGGAAAAGGTTGGAGTCACATGGTGTGCTATGACTCATTAGTGACTCATCAGTGTAATGATTATGTTTATAAAAAATCTGGACGTAAAATGACTAAAATGCCCTTGACCCTTTTCATAATTACCATTTGCCCTTGAATGAAAAGACCGTTTTGTCCCTGAGAATTTATGGAATAACCATTCTGACCCTGTGAATCACCATGTCATCATTACCTTTCTAGAAATATCTAGATATTTATAGGGGAAATGACATTCATGCCCCTAGTCTTTGAAGGAATTACCAAATTACCCTTTTGGTTATTTACAAGTTTGCCATGACATCAATATATATATATATATATATATATATATATATATATATATATATATATATATATTTCTCTCTTTCTCTCTCATGGCCATTTCGGCCAGCTCTCTTTCTCTCTCTTGTTCTTCATGTTCTTCATGAGTTCTTGAGTGTTCATCAAAAGTTCTTCACAAAAACCTTAGTTTGATCTTCAAAAGTTGAAGTTTTTGAGTGAAAACTTGTTTCTTCTTCACTAATCTTTGATCCTAGGAGGTATGATCCTGATCTTAACTCTCTCAATCTCTCTATTTCATCTCTTTATTCATTTGATTCATGAAGATCCAAGTTTAGATCTAGAACTTTGAAAATCCATAGAAACTTGTAGAAAAATCCTATGATCATGAAACCAATTTCTATGAACCCATCATGATGTGTACTTTGAGTGTCTAGAATCATGAACCCAAAATAAATTTTCTCCCTATTCTTCCATGGGAGGGCCGAATCCTAATCGTGAGGAAAGGATGGGTTTTGTTGCAGTTTTTGGCTATATAGCACTTGTTCTAGCTTACTTGATATCTTTGAACCCTAAACCCAAGAGCAAAACATCAACCAAAGCTCCTAACCTATTTCTCCTCTTTCTGGCCGAAACATATAGGGTGTAGAACCATGAGTTTTGTCTCAAATTTTTGGGTCGTAGGACTTGATTTAGTGTTAATCATGCTTAAGGACCAACCATCCAAAAGTTTGGAACCAAATGAGATCCCTAGCCTTTTTATCCTTTCATGGCCGAACCCTATACCTTCTTGGGGAAGAAAACTTATGTTTTGATTGATGTTGCTTTGTTGTTTGAATTGAATTGTGTTTGATTGTTTTAGGCGACGCGAACAGAACCGGAGCCGGAACCGAGAACCGATCTAGTTTGGAGTGAATACCCTTGTAAGGTAAAGGGAGGTAGTTCATTTTGAGTTTGGTAGCCTCATGGTATATGATTGATTAGTGTGTTATTATTGAATTAAGACTTGATGTATATGTATACTTATATCCTGGATTGATTGGATGTTAAGTGTTGTGCATAGTTGGTTATTTGATATAACTGTGGCATGGATGCCTTGGATGATATCTTATTGTGGTATTGAACTGTTGATATATATATATATATATATATATATATATATATATATATATATATATATATATATATACATACATATATTTATATCCTGGATGAGCATAGGACTGGCTATGTCTCGATAATTGTTAAAAGACTTGGAATCAAAATCAAAGTTTTGAAGACCGTGTTTTGAAAATCAAAAAGTATGCTCTTTTGAAATGTATGTTCTTTTGAAAAGTATGTTCTTTTAAAAAGTGGTTTTGTGAAAAGTCGTGCAAAATGTGTTTTATTCTGTAAAGTGTTTAAAAAGAGCGTGAAACCTTAGAAAACGGTTTTGTTTTCAAGAAAGGTGTTTTTCCCGGAAAATGTGGAAATGTTTTATTTAAAGAAAACAAAAGTGTATTTGGTTTTCCAAAGTTGTTTCGAGAAAGTTTGACCGAAAAGAAAAATGATGAACCTTTGAGACGAACCCAAACCTAGTGGCCGAGACATCGGGGCTAGTGTTTTGTGGATTGAGCACTCGGACGTCGTGTCCTGTGTTTTTTATTTGAGTGGGCTTAATGCCTTTTTGAAACGAGTCGTGGACTTTACGTCTCGACATTTGAAAGAATATATGTGGATTGAGCACTCGGACTTCGTGTCCTGTGTTTTTGATTTGAGTGGGCATAATGCCTTTTTGAAACGAGTCGTGGACTTTATGTCTCGACATTTGAAAGAATGAACGCAAAGAAAACAGAAAACTTTCTGTGTACATGCATGAACCGGCAGACGTGCCATTTGAAACCGAGCTACAACTCTAGTAGTTGAGAATGGAACCGGTTAAGACCACTAGGTCTGTAAGGACATTTTGTGTTCGAGATCCCACAAGTGGCCGGTGGCGTAGCAACCCCGTGCCGTGGTATCGGCTGCCAAACACGAATGAACTCGATCAGGGACTGGACTATTCAGGATATGGTTATGACGTGGTACCCTAATTGTTGTTTGGGCCTAAATAGAGAGGCCAACTCATGAGAACAATTGTGTTACGGGTGTTACTACGGCCTATCGCTCGATGTTGGGAAGTTAGAATCTTCGGAGTACATGAATTAGAAAGATGATATTGAAGTCTCATGCATTATTATAACTCATGATTGTGTTTGAGATATTATATTGTGTTGTATAAATAACTGTTCATATAACTGTATTTATGCTGTTTGTCGCCTGTGCGGCTATCATGATAAACTTGTTATATGAGTATGTCACCTTTGCCTGTACATGTTGGACACCTTGTTGTGTTTTTGGAACACATGTACAAATGTTGTTCATAGGTCCCCGCGGAGACGTGAGGACTTGGATGACAGAGCGATCTGATGAAGTTGACGTTGGGTTGTACCCCAATGGCTACTTTTAGCCGACCAGCTTAGGAGTCTTTTCTTTTGAGCAGTCTTATATTACTGCATGCTTTTGAACTTATGTTTTCAAGTTTGTAATATGTTATCCAATAGGTGAATACTGATGTGCTGTAAGAAGTTTATTTCTTCACCTTGAGTTTGTATTGCCTATGCATGTAGAAAATTTTTAAAACCGCGTTTTCGAACGTAGCTATTTAATTAAAATATTTTCCGAAAGCAACCAGCGTTTTATTTTCTTGATTTATTTCCGCATTAGAGTCCGAGTATGTAGCACCCACGAGGGGGGTGTTACATTAGTGGTATCAGAGCTGGTCGAGTCTTTCAGGAATCCTTGGGAAGTGAGTCTGTTATGTTTGTGACAATCTCTGTGTGAACTTTGTTTGAATTGTTTCTCTGTTGAAGCAATGTGTGTTGACACACTAGAACACTGTTACTTGACACACTAGCACTTAACGCACAAATTTATGTTTCCTTATTAAGGTATGATTGGTCTGCCTTGTGAAGGAAACATGAATCTTAGAGGTGGTCATGGTGGAGGTTGCGGCACTGCTGACAACAATGTTGATGACAACAACATCAATCGATCTATCCAGGCAATGGATGGTATGGCGGCTGCTGTTGCTGAACAGATAGCTATGATGGCTCAACAGAGTCAACAGAACCAACAAAGAGCTGATCTTGCTGCTCTTAATCCACCGCAGTTTCATGGTGACTGGAAGTGCGAGAGACTTGAAGGAGGTTTGCGCTTCAGGATCAAGGAGTCAGTGTTACCATTGGAGATCCGTACCTTTGGGCAAGGAAGGGAGAACAAGAGTACTGCAGGTGGGTCATCTAGGTCCAGGAACCCAAACCAGTACCAAAACCAGAAAGGGAAGTAGTCCCAGACTAAGCCATATTCCCGACCTCAAGGGAATGGTCAGAAACAGCAACCTTATCGTTCTGTCACTTCTACTTACAGTGGAGGGGGTGGAAACGACCAGAACCAAGGCCAAATCCGGAGTTGTTTCAAATGTGGGAAACACGGACATCAAGCTAACAACTGCGAGCTAGAAGGAGTTGTATGTTTCCGATGTGGGAAGATAGGACATTTCATGAGGGAGTGCCCTACACCAAAAACCAAGCCGACTGTCAGCAATGTTCGAACTGCTAGACCCACAGCGAGGGGAAGGGTTTATGCCATGACTGGCGTTGATGCTCCCAATCTGACGATCGCATACAAGGAAGTGGCATCATAGCTAGTAATCTCCTGACGGTACTATTCCATTCGGGTGTGACAGATTCGTTTATCTCTTTGAATTGTGTGAGACAATTAGACTTGCCTGTTTCTCCGTTGTCTTTTGATTTGATTGTCACAACTCCAACTGCTAAGCCTGTTACTATTAATACAGTATGTTTGAACTGTCCTATTACTGTTCATGATAGGAACTTCCTTGTTGACTTAATATGTTTGCCTTTGACTCAATTGGATGTGATCCTAGGCATGGATTGATTATTTTCCAACCATATCCTTTTAGATTGTGCACATAGAACCTTAGTCTTCCTGACCCTGAAATTTCTGGATTTATAGCTGCCAACCAAGTAAGAGCTTCTTTGAAAGAAGGAAATCAGGGATACATGCTTCTATCCTGTTTAGAAATCGAGAGGGATGTCGTCTTGAGCGATGTGCCGGCTGTGAAAGATTTTCCGGAAAATTTTCCTGAGGAAGTTCCAGGTTTGCCACCTATGAGAGAGATCGAGTTTTCGATTGATTTGTTCCTGGATCCGATCCGATATCTATAGCTCCTTCTAGGATGTCGCCTACAGAGTTAGCCGAGCTGAAAACTCAACTAGAGGATCTAATGTCCAAGCGGTTTGTGAGACCAAGTGTGTCCCCGTGGGGAGCACCAGTGTTGTTGGTGAAGAAGAAAGACGGGAGTTCTAGACTCTGTGCGGGTTACCGTCAACTGAACAAGATTACGATCAAAAACAAGTATCCTCTACCCCGCATAGATGATTTGATGGATCAACTTCAGGGAGCCTCTGTCTTTTCAAAGATTGACCTAAGATCCGGTTATCACCAGATTAGAGTAAAGAACGAGGACGTGCCTAAGACTGCTTTCAGGACTCGTTATGCTCACTATGAGTACCTCGTGATGCCTTTCGGAGTGACGAACGCGCCTGCTATCTTCATGGACTACATGAACCAGATTTTCCATCCATATCTGGATCAGTTCGTTGTCGTGTTTATCGACGATATTCTCATCTACTCGAAAAGTTCCGAGGAGCATGAGGAACATCTACGACAAGTTTTGCAAATCCTTCACAAGGAAAAGTTGTACGTAAAGCTAACCAAGTGCGAGTTTTGGCTGAATGAAGTCAAATTCTTGGGACACGTGATTTCGAAGGCAGGAATTGCCGTCGATCCTACAAAAGTAGAAGCAGTACTTTTATGGGAGAGACCCAAGACTGTGACAGAAATCCGCAGTTTCGTTGGACTAGCTGGTTACTACAGAAGGTTCATCGAAGGATTTTTGAAGATTGTTGCGTCGTTGACTCAGCTAACGAGGAAGCACCAACCGTTTACATGGACTGACAAGTGTGAGGAATGTTTTCAGACGATGAAGGAACGTTTGCCAACCTCACCAGTGTTAGCACTACCTAAACCAGACGAACTGTACGAAGTGTACTGTGATGCTTCGCATCAAGGATTAGGATGTGTGCTTATGCAACATCGGAAGGTTATAGCGTATGCTTCACGGCCGTTGAAGACTCATGAGAAGAATTACCCGACGCACGATCTTGAGTTAGCTGCTGTGGTTTTTGGACTGAAGATCTGGAGACATTACTTTTATGGATCAAAGTTCGATGTCTTAAGTGACCACAAAATTTTGAAGTACTTGTTCGACCAAAAGGAACTTAACATGAGGCAGAGACGTTGGAGGGAATTTCTTAAAGACTATGACTTCACTTTGCTGTACCATCCCGGGGAAGCAAATGTCGTTGCAGACGCTCTGAGTTAAAGAGCTAGATTTGATAGAACAGTTTCGTGATCTCAATCTAGCTGTGGAAATGAACCACGAGAGGATTAGCTTGGGAATGATCAAGGTATCTAGTGGACTGATGGAGACGATCCGTGAACAACAGACAACTGATGCGTACCTCCAAGAGAAAAAAGAGTTACTGGAACAAGAGAAAGCTTCAAAGTTCTGTTTGGGAACTGATGACATCTTCAGATACAATGGACGAGTTTGTGTCCAGAGCAACCCGGAGATGAGGGAAATGATTCTGGATGAACCTTTGTACTCACACTCCTGCGTAACCCTCAGTGTATTAGAAATTTGACTGTATTGGTTTAAAAGTAACCTTTGGCCTAAACTTTTTCATGTCATTCTATCGAAAGATTTGTTAGGACTATTCCTTGAGTTGTAACACAGACGAATTCCTGATACTGAAAGTTTCTTGATGAAACTTAGTCGAATCACTTTTACTATTGGTAACTGTGATCCAGTCTGAAACTTTTGCCAGACTGTTTACCTTTCGATTCCCTGGTTTGTTGGAGAATTCGTATGAAAGAAGGGACTTTATTAGAGTCATGGTTGTAAACATATATTAGCTATGCATTTTTACACTCACGAACCTACTGAAGAATCTTTTTACATACTGGATATTCCTGTACTCGTTTCCCAGAGATAGAATCCTTCTATATACTTTCCTGTGAGAGTAAGACCAAGAAAATTTCTTCTGTCGGAAGATTTCTTCCTTAATCTTCGAGGGCCGAATAGCGACCAAATTCAACTATTTGCCCTTAACTCAAGTGGACGAGCAAGAAGACGTTTCGATCTTTGAAGGACTGGGTGGGAGTAAGTGTAATTACTCTAACTACGAACATCCTGTCAGCAGGATAGACGAGAAGAGTTAGGCGTTCTGTTAAAGTATGGCGTAGTGGGTGAGATGTGAAACCTGGGGGATCAAGAGGGTCCTGTCCAGTTTTGAGTCGCGAAATTTCGAGGACGAAATTTTTTTTAGAGGGGTAGTAATGTAACACCTCGATTTTCGAGTTTTCCTAATTATTCAGTATTTATGAACTTATATTTTATTCAAGGCCTTAGAAGTGGCAATAAAATATTCTGACCAGATAGGAATATCCTACACAACCATAGGAAGCCATGGTTAAGTTTTGGACGAAAGCTCAAACGAAGCCCGGTCTGCGTTTTTCACGGATAGTAGTCTTTTTCTACTATCAAGACCTAAGTTCGACTCGTATACGAAACAGTTAGGTTTTATATTTTATTTCCAACAATAATGGTTATTTTGAAAATATTCAAAATAAAAGTCGTCATACGACTTTCTTGGGCGAAAACCTAAATCGAGTGAAGAACGGAGCTGAATACGAGATTTCAGTGACCTGCTACGGATAAGGTTGGAGTCACATGGTGTGCTATGACTCATCAGTGTGTCATCAGTGTAATGATTATGTTTAGAAAAAATCTGGACGTAAAATGACTAAAATGCCCTTGACCCTTTTCATAATTACCATTTACCCTTGAATGAAAACACCGTTTTGCCCCTGAGAATTTATGGAATAACCATTCTGACCCTGTGACTCACCATGTCATCATTACCTTTCTAGAAATATCTAGATATTTATAGGGGAAATGACATTCATGCCCCTAGTCTTTGAAGGAATTATCAAATTACCCTTTTGGTTATTTACAAGTTTGCCATGACATCAATATATATATATATATATATATATATATATATATATATATATATATATATATATATATATATATATATCTCTCTTTCTCTCTCATGGCCATTTCGGCCAGCTCTCTTTCTCTCTCTTCTCTCTCTTGTTCTTCATCTTATCTCTCTGGTTGTTCATGTTCTTCATGAGTTCTTGAGTGTTCATCAAAAGTTCTTCACAAAAACCTTAGTTTGATCTTCAAAAGTTGAAGTTTTTGAGTGAAAACTTGTTTCTTCTTCACTAATCTTTGATCCTAGGAGGTATGATCCTCATCTTAACTCTCTCAATCTCTTTATTTCATCTCTTGATTCATTTGATTCATGAAGATCCAAATTTAAATCTAGAACTTTGAAAAATCCATAGAAAATTGTAGAAAAATCCTATGATCATGAAACCAATTTCTATGAACCCATCATGATGTGTACTTTGAGTGTCTAGAATCATTAACCCAAAATAAATTTTCTCCCTATTCTTCCATGGGATGGCCGAATCCTAATCATGAGGAAATGATGGGTTTTGTTGCAATTTTTGGCTATATAGCACTTGTTCTAGCTTACTTGATGTCTTTGAACCCTAAACCCAAGAGCAAAACATCAACCAAAGCTCCTAACCTATTTCTCCTCTTTATGGCCGAAACATATAGGGTGTAGAACCATGAGTTTTGTCTCAAATTTTTGGGTCGTAGGACTTGATTTAGTGTTAATCATGCTTAAGGACCAACCATCCAAAAGTTTGGAACCAAATGAGATCCCTAGCCTTTTTATCCTTTCATGGCCGAACCCTATACCTTCTTGGGGAAGAAAACTTATATTTTGATTGATGTTGCTTTGTTGTTTGAATTGAATTGTGTTTGATTGTTTTAGGCGACGCGAACAGAACCGGAGCCGGAATGGAGAACCAATCTAGTTTGGAGTGAACACCTTTGTGAGGTAAAGGGAGGTAGTTCATTTTGAGTTTGGTAGCCTCATGGTATATGATTGATTAGTGTGTTATGATTGAATTAAGACTTGATGTATATGTATACTTATATCCTGGATTGATTGGATGTTAAGTGTTGTGCATGGTTGGTTATTTGATATAACTATGGCATGGATGCCTTGGATGATATCTTATTGTGATATATATATATATATATATATATATATATATATATATATATATATATATATATATATACATATATTTATATCCTGGATGAGCATAGGACTGGCTATGTCTCGATAATTGTTAAAAGTCTTGGAATCGAAATCAAAGTTTTGAAAACCGTGGTTTGAAAATCAAAAAGTATGCTCTTTTGAAATGTATGTTCTTTTGAAAAGTATGTTCTTTGGAAAAGTATGTTCTTTTGAAATGTATGTTCTTTTGAAATGTATGTTCTTTTGAAAAGTATGTTCTTTGGAAAAGTATGTTCTTTTGAAATGTATGTTCTTTTGAAAAGTATGTTCTTTTAAAAAATGGTTTTGTGAAAAGTCGTACAAAATGTGTTTTATTCTGTAAAGTGTTTAAAAAGGGCGTGAAACCTTAGAAAACGGTTTTGTTTTCAAGAAAGGTGTTTTTCCCAGAAAATGTGGAAATGTTTTATTTCAAGAAAACAAAAGTGTATTTGGTTTTCCAAAGTTGTTTTGAGAAAGTTTGACCGAAAAGAAAAATGATGAACCATTGAGACGAACCCAAACCTAGTGGCCGAGACGTCGGGGCTAGTGTTTTGTGGATTGAGCACTCGGACTTCGTGTCCTGTGTTTTTGATTTGAGTGGGCTTAATGCCTTTTTGAAACGAGTCGTGGACTTTATGTCTCGACATTTGAAAGAATAAATGTGGATTGAGCACTCGGACTTCGTGTCTTGTGTTTTTGATTTGAGTGGGCATAATGCCTTTTTGAAACGACTCGTGGACTTTATGTCTCGACATTTGAAAGAATGAACGCAAAGAAAACAGAAAACTTTCTGTGTACATACATGAACCGGCAGACGTGCCATTTGAAACCAAGCTACAACTCTAGTAGTTGAGAATGGAGCCGGTTAAGACCACTAGGTCTGTAGGGGCATTCTGTGTTCGAGATCCCACAAGTGGCCGGTGGCGTAGCAACCCCGTGCCGTGGTATCGGCTGCCAAACACGAATGAACTCGATCAGGGACTGGACTATTCAGGATATGGTTATGACGTGGTACCCTGGAACAATTGTTGTTCGGACCTAAATAGAGAGGCTAACTCATGAGAACAATTGTGTTATGGGTGTTACTACGGCCTATCGCTCGATGTTGGGAAGTTAGAATCTCCGGAGTACATGAATTAGAAAGATGATATTGAAGTCTCATGCATTATTATAACTCATGATTGTGTTTGAGATATTATATTGTGTTGTATAAATAACTGTTCATATAACTGTATTTATGCTGTTTGTCGCCTGTGCGGCTATCATGATAAACTTATTATATGAGTATCTCACCTTTGCCTGCACATGTTGGACACCTTGTTGTGTTTTTGGAACACATGTACAGATGTTGTTCATAGGTCCCCGCAGAGACGTGAGGACTTGGATGACGGAGCGTTCTGATGAAGTTGACGTTGGGTTGTACCCCAATGGCTACTTTTAGCCGACCAGCTTAGGAGTCTTTTATATTGAGCAGTCTTATATTACTGCACGCTTTTGAACTTATGTTTTCAAGTTTGTAATATGTTATACAATAGGTGAATACTGCTGTGCTGTAAGAAGTTTATTTCTTCACCTTGAGTTTGTATTGCCTATGCATGTAGAAAATTTTTAAAACCGCGTTTTCGAACGTAGCTATTTAATTAAAGTATTTTCCGAAAGCAACCAGCGTTTTATTTTCTTGATTTATTTCCGCATTAGAGTCCGAGTATGTAGCACCCACGAGGGGGGTGTTACACAAATAACTCTAGAAAGTCCAATAATATTGGCCTATTCAAGTCATTATAACTCCTTCAACTATCAACAAGCTATTGGGTGGTCAGTGCGACAACTTATCATCGAGTATTCGGAAAACTATCACTATTGTATAGGCTAACTTAAATCATATGATTAAGCCAACATCAAATCATCACGACACATTGATACAAATTTTCATTTTTCAAATCATCAAGTCTTCATTCTTCTATTCTATCCCCATGACTTAAGCAGCTGTTTAAGAATATGAGGAAATTAGTAATTTCTTAGTGGTTTTTCTAACAGAGTTTTGCGTCTGAGAATGCTCGGGCTCATAATCACAGTCATAACTTTTCTCAAGGTCCACTAAGGCCTTACTACACCTCCATTCCTTTACCTGGATTCAGTTCCAGCCTCGCAACTCTATTAGCGAGTACGTCATTGTCTTGCCATTCCTTTGGTTGCTTACTAGCTACCTATGTATCTACTTTAAAAACTTTTGGTATTCTTCTACCTGTCTAAGGTACACTCGTTCAAATGTCTGACACAATCCCAAAAGGATAACCGACGTGTCAACATGAATACAAGTACCATTTACTACCATTTACTAAACATGAGTTCTTACAAGGCCTTAACACGATTAAAACCTATCAAAACACACATACTTGTGTGCCAACACACATTGTTTCGACAAGGAAACAATTCAACAAAGTCTAACCAGAGATCACACAACAAACACATAACAAACCTATTCCCCAAAGTTCCCGAAAGACTTGACCAGCTCTGATACCACTAATGTAACACCCCCTTGGGCATTACCTCGTGAACACGTGCGGAATTAAATTTAAAAGGGAATTGTTGGTTGCTTTCGAAAAAAAGATAATTTATTTTAAGTCATAAAACTCGGGTGTAAAAATTTCTGCATAATACTTCGAAAAAGTGATGCATACATCACAATAGTAAAATCACCTTATACTTAACAACACACATAAACTGGGTTTATTCATAAATCATTTCACCACCACATATGAGCCTTCCTGAAATTGCTTTTCATACTGAAATCCCAAACCATACAAAGGTTTTCAGAACCACATATACTGATTTCTCAAAAATATACAACCCAAAGGAAAATCCTAAGCTGGTCACCCTACACGACATCTATTGGAAAGACTCCCATAGTTCTCACTACTATCACATACCTCTTCGAGGATCAGGACTAATATCCTCGAGTGAAGTTGTGAACTCTTCTATACCATCTACTCTCATGTACCAAGATACAACAACAAAAACCAGGAAAACCTGATATATTGTAAGGGTGAGACACCAATATATGGTTTTAAACACAATAACTACATGCATGACACACAAAACAACATATGAACATATGTAGTATCAACACAACAAAATAGCAGAAGTAAAAATGGGACGACACACCATGTAACAACATACTCAACATGCATACCATAAATCTCAATATATCATGTTAATCAATTAGCAGCATAAGACATCTTGGAAAATAGAATAGTGATGTACAATAGGTAAATGTAATCATCAACAGCCATGCAATGCAATACGATGTACATGACTCAATTCTATATGCCACAAGGGTAAAACTTTGACCCCTACTCCATGGAGCTAACAAAACGTCGGAGAGAGTGAATGGGAGGACATGTTCTGTTTACGCCAGCCTTGGGCAAGATGCTACAACAATCAGCATGTGCACGTATCTGGCTTTTAGGGAAACACTCTACACCAAACATGAAAAGTACGACATCTAGTCAAAGATGTCACAGTAGTGCACGGAATACGCAACACAGAAGAATCACCAACTGGTCACTTATGGAATCTCCAACCCTGACATCCTCAAGACCATTTAAAATCATCACCGTAAGATTCGCACCCGCATCAAGGTGTAAGCTCAACTCCTAGGCTCAGGGCCTTACAAACTCATGCAATGAAATGCCAATGCTTACACAAAGCATATGCGATAAAGCAATGTCTATCCACCGGATAAACCTCAATGTTCACTAAGGCTCTCTTCCTTAGGAACTATACGCATCTTTGTATTATAAAACTTTTATCCACCGGATAAATCTAGTGATCCCTCCGGAATCAAGTCATCACAAGAATGAAATGATTAATGACTTTCTTGGATCCGAATCACCGGTCCGTCATCGATCTACTGTTTCAAAACCCAAAATGTTTCATGATTGTGTTTGTGTCATATGAATTACATATCGAATCCTAAGTGTTATGAAGAAGAATTGAGAATCCTCTTAGATAAGTCTTTGATCCTTTCTAAGGTATTAATTCTTGAGTTCCAAGTAATGAATAAGTATTGATTCACTTAAGTCTTAAGAAGGAATTTATAAACTAAATCACCAATGGTATAGTGCATGGTCTTGTTCCACCATATACTATACTTAATTATCTCTTTTCTTTTGCTCTAAGTTAATTACTTAACTTAGGTTTTCATGCATAAAACTTTACAATTTGAGTTGAAAACTCTCGATTTAAGACTTTGTAAACCAAAACCTGAGACGTCCCCAAGTTCTACTCGAGGAAATCCCATTCGCCTCAGAACCCACTTACACTAATAGCTATAACCTAGCGATATTATTATGCCCATATTAAACAGACGAGACAAAACGGTGAAACATGCAACATAAGCACGTATCTAAAGCAGTTATCAGAGTAATGCAACAAGTAAAGTAAAACACATATACATGCGGTACTGTAATATATACATGGCGGCCCCATCAGTAGGGCTACTGCACTACAAACATAAACTGTAAAACAGTAAACTGGAAAGAAAACATATGCATCAAGACCTCAAAATAAGGAACTCTCTAGCATCCTCACCAGCACTCCCCAGCCTGCTCTCAAAATACATCAAGCCTCTCCACGCAGTCTTAGAGAAGCACTAGCTAACTCTCACCATCAGTGGTGAGGATGTCCCGAGCTACCCTGCCCCTCTCCATGGGTACGCCAATAAACTTGCATAGGCTTGTACTCGAATGAGGAACTCGACACTACAATCCAGCGCCTCAAAGTTGCCCTTAGGTACCAGTCTGTACATCTTCGCTGGCCTCTGTAGACGAAGACCCTCCTGTTGGATACTACTGAAGACTGGGGTGCCACCCACAAGTAGTCCTGCTCTCTCTGCCTCGGAGGACGCCACATCCGAGGGAAGGGAAGAAACTGATACACGCGGTAGGGTCCGATGATATCCACATACGGTGGTGTACCGCTCCAGAAGATCAGGCTAACAGGTCCTATGTATACTGCCAAAAAGGTCGAGGGGTTCACCCGCCATCCCCTCTCATCGTGATATACGATCTCAATATCCCCCAGCACCGGCATTCATGGTGCCCCCGTGATTAATGGGTGAAGTCTCGGGTCCATCTTGTGGCTCTATTGGCTCATCGCTTGCTCATGAATCGAACGTACACATACAAAGAAAAGATAGGTAGATAAGATATACAACACATCAAATATAGGGATGATGCAATGCAGAGTATATAGCAAACACAACCATCTCTCAATGTCTCGACGCCACGGTTGTTCCCTAGCTAGATGTGGCACATACTCTTTCTATGCATGCCGGCCGGTACTAAACACCCTACTAAGGGCAACATCTCGTCCGCTCAACGGACCAAAAGTTGGTTTGTTCCGGTAATCCATTCTGCTCACCGTGACCCATAAGTGTGCATCATCGCTCAACTATCCCAGACAAAGAGGGCTACCTAGACCTCCTCGGAAGATCCACCGGCAACTGGAAAGACTCAGGGTCCAATCGGGATAGTAGGACGTGCCCAAGACTGCCACGACACGATAAGAGCTGCCATAAAGGTCTCATGTGGGTACACCTGTGTCCACTATATCCCCGAGGTCACAGCATATGGCTCGCCACTAAGCATCATATGCGTATGCTATGCATGTCATCCATCTCTCTTGAGCTAATATAGCAACACATGCAAACTTGCTCTTAACAACACGAGCTCCAAGCTCCACTATAACCATCTGAGCTCCAAGCTCCAATCATATACTTACGAGCTCCAAGCTTCAACTATAACCTCGAATCTCGTCTATAAGCTCAAATGTCCACCACTGGGTCAAAGCCAGAATCAAACTAAACCGCCAATTCTCATGCATACACGCAATTCAAGATGCATAAAGCAGTTCATCATTATCAGCATGCTCAAAAAAGCAGTAAACATCTCATTCGTCATCATGCCATCATATCATGCAGATATATCACATACCACAATTAGCAGATACGTAGATATGTCGTGCGGAAATTTTGGTGTTTAGCCGTTTCATCGGCTAATCCGCATAGCTGATAATGATTTCCCTTTTATGGTCAGGCGATTTTGCTGAGAAAGGGACTCTGTTTCTTAATAGTGGGGTCCTAGATTACTCCAAAGAGCATCTAGTGTAAAAGGTGAAGCTAAAAAAAAAAAAAAAACTAAGGTTGCATGAAAAGTAAATGATAAAAGCGATAAAAGAAAGAAAGTGATAATGGAAAGGAAAGATAAAAATAAATGTAAATGAGTTTGATTGAGTGTTCGTGTGTATAAACAATCTGTACAACTAGTATTTATAGACTTAGACTACCTAAGAAACCTATAATAACACTGTTTGCCACGTTATTAACCCAGTAACTTTCATTTTACATCATATAAGATCATGGATAACAACAAAAATATAGGTAACTAACCAATCGGCTAAGTTACAACCTAAAAAGCACTTGATCAGCTAACTTATTAACTGCCCCATCAGCTGACCACGTCCTCCATGACCCTATTTTTAAGGAAATAGGCCTTCATGCACGTTCTTGACTTGGTCAACACATAAAATTCACATATATGCTCAATCAGCTAAGTTATGGGCAAAAATCCACTAAATAGGTTAAACTGCCCATCAGCTGACCTTGTTCTCCATATCCCTATTTTTAAGGGAATGAGTCTTCAACCACATCCTGGAATTGGCAACCTCATGGAATGCCCATAATAATATAAATAACTGCCCGATCAGCTAAGTTATGGAGAAAAACCCACTTCCTCGGCTGATTGTCTTATCAGCTGACCATGTCTTCCATATCCCTAATTTTAAGGGAATGGGGGTTCATGCACGTTTTTTACTTGGTCAACTCATAAACTGCTCTTGATTACGGCTGATCAGCTTCTATCTTCTTTTTCTCTCTCCAAAACCACCTATAACTTCATCCTAAAAATCTAGGAAAGTGGTTAAATGGATGAAACCTCTATTGATTTCTTCCTTTTCTGAATATTATTAAAACCTTGGACCCATTTAATCAGCATCCACACGAGCCCATTAAGACCCAATAACAGATTCTAAGCTCATATAGACTTAACAACTATGTTCAGCTGATTCTACACCAAATCTCCTCAGCTAATAATTATTTTTTGGTGATAACAATTGCCGCCCTACATCTTTTAGCTGACGGCAATAAGATGAAGCTGAAAGATTATTATGTCAGCTGAACTTCGTTTTTCCTGCTGCCCTAACGCTCGGCTAATATGACTTTGCTGCATATGGAAACATAATCTTCTGGAACAACTAGGTTTGTAGATAGTAGACTTACGATGTCAGAATAACACTACTAAATGCCCCCCAGATTCATATGATCCAGCTGATATAGGAGACTCCAACATGATAAAGACATTGGGTTTGCAAATAGTAGTCTTAGGTTGCCGATTTGGCACAGCTAAATGTTCTCCTACTTTGTCTTTATATTCAATTGGGGATGCCTTTCTGTTTCCATTACTTATGCCTCGGCTATTTCCATTTAACTTTTGAAGTAAAAATAGTAAGCCGGACATTGAAACCTTATGAATGCAGCTGGGAATAAATTTGCATAGCCGTGATTTCAGCTACACCTTTCTCAGCTAACTTGGATCTTTCATCTATCAAAGCCTTTTGGACAACATTTTCCTCAAGATTTCGGCTGCCATGAAATTAGCTGCCTAATCATTATGATAATCGGTCGCATCTTCCGACACATCATAATCATCAATAGGGACTATTTCCCAGCTAGATCTGTCTTGTTGCTTCTCAAGAATGAAGCATTCAATCACAGAAGCTTTGGTTGTCAATTGACTCAAGTCTGAAAATTCATGGGCAAACAATTCTTCTTTCATAAGTGGAAGCATGTTACCCACGACTATGGCAGTATATTCAGCTTTTGGAAACTGTATCATGCATTTGTTACTCAGCTTCCTGAATCTTTCTATGAAGTCGGCAACTGTCTCATCCTCTTGTTGTTTCAAATTTATCAGGTCGATTGCAGTAACTTCGGGCTGAGGTTTATAAAACCTATCATGGAAGCACCTTTCCATATCTGCCCAGTTTTGTACAGAATTAGGAGGCAATGAAGAATACCATATGAAAGTTATTCCTGTCAACGACAAAGGAAACATTTATCAACTTGTAGTACTCATTCTGATTAGCCTCTCCACACTGGGCAACAAATCTGCCAATATGCTCCATGGTAGACATGCCATCTTCTTCTGAGAAAGTTGTGAAATTCGAGATCTTAAACCCTCTTGGTAATGGCATGTTTTTGTCCACCCATTCTGGATATGGCTTTCTATACATAGGCCTATCTAAAGGTCGTAGTTGCAAGCCAAAGTACCTTCTTATAGTCTCAACTATCATGTTAGGATCAATCAGCTGAGGGACCGCCGGCCTACTCTCAACCATTGTCAGCTGGGTCAAATTTGATATTGGTATTAGAGATGGACCTGATTATCTTGTTGGCATTTGGTACATCAGCTCTGGCATACTTGGAATCATTGTTTCATTAGCCGCAACAGGTGGAATTGGAATCCATTGCTGCTCTACTGCATAATCAGTAGGATTCCTATATTGAATCCCATGGACAACTAATTGATTAGCCGAGGTAGGTGGAATTGCATTCCATTGCTGCTCCCCAACATAATTATCAGGTGCCCTATACAAAATTCCTCGAGGAAGAATTGAGCTCATCTGAACATAAGGCGGCTGTTCAGGGGTCAGTTGATAAACTGGCATATTAGCCGAGGTACATGGAATCATGTTCCATGGTTGCTCCCCTGCATAATCTCCAGATAACTCTGTCTGAATTACCCCATAACCCGTGGTAGGATACGTCATAACCCCTTGCATAGTCACCTGTGAGTTTGCACCAATAGCCGAAGCGTTTCATACGAAATACGGCATACCAAGCTGGCCTGACGTATTTGGTGGCCTTTTGGCCATTTGGACCTATCTATATTGTGATACCGGTTGAGATACAGTATCATTCACAACCATTTGCCCCCCAAGTTTAGTAGAACTAAGGTCAGTTGGTGCCTGTGACACGGGACTAGGTTGAGGGATATGTTGATTCATGTTCGGTTGGCCCAGCTGAGATGGTCCTGCCTGAACATGTTGGGTTAGACTCCGCTGTATTTGTTGGATAACACAATTTGGGATTTGTTGCATAGGATTCAGCTGTCCTGGTTTCCCAATAACAGAAGAAATAGCCGAGTTCTATCCATAATTGAATTGTTGTTTTTCTTGCTCCCTCATTTGATGCACTTCGTTATGCACCATTGGTTTTACAATGTCTGCCAACTGTTTAGACATATGGTACATAATCTCATGTACCCCCATATTTATTTGTTAGCGGATCAATGAAGGTGTCATCATAATCGACTGATTTTGATCAGTCGTATTAACTGCTACTATTAAATGTCCACCGGCAGTTAACATCGACACAATAGACATTGATGCTTGGGCATGTTGAGTTGGCGTAGTTGTCATTAATGGTTGAGATGATGGCATACCTAAGGCAATTGAAGTTGAAGCTTCAACTGCTTTAGGACTGCCAATCTTCTTGGTAGTAAATTGAGACGGTTCCATTGTAAAACAATGTAATCTGACCAGAGAGGTAAACTTCCCAATGTATTCACCTTCTTGGTCCCACCAGGCATGCCATTTGTTATCATCGTGCGGAAATTTTGGTGTTTAGCCGTTTCATCTGCTAATCCGCATAGTTGATCATGATTCCCCTTTTGTGTTCAGGCGATTACGCTGAGAAAAGGACTCTGTTTCTCAGCTGCAGGTTCCTAGACTACTCAAAAGAGCATCTAGTGTAGAAGGTGAAGCTAAAAAAAAAAAAAAAAACTAAGGTTGCATGAAAAGTAAATGATAAAAGCGATAAAAGAAGGAAAACGATAATGGAAAGGAAAGATAAAAATAAATGTAAATGAGTTTGATTGAGTGTTCGTGTGTATAAACAATCTGTACAACTAGTATTTATAGACTTAGACTACCTAAGAAACCTATACTAACACTGTTTGCCACGTTATTAACCCACTAACTTTCATTTTACATCATATAAGATCATGGATAACAACAAAAATATAGGAAACTAACCAATCGGCAGTTACAGCCTAAAAATCACTTGATCAGCTAACTTATTAACTGCTCCATCAGCTGAACACGTCCTCCATAACCCTATTTTTAAGGAAATAGGCCTCCGTGCACGTTCTTGACTTGGTCAACTCATAAAATTCACATATATGCTCAATCAGCTAATTTATGGGCAAAAATCCACTAAATAGGCTAAACTGCCTATCAGCTGACCATGTTCTCCTTATCCCTATTTTTAAGGGAATGAGTCTTCAACCACATCCTGGAATTGGCCAACTCATGGAATGCCCATAATAATATAAATAACTGCCCGATCAGCTAAGTTATGGAGCAAAACCCACTTCCTCGACTGATTGTCTTACCAGGGTAATCTGCTTGCCACGAAGCTCCTTCATCCTTCTATCCACTATCTGAGCATGTAAAGCCTCGTATTTAAGGTTCTTCTCTCTTACCTGGATTGATTCAGGCTCTAACACATCCGATGGATCAGGGTAGTACTTTCTAAGTTGAGAGACGTGAAAGACGTCATGAATATTTGACAAACTAGGCGGTAAGGCTATTTGGTAAGCTACTGGACCAATTTGGCGAAGAATCTGAAATGGTCCTATGAATCTGGGTATAAGCTTTCTGGATCGAATTGCCCTGCGAAGGCCAGTCCTTGGAGCAACTCTCAGAAACACATGATCGCCCTCCTGGAACTCTAAGGGTCTCCTCCGCTTGTCAGCGTAACTCTTCTGCCTATCCCTTGCGGCTTTCATCTTTTCCGGGATCAACTTAACCAGTTCCGGTGTCTGCTGTACCAACTCAAGACCTAACAACTGATTCTCTCTAGTCTTAAACCAACACAATGGAGTCCTGCACTTCCTCCCGTACAAAGCTTCATACAACGCCATCCCAATACTTGAATGGTAACTGTTGTTATAGGTAAAGTCAATCAAAGGAAGAAACTCGTCCCAACTTCTTGTGTGTTCCAACACGCATGCTCTTAGCAGATCTTCCATTGACTGAATTGTCCGCTCTGACTGACCATCCGTTTGTGGATGATAAGCAAAACTCAACCTCAACTTAGTTCCGAATGCCCCGTTTAGACTCCAAAACCTCGAAGTAAAACTCGGGTCTCGGTCCGAGATAATACTCGAAGGTACACCATGTAGCTTCACCACCTCCCTGATGTAAATCTGAGTCAATCTCTCCAGAGAATAGTTCTGGTTGATAGGTAAGAAATGAGCACATTTCGTCAACCTGTCTATGATGACCCAAATTGCATCCTACTTCTTTTGAGTCCTTGGTAACCCAGAGACAAAGTCCATTGCAATGTTCTCCCACTTCCATTCCGGAACATTCAGTGATTGCAACAATCCCGCTGACTTCTAGTGTTCAACCTTCGCCTTTTGACACACCAAGCAGGATAGGACATAAGCCGCTACTTCCTTCTTCATCCCCGCCCACCAGAACAACTTTTTCAGATCCTGGTACATCTTGGTAGCCCCTGGATGAAAGCTCAACTTGCTCTTGTGTGCTTCCTCCAAGATCATATTATTAACTTCGCTATCCGCAGGCACACAAACTCGGTTGCCAAACCTGACCAAACCATAAGCACCCTTTCTGAACTCAGACGTTTCACCTTCCCCGATCAATCGGTTAACCTCTTTCAGATACACATCCTCAGCTTGCCTTCTCCAAATCAGATTAAGGAAATCGCTAGTTACCTCAAGTCGACGATTTCCATATCCAGATTCAGATCCCTAAACTGCTCTAACAACTCAAGCTCTCGTACCATCATTGCAGATACGTGTAGGGACTTCCTACTGAGCGCATCCGCTAGGACATTCGCCTTGCCTATATGGTATTACAGGTCGAACTCATTGTCCTTTATGAATTCCATCGACCTCCTTTGCCTCATGTTCAGCTCCTTCTGATCGAACAGATACTTCAAGCTCTTATGGTCGCTAAATATGCTGAATTTAGCACCATACAGATATTGTCTCCATATCTTCAATGCAAACACTATTGCAGCTAGCTCCAGATCATGAGTCGGGTAGTTCCGTTCATGCACTCTCAATTGTCTGGAGGCATACGCCACCACTCTTCCTTCTTGCATGAGGACACAACCCAATCCTTGATATGACGCATAATGTGACACCCACTATCCCGCATATAATAAAACATGAATAAAATCATACATGTCTTTAAAAATATAACAATTACAATAAAAACATATCCTCAAGGGTAATGTGCATCATATCATCTATAACGTAAAATGTAGGAATCTGAAATAATCAAAATCCTTTAAAAACAAACAGCGGAAAACATAAATAATAAACGTAACCCAAATCCCAATGTCACATATCAGAGCTGGTATACATATACCCATAATACATCGGAATAAAACCGAATAACATAAATCATAAATCCTAACTACTGAGAGAGATCTCCTCGGGATCACTCCTCGTCAGCATGCTCACCCTCCTCTGCATATACCACAACATATGCACAAGAATAACAAAGAGAGGGGTAAGAAACACAATCATGAATATATGTAAACGGAATGGAATAGTAATTAAGATGGCATACAACATACATCAATCAACACAGATATAATCAATATATATATCAAGGATGCATGTTAATGCGAATGCAACATCACTACTCCGTATGCATGTGACCAACAACTCTAACTCTGGAAAGACGATTAGGAGTACATGTCCGGTTATCAACGTGGATGATATGCTAGACCATGGGCCATCCCCGAACACTCTCACTAATCCTGATAACGTATAGTGGCTAGTCAGGGTACTCAAGCTTATTCATTAGGTCACTCCGACAATAGGTAGCTAGCCCATGTCACCTGGAACTTCCCTACCCAATGTACCCGCAAGGCCGGGTTAACACCCATCGTGGCCTCCACTATCGCGATTCATCGTTTGCTTTCCACCCAACATATCAACTTCAACGTATGATGCGTGCAATGTTCATCAATATGCAAACACATGTCCAACCATCCATCATCAACACCATTACATGGCTATCAAATTTGACCAACAAGCATCAAAGATGATTTATCAACATCAAACTTGACCAATAAGCATCAAGAATGATTTAACCAACAACATCGGTAACAGTACGTCGTTACCAATAACATCATCGTCTTATTAATTGTTCTATTTGTTAAGTCTTAACTTAACATTATCTTTATCAAGTATTATACTTAATCTTATTATCTAAACCTCAATTCATATTTATTAAGATTATAACTTAATCCTAATATTTAAACCTCAAGTCATATATTTATTAAGATTGTAACTTAATCTTAATATCTAATCCACAATTCATATCATATTAAGATCATAACTTAATCCTAATATTTAAACCTCAAATCATATATTTATTAAGATTATAACTTAATCTTAATATCTAAACCTCAATCCATATCTTATTATGATTATAACTTAATCCTAATATTTAAACCTCAAGTCATATAGTTATTAACGTTCTTTTCTATATTATCAACCTTGAATTATGACCTCACAGTCGTTTTGCCATTACCCTAATCATTATCCCTTCACAACAGAATCTGGGTGAGAAACCCAGATTCGCTAGGCGAATCGTGGCTCGCGAGGCGAGCCCGAGAGCTCCTAAACAGGTTCTCAGATTCACTAGGCGAATCCTGGCTCGCGAGGTGAGCCCGAGAGCCCCAATGTCTGGTTCTCTCATTCGCCTCGCGGATTACAATCCGCTAGGCGAATCACGTCAGACCACGAATGGTCTCTCTGTCTCACCTCGCGAATGGCTATTCGCTAGGCTAATCATGACAGATGTGGGAATCTTAAGAATTTCTCTAAGTTATCCCTATGCCTTTCATCCCGTCTCTCAAGAATCATCCCTATGGGTTTCCAAGACTAATCCAATATCGTTAATCTCGCCTCTCATAACAACTCATTTATTAGAGGGTGCCAAACGTCCTAAAACTATGTTCTTTCACTGATCATATTTTTGTTATAGTAACGCACATCATCATCAAGTCATCATTATCAATGCACATTATAAAATCTCATCAATGCATATCGTATCTATATTCATACTATTCATCGCACATCATAATATTTCAATTATATCATCAAGACAAACACCCATAATCATAATCATAGAACCATAAACATATATATATTTATACAATATTCACATAGGCATGTACATGGCATATACATAACATACACATAATTACACTCATAGCATATACATAGGCATTTACAATGTATATAGACAAACATATAGGGGTCATGGGTTAACCCCTTCATCTTAACCTATCTTAAAACCCACATACTCATGATCTATTTCTTCCCCCCATACCTGGTATGACGCTCTCAATGAACAAAGGAAGAGAAAACGGTCCGGAAAGATTGCGTCTCACGAACACTCGATCTCACGACACTTGATTTCACGATCACAGCCCCAAAAGGGTCAAGAGCAGCAACAAGGAAAAGGGATTATGATGGCAGTGATGCTCCTCAAGCGAATGCGACGAAGAACGATTAACAAAAGTGAAGTCTCCTTCAAGAATCCTTGGGAAGAGTTTAGGAATCCTTGTCTAGAGAGATTGAGGCAGTTTCTAAGAGCATTTCGAGTTAGCAAATAGGTTTAGGTCGAGTCTTATGGTATAAATATGAGTTAGGGTTATTATGGGCTGATTAGAAGCCCAAAAACACGATTTTGCTGTGCGCACATTCGCGAGGCGAGTAGCCTTTCGCGAGGCGAACCAGAGAGCTGCAATAATCTGGCTGTCAGGTTCGCAAGGCGAATGTATCTTTGCGACGGCAAACTTTAGAAGCCGAATTTGGCTTTAACACTTGAAATATGACTTGTAGATAATTCTCTAAGCTTTCGAACGCATTCAAGATCACCTCAATCGGATGTCTAGAACTCAAGATATGAACAAAACCATAAAACAGGTTTCTTGGACTTGAATGCATTGACCATTCTTTAAGGCTAAACTATCCCAAACATGAATCTAAACCTCATGGGCGAGCATAACCACATATATTGGTCAAGAATAATACATAATAATATTTATTAATATAAGGTGAAATTCGGGGTGTTACACATAACAGTACACGTCGAAACATCCTAACGAATCTAGCAAAACCAACACTGACGACGTGATCAACTCCGCTTCAGCTCAAAGAAACTTTGTTCACAAGCTTCCGACCACTCGAACGCCTTCCCTTTTCTCATTAATTGAGTCATAAGCAACGC
This sequence comes from Ammopiptanthus mongolicus, assembly GCA_039655645.1. Classification (NCBI taxonomy): domain Eukaryota; kingdom Viridiplantae; phylum Streptophyta; class Magnoliopsida; order Fabales; family Fabaceae; genus Ammopiptanthus; species Ammopiptanthus mongolicus. The sequence continues at coordinate 63,515,069 of CM077347.1, read as the reverse complement.
AATCTTAGAGAATCCCTTGATAAACCGCCTGTAGTAGCCCGTAAACCCAAGAAAGCTTCGAACCTCACTCATAGACTTTGGGCTTTCCCACTTAACCACCGCATCAACCTTAGCAGGATCCTCCATGATTCCATCCTTGTTGATCACGTGTCCTAGGAACTGTACTTCTTCCAGCCAGAACTCACACTTAGACAGCTTTGCGTACAACTACCTATCCTTCAGCACCTGCAGCACCACTCGAAGATGCTCTTGGCGTTCCTCTTTACTCTAAGAGTAAATAAGGATGTCATCAATAAACACGACAACAAACTTATCTAGGAACGGTTGGAATATCCTGTTCATATAGCCCATGAACACGGCCGGAGCATCAATCCCAAAAAAAAGGCATAACCAAATACTCATAGTGCCCATACCGACTTTGAAAAGCAGTCTTCGGTATATCCTCCATTTTCACCTTGATTTGATGGTAACCAGATTGCAGGTCAATCTTAGAAAACACAGTTGCTCCTCTCAAATGATCCGTCAAATCGCCGATCCTCGACAACGGCTACTTTCTCTTTACCATCACTTCATTCAGTTGACGATAGTCCACACATAACCTTGAACTTCCGTCCTTCTTCTTGAAGAACAATACCAGAGCTCCCCATGGCAATGCGCTAGGTCTGATGAATTCTTTGCCTAGCATCTCATCCAACTGTTTCTTTAGCTTTGTCAGCTCAACTGGAGACATTCGATAAGGTGCTATCAAAAAAGGTCCAGTTTCCGATAAAAGATCTATGGCGAACTCGATCTCCCTCTCCGGTGTCAACCCTGGAACATCAGCTGGAAACACCTCCGGAAATTCCTGCACAACAGGCAGCGCTTCCACACTCGGAGTTTCCTTCGCTTCCAAGGAGAACAGCACCATGTACTCTTCAGATCGTACACCCTTTGGAATACCTTCGTTAGCAGGCGTCAATCCAGATAGCTCAGAAAAACAAAGGTTGCACAATCAAGCACCACATGGTTGGCCGAAAGCCAATCCATGCCTCGGATAACAACGATCTGTTGCATAGGCAGACAAACTAGGTCTGCAAAGAAATGTTTGTTTTCTATTGTGATAGGGAATTTTAGGCATACAAACAGGGTAGTCAAAGAATCACCCGTAGGCGTGGATACAGTAAGGTCATATGGTAAAGATGAAACCGGTAACCTAAGTGATCCATGCATTCGATAGAAATAAACGAGTGGGTAGCCCCCGAATCAAACAAAAAAGATAAGAGCTTGCCTGAAACTAAACGCTTACCTTGAATCAGATCCGGGCATCGAAAGGATTCAGCTCCCCTCATGGGAAACACTCTCCCCGTAGCTTGTGGTCTCGCAGTCTGTCCAGTCACCCTGGTTGGTTTGGCATTCCCAGGCCTGCAATCCCTTGCCATGTGTGGCCCCCCACACTTAGAGCATCCTTGCAACCCCTGAGTTGCACTCGGTCTCTGACTCCCAGCATCTCCCACTTTCTGTGTTGGCCTTTGGTAAGGTCCTCGAGTACTCTGGAACTTTCCACCCCTTCCTCTCTGATTACTGCGGATAGGTCCTCCACTTCTTGCGGTCATCTCCCTTCTTCTCTCGATGTTTTCTATGGCTGAACACCGATCAAGCATGTCAGGGAATCTGGTAATCCCCAAAGGCACTATGGCTTTCTAGGCCTCGTACTTCAAACCATCTTCGAATCTGCGACACATCCACTCTTCATCCGGATACCGCTGATAGAACTCTGAAAACTTAAGCAGTGCCTCAAACCTTGCTGCATATTCCCCGATTGACATATTACCCTACTTCAGGCTCTGGAATTCCCTCCTTTGCTGCATTGGATGCAGCAATATACTCGGCCTATGTTGTAGAATCGGCAATTGTCTCCTTCTTTGAGCTCTTCCAGCTCACAACCCCTCCATTAAGGCAAAACACGAATCCTAACTACGATCAGGAATCATCCTTATCAGTTTGGAAGCTAGCGTCAGTGTAACCTTTTACAATGAGCTCTTCCTCACCTCCATAGACCAAGAATGTATCCTTATTTCTTCTCAAGTACTTTAGGATATTCTTGACTGGTGTCCAGTGACTCTCACCGGGATCAGATTGGTACCTACTCGTCATGCTCAAGGCACACAAGACATCTGGTCTAGTACATATCATAGCATACATGATAGATCTAATTGCTGAAGCATATGGAAACTTATTCATGCGTTCCCTCTCATCAGATGTAGTAGGGCATTGTCCCTTGGACAAGTATATGACATGTGACATAGGCAAGAGACCCTTCTTGGAATCTTGCATACTGAAGCGCTTAAGCACTTTGTCCATATATGTATCTTGACTAAGGCCTAATAATTTCAGCAATCTATCCCTATAGAACCTGATTCCCAAAACATAGGAAGCTTCGCCTAAGTCCTTCATCGAGAAACAATTCCCCAACCATGAATTTACATTTTGTAGTGTAGGAATGTCGTTTCCGATGAGTAGTATGTCATCCATATACAATACGAGAAAAGCAATCATGCTCCCATTAACATTCTTATACACACAAGGTTCATCCTCATTTTTGATGAATCCAAACTGTCTTACAGCTTCATCAAAACGAAGATTCCAGCTTCTGGAAGCTTGCTTGAGTCCATAGATGGATTTCTGCATTTTGCACACCTTTCCAGCATCTTTTGAATTGATAAAACCCTTAGGTTGTGTCATGTACACATCCTCGAGGAGATTCCCGTTAAGGAATGCAGTTTTGACGTCCATCTGCCAGATTTCATAATCAATGTATGCAGCAATAGCAAGTAGGATCCGAACAGATTTAATCATTGTAACTGGAGAGAAAGTTTCATCATAATCTACACCATAAACTTGCTTGAAACCTTTCGCAACCAGTCGCGCTTTGAAGGTATTAACCTTTCCATCCATGTCAATCTTCTTTTTGAAGACCCACTTGCACCCTATGGGTTTTATCCCTTCGGGTTGAAAGTGAAACAGGGAAACACAAGACGGGGGGTTGAATTGTGTTTCTTAACCGATTTTTAAAAGCCTTTTCTTAAAAGCGTTTTAGACAAGCAAGATGAAAGAACAAAACAAAACGACAACAAAACGTTTAAGAGACTTTGTTTTCAATCCCCAAGTTAGTAAATAAATAAACTTAACAAGATAGGAATAGAGAGATTCACACAGAGATATATCCGGGTTCACTCTTTTAAACCAAAGAACTACGTCCAGTCCATTCCCTCAGAAGGTTTTTCCACTAAATCACTTAGCACTTTTCACAAGTTGTTTCCTTGTCACTCCACGACTACAACTCCAAGTATTCTTTTTTAGACAAGCCTCTTTAGGCTCAGCAAATCCTAAGACTTGGGTAGGGTTTTGTGTGACACCCTTCTACCCCGCATGTTATAAATGCATTAAATGTAAATAATAATAATAATAATAATAATAATAATAATAATAATAATAATAATAATAATAATAATAAAATTAAATACAGATAAGAATTAAAATATGCATTCTTTTATTAAAAAGATTAATGGGTAGAAAAGGTACCATATGAACCAGATCACAAACACAGAAAATAGTATTAAACCAATACTTAAAACAATAATGAAAACATCATCATAAATATCCCAACCCTGATCTCACAATTCAGAGCTGGTACAACCGTTCCGAAAAATCCTCGGAATACAACTGAAAACTAAAATAAAAATAAACAACTAAACAGAAGACCCTAACTATGAGTGGTGGCTCCTCAGAGTCACTCCTCTCCGAGCTGCTAGTCATCCTCTGCATAAACCATACATGCCAAACAAGAAACACAGAAAGGGGAGTAAGGAAACATGTAATCACAACACCATGGAAATAGAAATAAGATGACATACATCATAGCATGGCAACAGTCATAGCATACACTTACATACATAAATATCATCTCAACATCATAAATCAACCAGTATGCTATATGATGCAATGCAACTCTACTCCACTACTCCATCAATGCATGTGGATCCAACTAACTCAGGAAGAACAACTTTGGAATTACATATCCACATTTACCACTAAAGGCACCAACGCCGGCAGTTCACCAAACCATGGGTGAACCCCTTGGATAGCCAACGCATCAAACCATGGATGCCTCATCATGGGGGGCCATAGTTCACCAAACCTTGGGTGAACCAACAGTGGATGGCCAGATCGTCGTACTCTAGGACGACCTCCCCTATGTTGAACTTCCTCCAACTAACATCTCCAATGCTATGCATGAACATTATCAACAAACAACAACCACCACCTCCGCTTGGCCACTAAAGGCACCCAAGAATAACATCCTCAACATTGGGCCACTAAAGGCACCCAATTATATCAACTCAACATTGGACCACTAAAGGCATCCAATTATATCAACGTGCGGTAACCCCGAGACACCGACTTAACCAACTCATCGTCTTAATTATTATAAAATTAAGTTATCTCTCATTATCATTTGTTTGGCATGTTATGCTATCATCTTTGGGAACATTGGGGTGAAAACCCCATTAAACCGTAAGTCACTGATTCTGACCAGAGGGGTGGCACGACCGTGCTGCACGATGGCACGACCGTGCTCCCTGCTATGTGTAACATGGACGTGTTGCACGATGGCACGGGCGTGCAGCACGATGGCACGGGCGTGTTGCACGATAGCACGGGCGTGCTCTCTATACTGAACGGCCGTGCTCAACGCGCGGCCATTTTCCAGATTTCAACTGGGAGCATGGGTGTGCTCCCTGTTTAGGACGGCCATGCTGATCGCGCGACAATGCTGTTCTGGGCAGCGAAGAACAGATTCACCAGTTAACCAAAAATTCCTAACACTCTCAAAAATCATCCCTAGGTTTATGACTAATCCATTAACATAAAAACTCACTCTTTATTAATTCTTGTCCTATGAAATATTTTTGGGGAACCGCAGTCCCTTTATTATTTAACCAATTAAATCCTAATTAACCAATTTTAGGGACATAGCAGCAGGTTCATATCAACAACAATTCAACAACAAATATATGTACATACCATCAAACATCAATCTAACAACAATGCATATAACAACAATCAATTATAGCAAAATGCACATTAACAAATAGCATACAAATAATCTCGGGGTCATGGGAACCCCTCATCTTACACTACCCCCACTGTCTAGTGATTAGCCTATCCTTCTCCCCATACCTGGTTTGATGGTTGCAGCAACTGTAACACCTGTAACACCCCGATTTTCACGTTTTCTAATTCTTTAGTATTTTAATGTCTTTATTTTATTCGAGGTCTTAGGAATGGAAATAAAATATTCCGAGACCACAGTCATGATCGACGATATCGTAGGAAGCTACGATTAAGTTTTGAGTCGAAAACTCAAACGGAGTCCGGTTTGCGTTTTTACACTGACAGTATGATTTTACTGCTCAGAAGACCTCAGATGGACCCGTGAACGAGACAATAAGTCTTAGAATTCGATTCTCTACGTTTCGATTAAATTTCGTAAAAATTTCAGAAAAATCACTTCCTGACCTTCGTTTGAGCGGAATCCTCAATCGGGTGATGAACGGAGCCACATATGGATTTACCGGGACTCGCCAACAGATAATCTTGATATCACATCATCCCTGGACACTTGGGAGAGTATGCCAGAGTCGTCATGACGTTCGGAAGTATTTGGACGCAAAATGACCAAAATGCCCCTAACCTTAGTCTTTTACACTTTTACCATTATACCCTTTTGGCAAATGACCTTTTTACCCTTAAGTGAACTTTTAAGAGGCTGAACTCAGCCCCTCACTTCATCATTTTCGCACAGCCCCTCTTCCTTTAGAGTTCCATAGTTGTTCTTGAGAGAAAACTCCATTTTCACCTAGAAAAGCTTGAGTTTTTGTTGGATTCACTTGATTCCTTGAGCAATCTTTCTTCATTTCAAGGTAAGATCACTTCTATGATCTCTTAGCTTCTTGAATCTTTCTTTATTTCAAGATCAATCTTCATTTTCATGAAAATAATTTCTTAGATCCAAAACTTTGAAAATCCATAGGAAATTGTAGAAAAATCCTTTTGAGGTAAGACCAAGTTCTTTGAACTCACATCATCAATCTCTACCTAAACCTAAGAGCTTATGATTCAACTCTCATCATAACTCAAAAAGCATTTTTGGCCGAACCCTTTTGGATGATGATGAATAGTGTTTTCATCAATTTTTGATTTTTAACACTTGATTTCATCCTTAGCTTTCCTAATGCCTTTTGATCCATGAAATGATAAACCAAAAGCAATTCCTAACCTCTTTAACCTAGGGTGGCCGAAACCGTCTTTGTTGTAATAGTTGAGATTGGCTTTGATTGTTGTTTAATGTTGGATTGTTGTGTTGTTGTAGTTGTTGACGATTATCAGGAGGTTCACAAACCGATCAACCGACTTTGATCCGGGAGTCTGCTCATCAACAGGTATGGGGAGAAGAACCTCATCACACCAAGATGGTGGTAGTGAGAATGGTTGTTTAATTTTATGTGTGGGTGAAACCCTTTAGTTTTGGTTCACTTTTATATGTTAAGTTTTGTTAAGTTCTCTTGGAGAACAAGATTGTCATGATGAGTTTATGCTTGAGTATGTTGTAGTGTGCTTTAGCATATGTTGGTGAAGATATGATTGAATGAAAATCATTTCCATGTATGCTGAAAAACCTACTATGATCACTAGATCAAGTATGGACTTTTATTGTTTGATTATGAGACCATGATGTGTGATGGATATGTTTGATTATGATGCAGTAATGTGTATTGTGGTTTACCATAATTGTGTGAGCTTTTGAGCCACATTTGCTTTGTTGGTGAACCAAAGTCTCCATTTTTCATTGGAATAGGCTTGTGGCCTTAGTAAGAGGAAAATATAAGAACATATGTTGTTCTTGCTTTGGCAAAGTTTTGATGCAACAAAATATGATTTCATAACCTAGGATTTCAAGGAGAAACAAAAGTGATTTTTGATCCAAAGATCAAATGAAGTTTTAACCTTTAAAGTGTGTCATCAAAGTGGGAAAATGTCTTTTCTTTAGCCATAGGTCTTTTAATCAAACTAAGTTCTTCAAAAGAAGAAATAATGAAGGAGTTAGGAAAAATGAAAAACAGGGCACTCGCCCAGCGAACCCCGTCTCGCCTCGCGAGACAGAGGGAAGATAAGGCATTCGCCAGGCGAACATTGCCTCGCCTCGCGAGACAGTGGACTAGCCCGAGCAACAAAGATGAAATTTCTCGGCCTCGCGTCGCGAAGTCGTCTCGCCTCGCGAACCGCCTAAGTAGCAAAGATGCAACTTCTCGGCCTCGCGTAGCGAAGCAGTTCTCGCCCCGCGAACCGCCTAAATAGTGAAGACGCAGCTTCTCTGCCTCGCGTCGTGATATAATCCTCGCCTCGCGGAGCAGAAAGACTGTCTGAATAGAAAAGATCACTTCTCTGCCTCGCGTCGCGACACAATTCTCGCCTCGCGAAGCAGAAGGACTTTCCAAGCAGTAAAGATAACTTCTCAGCCTCGCGTCGCGACATAGACCTTCGCCTCGCGAGAAATGGTTTGTTTGGAAAGAGTGTTTTTCAAACTCAAACTGTAAAGTTTACGCTTTTTAAACCTAAGTTAAGTAATTGACTTAGAGTTGAAGACAAGGAATAATTAAGTATGGTATGTAGTGGAACAAGACCACATGCTATACCATTGATGACTTAATACATCAATGACTTCATAAGACATAAACACAAACATGAAACGTTTTGGGTTTTGAAACAGTAGTTCGATGACGGACCAGTGATTCGGACCCCGATCAGTCGTTCAATTGTTTCAGTCTTGTGATGACTCGATCCCGGAGGGATCACGAGATTTATCCGGTGGATAAAGGTTTTGTTTTCAAAAAGACACGTATAGTTCCTAAGGAAGAGAACCTTAGTAGACTTCGAGGTTTATCCGGGGGATAGACATTGCTTGATCGCATCTGCTTTGTGTAAGCATTGGCATTTCATTTGCATAGTCGTAAGGCCTTGAGCCTAGGAGTTGAGCTTACACCTTGATGCGGGTGCAAATCTTACGGTGACGATCTTCAATGGTCTTTTTGGAGGTATCAGGGTTGGAAGGGCTGACATGTAACCAGTTGGTAGCTCTTCTGTGTCGTGGCGAATCCGTGCAATACACTGATATCCTCTACTAGATGCCGTACTTTTCATGTTTGGTCGAGAGTGTTTCCGTAAAAGCCAGATACGTGCACGTTACGAATGTTGTAGCATCTTGCCCAAGGCTGGCGCGCACGGAACATGTCCTCCCATTCACTCTCTCCGAATGTTTTGTTAGCTCCATGGAGTAGGGGTCAGAGTAGTACCCATTGACATTGACATTGAGTAATATATATTGCATTGCATTGCATGGCTATTGATGTTTACATTTTCTGTTATACATCGTTGTACTGTTTAAGAATACCTTATTTTATGCTGTTAACTGCTTAACATGATATTATGCTGTCAACTACTTAATATGTTTGACATTGAGAATTCTGTAAGCATGTTGGGTACGCTGTTACCCGGTGAGTCGTCCCGTTTTTACTATTGCTGTTTTGCTGTGTTGATTGTAACGCCCCGATTTTCACGTTTTCTAATTCTTCAGTATTTTAATGTCTTTATTTTATTCGAGGTCTTAGGAATGGAAATAAAATATTCCGAGACCATATTCATGCTCGACGATATCGTAGGAAGCTACGATTAAGTTTTGAGTCAAAAACTTAAACGGAGTCCGGTCTGCGTTTTTACACTGACAGTATGATTTTACTGCTCAGAAGACCTCAGATGGACCCGTGAACGAGACAGTAAGTCTTAGAATTTGATTATCTACGTTTTGGTTAAATTTCGTAAAAATTTCAGAAAAATCACTTCCTGACCTTCGTTCGGGCGGAATTCTCAATCGGGTGACGAACGGAGCCACGTATGGACTTACCGAGACTCGCCAACAGATAATCTTGATATCACAACATCCCAGGACACTTGGGAGAGTATGCCAGAGTCGTCATGACGATCGGGAAAAATCTAGACGCGAAATGACCAAAATGCCCCTAACCTTAGTCTTTTGCACTTTTACCATTTTACCCTTTTGGCAAATGACCTTTTTGCCCTTATGTGACTTGTTTTAAAGCTGAACCCAGCCCCTCACTTCATCATTTTCGCACAGCCCCTCACCCCATAGAGCTCCATAGTTGTTCTTGAGAGAAACTCCATTTTCATCCTTGAAAAGCTTGAATCACTTGTTGGAATCACTTGATTCCTTGAGCAATCTTCCTTCATTTCAAGGTAAGATCACTTCTATGATCTCTTAGCTTCTTGAATATCTCTTTATTTCAAGATCAAGATCCATTTTCATGAAAATCATTTCTTAGATCCAAAACTTTGAAAATCCATAGGAAATTGTAGAAAAATCATTTTGATGTGAGACCAATTTCTTTGAACTCACCTCATCATTCTCTATCTAAACCCAAGAGCTTATGATTCAACTCTCATCATAGCTCAAAAAGCACATTAGGGCCGAACCCTTCTTGATGATGATGAATAGTGTTTTCATCAATTTTTGATTTCTAACACTTGATTTCATTCTTCGCTTTCCTAATGCCTTTGAATCCATGAAATGGAAAACCAAGATCAATTCCTAGCTTTATGCTCTTTAGGGTGGCCGAAACCCTCTTTGTGAGAATTGTTGAGTTTGGTTTGATTGTTGTTTAATGTTTGATTGTTTGGTTGTTTGTAGTTGGTGTCAATTATCAGAAGGTTCACAAACCGATCAACTGACTTTGATCCGGGAATCTGCTCTTCAACAGGTATGGGGAGAAGAACCTCATCACACCAAGATGGTGGTAGTGAGAATGGTTGTTTACTTTATGTGTGGGTGAAACCCTTTAGTTTGGGTTCACTTTTATATGTTAAGTTTTGTTAAGTTCTCTTGGAGAACAAGATTGTCATGATGAGTTTATGCTTGAGTATGTTGTAGTGTGCTTTAGCATATGTTGGTGAAGATATGATTGAATGAAAATCATTTCCATGTATGTTGAAAAACCTACTATGATCACTAGATCAAGTATGGACTTTTATTGTTTGATTATGAGACCATGATGTGTGATGGACTTGTATGTTTTGGTTATGATGTAATAAGGTGTAATTGTGGTTTGTCATAATTGGTGTGAGCTTTTGAGCTATATTTGCTTTGTTGGTGAAGCAAAGTCTCATGTGTTGTAGTAGGCTTTTGAGCTATATTTTCATTGGTGGCCTTAGTAAGAGGAAATATAAGAACATGTGTTGTTCTTGATCTAGCAAGGTTTTGAAGTAAGAAAAACATGATTTCATTACCTATGTTTTCAAAGAGAAACAAAAGTGATTTTGATCCAAAGATCAAATGAAATTTTAACCTTTTAAGTGTGTCGCCAAAGTGGAAAATGTCTTTTCTTTAGCCATAGGTTTGTTAATCAAACTAAGTGTTGTGAGCTACACTTTGATTGGTGGATGAAGTAAAACTTCACATTGATTCCTAGTTGGCTATTAGCCATGACCTTGAGGAAAGGAAGGATATGCATAGTTCTTGGACAAGTCAAGTTTTGATGTAAAGAAAGTGTTTTCAATAACTTGTGTTTTTCAAAGAAAAACCCTAAGTGACTTTAAAGGGAATTAAATCTCAAAGTGGTTTCACCAAAGTGAAACATGTTTTATACCTTATCCTTAGTTCATCTAGCTAATCAAGTAACTCAAAATGAGAAAAGAAGTGGTTTCATGAAGAGAATCAAAATGGTTCCATAAGGTTGATGTCTTGTTTTAAGGCAACTTTTCGCTAAGCGAAATTACTTTCGCTACGCGAAAAACAGGGAGAGTCTTAGTTGGGCATCACTGCCTCACTTTCGCTAAGCGAATTCAAATTCGCTAAGCGAACCCAGCAAATTTCGCTACGCGAATTACATCTCGCTGAGCAATCCAGAGAAGTCTCCAAAAGAGGTGTAACCGTCTGAACTTTCGCTAAGCGAAATCATTCTCGCTAAGCGAATACAATATATTTCGCTACGCGAATTCTGTCTCGCCGAGCGATCCAGAGGTGTTTCTAAAGAGGTGCAATCGTCTGAACTTGCGCTACGCGAATTCATATTCGCTAAGCGAATCCAATATATTTCGCTACGCGATTTGGGTCTCGCCGAGCGAACCAGAGGGGTTCCAAAGGAGGCATTACTGCCTCATTTTCGCTAAGCGAATGGAATTCCGCTAAGCGAATTTTATGTTCCAGAATATGCTAGAAATGAAGTAAGTAGTTCAAATGTTGTTTTAAATCAAATGAGTTTTCAACTGTAAAAGTTGTTTGGTTTACAAAAGGAGTTTTCTAACTCAATCTTAAAGTTTTACGGGTGAAAAACCTAAGTTAAGTAATTAACTTAGAGTTGAAGACAAGGGTTAATTAAGTATGGTATGTGGTGGAACAAGACCATGTGCTATACCATTGGTGACTTAGTACATCAACGACTTCATAAGACTTAAGTGAAATCAACACTTGTTTCCTTAATTGAAAAACAAGGGATTAATATCTTAGAAAGGCTTAAAGACTTATCTAAGAGGATTCTCAATCCTTATTCATAATGCTTAGGACTTGAGACTTAATTCATAAGACATAAACACAAACACGAAACGTTTTGGTTTTCGAAACAGTAGTTCGATGACGGATCGATGATTCGGATCCAGGTTAATCGTTCAATTGTTTCTGTCTTGTGATAACTGGAATGAGAGAGATCTTGAGGCTGTGCAGGTATGGGACTGTACAGTGGAAGGAATCCTGAGGCTATGCAGGTATGGGACTGTATAGTTAAAGGGAAGCATATAAGAATTGATTGGTACTACCCATATCAACAAGATTTATCTTCGTTTCGGGAGCTTAGAACATAAGAACTTTATAATTAAGCGTGCTTGACTTAGAGTAATTATGGGATGGGTGACCTTCTGGGAAGTTTCCTAGAAAGCGTGTGAGTGAGGACAAAGCACGCTGAAAAGACTTATGTTGGTTTGTGGGGACAGTCGGCGATTCTGAAAGCAGTCTAGATCATTCCAAAGGAATCACGAGATATTTATCCGATGGATAATTGTTTTATACGATGGATAACTGTTTTATAAAACAAAGATGTGTGTAGTTTCTCAGGAAGAGAACCTTAGTGAGCCTTGAGGTTTATCCAATGGATAGACATTGCTTTATCGCATCTGCTTTGTGTAAGCATTGGCATTTCATGTGCATAGTTGTAAGGCCTTGAGCCTAGGAGTTGAGCTTACACCTTGATGCGGGTGCGAATCTTACGGTGACGATCTTCAATGGTCTTTTTGGAGGTATCAGGGTTGGAAGGGCTGACATGTGACCAATTGGTGATTCTTCTGTGTCGTGGCGAATCCGTGCAATACACTGATATCCTCTACTAGATGCCGTACTTTTCATGTTTGGTCGAGAGTGTTACCGTAAAGCCAGATACGTGCACGTTACAAATGTTGTAGCATCTTGCTCATGGCTGGCAGAAACCGAAACATGTCCTCCCATTCACTCTCTCCGAATGTTTTGTTAGCTCCATGGAGTAGGGGTCAGAGTAGTACCCAGTGACATTGACATTGAGTCATATACATTGCATTGCATTGCATGGCTATTGATGTTTATGGCTATTGATGTTTACATTTACTATTATACATCGCTGTATTGTTTAAGGATGCCTTATATTATGCTGTTAAATGTTTAGCATGCTATTATGTTGTTAACTGCTTAACATGATTTATATTGAGAACCTTGTAAGCATGTTGGGTACGCTGTTACCCGGTGAGTCGTCCCGTTTTTACTACTGCTATTTTGTTGTGTTGATGAACGGGAATCTCACCCATATCTGTATGTTTTCTGCTGGTACTTGCTGTTGATGCTTGAGCAGATGGACGCGACGATGGTTCGGTTCTGCAGTCCCTTTGAGTTCGGAGGTGGACTCTTTTGCTGTTTTAGTTTTGTTGTCGGCCAGACTATGTCAGTTTTTGTAGTACCTTTTGGGAGCTATGACTCCTAGTACTTATTGTATTTTCTTATGTCAGTCATACCTTAGACTTATGTCTGTATATATAGTAATGTTGTTATTTCTGTTTCTGTTTTCTGTTTTCTATATTATAATACTGTATGTATGTCCTAGTAATGCATGGTGAACCTAAGTTCACTTATTAGTATTATTTATTACCTTTACTAATCCCATTACATCTTTATGAAAAGAAAAGAAAAAGAAAAATCGTATTTTTCCGCATTAATAAATATTTTCGGCCTTATAAACGTTCGGGAATGTGACACTCGGGAAAGGGTGTTGCATTATTTGGTATCAGAGCTGGCCGAGTCTTTTTGGGGTTTGTAGGTTATGGTCTGTCTTGTTTGTGTTGTGTTTTCTCTGATTGTTTTCTGTGTTACTGTTTCTGAGAGAAAACAATGTTGGACAGGATGATGACTTCGGTCTATCCTTTTGTGTTGTTTGTTCTTTGTGTTGTGTTTCTGTGAAGAAGACAACGATTGTTTGTTACTCTCTGCATTATTGTTTCTGAAGGGGAATGATATTGGACAGGGTAGTAATGTTTTTGCTTTCTTGTAAGTTGTCACTCACAGAGTTCTTCAGAACGAGTGTTTTCCGACGGGTGCAAGACGAGTTGAAAGACATGGAGTTCCTGCAGCTACGTCAAGGAGGAATGTCTGTCAAAGAATATGCTAATCGTTTTGAGTCCCTGCTGAAGTCTTCGAGGTATTTCCATCTTCATCCCGATGAGGAGTGGAAGTGCACAAAGTTCGAAGAAGGTTTAAGGGACGAGATTCGAGGAGAGGTGCTACCTCTTGAGGTCAAAGAGTTCTCGGTGTTGGTAGATGAATGCTTCGTAATCGAAGATCTGATGAAGACTTGTGGAGGAAGGCAACGTAACTCTGGACCGACTAGGTTCCATAAAGGCACCAATGGTCGTGATGATAGATCTCGATGGAAACCATATTCGAAACAGCAAGGTCAACAACAACGTTCTGTAGGGGAAGCAGTGGGAGTATTAGTCAATCTGGAAGCGCCCCCAAAGAAGTGCATGAAGTGTGGCAAGTACAATCATGTAACCAGAGGATGCTTGATCAAGGGGATCATATGCTTCAAGTGTGGGAAGCCAGGACATACTTCACGTGAGTGTGTGCAATCAAAAGCTAGACATTCTGTCAACGATGTGCAAGCAGCAAAGCCTAAGGCAATGAGTGGAGTTTATACTGGGGATGATGCTAAGACTTCTCAAAAGGAAGATTTGATTCACGGTCAGATCGTCGTGGAAGGTAAAACCTTATTTGTATCTTTCCTTACCCTTAGATTTGGTAATTTTTGCACTTCCTGCAAAGCCTGTTATAACTGCGAAAGTCTGTTTGAACTGTTCTATTTTCCGTAGTGGATAGAACGTTTTTGATTGATTTAATCTGTTTGCCTCTTTCGCAAATGGATTTGATCATAGGGATGGATTGGTTATCTTGTAACTATATCCTAGTAGACGGTGCAAACAAAACCTTAGTTTTTCCTGATTCGGATAATTCTGGATTTGGATTGCCAACCAAGGAAATGTTTCTTTGAGAGGAGGAGGAGCAAAACGAATACATGTTACTAACGAGGTTCCGGAAGTCTTTCCTGAAGTACCAGGTGTACCGCCAGTTCGAGACATCGAGTTGTGATCGATCTTGTGCCAGGAATAGGACCAGCGTCTATGACACCTTAGCATATGGCACCTGCTGAGTTGGAAACCTTGAAGGAACAGTTGGTGGACTTATTGGAAAAATAGTTCGTTAGACCCAGTGTGTCGAGAACGCCTGTGCTATTGGTGAGAAAGAAAGACGAAACATCTTGCTTATGTGTAGATTAGCGCCAGTTGAACAAGGTTACCATTAAGAACAAGTATCATCTTTCGGGAATAAATGACTTGATGGATCAGTTGAGGAGAGTGGCAGTTTTCTCCGAGATTGATTTGCGATCGGGTTATCACCAGATTCATGTAAAGGTAGAAGATGTACCAAGAACAGCGTTTCAAACACGCTATGGGCACTACGAGTACCTTGTATTGCCATTTGGTATGGTGAATACTCCTCTATATTCATGGATTACATGAATAGGATCTTTCGTTCATATCTAGATAAGTTTGTCGTTGTTTCATAGACGACATACTCATCTATTCGCGAAACCAAGAAGTACACGCTGAATATCTTAGTGTGATTCTTCAGGTTCTGAAGGAGAAACAACTATATGCAAAGTTGTCCAAGTGTGAGTTTTGGCTCGACGAAGTAAAGTTTTTGGGTCATGTGATTTCAAAGGAAGGATAAAGCGTTTGAATGGATTGAAGCCTGTGAGAAAATTTTGCAAGGATTAGAGAGAAGGTTGACTACTTCACCTGTGTTAGTGCTGCCTGATCTCAAGGGAACATTCGTGTTCACACTCCAACGTATTCCTCAATGTATTAGACAATTGAGTGAATTGGTGATATGGTGTCCATTGGTCTGGACATTTTCGTATTATTTAACTGAAAGTTTTGTTATGACTATTTCTTGAGTTATAACATAAACAACTTCTTGATACTGGAAGTTTCTTGATGAAACTTAGTCTAATCACTTTTACTTTTGGCGAAGGTGATCCAGTCTAATTTTGCCAGACTGTTTATCTTTTGATTCCCAAATTTATTGGAAGGTTCTAATGAAAGAAGGAACTTTATTAGAGTCATGGATGTAAACATGTATTAGCTATGCATTTTTACACTCACGAACCTACTGAAGAGTCTTTTTGCATACCGGATATTCCTGTATTCATTCCAGATTGGTAAAATTCTTTTGTATACGTTCTTACTTTCTTTTGAGACCAAGACCAAGAAAAATTGCCTTTGTTGAAAATTTCTTTCCTTAATCTTCAGCAATCGAGTGGGTTTAGTTTTAAGTCACGGAATTTCGAGGACGAAATTCTTTTAAGAGGGGTAGGAATGTAACCCCTCGATTTTCACGTTTTCTAATTCTTCAGTATTTTAATATCTTTATTTTATTCGAGGTCTTAGGAATGGAAATAAAATATTCCGAGACCATATTCATGCTCGACGATATCGTAGGAAGCTACGATTAAGTTTTGAGTCAAAAACTTAAACGGAGTCCGGTCTGCGTTTTTACACTGACAGTATGATTTTACTGCTCAGAAGACCTCAGATGGACCCGTGAACGAGACAGTAAGTCTTAGAATTTGATTATCTACGTTTTGGTTAAATTTCGTAAAAATTTCAGAAAAATCACTTCCTGACCTTCGTTCGGGCGGAATTCTCAATCGGGTGACGGACGGAGCCACGTATGGACTTACCGAGACTCGCCAACAGATAATCTTGATATCACAACATCCCAGGACACTTGGGAGAGTATGCCAGAGTCGTCATGACGATTGGGAAAAATCTAGACGCGAAATGACCAAAATGCCCCTAACCTTAGTCTTTTGCACTTTTACCATTTTACCCTTTTGGCAAATGACCTTTTTGCCCTTAAGTGACTTGTTTTATAGCTGAACTCAGCCCCTCACTTCATCATTTTCGCACAGCCCCTCACCCCAAAGAGCTCCATAGTTGTTCTTGAGAGAAACTCCATTTTCATCCTTGAAAAGCTTGAATCACTTGTTGGAATCACTTGATTCCTTGAGCAATCTTCCTTCATTTCAAGGTAAGATCACTTCTATGATCTCTTAGCTTCTTGAATATCTCTTTATTTCAAGATCAAGATCCATTTTCATGAAAATCATTTCTTAGATCCAAAACTTTGAAAATCCATAGGAAATTGTAGAAAAATCATTTTGATGTGAGACCAATTTCTTTGAACTCACCTCATCATTCTCTATCTAAACCCAAGAGCTTATGATTCAACTCTCATCATAGCTCAAAAAGCACATTAGGGCCGAACCCTTCTTGATGATGATGAATAGTGTTTTCATCAATTTTTGATTTCTAACACTTGATTTCATTCTTCGATTTCCTAATGCCTTTGAATCCATGAAATGGAAAACCAAGATCAATTCCTAGCTTTATTCTCTTTAGGGTGGCCGAAACCCTCTTTGTGAGAATTGTTGAGTTTGGTTTGATTGTTGTTTAATGTTTGATTGTTTGGTTGTTTGTAGTTGGTGTCAATTATCAGAAGGTTCACAAACCGATCAACCGACTTTGATCCGGGAATCTGCTCTTCAACAGGTATGGGGAGAAGAACCTCATCACACCAAGATGGTGGTAGTGAGAATGGTTGTTTACTTTATGTGTGGGTGAAACCCTTTAGTTTGGGTTCACTTTTAATTGTTATGTTTTGTTAAGTTCTCTTCAAGAACAAGGTTGTCTTGATGAGTGTATGCTTTAGTATGTTGTAGTGTGCTTTAGCATATGTTGATGATGATATGATTAAATAAAAATCATTTTCATGTACGTTGGAAAACCTACTTTGATCACTAGATCAAGTATGGACTTTTATGCTTGGTCATGAGACTATGATGTGTGATGGACTTGTATGTTTTGGTTATGATGTAATAAGGTGTAATTGTGGTTTGTCATAATTGGTGTGAGCTTTTGAGCTATATTTGCTTTGTTGGTGAAGCAAAGTCTCATGTGTTGTAGTAGGCTTTTGAGCTATATTTTCATTGGAGGCCTTAGTAAGAGGAAATATAAGAACATGTGTTGTTCTTGATCTAGCAAGGTTTTGAAGTAAGAAAAACATGATTTCATTACCTATGTTTTCAAAGAGAAACAAAAGTGATTTTGATCCAAAGATCAAATGAAATTTTAACCTTTTAAGTGTGTCGCCAAAGTGGAAAATGTCTTTTCTTTAGCCATAGGTTTGTTAATCAAACTAAGTGTTGTGAGCTACACTTTGATTGGTGGATGAAGTAAAACTTCACATTGATTCCTAGTTGGCTATTAGCCATGACCTTGAGGAAAGGAAGGATATGAATAGTTCTTGGACAAGTCAAGTTTTGATGTAAAGAAAGTGTTTTCAATAACTTGTGTTTTTCAAAGAAAAACCCTATGTGACTTTAAAGGGAATTAAATCTCAAAGTGGTTTCACCAAAGTGAAACATGTTTTATACCTTATCCTTAGTTCATCTAGCTAATCAAGTAACTCAAAATGAGAAAAGAAGTGGTTTCATGAAGAGAATCAAAATGGTTCCATAAGGTTGATGTCTTGTTTTAAGGCAACTTTTCGCTAAGCGAAATTACTTTCGCTACGCGAAAAACAGGGAGAGTCTTAGTTGGGCATCACTGCCTCACTTTCGCTAAGCGAATTCAAATTCGCTAAGCGAACCCAGCAAATTTCGCTACGCGAATTACATCTCGCTGAGCAATCCAGAGAAGTCTCCAAAAGAGGTGTAACCGTCTGAACTTTCGCTAAGCGAAATCATTCTCGCTAAGCGAATACAATATATTTCGCTACGCGAATTCTGTCTCGCCGAGCGATCCAGAGGTGTTTCTAAAGAGGTGCAATCGTCTGAACTTGCGCTACGCGAATTCATATTCGCTAAGCGAATCCAATATATTTCGCTACGCGATTTGTGTCTCGCCGAGCGAACCAGAGGGGTTCCAAAAGAGGCATTACTGCCTCATTTTCGCTAAGCGAATGGAATTCCGCTAAGCGAATTTTATGTTCCAGAATATGCTAGAAATGAAGTAAGTAGTTCAAATGTTGTTTTAAATCAAATGAGTTTTCAACTGTAAAAGTTGTTTGGTTTACAAAAGGAGTTTTCTAACTCAATCTTAAAGTTTTACGGGTGAAAAACCTAAGTTAAGTAATTAACTTAGAGTTGAAGACAAGGGTTAATTAAGTATGGTATGTGGTGGAACAAGACCATGTGCTATACCATTGGTGACTTAGTACATCAACGACTTCATAAGACTTAAGTGAAATCAACACTTGTTTCCTTAATTGAAAAACAAGGGATTAATATCTTAGAAAGGCTTAAAGACTTATCTAAGAGGATTCTCAATCCTTATTCATAATGCTTAGGACTTGAGACTTAATTCATAAGACATAAACACAAACACGAAACGTTTTGGTTTTCGAAACAGTAGTTCGATGACGGATCGATGATTCGGATCCAGGTTAATCGTTCAATTGTTTCTGTCTTGTGATAACTGGAATGAGAGAGATCCTGAGGCTGTGCAGGTATGGGACTGTATAGTGGAAGGAATCCTGAGGCTATGCAGGTATGGGACTGTATAGTTAAAGGGAAGCATATAAGAATTGATTGGTACTACCCATATCAACAAGATTTATCTTCTTTTCGGGAGCTTAGAACATAAGAACTTTATAGTTAAGCGTGCTTGACTTAGAGTAATTATGGGATGGGTGACCTTCTGGGAAGTTTCCTAGAAAGCGTGTGAGTGAGGACAAAACACGCTGAAAAGACTTATGTTGGTTTGTGGGGACAGTCGGCGATTCTGAAAGCAGTCTAGATCATTCCAAAGGAATCACGAGATATTTATCCGATGGATAATTGTTTTATCCGATGGATAACTGTTTTATAAAACAAAGATGTGTGTAGTTTCTCAGGAAGAGAACCTTAGTGAGCCTTGAGGTTTATCCAATGGATAGACATTGCTTTATCGCATCTGCTTTGTGTAAGCATTGGCATTTCATGTGCATAGTTGTAAGGCCTTGAGCCTAGGAGTTGAGCTTACACCTTGATGCGGGTGCGAATCTTACGGTGACGATCTTCAATGGTCTTTTTGGAGGTATCAGGGTTGGAAGGGCTGACATGTGACCAATTGGTGATTCTTCTGTGTCGTGGCGAATCCGTGCAATACACTGATATCCTCTACTAGATGCCGTACTTTTCATGTTTGGTCGAGAGTGTTACCGTAAAGCCAGATACGTGCACGTTACAAATGTTGTAGCATCTTGCTCATGGCTAGCAGAAACCGAAACATGTCCTCCCATTCACTCTCTCCGAATGTTTTGTTAGCTCCATGGAGTAGGGGTCAGAGTAGTACCCAGTGACATTGACATTTAGTCATATACATTGCATTGCATTGCATGGCTATTGATGTTTATGGCTATTGATGTTTACATTTACTATTATACATCGCTGTATTGTTTAAGGATGCCTTATATTATGCTGTTAAATGTTTAGCAAGCTATTATGTTGTTAACTGCTTAACATGATTTATATTGAGAACCTTGTAAGCATGTTGGGTACGCTGTTACCCGGTGAGTCGTCCCGTTTTTACTACTGCTATTTTGTTGTGTTGATGAACGGGAATCTCACCCATATCTGTATGTTTTCTGCTGGTACTTGCTGTTGATGCTTGAGCAGATGGACGCGACGATGGTTCGGTTCTGCAGTCCCTTTGAGTTCGGAGGTGGACTCTTTTGCTGTTTTAGTTTTGTTGTCGGCCAGACTATGTCAGTTTTTGTAGTACCTTTTGGGAGCTATGACTCCTAGTACTTATTGTATTTTCTTATGTCAGTCATACCTTAGACTTATGTCTGTATATATAGTAATGTTGTTATTTCTGTTTCTGTTTTCTGTTTTCTATATTATAATACTGTATGTATGTCCTAGTAATGCATGGTGAACCTAAGTTCACTTATTAGTATTATTTATTACCTTTACTAATCCCATTACATCTTTATGAAAAGAAAAGAAAAAGAAAAATCGTATTTTTCCGCATTAATAAATATTTTCGGCCTTATAAACGTTCGGGAATGTGACACTCGGGAAAGGGTGTTGCATTGATGAACGGGAATCTCACCCATATCTGTATGTTTTCTGTTGGTACTTGCTGTTGCTGTTTGAACAAATGGACGTGACGATGGTTCAGCCCAGTAGTTCCTTGAGCCCTGAGGCGGACCTTCTTTTTGTGGTCTAGTTTTGTTGTCGGCCAGACTATGTCAGTTTTTGTAGTACCTTTTGGGAGCTACGACTCCTAGTACTTATTGTATCAGTTATACATTAGACTTATGTCTGTATATAGTATTATTCCTTTTTCTGTTTATGTCCCTGTATTTATTATGCATATTGTTCTAGAAATGTATGGCGAACCTAAGTTCGTTATTAGTATTATTTACCTTTGCTAAATCCTATTGCATCTTGTGAAAAGAAAAAAAAAAAAAAACCGTATTTTCCGCATTAAGAAATATTTTCGGCCTTATAAACATTCGGGAATGTGACACTCGGGAAAGGGTGTTGCATTATTTGGTATCAGAGCTGGCCGAGTCTTTTTGGGGTTGTAGGTTATGGTCTGTCTTGTTTGTGTTGTGTTGTGTTCTCTGTGTGTTTCTCTGTTGTTTGCTTTAGTTGTGGTTCTTGAGTTTGACAGTTCTGGTTTTGAAGGTAGCAATGGCTGCTCAAAACCTGACTGCTGCTGTGAACGCCATACGGGAAATGGCTGCTGCTATGGTTCAACGTGACGAACGAGCTGCCGGAGGTAGAGGACTGGACGAATTTCTTCGTCGGAATCCACCTCAATTCAAGGGTGAATTCAATCCTGAGTTAGCTGAACGCTGGATCCAAACGCTGGAAAAGATCTTTGGAGCGATGAGATGTACTGAGAATGACAAGGTTGTCTATGCAACCTATATGCTGGTGGAGGATGCTGAATACTGGTGGGAAGGAGCCCGTCAGATGCTGGTGCATGATCAACAAGCTGTTGACTGGAATGCTTTTAAGGGAAAATTCCTGGAGAAGTATTTTCCTGCGAGTGCAAGACACGAGAAAGAGATGGAGTTCCTCCAGCTGAGACAAGGGGGAATGACCGTAGCTGAATATGGGGCTAAGTTTGAAAGTCTAGCAAAGTTCTCAAATTACTTTCTGGACAACCCAAGAGAGGAGTGGAAGTGCAGAAAATTCGAAGGAGGTCTAAGGATCGACTTGAAGAGAGCTGTAGTTCCATTGGAAATTTCTGTTTTTCCGAGGCTAGTGGAAAAGTGTCGTCTGATCGAGAGTTTGGAGCCCAAGGACAAGCGGGTATTGAGTTCTGGACCGAGCAAGTTTCCGAGAGGAAGCAGTGGTCAAGACAACAAATCTCGATGGAAGCCGTATGCAAAGCAACAAGATCGACAACAACGCTCTGCGGGAGGAAGCAGTGGGAGTTTCAGTCAGTCTGGAAACGCCACAACCAAGTGCATGAAGTGTGGGAAGAGCAATCACATCACCAGAGATTGTTCGATCAAAGGGATTATCTGCTTCAAGTGTGGGAAGCCGGGACACATCTCACGTGAATGCATGCAACCGAAATTGGAACATTCTGCTAACAATGTCCAAGCTGCAAGGCCTAAGATGAAGGGCAGAGTCTACACTATGGGTGGTGCTGAAGCTTCTCAGAATGAAGACTTGATCCAAGGTCAGTGTGTCATGGGAGGTAAAACCTTAACTGTACTGTTTGTTTCAGGCGCAACGCATTCCTTTATTGCCTATGACTGTGTGAATCTGTTGGGATTACCTGTGTCTTCTTTACCTTTTGATTTGGTAATTTCTATGCCTACTGCAAAGCCTGTTATAACTGCTAAAGTTTGTTTGAACTGTTCTATTTCTGTTAAAGGTAGAACATTTTTGATTGACTTGATCTGTTTGCCTCTTTCGCAAATGGATGTAATCTTAGGAATGGATTGGTTATCTTCTAATCATATCATGTTAGACTGTGCAAATAAAACCTTAGTTTTTCCTAGTTGTGAGAATTCTGGATTTTTGACTGCCAACCAAGTAAATGCTTCTTTGAGAGAAGGAGCTCAAGGATACATGTTACTATCTTCTTTGGAGGTCAAGAGCGAGCTAGTCTTAGAGTGCATACCTGTCGTGAATGAGTTTCCGGAAGTCTTTCCTGAAGACGTACCAGGTTTGCCGCCAGTTCGGGACATCGAGTTTGCGATCGATCTTGTGCCAGGAACAGGACCAGTGTCTATGGCACCGTATCGTATGGCACCTGCTGAGTTGGAAACTTTGAAGGAACAGTTGGTAGACTTATTGGGGAAACAGTTTGTTAGACCCAGTGTGTCGCCGTGGGGAGCACCTGTGTTGTTGGTGAAAAAGAAAGATGGAACATCTCGCCTATGTGTGGATTATCGCCAGTTGAATAAAGTTACTATTAAGAACAAGTATCCACTTCCGAGGATAGATGACTTGATGGATCAGTTGAGGGGAACGGCAGTTTTCTCCAAGATTGATTTGCGATCGGGTTATCACCAGATTCGTGTGAAGGCAGAAGATGTACCGAAGACAGCGTTTCGAACACGCTATGGGCGCTATGAGTATCTTGTGATGCCGTTTGGTGTGACGAATGCTCCAGCTATATTCATGGATTATATGAATAGGATCTTTCGTCCATACCTAGATCAGTTTGTCGTTGTCTTCATAGATGACATACTTATCTATTCATAAGACCAGGAAGAGCATGCTGAACATCTTAGTGTGGTTCTTCAAGTTCTGAAGGAGAAACAGTTGTATGCCAAGTTGTCCAAGTGTGAGTTTTGGCTCGACGAAGTGCGGTTTTTGGGTCATGTAATTTCAAAGGAAGGAATTGCTGTAGATCCGTCGAAAGTCGAAGCAGTTCTTGAGTGGGAAAGACCAACCACAGTGATTGAGATACGCAGTTTTGTGGGTTTGGCTGGGTATTATCGGAGGTTCATTGAGGGATTCTCTAAGATTGTAGGACCTCTTACCCAATTGACGAGGAAGGACAAAGCGTTTGAATGGACTGAAGCCTGTGAGCAGAGTTTTCAGGAGTTGAAGAAGAGGCTAACTACATCGCCAGTGTTGATATTGCCAGATCCAAGCGAATCTTTTGAAGTGTACTGTGATGCTTCATACCAAGGTTTAGGCTGTGTTCTGATGCAGAATCGGAAGGTGGTAGCGTATGCCTCCAGACAGTTGAAAGTGCACGAGAAGAATTACCCAACTCATGATCTGGAGTTAGCAGCGGTAGTCTTTGCGTTGAAGATTTGGAGGCACTACTTGTATGGTTCGACGTTCAATGTTTTCAGTGATCATAAGAGCTTGAAGTATCTGTTCGATCAGAAAGAGCTCAACATGAGACAAAGACGGTGGCTGGAATTTTTGAAGGACTATGACTTCCAGTTACAGTATCATCCGGGAAAAGCTAATGTGGTAGCGGATGCCCTGAGTAGAAAAGTGTTACATGTGTCTGCCATGATGGTTAAGGAACACGAGCTGTTGGAAAAGTTCAGAGATATGCATCTGTCTGTGGTTAGTATGCCAGGAAGACTATGTGTAGGTATGGTTATGGTATCTTGTGATCTGATGGACCAGATTCGGGAGAAACAAGTATACGACCAGTATCTAGAGAAAGAGCGGAGGAATCTAAAGAAAGGGGTGACGTGTACAAAGAAGGAACAGATGGAATCCTAAGACGAGGAGAACGGGTTTGTGTGCCAAACAACCCAGAGATAAGGAGGTTAATTCTGGACGAAGCTCATAGAAGCAAGTTAAGTATGCATCCAGGGTCAACCAAGATGTACCAAGACCTGAAGCGGTTGTTTTGGTGGCAAGGCATGAAAAGAGATGTAGCCGATTATGTGGCATCTTGCTTAGTATGTCAGAAAGCAAAGGTTGAACATCAGAGGCCAGCTGGAATGTTACTTCCGTTGGATATCCCAGAGTGGAAATGGGACGGCATAGCAATGGATTTCGTGACGTGTTTGCCAAGGACACCTAAAGGATACGATTCCATTTGGGTTATAATTGATAGGCTTACGAAATCAGCTCATTTTCTACCGATTAATCTCAAGTATTCTATGGAAAAGCTTACTCAGATTTATATCAGTGAGATTGTGAGACTGCATGGAGTACCTTCAAGTATCATATCGGATAGAGACCCGCGATTTACTTCGCGTTTTTGGCAAAGTTTACATGAAGCTTTAGGAACGAAGTTACGATTAAGTTCGGCTTACCATCCTCAAACTGATGGATAATCGGAAAGGACAATTCAGTCTTTAGAGGATCTGTTGAGGGCGTGTGTGTTGGAACATGCCGGAAGTTGGGAGAATTTCCTACCGTTGATAGAGTTCACCTACAATAACAGTTATCATTCGAGTATAGGGATGGCACCATACGAAGCTTTATATGGACGACGTTGCAGAACACCTTTGTGTTGGTACCAAGATGGAGAAAGTGCTTCTTTAGGACCTGAACTAGTGCAACAAACGACCGAGAAGGTGAAACTGATTCAAGAAAAGATGAGGACGACTCAGAGCCGATAGAAGAGTTATGCGGATAAAAGACGTAGGCCACTTGAGTTCGAGGAAGGGGATCATGTGTTTCTGAGAGTCACTCCGATGACTGGGGTGGGCAGGGTCCTGAAGTCCAGAAAACTCACTCCAAAATTCATTGGACCTTACCAAATTCTTCGTCGGATAGGTCCAGTAGCTTACCAAATAGCTTTACCGCCTTTTCTATCCAACCTTCATAATGTTTTTCATGTTTCGCAATTGCGAAAGTATATTCCTGATCCTAGTCACGTCATAGAGTCTGATTCAGTACAGCTAAAGGATAACCTAACCTATGAGACATTGCCGGTTAAGATCGAGGACAGGAGGATAAAGAAACTGCGAGGGAAGGAGATAGCTTTGGTTAAAGTTATCTGGAACGAGACTACAGGTGATGCCACCTGGGAAAGAGAAGAGGACATGCAACAACAGTATCCGAGTTTGTTTTAAGAGGTACGTATAATTTCGAGGACGAAATTCTTTTAAGAGGGGTAGGAATGTAACACCCCAATTTTCACGTATTCTAATTCTTTAGTATTTTAATGTCTTTATTTTATTCGAGGTCTTAGGAATGGAAATAAAATATTCCGAGACCACAGTCATGCTCGACGATATCGTAGGAAGCTACGATTAAGTTTTGAGTCGAAAACTCAAACGGAGTCCGGTCTGCGTTTTTACACTGACAGTATGATTTTACTGCTCAGAAGACCTCAGATGGACCCGTGAACGAGACAATAAGTCTTAGAATTCGATTCTCTACGTTTCGGTTAAATTTCGTAAAAATTTCAGAAAAATCACTTCCTGACCTTCGTTTGAGCGGAATCCTCAATCGGGTGATGAACGGAGCCACATATGGATTTACCGGGACTCGCCAACAGATAATCTTCATATCACATCATCCCAGGACACTTGGGAGAGTATGCCAGAGTCGTCATGACGTTCGGAAGTATCTGGACGCAAAATGACCAAAATGCCCCTAACCTTAGTCTTTTACACTTTTACCATTATACCCTTTTGGCAAATGACCTTTTTACCCTTAAGTGAACTTTTAAGAGGCTGAACTCAGCCCCTCACTTCATCATTTTCGCACAGCCCCTCTTCCTTTAGAGTTCCATAGTTGTTCTTGAGAGAAAACTCCATTTTCACCTAGAAAAACTTGAGTTTTTGTTGGATTCACTTGATTCCTTGAGCAATCTTTCTTCATTTCAAGGTAAGATCACTTCTATGATCTCTTAGCTTCTTGAATCTTTCTTTATTTCAAGATCAATCTTCATTTTCGTGAAAATAATTTCTTAGATCCAAAACTTTGAAAATCCATAGGAAATTGTGGAAAAATCCTTTTGAGGTAAGACCAAGTTCTTTGAACTCACATCATCAATCTCTACCTAAACCTAAGAGCTTATGATTCAACTCTCATCATAGCTCAAAAAGCATTTTTGGCCGAACCCTTTTGGATGATGATGAATAGTGTTTTCATCAATTTTTGATTTTTAACACTTGATTTCATCCTTAGCTTTCCTAATGCCTTTTGATCCATGAAATGATAAACCAAAACCAATTCCTAACCTCTTTAACCTAGGGTGGCCGAAACCCTCTTTGTTATAATAGTTGAGATTGGCTTTGATTATTGTTTAATGTTGGATTGTTGTGTTGTTGTAGTTGTTGACGATTATCAGGAGGTTCACAAACCGATCAACCGACTTTGATCCGGGAGTCTGCTCATCAACAGGTATGGGGAGAAGAACCTCATCACACCAAGATGGTGGTAGTGAGAATGGTTGTTTAATTTTATGTGTGGGTGAAACCCTTTAGTTTGGGTTCACTTTTATATGTTAAGTTTTGTTAAGTTCTCTTGGAGAACAAGATTGTCATGATGAGTTTATGCTTGAGTATGTTGTAGTGTGCTTTAGCATATGTTGGTGAAGATATGATTGAATGAAAATCATTTCCATGTATGTTGAAAAACCTACTATGATCACTAGATCAAGTATGGACTTTTATTGTTTGATTATGAGACCATGATGTGTGATGGATATGTTTGATTATGATGCAGTAATGTGTATTGTGGTTTACCATAATTGTGTGAGCTTTTGAGCCACATTTGCTTTGTTGGTGAACCAAAGTCTCCATTTTTCATTGGAATAGGCTTGTGGCCTTAGTAAGAGGAAAATATAAGAACATATGTTGTTCTTGCTTTGGCAAAGTTTTGATGCAACAAAACATGATTTCATAACCTAGGATTTCAAGGAGAAACAAAAGTGATTTTTGATCCAAAGATCAAATGAAGTTTTAACCTTTAAAGTGTGTCATCAAAGTGGGAAAATGTCTTTTCTTTAGCCATAGGTCTTTTAATCAAACTAAGTTTTTCAAAAGAAGAAATAATGAAGGAGTTAGGAAAAATGAAAAACAGGGCACTCGCCCAGCGAACCCCGTCTCGCCTCGCGAGACAGAGGGAAGATAAGGCATTCGCCAGGCGAACATTGCCCCGCCTCGCGAGACAGTGGACTAGCCCGAGCAACAAAGATGAAATTTCTCGGCCTCGCGTCGCGAAGTCGTCTCGCCTCGCGAACCGCCTAAGTAGCAAAGATGCAACTTCTCGGCCTCGCGTAGCGAAGCAGTTCTCGCCCCGCGAACCGCCTAAATAGTGAAGATGCAGCTTCTCTGCCTCGCGTCGCGATATAATCCTCGCCTCACGGAGCAGAAAGACTGTCTGAATAGAAAAGATCACTTCTCTGCCTCGCGTCGCGACACAATTCTCGCCTCACGAAGCAGAAGGAATTTCCAAGCAGTAAAGATAACTTCTCAGCCTCGCGTCGCGACATAGACCTTCGCCTCGCGAGAAATGGTTTGTTTAGAAAGAGTGTTTTTCAAACTCAAACTGTAAAGTTTACGCTTTTTAAACCTAAGTTAAGTAATTGACTTAGAGTTGAAGACAAGGAATAATTAAGTATGGTATGTAGTGGAACAAGACCACATGCTATACCATTGATGACTTAATACATCAATGACTTCATAAGACATAAACACAAACATGAAACGTTTTGGGTTTTGAAACAATAGTTCGATGACGGACCGGTGATTCGGACCCCGATCAGTCGTTCAATTGTTTCAGTCTTGTGATGACTCGATCCCGGAGGGATCACGAGATTTATCCGGTGGATAAAGATTTTGTTTTCAAAAAGACACGTATAGTTCCTAAGGAAGAGAACCTTAGTAGACTTCGAGGTTTATCCGGGGGATAGACATTGCTTGATCGCATCTGCTTTGTGTAAGCATTGGCATTTCATTTGCATAGTCGTAAGGCCTTGAGCCTAGGAGTTAAGCTTACACCTTGATGCGGGTGCGAATCTTACGGTGACGATCTTCAATGGTCTTTTTGGAGGTATCAGGGTTGGAAGGGCTGACATGTGACCAGTTGGTAGCTCTTCTGTGTCGTGGCGAATCCGTGCAATACACTGATATCCTCTACTAGATGCCGTACTTTTCATGTTTGGTCGAGAGTGTTTCCGTAAAAGCCAGATACGTGCACGTTACGAATGTTGTAGCATCTTGCCCAAGGCTGGCGTGCACGGAACATGTCCTCCCATTCACTCTCTTCGAATGTTTTGTTAGCTCCATGGAGTAGGGGTCAGAGTAGTACCCAGTGACATTGACATTGAGTCATATACATTGCATTGCATTGCATGGCTATTGATGTTTACATTTTCTGTTATACATCGTTGTACTGTTTAATAATACCTTATTTTATGCTGTTAACTGCTTAACATGATATTATGCTGTCAACTACTTAATATGTTTAACATTGAGAATTCTGTAAGCATGTTGGGTACGCTGTTACCCGGTGAGTCGTCCCGTTTTTACTATTGCTGTTTTGCTGTGTTGATGAACAGGAATCTCACCCATATCTGTATGTTTTCTGTTGGTACTTGCTGTTGCTGTTTGAACAAATGGACGTGACGATTGTTCAGCCCAGTAGTTCCTTGAGCCCTGAGGCGGACCTTCTTTTTGTGGTCTAGTTTTGTTGTCGGCCAGACTATGTCAGTTTTTGTAGTACCTTTTGGGAGCTACGACTCCTAGTACTTATTGTATCAGTTATACATTAGACTTATGTCTGTATATAGTATTATTCCTTTTTCTGTTTATGTCCCTGTATTTATTATGCATATTGTTCTAGAAATGTATGGCGAACCTAAGTTCGTTATTAGTATTATTTACCTTTGCTAAATCCTATTGCATCTTGTGAAAAGAAAAAAAAAAACCGTATTTTCCGCATTAAGAAATATTTTCGGCCTTATAAACGTTCGGGAATGTGACACTCGGGAAAGGGTGTTGCAACACTCGGGGCTGACGAGGGCGGGGAGTGGTCGCCGGTGCATGAGGCACGGACAAGGAGCGGCTCCTGGCAGGCTTCTAGGCGGAGGGATACATGAATGAACCGAATTCACATCGGAATGAGAGGGATCCTGAGGCTGTGCAGGTATGGGACTGTACGGTTGAAGGAAGGCTTATAAGAATTGATTTGTACTACCTATACCAATAAGATGCATCTTCTTTTCGGTAGCCATCACTTAAGAACTCCAAAGTTAAGCGTGCTTGACTTGGAGTAATTCTGGGATGGGTGACCTCCTGGGAAGTTTTCCTAGGAAGCGTGTGAGTGAGGACAAAGCACGCTGAAGAGACCCGTGTTGGTTTGTGGGGACAGTCGGCAATCCTTAAAGCAGTCCGGGCCGTTACAGCAATAGTAGCCCCAACCAATCATTGGTCACGTCCTCACAAGCGGCTCAGTCCGTACTCAAGCCTTGGTCAACTAAAACAATCAACCAATCAGTTTCTAATCCAAAAATGAGAAAAGAAACTGAGAAAGGAGAAGAACGTTACCTACAGGGCTGGCACAAGCGTACGAGGGGCTCACCAAAGGCCTCCAAAACTCCAAGAACAAACCAAGGTTGATGGAGATCAGAAGCAAGGTGCTCTGGTTGCACTAGGGTAGCAGACGCCGTCAAATGAGGGTTGAAATCGCTAACCCTCGGTTTTTGTGAGATAATATAATCTGCGCACATGGCATAGCCGTGCTCCCCTTTGGCACGGGCATGCTGACCCTAGCGTCAGCGAGACGCGGTCCGCACATTCGGCACGGGTGTGCTGAATAATGGCACGGGCGTGCCGAACTTAGTGTTAGCGAGACGCGGTTCGCTCAACGGCACGGCCGTGCTACCAAACGCCATGGTCGTGCTTGTTACTCAGCTGTCACTAGACACGCTAAAAACAGCACGGGCGTGCTGGAAATCAGCACGGGCGTGCTGGAAATTAGCACGGGCGTGCCAATGTTCCTGAAAGGGACTTTTAAGCCAAAAATCCCACTTAGCCCTTAACCAACAATTATAACTTACACAAATTATTTAACGAAAAGCAGGGTGTTACATTTTGAGCTTTTTACAAACTCACTAAGAGTGAGAGTATTACACGATACAGCTCTTAAAAATCTGTTTGTAACTTTATAATGAAAGAATATGAAAGTTTGCTGATCTTTTTTCTAGAGAGTGATTACTTGAAGCTTTTTTGTTGTTGCAAAAATGAATTCTCTCTTCTGTGTATTTGTTTTGTGCTTTGTTTCTTCAAAAGAGGGTCTTTAAATAGCCTTGTCTGACTTTTGGATTTCAAACGGTGGAAAACTTTTCTGTTTTAGGCACAATGAAATATCCATTAAACACATGTCCATTTGCTAGCTGTTTCTTGTTCATATTTGTCCTTCCTTTGTGTAAGGAGGCAAGGTTGCTTTTGGTAGAATAGTGGTGATATAGCAGCTTGAATCAAAGCAGACTGCTTTGCCTTTTGGCCGACATGCTTTTTGCTCTACGTCGTTCTATGTGTACGACGTTGTACCTTGTTTTTTCTTATATGAAAAGATATTTTCTTTCCAAAACCTATCAAGACTTTTGAAAAAGAGTCACGTCATCTGCAAAAGAAATTTAGTGGACGCACAAGTATATAGAAGGTTGGACACACAATTATATAGAAAGTTGCACGCACAAAATACTATGTGATATCTGTACGCAAGACTTTTACAACCAAAGTCCAAGAATCATTTGGACGAACCACAATGTTCTTTGGATGCATATATTGCTTTGAGTTTTTTGTCCAGTATAGCTAGATGTATCTTTGGAAGTTGAGAAACAATGTTCTTTTGAGAGTTCGTCTGAAGTCAGAAACATATAACAAAAGTCTTTTGACCTTATGAATTAGTATTATCTAGACTTCTACTATATTCATAAACATATAATAACTTTGCTAATCATTAAAACTTGTAGAGTTCATCAACCATTACTGATTTGGTTCTAACAATCTTCCCCTTTTTTATGATGACAAACATTATTTCAAAGTATTTTTGAAACAGGATTTCTTATGAATAAAGGCTCCCCCTAAGATTATGCATTTCTTAAATATATGTGTTTAACATACAGATTACACATTAATTGTAACGCCCTGATTTTCACGTTTTCTATTTCTTCAGTATTTTAACGTATGTATTTTATTCGAGGTCTTAGGAATAGAAATAAAATATTCCGAGACCATAGTCATGCTCGACGATATCGTAGGAAGCTACGATCAAGTTTTGAGTCGAAAACTCAAACGGAGTCCAGTCTGCGTTTTTACACTGACAGTATGATTTTACTGCTCAGGAGACCTCAAATAGACCCGTGAACGAGGCAGTAAGTCTTAGAATTCGATTCTCTACGTTTTGGTTAAATTTCACAAAAACTTCAAAAAAATCACTTCCTGACCTCCGTTGGAGCGGAATCCTCAATCGGGTGACGAACGGAGCCACATATGGATTTACCGGGACTCGCCAACGGATAATCTTGATATCACATCATCCCAGGACACTTGGGAGAGTATGTCAGAGTCGTCATGACGATCGGGAAAATCTAAACGCGAAATGACCAAAATGCCCCTAACCTTAGTCTTTTGCATTTTTACCATTTTACCCTTTTGGCAAATGACCATTTTGCCCTTAAGTGAGCTTTTTAAAGGCTGAACTCAGCCCTTCCAGCCCCTCATTCACGCAGATCAGCCCTCCCAAATAACTTAAGAGCACCATCTTCAACTTTAGAGAGAAAACACCATTGTTGTTCTTGAAAAAGCTTGGTTTCTTGTTGGAATCACTTGATTCCTTGAGCAATCTTCCTTCATTTTAAGGTAAGTTCACTTCTATGATCTCTTAGCTTCTTGAATCTCTTTCTATTTCAAGATCAAGATCCATTTTCATAAAAATTATTTCTTAGATCCAAAACTTTGAAAATCCATAGGAGATAGTAGAAAAATCCTTTGGATATGAAACCAATTTCTTTGAACTCATTTCATCATTCTCTACCTAAACCCAAGAGCTTATGATTCAACTTTCATCATAGCCCAAAATACCCAATGGTCGAACCCTATGTGATGATGATGAATAGTGTTTTTCATCAATTTTTGATTTCTAACACTTGATTTCATCCTTAGCTTTCCTATGCCTTTGAATCCATGGAATGGAAAACCAAAATCAATTCCTAACCTTTTTACCCTAGGGTGGCCGAAACCCTCCTTGTGAGAATTGTTGAGTTTGGTTTGATTGTTGTTTAATGTTTGATTGTTTGGTTGTTTGTTTGTAGTTGGTGACAATTATCAGGAGGTTCACAAATCGATCAACCGACTTTGATCGGGGAATCTGCTCTTCTACAGGTACGGGGGGTGAACCTCATCACACCAAAATGGTGGTGGTGAAGATGGTTGTTTAAGTTTATGTGTGGGTGAAACCCTTTAGTTTGGGTTCACTTTTTTTGTTAAGTTTTGTTAAGTTCTCTTCAAGAACAAGGTTGTCTTGGTGAGTGTATGCTTTAGTATGTTGTAGTGTGCTTTAGCATATGTTGGTGATGAGATGATTGAATGAAAATCATTTCCATGTATGTTGAAAAACCTACTTTGATCACTAGATCAAGTATAGACTTTTATGCTTGATTATGATGCAAATGATGTGAGATGGACTTTATGCTTGACTATGATGCAATGATATGTAATTGTTGTTTGTCATAATTAGATGCACATTGTGAGTTATAACTTGTCTTGAGGGTGAGGCAATCTTCACATTTGTTCCTACTAGGCTTGTGGCCTTAGTAAGAAAAAACATAAGAACATGTTTTGTTCTTGATCTATCAAAGTCTTGAGTAAGAAAAGCATGATTTCATAACCTATGTTTCAAAGAACTATGAAAAGTGATTTTGATCCAAAGTTCAAATGAAGTTTTAACCTTTAAAGTGTGCCAGCAAAGTGAAAAATGTCTTTCCTTTAGCCATAGGTCTTTCAATCAAACTATGTGTTTCAAAAGGAGAATTAATGAAGGAGTTAAGGAAAAATGAAAACAGGGCACTCGCCTGGCCAACCCTGTCTCGCCACGCAAGATAGAGGGAAAACAGGGCATTCACCTGGCGGAACTATTCTCTCCACGTGAGATAGAAGGCTAAACAGAGCAGTAAGAGTTACAGCTCTCTGCTTCGCAGCGCGAGAAAATTATCGCCTCGCGATGCAGAAGGTCGGTATGAATATAGTTCTCGGACTCGCGACGCGAGACAATCTTCGCCTCGCGATACAAAGGATCTGTATAAGGACCAAATACAACTTTCAGCCTCGCGACGCGAAACTTTTGTTCGCCCCGCGTTAAAGAAAT
Organism: Ammopiptanthus mongolicus; assembly: GCA_039655645.1. NCBI lineage: Eukaryota > Viridiplantae > Streptophyta > Magnoliopsida > Fabales > Fabaceae > Ammopiptanthus > Ammopiptanthus mongolicus. The sequence goes on along the minus strand of CM077347.1, from coordinate 63,481,062 downwards.
TTCAAATGGGGTATTACTACCTTAATTTAGCTAAGCAAATGTACCCTCGCTAAGCGACTTTCACGTTTCAGAAAATGTTACATTGTTCCAAATCAAATGAGTTTTCAATTGTAAAAGTTGTTTGGTTTGCAAAAGGAGTTTTCTAACTCAATCGTAAAAGTTTCACATGTAAAAACCTAAGTTAAGTAATTAACTTAGAGTTGAAGACAAGGAATAATTTAAGTATGGTATGTGGTGGAACAAGACCATGTACTATACCATTAATGACTTAGTACATCAATGAGTTCATAAGACTTAAGTGAATCAACACTTATTTCCTTAATTGAAAATCAAGGAGTAATATCTTAGAAAGGCTCAAAGACTTATCTAAGAGGATTCTCAATACTTATTCATAATGTTTAGGACTTGAGACTTAATTCATAAGACGTAAACACAAACATGAAACGTTTTGGTTTTGAAACAGTAGTTCGATGACAGACCGGTGATTCGGATCCAGGTTAATCGTTCAATTGTTTCCGTCTTGTGATAACAAGAATGAGAGGGATCCTGAGACTGTGCAGGTATGGGACTGTACAGTGGAAGGAATCCTGAGGCTATGCAGGTATGGGACTGTATAGCTAAGGAAAGGCATATAAGAATTGATTGGCACTACCCATACCAACAAGATTTATCTTCTTTTCGGGAGCTTAGAACATAAGAACTTTATAGTTAAGCGTGCTTGACTTAGAGTAATTATGGGATGGGTGACCTTCTGGGAAGTTTCCTAGAAAGCGTGGGTGAGGACAAAACACGCTGAAAAGACTTGTGTTGGTTTGTGGGGACAGTCGGTGATTCTGAAAGCAGTCTGGATCATTCCAAAGGAATCACGAGATATTTATCCGATGAATAAATGATTTATCCAATGGATAACTGTTTTATAAAACAAAGACGCGTGTAGTTTGTAAGGAAGAGAACCTTAGTAAGCCTTAAGGTTTATCCAATGGATAGACATTGCTTTATCGCATCTGCTTTGTGTAAGCATTGGCATTTCATGTGCATAGTTGTAAGGCCTTGAGCCTAGGAGTTGAGCTTACACCTTGATGCGGGTGCTAATCTTACGGTGGAGATCTTCAATGGTCTTTTTTGGAGGTATCAGGGTTGGAAGGGCTGACATGTGACTAGTTGGTGATTCTTCTGTGTCGTGGCGAATCCGTGCAATACACTGATATCCTCTACTAGATGTCATACTTTTCATATTTGGTCGAGAGTGTTACCGTAAAGCCAGATACGTGCACGTTACGAATGTTGTAGCATCTTGCTCATGGCTGGCAGAAATCGGAACATGTCCTCCCATTCACTCTCTCCGACGTTTTGTTAGCTCCATGGAGTAGGGGTCAGAGTAGTAGCCAGTGACATTGGCATTGAGTCATATACATTGCACTGTATTGCATGGCTGTTGATGTTTATATTTACTGTTATACATCGCTGTTCTATTTAGGAATGTATTATATTATATTGTTAACTGTTTAACATGACTTATATTGAGAACCTTAGTAAGCATGTTGGGTACGCTGTTACCTGGTGAGTCGTCCTGTTTTTACTACTGCTGTTTGTTGTGTTGATGAATGGGAATCTCACCCATATCTGTATGTTTTCTACTGGTACTTGCTGTAGCTGCTTGAACAGATGGACGCGACGATGGTTCGATTCAGCAGTCCCTTTGAGTTCGGAGGCGGACTCTTTTGCTGTTTTAGTTTTGTTAACGGCCAGACTATGTCAGTTTTGCAGTACCTTTTGGGAGCTACGACTCCTAGTACTTATTGTATTTCTAATGTCATTAATACATTAGACTTATGTCTGTATATAGTAATGTTAATGTTTCTATTTTCTATTTTTTGTTTCTATATTTATAATACAGTATGTCCTAGTAATGCATGGTGAACCTAAGTTCATTTATTAGGATTATTTATTACCTTTACTAATCCCATTACATCTTTGTGAAAAGAAAAAAAAAATTATATTTTCCGCATTAATAAATATTTTCGGCCTTATAAACGTTCGGGAATGTGACACTCGGGAAAGGGTGTTGCATTAATGACATAATTAAGAACATAATATGATGAAAGCATTAAATATACATGCTCTTTCATAAAAATGAATACAGCCTTTAAAGTACATATTTCCAATCTTCCTATTAAAAAAAAAAAACTATTACACATTTCCATATTCTCCCCCTGTTTGTTATCAGACAAAAAGGAAATGGGAGGGTTCTCATCACAATCAGCAAAGGAAGGGAAAAGATTCAAGGAGATGGAGGAGGAAAGTTAGGAAAAATGCGATGAAGATAGGTCAAAAGTTGATCCATTTTTCTATTCAACTCTTGAGTTACCCTTAAAGAAACCTGTTCTACCAAGTAGTCAGCGATTTCGTGAGAAAGTCCAGGAGGTAGAGAGGGTGCCAAAGCTTGACCAGGGTGGGCTTCTTCAGCAGCAGAAGTGTTGACTTCGTTATTTTCATCATCAAGATGTAGTTCCACAGTGTTGCCGGACAAGGTGGAATCAAGATCCAGACGATTAGTGTGCTGGACGGAGCTTTCTTCTGCTTGAGTTTCAGGAACAACAAAGTCTTCGCATCTTGCATCTTCTTGAGGACAGGTAGACTCATCACAAAAAACGTTTGCTTGGGTCTCAGCTTCACGAATTGCTTCATGAAATCTACCCACTGGAATCTCTGAAGATGTAACTTCTTCATAAGAGTACCATATTAGCGTAAGAACGTGAGGAGGAGAAGATGATTTCGAGACCTGTGTTTGAGGGATAGAGGGTAGATCATCTTGAAATCCTCTATGGTCATTTGAGGATAAAGTGATGGGTGAGAGGGGTGGTTGTTGCTGAGAGGGAGTGGAGGTGGAGGAGTTTTGGATTATGATTTTAGGTCTGGGTGCCTTTTAGCTATGGTTTTAATTCTCATTTTTTTGGTTGGAGGAGGAATGGACGAAGACAAGTTAGGATTGGTGGTTGGAGTAGTAGATGGGGCTTCAGTTGGTGTGGAGGGTATAGAAGAAATAGAAAGGTTGGGCAAGTTGGAGAGGGATGGTGTTACCTTGGTTTTCTTGGCAAGAAGAAGGGCAATAGGAACATCATCCTCATCGTCTTCCTCATCGTCTTCTTCCACTAGAACCTTCCTCTTTCTATATCTGGGCTGAGAAGGACCACCTTCCTGAGTCGTAGGTTGTTGATGCTTTTGAGAGGATCCACTGGCATGAGCTTGCTTCTTTGCTGTTGAGCCAAAATTGGCTTTAAGCAAAGGTCCATGAACCTCTTCCACAAAGGGAACAACTACATCATTCAACTTGATGAAGGTTTCTCCACTAATTGTGTAAGCATTACCTTCAATCATCGAAGCAAACTCCAAGTTTGGCTTTTCCTCAAATTCTTCAAATACATCGTGGGTCTTAGCCTGAGATTGTTCAAACAATCTTTCCAATGTGGATGAATCAGAAGAGACTTGAGGTTGATTAGCAACTTGGGGTCTGATTCTTCCTTCTTTGTCTGCTTTGAAGAGCTTCCCTGCATTGAGATTGTGCAATATTGGACTGAACTTGTTTAAAAGCCATGACAGATTTAAGTTGCATCTTTGAAAGATTTGCTTTTCCAAATTGTGGACAACTGATGGTTTGGTAGGAGTTCCTTATGCTTGGGTGAACCTTGCTCAGCATTCGATAAATTCCTTGGTTCTCAAATATTAGAGAAAGAAGAATTGCATAAGTGATGGTCTTAACAGAGGCAACATCGATGCAATTTTCTTTGAACCGATCAAAGAGAAGGGAGGGAAGATTTATCTTCATACTATAAAGAAGATGAGTAAGAAGAAAAGAATGCACCTCTGAGACAGAGTCCTTAGACCCAGCTTTATGAAGAACCACCTTGTTCAAGATTTGATTTAGAATCCTTGCTTCGTCTTTCATAATGGCAGCACGAAAGAGAGCATTGGGCTGAGCTTCAAGATTTCTGAGGAAGTTGAAGACATTGTCTTTACCCCCAAATCTGTTATACCAAGATTTGGAATAGGTCGCTCCAAGAGACATACACCCAATTGCAGACGCTATGCTTACTTTGGAGACGTCGACTTTTTGTGTCCCCAAAACATACCCAGAAATGTGACCTTCCTTTTCCAAGTAAGCGGTCCTCCAGAATTCAGTGATAACTCTTGGATAAACGTCTGGATAGTTTATGAAGAAGTGATCCCATCCAGCTCCAATAACATAGATTCTGACATCTGCTCCTAGTCTGGCCAGCAGATTCAAGTTAATCTGATATTCAATGTTGATTTTGTAGTTATCTGGAACATCACGAGTTGGATGACCTGAAGGTGATATAGTTTCCTGATGGACGATGCTGCCTTCACCAGCTGAACGAAGGTTTCTTCCCATTTTTCAGAAGAGAGCGTAGAAGAAGATGAATAGTTGAGGGTGAGAGAAGGAGAAGAGTTTCTAGAACAAAGACATTTGATGTGGTTTTAGCTCACTGGTTGGGGTTTAAATAGCGAGGAGTAAAGTAACCAAATGTCAGAAAGTAACCGTGGTTAATGGACCATGATGACTAGCTGTTACCGAGGGTGGCTTCCTTTTAAGATGGAAGTAACAGACGCACGACGTTTGATGTGACAGGAGAGTGCTGACTCAGCATAGGAATGTGTGGATGACAGAGAGATATTAATTGAAAATTATTAAATAACTCAAGTTTTTCAAATTCAAATTATTCGACATTTATTGAAATGATAAATAACACATTATAATGACGTAAGCTTGTGATTAGCAAGGTGCAGTAAAAGGACGCAAACAGATTGGACACAAGCGTTTATTGGACGCAAGGTCATTCAACATAGAGCTTGTTGAGTTGTTTTCTTATGAAAGAAAACCTATCCCCTGCAAGAGGTTTTGTAAAGATATCTGCCCACTGATGGTCAATATTAACAAACTTTACATCAAACACACCTTTTTGAATGTAATCTCTGATAAAATGATGTTTGATTTCTATATGTTTAGCCCTTGAATGCAATATAAGATTTTTTTGATAAATTAATTGCTGCAGTATTATCACAATAAATTGGAATCTTACTTTCAAGAATGTTGTAGTCTTCCAGTTGATGTTTAATCCATAAGAGTTGTGAACAACAACTAGCAGCAGAGATATATTCAGCTTCAGTAGTTGATAAGGCTATGGTGCTTTGTCTTTTGCTTGACCATGAGATGAGATTAGTTCTAAGATAGTGACAGCCACCACTTGTAATTTTTCATTCAATTCTATCTCCAGCATAGTCAGCATCACAATAACCCATTAATATGTACTCATTTGTTTTCTCATAAAATAAACCCAGATTAGAAGTACCTTTTAGATATCTAAATATTCTTTTGACAGGAACTTAAACGTGCACAAAGACATGCACTAAACATTATGTCAGGTTTGGACGCAGTAAGATATAAGAGAGATCCAATCATACCTCTGTAAAACTTTTGGTCTACCTTTTTATTCTTTGTCGTCTTTGGTTCGAATGGAAGTTAGATCCATAGGTGTACTCATTGGCTTGCTATCATCCATTTGAAATTTCTTCAAGAGATCTCTAGTGTACTTAGTCTGATGAATGTACACACTCTTTGAGGTTTGTCTTACTTGTAGACCCAAAAAGAATTTGAGCTCTCCCCATCATGCTCATTTCGAATTCTTTTGTCATGAGTTCAGAAAACTCCTTGCAAAGAGAATCATTCGTAGATCCAAAAATAATACCATCAACATAAATTTAAACTATTATGAAATTATCTTTATTTGTTTTCTTAAACAGGGTGCTATCTGCCTTTCCTATATAGAACCCATTTTCCATGAGGAAGGAGCTGAGTTTCTCATACCAAGCTCTAGGAGCTTTTTTGAGTCCATAGAAAGCTTTCTGAAGCTTATATACATACTCAGGGTGGGAATGATCTTCAAACCTAAGAGGTTGCATTACATAGACTTCTTCGTTAATTAATCCATTTAGAAACGCATTTTTAACATCCATTTGATATAATGTTATGTTATGATGAGCAGCACAAGATAATAAGATATGTATTGCTTCTATTCTAGCAACAAGATCAAAGGTTTCAGTATAATCAATACCTTCTCCTTGAGAATAACCTTGTGCTACTAACCTTGACCTTGCTTTGTTTCTCACAACTTTTCCATCTTCATCTATTTTATTTCTAAATACCCATTTTGTTCCAATTATGGATTTATCATTTGGTTCTTGAACTAATGTCCAAACCTTGTTTCTCTTGAACTGATTGAGTTCTTCTTGCATAGCCAAAATCCATCCATCGTCCATGAGAGCTTCGTCCACAGCCGTTGGTTCTAACTCAGAGATGAAAGCTGAGTCAGCTTGATTTCTGAAGGTTGACCTTGTTCTTACTTTATCACTGGGTTGTCCTAGAATTTGATCTTTCGGATGGTAGGTTTTGAATTGCCAAGTTTTCTGACTATCATTTGATGATTGAGGAGTCCGATCATCAGCTTTGACTTCTTCAAAGATTTCCTTCCCATTGTTGGTTGGACGATGATCATTCAGATCAAGATATGCAAGCGATTCGTCCAGCTCTGATAATGATTTATCAGGCTTCTTGTCATCAAATTTGACATGAATAGATTCTTTGACAAATAGTGATCTACTATTATAAATTCTGAAAGCTTTAGATGTTTCAGAGTATCCTAAGAAAATACCATTATCAACTTTTGCATCAAATTTACCTAGATTGTCTTTAGTATTCAATATAAAATAGGCACATCCAAAAGGATGAAAATATGATATGTTGGATTTTCATCCTTTCCACATTTCATATCGAGTCTTCTTCAGTATTCGTCTTATGTATACTCTATTTTGAATATAGTATGTTGTGCTAACAACCTCAGTCCAAAAGTTTTTAGAAATAGAGTTATCATTGAGTAATGTTCTTGCCATCTCTTGAAGAGACCTATTCTTTCTCTCAACGACCCTATTTTGTTGAGGTGTTCTAGGGGCAGAGAAATTGTGAAGTATACCATTTTCTTCACAGAATAGTTGGAAGTTTACATTCTCAAACTCTCCTCCATTATCACTTCAGATTGAGTTGATACAAATACCTTTCTCATTCTGAATCCTTTTGCAGAATATTGAGAATACTTCAAAAGACTCGTCTTTGTGAGCTAGGAACATCACCTATGTCCATCTAAAATAATCATCGATAAGGACAAGCCCATATTTCTTTCCACTTAGGGAGGCAGTCCTTGTTGGACCAAACAAATCTAAATGTAGCAATTCTAAAGGTCTGGATGTAGAAACAATATTCTTTGAATTAAAAGAATTTTTAACTTGTTTCCCTTTTTGACATGCATCACAGAGAACATCCGATTTATAGGCAAGCTTTGGTAATCCTCTTACGAGGTTATGCTTTTTTAGCTTTGAGATTAATCTCAAGCTTGCATGACCAAGTCTCTTGTGCCAAATCCATTGTTCATCATTCACAGACATCAGACATGATACATTTTGATTAGAGAGGTCCTCCAAGTCAATTTTATATACATTGTTTTGCCTCTTTCCAGTAAATAGAGTGGACCTATCAGCATATCTTACTATACATTTATCTTTGTTGAAAGTAACCACAGACCCACTGTCACACAATTGGCTTATGCTAAGCAGATTGTGTTTTAACCCTTCAACTAACAACATATTACCTATAGAGGGAGAATTATTCTTACCAATTTACCAATTCCTACAATCTTTCCCTTTTGATTGCCACCGAAGACAACTAATCCTTCAGACTTTGGCTTTAGGTCCAGGAACATAGACTTTTCTCCCGTCATGTGTCGTGAGCATCCACTGTCCAGGTACCATGATTGGTGTTTTCTTCCTGTTGTTAAGTAAGTCTGCAATAGAGATTATCATGCTCTTAGGTACCCAGATAGACTTGGGTCTTTTTTGGTTAGTTATAGGTAACTTATCAGTTCTAGCATATGTTTTATGTAAACATTTGGATGTAGAGTGTCCATTTTTACCACAGATAGAACAATACATTACTCTTTTTATATCAGTTTTCTTGTAAGGGATTTTTGGATTTTCCTTTTCATATCCAATACTAGATTTATCATGAGGATATCTATATCTAAGAATTAAATTAAGCTTCTTAGATGCATCAGTGAATTTAGATAGACTATCAGTTAAATAAGTAACTTGATGCTCAAGTTTCTCAATTTCACAGGATGTACTAGACTTAGAGCTTGAGACTTCAGTTAGGCTGATTATCTTTTCTCTTAGTTCTCCATTCTCAATTTTGACTTTGTCAAAGTCTTTATTGAGTTTGGTAAATTTTCTTTTAAGAGCTTTATATTCAGAATAAATAATGCATGATTCATTTAATAGCTCATCATATGTATCTTTAGAATAGTCAGATATATTTACCTCTTCATTTTCTATTTCTATCTCAGAAGAAATACTTGCCATGAGACACATATCTGCTACTGGGGATGTTGGTGGAGATCTTTCTAGAATATCCATTAGGTTCATCATTCCCCAAGTAGTTGTTTCTTCAGCCAGGGCTTCTCTTCTTGCTCCGTGTACACTCCGAAACAAGAAAGCTCTTGCCTGACAATCAAGAGCAACTCTTCTTCTTTCCTCTAAGGTGCAATTTTCTAGAAGTTTCATAGTGTATTCTCCATTGCTGATGATGATAGGACAGAAGGCTTCATCAGTGAGAGTCTTCCAGTGTTCTTCTGATCCTTGGGTTGTGACAAAGGATCTGAAGTTTTCTCTCCAAGCTTCATAGTCTAATGATTGATAAATAGGTGGTTCTCCAGAACGAGCAGGTCGCCTTCTCATATGTAGGGCGTCAAGCACTCTTTTTACAATATCACAATACATTACAATATTGACAGTTCTTTCATCCAGGGCACATGTAAGAGTGTAGATAGCTTTAGCATTTATTCTTACTCTTCTTTCTTCTTCCTCGGAACATTCAGACCTTGGTTTAACTATGCGTTCACCATTGATAACAGTAGTAGGACAGAAGTTATCTTCGATGTATGCTCTCCATAGATCATCAACATTTTGTTCTAAGTTGAATCCATTGAATAGTTCTCTCCACATGGCATAATCACCAGTTAGTTCCATCTAAAATAGGTGGTCTTCTTATAGAGAGACCACTAAATTCCCTTAATGGCCTAGCCTCAGGATATAAGATGATTGAAGAGGTAGATTGTTCCTCTTCTTCAGAAGATTCTGTAGAGAGATGATTTTCAGACCAGAGACATAGGTTTGCCTCTTCTTCATTTTCTTCTTCTTCAGAGGAGTCGAGATCTTCCCATGTTGCCATGAGATTCTTGCTTTTCTTTTTGAAGAACTTTTTCTTATCTTTCAGCTGAGGGCACTCAGCCTTGAAGTGACCTGGTTTCTTGCACTCATAGCAAACGATTGGATTTTTTTCCTTGGTTTCACCATGGTCTTTGACGTTTTTCTTTGTAAAGGGTCTTCTTCTCATGTTTTTCTTTGTCAGAATACATTCAAGTTTCTTTGATATGAGAGATAGCTCATCATCAAATTCTTCTTCTTCATCTTGATCATTTTCATCGCTAGACTCATTTGCTTTGAGAACTTTTGAGCTGCAGGTTTTTTGACTTTTTAAGGCAGTAGTCTTGCCTTTCTTTGTAGGGTTGTCCTGGTCAAGCTCCTGCTCATGAACTTGAAGAGTTCCCACAAGATCATCTAAGGTCAAGTTTGACAAATCCTTGGCTTAAGTGATTGCAGTGATGAGTGGTCTCCATTCCTTATGTAAACTCCTGAGGATCTTTGTAGCATTTTCTTTTGCAGTATAAACTTTCCCAAGAGACTTGAGATTGTTTATAATAGTTTGGAAACGACCTATCATATCAACGATGGTTTCTCCATTTTCCATTGTGAACATTTCATATTGACTCATAAGAATAATGATCTTTGAATCCTTCACTTTAGATGTTCCTTCATGAACATTGGATAGAGTATCCCAGATTTATTTCGCTGATTCATATGCATGAATTTTTTGGAACTCGTCTGGACTGAGAGCACACATCAGGGTGTATCTTACTTTGTAGTTTTGCTCCATCCTTCTTCTCTCATCTTCGGTCCACTGAGCTTCATCTTTCTCAGTGCCATCAGGATTGTTGATGATGTGGGGACCATTCATGATTAATGGCCAAAGAGTATAGTGGGTGCTCAAGATGAATCCTTTGAATCTTTCATTCCAGTAGAGGTAGTGAGTGCCATTAAAAAATGGTGGTCTAGTCAAGGAGGTACCTTCAAGAACAGGTTGACTCCCACTAGGCATCCATTGTCCTGCCATCGAGCTTTGGATCTTTTCCTCAATCACAGTAAAATGCTCAACCCTGAGGCTGAGCTTTGATACCAAATGAAAGTGAAACAGGGAAATACAAGAAGGGGGTTGAATTGTGTAACATCCTGGCTTTTCTGTGAACTCTAATCGAGTTGGTTAATCTCGATTGGAGCTTTGGATGATTGTGTGAATTGTTGTGTGTTAGTCTTAGACCTAGTTTGAAGCTTAGGAATAGGCTTGAACAAGGTTGGAGGTGCCTAAGGCGTTAAACGAGTAACTGTGGAAGCCAGATGTTTGGAAGGCTTTTTCCAATTGAACGCAACGCTTAAGCATGGGAGTTTAGCATGCCAAAGCGTTCTAACGCTCAAGCGTTGGTAAAGCGGACGCTCAAGCGTTCTGAGTGCGTTTGCCAGCTGGAATGTTTTGACGTGTGTGCTATACGTGTCGAGCCAAGGTCGAGGCGGAGCGGACAAGGTTCCACGCTCAAGCGTGGGCACACTCAAGCGTGGGATACCCTGCACGCTTTAGCGTTCTCAGCAGGATGCGCCAAGTGAAGTTTTCTCTTCACTTTCACTTGGCATCATTTTTCCATCATCTTCAAGCTCAAGTTCAGAGTGTTTAGAGAGAGGACAGAGCTCTTAGAGAGAGAAAGCTTGGTTTGAAGGAGATCGAAGTACTGGAACACGATTCCGACCGCACCATTAGGATTGTAGCAAGGTTAACTTCGAATTTGACGAATTGATTTCTCGATTCATCCGAGGTAAACTCGAATCCCTAACACGCGTTCTTTGTGTTCTTGGCGTTCTTCGGGTCTTTACCTTTTTCTTTGATCTTTTGGGCTTGCCCTGGGGCTAACACTATTGTATATGTGTTGTGCTCGTTATTAGAGCAAAGTGTGTGCTCGTGATTTCCCGCAAATTGAGGACTAAGGCTGCGGCTACCAAGAGGATCGGGGCTGTTCTTGGAGCTGCCATTGAAGGAGGGATGCGAGCTCAAGCTTGAAGAAGGAGGAGCGAGACGATGATTGCCTAGATTTGCGTGTCGACTGTTCAGGTGGGGAGAAAGAGTATTGCTGCCATCGGGAACGCAAACGCAAGAGTAGTGTAGTATGTTTCTGCTATGTGTAGGGAAGCGCTAACCCTACTAGTGATTGAGCCTTGATAAAGTACCTAAACCCTAGGTTTAGCTTACTTTGGGCTATCACCGTAAAGTTTGGAAACCCTAGGCTAGTGAATTGTTGATTAAGGATGTTTGACTTCGTATGATTGTATGCCGCTGCTTGTTGTTATTGCTATCTGTTTAAGTGCCAATATGTTGCTTGGTATGTGATATGCTGGTATATGCTATTGTTGATGTTATTGTTGTTGTTAGTATGCCGTATGCTGTAATGTTAAGCGTTGTGGCGGAATGCCGTAGAATTAAGTTTGGCTGTGAGTCATGTTGCTGTCAGGTTGATATCGTGGATGGTGCCGTTGCTGTTATGCTGACTTCTTGAGGCTGTGGTTGTGATTTTTTGAGCTGTGGCTCGTGGACGCGTAGCGTCGAGGCTGTGGCCGTGTGGATGAAGTGGCATCGTGTTGTTTCTGGTTGAGAGCTTAGGTGTGAGATCCGGTATCAAGCCCGTTGAGGATGTTTGCTGCATATCATCATCAGCTGCCAAGTGGCGAGGCCGTGTGACAGGTAGTATGGGCTGCCAGCGTCATACTAGGATAGCGGTTCCTGAGTGCGGGTACGGAAAGTAGATGGGGCGGTCAAGTGAGTGGCCTTGGGGATGTTGCCGGTCTCGGGAATAGTTTACAATGACGGATGACGTAGCTCCTATCCTGTCGTGAAGCCCGATCCAGTCCAGTTTGCCCGACTAATCCAAGAGCTTTCGAGTTGTTCCATGCTAACGTTCCGAGGCGACTGAGATACCCCAGTTCCGGTGTGGAAGGGGGATGCACTCTTATTGGTCACAGTGAGCGGTTCGGTTTCTTGGATAAGCTAACTCCGTTCCGACACAGAACCTATTCCGGTGTGGACTTGTTCGGGTGTGGAACCGTTCTAGTTAAGAACCTGCATAAGTGCTTTTTTCGGCCGTCATGCTGCATGGGATTAGTATCCCGGTCTAGAGGATTGATCTGAGTGTGAGACTCATGAGATGGATGTATGTTGCATATGTTGTCTCGAGAGATGTGTGCTGGAATGCAGTAAACGTTATAAATGTAATATCCGTTATATGCTACTTGTTACATGTGTTTACTGCATTACTACTATTTTCCGACTATATGATGCGTTGTATTTCATATCCCCCTTATGTTTTTCCTTGTTGTCCGTTATGGGATCGCTTGAAGACGACGAGCCAGCGGAGATTCAGCATGGACCCGAGGCTTCACCCGTTCCTCACGAGGGCACCGCGGATGCCGGTGCTGGGCAATATTGAGATAGTATACCACGACGAGAGGGGATAGCGGGTAGACCCCTCTACCTTTTTGGTGGTGTACATAGGACCCGTTAGTCTGATCGTTCGGAGTGGCATGCCTCCCTACGTGGATATCAGCGGCCCCGACCGCGTGTACCAGTTTCTATCTTTTCCGAGGATGTGGCCCTCCGAGGCAGAGGGAACGAGACTACACGTGGGTAGCACCCCCAGTCTTCGGTTGTGACCACCAAGAGAGCTTACGTTATCGAGGCCAGCACAGGAGAACCGAGCAGTCTTTGAGGACCTATCGCAGGTGGAGGATCGTGGTCTCCAATTCTTCATCAGAGTACGAGCCTATTGTGCGATAAAGGCGTACTCATGGCGAGGGTCAGAGTAGCTCAGGGCACCCTTAACACTGATGGTGAGAGCCTGCCAGTGCGTCCTAGGGAGTGAGCCGAGAGGTTTTTATGGATCTTCTGAGAGGGGACGGGGGTTTGCTAGTGAGCTCCGAGAGTTTTATCTTGCTTTTTGATGTATTTTGGTTTTACCTTTCGAATGTATATGTATGTATAGTGCTCTACTGATGGGGCTAACTTATGCATGTTATTGTATAGTTATATATTGCGCTTTTACTCTGATCGTTTTTTCTATGCTTGCCGTTTTGTTTGCTTTCTTCCGCATCGCTGTTTGTTTACCACGCTATCGCTTTATATATGGCTAGGCATAAATAATAATATAAAGGGTTGGGACTAATGGGAAGGCTTCATACGTATGGGGTCATCTCATTTTGGTGGTATCAGAGCCGTTCGATTCTATAATCGGACTGCGAAGGTTAAGTGTACTGGCTTTGACAGTTGATAACTGAGTTGTATCAACTGTGTCGGGTTTTGGGTAGAGTGTCTGATGCGCTAGTTATCTAAGTGTGATAACTATTTTCATTCATAAGGCATATGTTCTGTTTAACTGTTAAGTGCTATTATATGTCTTATGAATTGAAACTGATAGCTCCTTTTACAGGAAGCTAAATGGCACGTGGAAGAGGAAGAGGTGGAAGGCCGACTATAACCGGAGGCAACGATAATAACAAAAACAACGGTGACCACTCAGGGACAGGAAGTGGTGGTGACACTACAGAAGCAATGGGGGCCATGAGGGACTTGGCTACCGCAATGATGCAACAAACTCAACAGACTTCCCAGTGTATACAAAGGCAGGAAGAAAGAGAAGCTAGACAGGATCAGCTGCACACTGTGAGAGGAAACGAGACGGTGGATACCGGTCTCAATGCTTTTATGAAGGGATATCCTCCCCAATTTCACGGAGCGTATAACCCTGAAGCTGTTGAGATGTGGTTGCAAGAGGTAGAGAAGGTGTTCATGGCCACACACTGTAGAGAAGGAAGAAAAGTCACATATGCTGCCTTCATGTTAGTAGAGCAGCAGAGGCTTAGTGGAGAGCCAAGGCCAGACTATTGGAGGTCGGAGGAAGGGTGTTGACATGGCAATTGTTCAGGGAGTGTTTTCTGGAGAAATACTTCCCAAGAAGCGTCCGGCAGGAGAAAGAAAAGGAATTCCTGAGTCTAAAACAAGAACAACTATCGGTGGGTGAGTACGAGATGAGGTTTGAAGCGGTACTCAAGTTTTCCCAATTCTATCATATCCACCCGGATGAAGAATGGGTCTGCAGGAGGTTTGAGAATGGATTGAGACCTGAGCTGAAGCGAGCAATGCTACCTCTAAGTATCAGTTCTTTCCCCGAGTTGGTGGAGAAGTGTACAGTGGTAGAAGGTCATGACCAAGCAGGGACTGTCACGCAACAAAAGGCAAGTGGTGGACCTGTTCGGAGCAGTCAAAGTGGCAGAAGTAGTAATTTCCAAAGGAGAGTAGGGTCGTATGATCGCCTGGCTCGATTCAATGTCAACCATGGAGTGAGCGACTCCAATCAAGCGCAGCAAGGGATCAAGACTTGTTTTAGGTGCCGAGGACCGCATTTGGTTAAGAACTGTCCAAGGACCCAACACATCAGATGTTTTGATTGCAATCAGATAGGTCACTATGCGTCAGACTGCAAGCCCGGAAGGAGCAGGAGGGCTCAGTTTCAGCAGCAAAGTGGTAGGACTCAAAGTGGCGGAGCAAGATCAGTTGTGGCAAGTCAGCAAAGCAGGCCACAGACGACCGAAAGTGTCTTTGCCGTGCGAGGTTCTGAAGCCTCCCAAAGTTTTGATCTGGTCCAAAGTAAGTGCTTAGTTTCTGGTAAGCTTTTGTCGGTTCTGTTTGATTCGGGGGCTACACATTCTTTCATACCAGTAGAGTGTATGGATCATTTAGGGTTGCCTGTTTCTACATTGCCATATGACTTAACTGTTTCAACACCTACCGGTGATTCTTTAACAACCCTATCTGTATGTCGTAAATGTCCTATTACGGTAGAAAACTGTCATTTTCTTGTTCACCTTGTCTGCTTGCCTATGCAACAGATAGATGTAATCCTAGGCATGGACTGGCTTTCAGCCAACCATGTAATGTTAGACTGTTCAAACAAAACTCTCATTTTTTTCGAGCGATCTGGATTAATGCCTACCGACGAGAGTACTCCGACGGGTGAACGATCAAACGAGTATGTGGTGTTGTTCTCTTTGGAGGTGAAGGAGACTCCTAGTGTTGAAGCTTTCCCTATTGTGAGAGAGTTTCTAGATGTGTTTCCTGATGACATTCCTGGATTACCACCAGAGAGAGAGGTGGAGTTTGCCATAGACCTGGTACCGAGAACTGGACCTATATCGATAGCACCGTATCGGATGTCTCCAGTTGAGCTGATGGAGCTGAAGAAACAGTTAGATGAGATGCTAGGCAAGGAGTTTATCAGACCTAGTGCATCTTCGTGGGGAGCTCCGGTATTGTTTGTGAAGAAGAAGGATGGGAGTTCGAGGCTATGCATAGACTATCGTCAGCTGAACAAAGTGACGATAAAGAACAAGTATCAGTTACCATGGATAGATGATTTGATGGATCAGCTGAAAGGGGCAGCTGTGTTTTCTACGATCAACCTGTGATCTGGATACCGTCAAATCCAAGTTAAGAAGGAGGATGTGCCAAAGACTGCTTTTCGGAGTTGATATGGCCACTACGAGTATTTGGTTATGCCGTTTGGTGTGACTAATGCTCCAGCTGTGTTCATGGACTATATGAACAGGATCTTCCGACCGTTCCTTGACAAGTTTGTTGTTGTGTTTATCGATGACATCCTTGTATACTCTTCGCGTAAAGAGGAACTCCAAGGGTATTTGAGGGTGGTGTTGCAAGTGCTAAAGGACCGGCAGTTATATGCTAAGCTGTCGAAGTGCAATTTTTGGTTAGAGGAAGTTCAGTTTCTAGGCCATGTGATCAGTAAGGATGGAATCGCAGTGGATCCTGCGAAAGTTGAGGCCGTAGTGAGTTGGGAAAGCCCTAAGTCTGTAAACGAGGTGAGAAGTTTTCTTAGTTTAGCGGGCTACTATCAGAGGTTTATAAAAGGATTCTCTAAGATTGCGATACCTATGATGCAATTAACGAGAAAAGGGAAGGCATTTGAGTGGTCTGAGGCTTGCGAGCGGAGTTTCCAAGAGCTGAAAAAAAGACTGACCACATCACCTGTGCTGGTGCTACCAGATCCTTTAGGACGATTTGATGTATACTGTGATGCATCTTATCAAGGCTTGGGATGTGTGCTCATGCAAGACAAAAAAGTGGTGGCGTATGCCTCCAGGCAGTTGAGAGTACATGAGCGGAACTACCCAACGCATGATCTGGAATTGGCTGCGATAGTGTTTGCACTGAAGATATGGAGACACTGTCTTTATGGTGCTAAATTCAGTGTGTTTAGCGACCATAAGAGCCTGAAGTATCTGTTCGACCAAAAAGAGTTGAACATGCGGCAGCGGAGATGGATGTAATTCATAAAGGACTATGAATTCGACCTGCAATATTATCCAGGTAAGGCGAATGTTGTAGCAGATGCGCTCAGTAGGAAGTCCCTACACGTATCTGCGACGATGGTAAAGGAGCTAGAGCTTTTAGAGGCGTTTAGAGATCTGAACCTAGAAGCGGAAATCGTCGAGGATAAGCTGAATTTGGGGATGGTTAGAGTAACTAGCGATTTCATGAACCTGTTGTGGAAGAAGCAAGCTGAGGATAAGTACCTCGAGAGTGTGCATCGGTTGATAGAAGAAGGTAAGACTTTGGAATTCAGAAGAGGTACAAATGGTCTGCTTAGGTATGGTGACTGGGTTTGTGTGCCAGCGGATAGAGAAGTTAAGAATATGATCTTGGAGGAAGCGCACAAGAGCAAGATGAGTTTCCATCCGGGGGCTACCAAGATGTATCATGATCTGAAGAAGCTGTTCTGGTCATCGAAGATGAAGAAAGATGTAGCAGCTTACGTCCTAACCTGCTTGGTGTGTCAGAAAGCGAAGATTGACACCAGAAGCCAGCAGGGTTGTTGCAATCGTTAGACGTCCCAGAATGGAAATGGGATAGCATTGCCATGGCCTTTGTTTCTGGCTTGTCGAGAACTCAGAAAAGGTGTGATGCAGTTTGGGTAATCATCGACTGATTGTCGAAGTGTGCTCACTTCTTACCAATCAACCAGAGTTACTCTCTGTAGCGATTAACTCAGATTTACATCAAGGAGGTTGTGATGCTGCATGGGGTACCTTCGAGTATCGTTTTGGATCGTGATCCAAGGTTTACCTCAAGGTTTTGGAGGAGCCTACACAGTGCAATGGGAACTAAGTTAAGTATGAGTTCTGCTTACCATCCTCAAACGAATGGTCAGTCTGAACGGATAATTCAATCATTAGAGGATCTCTTAAGAGCGTACGTGTTGGAAAACACGGGAAGTTGGGACGAGTTTCTTCCATTGATCGAGTTTACTTACAACAACAGTTTCCATTCTAGTATTGGAGTGGCGCCGTATGAAGCACTGTATGGACGAAAGTGCAGGACTCCGTTGTTCTGGTTTGAGAAGGGAGAAAGTCAGCTGTTAGGTCCAGAGTTGGTATAGCAAACAACGGAACAAGTCCTTAAGATACGAGAAAAGATGAAGGTTGCAAGGGACATGCAGAAGAGCTACGCTGACAAGAGGAGGAGGCCTTTGGAATTCCAAGAGGGCGACCATGTTTTCATGAGAGTTACCCCAAGAGCTGGAGTAGGAAGGGCAATCAGATCCAGAAAGCTAACACCTAAATTCATAGGACCATTTCAAATTCTTCGACGAATCGGCCCTGTAGCCTATCAGATGGCATTGCCACCAAATCTTTCAAACCTTCATAACGTCTTTCACGTCTCTCAGCTCATAAAATACTATCCCGATCCATCACACGTGTTAGAGCCCGAATCAATTCAACTGAAAGAGAATATGGAGTACGAAGCTTCACCTGTTCGGATCTTGGATAGAAGGATCAAGGAACTACGCGGTAAGCTCATTTTGTTAATCGGAGTGGAATGGAATCCAGTAACTGGTGATTAAACATGGGGACGTGAGGCTGAGATGCTCCAAGGTCATCCCTATCTGTTTACAGGTATACGACGGAAATTTCGGGGACGAAATTTTCTGTAAGGGGGTTAGTAATGTAACATCCCGACTTTTCTGTGAACTCTAATCGAGTTGGTTAATCTCGATTGGAGCTTTGGATGATTGTGTGAATTGTTGTGTGTTAGTTTTAGACCTAGTTTGAAGCTTAGGAATAAGCTTGAACAAGGTTGGAGGTGCCTAAGGCATTAAACAAGTAACTGTGGAAGCCAGATGTTTGGAAGGCTTTTCCCAATTGAACGCAATGCTTAAGCGTGGGAGTTTAGCACGCCAAAGCGTTCTAATGCTCAAGCGTTGGTTAAGCGAATGCTCAAGCATTCTGAGTGCGTTTGCCAGCTGGAGTGTTTTGGCGCGTGTGCTACACGTGTCGAGCCAAGGTCAAGGCGGAGCGGACAAGGTTCCACGCTCAAGCGTGGAGAAGACCTCACGCTCAAGCGTGGGATACCCTGCACGCTTTAGCGTTCTCAGTAGGATGCCCCAAGTGAAGTTTTCTCTTCACTTGCACTTAGCATCATTTTTCCATCATCTTCAAGCTCGAGTTCAGAGCGTTTAGAGAGAGGACAAAGCTCTTAGAGAGAGAAAGCTTGTTTTGAAGGAGATCGAAGTATTGGAACGCGACTCTAACCGCACCATGGTGATCGTGGCGAGGTTAACTTTGACTTTGACGGATTGATTTCTCGATTCGTCCTAGGTAAACTCGAATCCCTAACATGCTTTCTTCGTGTTCTTGGCGTTCTTCGAGTCTTTACCTTTTTCTTTGATCTTCTGGGCTTGCCCTAGGGCTAACACTGTTGTATATGTGTTATGCTCGTTATTATGGCAAAGTGCGTGCTCGTGATTTCTCGCAAATTGAGGACTAAGGCCGCGGCTACCGAGAGGATTGGGGCTGTTCTTGGAGCTGCCATGCAAGGAAGGCTGCGAGCTCAAGCTTGAGGATGGAGGAGCGAGCCGGTGATTGGCTAGATTTGCGTGTCGATTGTTCAGGTGGGGAGAAAGAGTATTGCTGCCAGCGGAAATGCAAGAGTAGTGTAGTATGTTTCTGCTATGTGCAGGGAAGCCCTAACCTACTAGTGGTTGAGCCCTGATAAAGTACCTAAACCCTAGGTTTAGCTTACTTTGGGCTATCACCGTTAAGTTTGGAAACCCTAGGCTAGTAAACTATTGATTAAGGATCTTTGACTTCGTATGATTCTATGCTGCTGCTTGTTGTTATTGCTATCTGTCTAAGTGCCTATATGCTGTTTGGTATGTGATATGCTGCTATATGTTGTAGTTGTTGTTATTGCTGCTGTTAGTATACCGTATGCTGTAATGTTGAGCGTTGTGGCAGAATACCATAGAGTGAGTGCTCTGTGTTGTGTGTCGCTTAAGTGATGTGCACAGCTTATTAATAGCTGTCACTCACTTAACCTAACCCACTTGGGCTACTGTACACTACAGGCCTAATGTTTAATTATTAATTAAATCATATTTAATTAATCAATTAAACTAATTCTCTGAACATTTGCTCTATGCGTGTGACCCTATAGGTTCTCGATTAATTGGCAATACTATGAATTATTATTAATCATATTAATAATCAATTAATATTATAAACAATGAGCGGTATCTAGCAATATGTCATTGCTACCCAATTAATTAGAATATTGGTGATATAATTAAAACCATATTGTAACCATATATAATGTGAAGTCAACGTCCTTTCATCAAAATGTCTTAATTGAACATAAGGCATAATGTGTCATCCTTGTTAAGTCCAATTATTTATTTCTTGATCTTATAATTGACGTACGATAATGTGGGCCTAATATCTCATATTGTCCCACCTTAGCATGGCCATGCATTTCTACGTTGGATACCATCAAGAGGCCTATAGACATTAATCCTGTTATGTAGGAGGGACGAATCGTACTTACATCACTCACATTCCTCAACATGTTTCATTACAGGCCCAACAACTACATTGATAGTTGTCCTATTACAAACAACGTTTAATAGCATCAAAGCCTACTACTACATATGTTAGGAATCATAGTGACTTCAAGTCGAAGGACTATTTCACTATGGTCACCATGAGAATCTCTCATGACACTTACATAACTATTATGCAGCGTTCTCATAGCGGGTCACTCCAGTATAAATATTCCACTAATATTTATACATGTGTGAAGACTTGATATCTTATAGCTACGATCCGTGAGATGTGGTCATCAGTACACTCACATAATAGTCTCAATGTATTATTATTGTCCTTATTAATACTAATACTTGACTACGGATATTTAAGAATCGTGTTCTATAATTTAATGGCATCTCACGGTCAAGTCATACTTGACGTTCCATTAAATGAACTACCTATTCTAAGGACTTTATTATGCTATAAATATGGTCATTAAATATAACATAATAAATAAATGCCTCATTTATATAAAATATAAAATAAAGTCATGATATAATATATAAATCCAATAAATATATATTGGTCACTAGGGCTTACACTAACACTCCGCCTCTCCAACCAGCATAAACGAGGCATAAGAGACTTTTTGAGCGTCGTCACAATGTGTGGCAGCGAAGATCTTCTCCAACTCTTGCACCCACAGCTCTGCTCCTTCGGGATTGTAATCCCCATTGAACTGAGGAGGTTTCTGCCTCATGAAAGCATATAACACGACATCCTCGTTTCTGAGATCCCTCTGTTATTGTTGTTGCTGGTGATTCTCACGAGTCAGCTGGATAAGCTGAGCATTCTGCTGAGTTTGTTGCAACATTGCCGTAGCCATGTCCCTTATAGTCCTGAGGGTCTCCAACGATTCAGCTCCGTTTCCAATATGTGAAGCAGCAGCCTCTGGACCTCCATTTGGACCCGTTCTACCTCCGCCTCTACCTCTATCTCTACCTCTACCTCGAGCCATTGGTTCCTAATTCAAGTAACCTCTAGCTCAGAATTCAAACATGAAAGCAACATAATTACATATATCTACTTATCATTCATACAAGCATCATTACAATCAATCACACTCCTTCTACCCTTCTAGACACAGTCGTACTCTCTTGCAAAGACGACAAACTTAGCCAGTTTAACTTCCTAACACCCGCAGTTTTAGTCCCTAACTTCCACTATCCGGATAGGACCAAACTGCTCTGATACCACCAAAATGAGACGTCCCCAAGTTCCACTCGAGGAAATCCCATTAGCCTCAGAACCCACTTACAGTAATAACTATAACCTAGCAATATTATTACGCGCTTACTAAGCAGACGACACAAAACAGTGAAACATGCAACATAAGCACGTATGTAAAGCAGTTAATAGAGTAATGCAACATGTAAAGTAAAACACATATACTTGCGGTACTATAATATATACATAGCGGCCCCATCAGTAGGGCTACTGTACTACAAACATAAATTGTACAACAGTAAACTGGAAAGAAAACCTATACATCAAGACCTCAAAAACAGAAACTCTCAAGCACCTTCACCAGCACTCCCCAGCCCACTCTCAAAATACATCAAGCCTCTCCACACAGTCCTAGAGACGCACTAGCTAACTCTCAGCATCAGTGGTGAGGATGTCCCGAGCTATCCTGTCCCTCTCCATGGGTACGCCTATAAACCTGCATAGGCTCGTACTCGGATGAAGAACTCGACACTGCAATCCGGCACCTCAGAGTGGTGCGTGAAATCCGCAAGTATACGGTTTCGTCATCAAGTAATAAAAAGATCGAATCCACAGGGACTATGTTTATGAATATCAATTAATTAATTAATCTAATTAAATTAAACAAATGGAATATATTTGAGGAGTGTTAAGAATGTAGTAACCAAGCAATTAAATAAATTAATATTGAAAACCAAGAGAGCTAGAACACAAATAACAAGCTTTATGGAAGGGGATTTCAAATGTAAAGAAAACTTCTAGGATTGGGGGTAATCACAATGATACGAAACAAATCCTAGTTGACAATCCTTTTATTAATATTGAAATTCAATGAAGGTGAATTACCCTAAACTAGTTAACATTATTTCTCAAGAGACAAGAACTGTGCCCAATTAAATCAATTCCTACTCTCATGGTAGTTGAATTTAAATTGAACCCTTTAAACTTTAGAGCAATTCATTAAGTCCTCGAAAGGCTAAACCTACTCTCGTGATTTAGACCTTAAGTTCAATTCTTATGGTTCCAATACCCAGGTTCACCTCTTGGTACGTCCCTAGATATCTATGAAATGCAAATATATGGCCAGCAAATTCACATGAATAAGCGCAATAAGGATTGAATCAAAGAACATTCACAAATTAATAAAAGGATAAGCAAATTCAATTAATCATCATCAATGTACCAAAGGGCATTGCCTAATCCTAGAAAAAAGAAAACTACTTGTTCCGTCCAAATATCCCAAAGCCAAGATATGTGAATGGAAACAACCAAACTCTCTCTCTCTCTCTCTCTCTCTCTCTCAAGTGTCTCACTCTAAGAACAAAGTTTCCGATATAGTTAGCTTGACAGAAACATAACTCTGCTCCGACGTATCCTACTTGGAATCAAAGCTTAGCGTCGTTCTTGCTAAAGGATTAGCCCCCTATTTATAGATGTTTATTTCAACCGTTACTCCTTGAACACAATCTAACCTCCTGCCATTGATTCATGGGAACGTGGTAGTTATCATGTTAACGTGTTGTAAAGGCGCGTTTTAATTGGGGTGGGGAAGAGAACGTGGTCTTCCATAAAAGGAGTCGTGGTGTTGTTATTTGTCTTAGAAAAGAACGTGGTTTTTCCTCTGAATGGGTCAGGATATATATATTCTCGACCCAACTCATTACACATTTACTCGGACATCCGACCTTAGTTACATTCGGTAGGATGGCCGAATATGTGTTGTAGTGGTAAGCTCGGCCTCACATACTCGGTCATCCGATCTTAAATATACTTGGTCAGTACATAAGCCCCCCAAGCTCTGAACTAAACTTAGTGAAAGAGTTTATTAGGAATTCAGACTTGAACGAGTATCTTAGGTGAGCACATGTCATTTTCCATGATGATATCTAAGTCCTTGTTGTGTGTAGACCATTCCTTTTGTTCCTACTTTCTCGGGTTGTGTGTCGGGTTAAGTACTGTAATGATAAAACATGAAATACTCGATTTGCGCAAATTTCATACTTTTGAGAATTCCATCTGAAAAGTTATGTATCTTCTGAAAGTCGCACCTTTTGGGCTTCTGGAGTACTCAACACGCTTCTTCCATCCATTAGATGAAGAGTTATTGCATTGATTAGACATGACTTTTCATTTACTAAAGACCTTGCTATATAACATTCGTCATATTTATTTCTCTTCATTCTTCTACAACTCCTTTGGGTTTTCTTCTTCCTTATCCTAAGCTTTTCCAGGTACGCCCTATTTTAAATCTCACTATATTTCTGCATTTTCACCTGCTCCTTTATGGGTTCCTCTGATAATTCCCAAACATCTTCACTGAAAGTTGTATCCCCATTAGGGATTCCAGAAATAGGGGAAAATGCTTCTCCCTCCCATTCTTCTTTTCCAGATTCTGAACCTAGGGTTCCTTCTGGTTCTAACCTCATCTTCCAAGAAGTCGAAGAAGAAGATGGAGTATCCTTTAAAGCCCTTCCTTCTAAGCGTCGCAACAAATCCGTCAGGGTAGAGAAAAATCCCACTCCCCCTATTTCTCTTCCTGGCTATCAATGGGTTCGAGGGGAAGTTGGGGTTTGATTCTCCAAGTATAAAACTGACTCTTCCATTATCGACCTTAGGAACTCTATAACACTTTTCTCTCCAAAATATGTTGATAAATTTATTGTTGAACCATGCTCGGAGACCGAGCATGTGTTTTTGTCTGTCACTGGGGATAATCCCCATTATACTTACATTTATAGAACCCTCTTTGAAGTTCTGCATATTAATCTTCCTTTTACCAAATTTGAGCATGAAGTATTGTCGGCTATTAATGTCGCTCCTATGCAACTTCACCCAAATAGTTGGGCTTTCATGAAGGCCTTCCAAATTCTGTGCTCATTCATAGGAATCACTCCTACAGCAGCCATCTTTCTTTATTACTACCAAATACAATTTGGTGAATTAATTGGCTGGATTTCTCTGACCGGGTGAACAAGAAAGGTATCATTGGTCTGTTGAAGTCATCTTATAAAGATTTCAAAGGAGAATTTTTTAAAGTTTGTCCTACCTCGGGACATAATAGTCTGTTTTTTGACCCTCAAGGGAAGCCTAAGTTTCCTCTCTATTGGACTAGATATCCTATTAAGTTTTCTTCTTGGTGTCTAGAGTCTATGACTCTTGAGGAGAAGGAAAATATCTCAATACTGGATCAATTATCTCGACCTCTAAAATGTAAAGTTCTTTTAGAGTTATCTACTTCCAGTACTCCTCAAGCCGATCTGAAATGTGAGTGTTACTGCATTCTTTTCCATATAACTTGTATAACTTATTATAATATTAACCTGTTTGTTGATATATATCCTTTTTTTTTTATGTAGTGATCATGGGCAAGTTTGATTTTCGCTCTTTGAAGAAAAACAAGGGTTCTACCCCTTCCTCTTCCACTGGGGATTTGAAGGAGAAAAGCAGTAAAACTGCACCTACGAGCTCGGCTCCCGAAAATGTTCAGAATGTTCCTTCTTCAGATGCTCGCCAAAAAAGAAGAAGGGAAGACGATTCTATAGTCTCACCTCCTCATAGTCCTCCTTTAAAACGTCCGACTATGGAGTCACGCTCTCCAGTTGTTCAACCGAACATTGAAAATGTAGGGAACTTACCTCCTACTCCCGCTCCCCTAAAATGGTACAACATGGCTGCTCAGCCTGGCTCATCCGCGATGTATGGTAATGATTTTTCCCCATCTACTATTTTAAAAATCGATTCTCTCAAGCCCACTGATATGAGGCTACTGAAAAGGCAAGGTCCTATTGCCAGCTTTGAGGGCTTACAAGCCATGTGCCTTTGTTGTGCCACTGCACTGTTTTGGGGAAAGGAATTTGAAAGTAATCATCGTAGAATGGAAGTTATGAAAGCCGAGTTTGTTGAAGTTCCCCAAATTAAGGACAAGCTTGTGAAGGCTTCAGCGGATTTGGCCGAGGTTACTAAGAGAAATGAAGAGCTCACTTCAGAAGTCTCCTCTCTTCAAAAAAGTGTTGATGAGGAGAAAGATAAGGCGACTCAAGAAAAGGTTAAGTTGGAGACAGCCGAGCATGAAAAGGAAGTTCTTTCGAAGATGATGAGTGAATCACAAAATAGTGAAAAACAATTGAAGGAGGTGATCATAAAGCTAAACTCGGCTTTAATTCGGAAGAAGGATAAAAAGAAGTTCTACAAGCAAGAACTTGAAGCTGCTAAAGAGAACATTATAACTCAGCATATTGCTGGGTTTGACAAGGCCGTAAGACAAGCTCGGCTATTCATCCCTAAAGCTGCTTTTACCCAATTTAATGGGGACAAAGATGTGAAAAAGGGAGAACTTATCAATGAAAGTCAACTTAGTGATGATGAAGGTAAGGAGAACCTAGCCGATGAAGAGGTTACCTCGGCATTGAACAATGGGGATGATAGGTAAGGGGGAATGGGATCTTTTATAGATCTGATAGTTAGCCTGATTTTTTATCCGACCATGTCGGCTGGCTATT
This sequence comes from Ammopiptanthus mongolicus, assembly GCA_039655645.1. Lineage (NCBI taxonomy): Eukaryota > Viridiplantae > Streptophyta > Magnoliopsida > Fabales > Fabaceae > Ammopiptanthus > Ammopiptanthus mongolicus. Next base: position 63,455,086 of record CM077347.1, on the reverse strand, counting down.
TTGATGTACTCCTTATTTACATACTTCAACTGTTTATGTTACTTTATTGACGATGCTCTTTATTATGTTTGACTTAATGATTTTAAATTTGCATTCCGAATTCGGTCAAGGGCCATAGGCTCAGTGTCCTTGACCTCGAACTCGGCTCGGTGGCCTTGAACTCGAACTCGGTTTTTAGTATCTTAGCATTGCTAAGTTAGGCTTAATGGCCATAGGCTCGGTGGCCTTGAGCTCGAACTCGGCTTGGTGGCTTGGAGCTTGAACTCGGTTCTTAAGTTGGGCTCGATGGCCATAGGCTCAGTGGCCTTGAGCTCGAACTCGGCTTTTAATATCTTAGCTTTGCTAAGTTAGGCTCAATGGCCATGGGCTCGGTGGCCGTGAGCTCGAACTCGGCTGAGTGGCTTTGAGCTCGAACTCAGTTCTTAAGTTGGGCTCGATGGCCATAGGCTCCATGAGTGAATAGTGAACATGAATAAAACTATTGAAATAAATAAACAAAAGCAAATTTATAAAATTCCTTATTTATTGATCAAAGATGAGCCTCGTTAAAACCTCCTTAGTGAAAAACACTATGGGATAAAAACACCAAGGTAGGAAAAAGAGTACTCATCTGATGTACATTGTTTAACTAAAATAAAACTTTAAATGGGAAGCATTCCATGTTCGTGGAATTGCCTCTCCAGAAAGTTCTTCCAGTCTGTAGGTTCCATTTCTGAGGCTTTCTTTCACTCTAAAAGGGCCTCCCTAATTGGCTGCCAATTTCCCCTTGTCGTGTTCCTTCCTAGTTTCACCCAGCATTCTTAATACAAAGTCTCCTTCTTGAAAATTTCTTGGCCTCAACTTTGAATTATATTTCCGAGCTGCCCTTGTTTTGCTAGCTACCTCTCTAATTTGTGCTTCCTCTCTGACCTCCTCTTCTAGATCCAATTCGATCTTCATGCTTTCTTCATTAAGGACTGGATCAAAAATCTGCCGCCTTAAAGATGGTTCACCAACTTCGATAGGGATCATGGCATCAGTACCATAAGTAAGTGTTAACAAAGTCTCCCTAGTGGTGGATTGAGGGGAGCAGTAATAAGTCTAAAGTATAATCGGTAGCTCCTCTACCCAACTTCCATTTGCTCTATCTAAGCATTTCTTGAGCTCTCCAAGGATGACTTTATTGGCTGGTTCAGCTTGTCCATTTGCTTGTGGGTGTTCAACTGAGGTCACATGATGTTTTATGCCTAAGCCAACATAAAATTCCTTTAAACCTTTATCCACAAATTGAGTTCCGTTGTCAGTTACAACTGCAGAGGGGAGGCCATGCCTACAAATTATGCTTTCCAGACGAATTTTTGAACTCGTTGGGCTGTGATCTTTGCCAAAGGCTCGACCTCTATCCATTTGGTGAAGTAATCAATACCTACCAACAAAAATTTTACCTGCTCTGGGGCCACTGGAAATTTCCCTAGGATGCCCATCCCCCAAATGGTAAATGGCCAAGGAGATATTATATTATGAAGCTCGGCTGGTGGAATATGGTGCAAGTTGCCATGTTTCTGACATTCTTCACACCTTTTCACCCAATTAGCACAATCAGCTCTTAGAGTGGGCTAGTAATAGCCTGCTCTAATAACTCTAGCCGCCATTGACCTTCCTCCTATATGCATTCCACAGATCCTTCTATGCACTTCAGCCATAACATATTCAGCTTGACCACTCGTCAGACACTTCATTAAAGGAACTAGAAATCCCTTTTTATGTAGCTCTCCATTCTCAATTGTAAAGTAATTGGACTTCAATGTTATCTTTCTTGCTTCCTTTTCATCACTCGGTACCATCGCCGAGCTCAAATAATCCCAGATCGGCTTCATCCAACCTCGGTCAATTACCTGATTAACTAACACCTCCCCAAGCTGTATACTTGGTTCAGTTATAGTGGCTTGTATAACAGTTTTATATTGTCCAGGTCGTTTTGTACTAGCTAACTTAGATAATAAATCAGCCCTAGTATTTTCCTCTCTAGGAATATGCTCAATAACAAAATTATCAAAAGACTGAGTTATTTGGGTTACCTTATGGAAGTACCGAGTAAGTTGAGGATCTTTTGCTTGGTAATTCCCATTTATTTGTCCAGTGATCAATTGAGAATCACTTTGGCAATTTACATTCTTGGCTCCCATTTCTTCATCTAGCTTCAACCTAGCTACCAATGCTTCATATTCCGCCTGATTGTTAGAAGTTTGGAATTCGAATTTCAGCGATTGTTCTAGCACAATATCTCCTGGACCTTCTAGGATGACTCCCGCCCCACTACCTTTTGGATTTGATGATCCATCAACATATAGAGTCCACCATTCATCTTCTGAGTTGGGTGTATGCGAGAGCTCCACAAAGAATTCAGCTAAGCTTTGGGCTTTCATTGGGACTTTTGGTTCATATTTCAAACCAAATTCAGATAGTTCAACCAACCAGGCTATCATTCTCCCAGCCAATTTTGGCTTTCTTAAAACTTGCCTTATCGGATGATCAGTTTTCACCACGACTTGATGACTTTGGAAATAAGGTCACAATCTCCGTGTTGCTGTTACCAATGCTAATGCCAGTTTCTCAATGACCTGATACCGTGTTTCACTATCATGTAAAACTCGGCTTATAAAGTACACAGGAACCTGTTTCTTAGCTACTTCTTGCATTATCACCGCACTTATTGCATCTTTTGTGACCGAAAGATACAATAACAATTCTTTGCCAGGTTGCGGCCGAGTTAAAATGGGAGGTTATGATAAAAATACCTTGAAGTCTCGGAAGGCTGTTTCACATTCGCCATTCCATTCAAAATGCTGAGGCTTCTTCAATAGCTTGAAAAAAGGTCTTCCCTTCTCCACCAATTTGGGTAGAAAACAAGACAATGAAGCAAGTCGGCCTGTAAGTCTCTGAACTTCTTTCACATTTCTCGGGCTTCTCATGTCTATGATCGCCTGACATTTGTCTGGATTAGCTTCAATTCCTCTGTGTGTGAGTCGAAATCCCAGGAACTTGCCTCCCTGGACACCAAAAGTACACTTCTCCGGGTTCAACCGCATGTTATATTTTTTAATCTCACAAAATATCTCTTCCAAGTCTGCTGTATGTTCAACTGGATCATCAGATTTCACAACCATATCATCCACATACACTTCAATGTTTCTCCCGATCTGCTTAGCAAACACCTTGTCCATGAGCCTCTGATAAGCAGCACCAGCATTTTTCAATCCAAAGGGCATAACCTTATAATAATAGTTAGCACCCTCTGTCATGAACGCGGTTTTATCTTCATCTGAGGGATGCATCCTGATCTGATTGTAGACTGAGTAAGCGTCCATAAGACTGAGTAATCGGTAACCTGAGGCTCCATCCACAAGTCGGTCAATGCTCGGCAAGGGATATGAATCCTTTGGACATGCTTTGTTTAAGTCCGTGTAATCAGTGCACATGCGCTACTTTCCATTTGCTTTCCTTACTAGCACCACATTTGCTAACCATGTTGTGTACTCTATTTCACAAACAAAACCTGCATCAAGCAATTTCGCAGTCTCCTGCTCTAATACTTTTCTTCTTTCCTCCCCTAACCTTCATTTTCTCTGGGCAATTGGTTTAGCCTCAGGGTATATAGATAATTTATGACAAAAAAAGTTGGGATCAATACCTGGCATATCAGAAGTTTTCCAAGCAAATAGATCAACATTGCTCCTCAGCAATCTGATTATCTCATCCTTCGGATCGGGTTGAAGTTGGATTCCCAGCCTCACCAGTTGGCCTGGCTTCTGTCCAATTTGGATCTTTTGTAGCTCTTCAATTGGCTTAGGTCTTTGGTCTTGCATATCCATCCTCGGATCAAGCTCCACCAGACTCACTGAGGTCAGTTTTTTAGAGACTTTCCTTTCCTTCTCTTTCTCTTTTTGTAGCTTATTCTGTTCGTTGATTCTTAAACTATAAACGTAACATTGTCGAGCAACTTATTGATCTGCACGTATTGCTACAATGTCCCCGGACGAGGTTGGAAACTTCATTGTTAAATGCGGAGTTGACACTACGGCTCCCACATCGTCCAATGCCGGTCTCCTAATCAGTACATTATACGAAGTCATAGCATTGACAATCAGATACCGTACTAAAATTGTTCGTGCCAGGGTCCCAGTTCCGAATGTGGTTAATAAATCTACATAATGACGCGTGTCAACTTTCTCTCCCGAGAATCCAATCAACTTGTTTTCATATGGTTTGACTGCATTTTCGGGGATTTCTAATTTCTAAAAAGTTGTGTAGTAAAGGATATCAGCTGAGCTTCCTTAATCTACCAGCGTCTTCTTAATTGAACAATTGGCTACTTCAACAGTTATCACCATAGGATCGTCTTGGTTAGGATCCACCCCCTGAAAGTCGCCATGAGTGAGAGTAATTGGCTTGGAGGTATTCGCAGGTTTGTGTGACACCGAGTTAACAACTCGGATGGCTCTTAAATGTCGCCGCCGAGCTAAACTAGTAGTTCCACCTCCTATAAATCCTCCAGCAATGGTGTTGATCACTCTTCGGTCCTGAGTTACTTCTCCTTCTCTGACATTCTCTTGGTTTCTTCTTTCTCCATCATTTTGTTGCCCTCTTCCACCACCTTGGCTCTGTCCACGACCTCGTCCTCGTCCTCGTCCTAGGCTGTACGTCCAACCAGCATTCCTTTGTACAAACTGACCTAGATGGCCTGCCTGTATCAACTCCTCGATTTTATCTCGGAGAGTCCAACATTCCTCAGTAGTGTGGCCATAATTACCATGGTACCTGCAGTGCTTGGACCGATCCACAGCTTCTGGGGTGTTTGCTCGCGATGGAAGCTTTAACAACTCCATATGACAGATTTCCTCTAATACTCCAGTTCTGTTTACATTAAGAGGAGTATAGAAATCATACTTCGGCCCTCTAAGTGATTTGCTCTTTTTACTCTCATTTTTCTCAGCGATTTGCTTCCCTTTATCTTTTCCTTCAGTTCACCGATCCATATCAGCACGAGCCCGGTGCTGGAATTCTGACAACTCCTCCATCTGAATGTTTCCTGGGGCTCGAGCTCTAAACTCATCCATGTCTGTTGGTGATTTTCGGCATAGGTGATCAACGAAGGGTCCTGGTGTAACACCCTTTCCCAAGTGTCACATTCCCAAACGATTATAAGGCCGAAAATAATATTAATGCAGAAAATACGGGTTTCCTTTTTTTTTTTTTTCTTTTTCTTTTCATGATGATGTTGGAATGATATTTGTTGAATGAATACTAATAATTAAACTTAAGTTTACCATGCATTTCTAAAGGTCAAACATAATAAAGTACAGAAATATAAACAATGCCGAGTACAGACATAGGTCCAAGCCTAACTGTAAAATAGGTATATAAATAGGTACTAGGAGACACAGCTCCTCAAAAGGTACAATTGACGACTGGACACAGCCTGGCCAAAACGAAACAACATGAGGAGTCTCCCTCCGGACTCAAGGTACACGCTGAGCTGAGTCGTCATCGCGCCCATCTTCTCGAACAGAAACAACAACACCAGCAGAGAACAGATACAGATATGGATGAGATTCCCGATCATCAACACAGCAAAACAGTAGAAGTAAAAACGGGATGATTCACCAGGTAACAACATACCCATCATGCATACTAAACATCTCAATATATATATAAATCATTTAATCAATTAGCAGCATGTAACATCTCCAAGACAGGATAACGATGCATAACTAGTAAATGTACTCATCAGCAGCCATGCTATGCAATGCGATGTACATGACTCAATGCCATATGCCACAAAAGGTAAAACTCTGACCCCTACTCCATGGAGCTAACAAAACATCGGAGATAATGAATAGGAGGACATGTTTCGTGTATGCCAGCCTTGGGCAGGATGCTACAACATTCGTAACATGCACGTATCTGGCTTTTACGGAAACACTCTACACCAAACATGAAAAGTACGGCATGTAGTCGAGGATATCGGTGTATTGCTCGGATTCACCACAACACAGAAGAGCTACCAACTGATCACATGTTAGCCTTTCCAACCCTGATACCTCGAAGACTATTTAAGATCGTCACCGTAAGATTCGCACCTGCATCAAGGTGTAAGCTCAACTCCTAGGCTCAAGGCCTTACAAACTCATGCAATGAAATGCCAATGCTTACACAAAGCAGATGCGATAAAGCAATGTCTATCCACCGGATATACCTCAAGGCTCACTATGGTTCTCTTCCTTAGGAACTATATACGTATTGTATTATAAAACTTTTATCCCTCGGATAAATCTCGTGATCCCTCCGGGATCGAGTCATCACAAGACTGAAACAATTGAATGACTTTCTAGAATCCGAATCACCAGTTCGTCATCGAACTACTGTTTTAAACCCAAAACGTTTCATGTTTGTGTTTGTGTCTTATGAATTACATCTCAAGTCCTAAGTATTATGAAGAAGGATTGAGAATCCTCTTAGATAGTCTTTGATCCTTTCTAAGGTAGTAGTTCCTTGAGTTTCAGTTTGTGAAATGAATATTGATTCACTTAAGTCTTATGAAGTCATTGACAAACTAAGTCATCAATGGTATAGTGTATGGTCTTGTTCCACCATAGTCTATACTTAATTATCTCTTTTCTTATGCTCTAAGTTCATTACTTAACTTAGGTTTTCATGCGTAAACTTTGCGATTTGAGTTGAAAACTCTCGATTTAAGACTTTATACACCAAAACATTTCCAATTGAAAACTCATTTGATTTAAAAGAACTTGGTTACTTGACTGAGTTAAAGTACCTCAACAAATCTTGAAAAAGGTTTTCCTCACTAACTTAGCGTAAAACCGTGCCCTAAGTTAGCGTAAAAGAAATGGAACTTTCATTTAGTTTTCGAATGATGATTCAATTAATTCAAACTTGAGGACAAGGTCCTCTTTATACATTGAGGATTAAATTTTAACTTAGTTTTAAAAAGAATGTGACATCCTACTAACCTAAGGTAACTTCATATTAATTTTACTCTCATGAAATTGCTTTCATTATTTTATTTTTAAAACACTTACTTAATTGAATAAACTATGACTAAAGTAAAACAAATTTTCACCTTGGTTAAAAACACTTAAGGCCGAAACCCTAATTGATCTTTGGATCAAAATCACTTCTTGTTTGTTTTGAAATACAACTTACTAAAACACTTATTAGCTTTCAAAACATTAAAGTTCAAGAACAAACTCATGTTCATCCTCTTTTCACTACTATGGCCGAATACTATCACTTAGTGGATGTGAAGATTTTGCTTCACTAACTTGTCAAGTAATAGCTCAAAATAATCACAAAATTATGACGAACAATAATCATACATCATTCAACCATAAACAAGTATAAAAATCCTTACTTGATCTAGAGATCAAAGCATGGTTTTCAACATGCATGAAAACATTTTTCCATCCAAGCATACATCATCATACACATATACTAAGCATAGAAACATTATTACAAACTTGTTCTCAAAGAGAACTTCATCAAGAATGCAGTGAACCCAAGTTAGGGTTTCACCCAAACAAAACATAAACAACCATTTTTATCCTCCACCAATTTTGGTGTGATGAGGTTCACTCCCACATACCTTTGGAGGTGATCATAGTTCTGCTGCATTTCTTCATTTTGTCTCCTTAAAGCTTCCATTTGAATCCTCATCTCTTGAAGAAATGGATGATTCTGCAGCGGAGGATTTTGGGACTGTTACTGTTCATCAATTACTTCATCTCGTTGATTGCATTCTTCACATTCCCTTCTGCTCCCTCCTGCACTGCTCTTGGTTAACACCAAAATCGAGATATGTGAATGGAAACAACCAAACTCTCTCTCTCTCTCTCTCTCAAGTATCTCACTCTAAGAACAAAGTTTCCGATATAGTTAGCTTGACAGAAATGTAACTCGGCTCCTACGTATCCTACTTGGAATCAAAGCTTAACGTCGTTCTTGCTAAGGGATTAGCCCCCTATTTATAGATGTTTATTTCAACCGTTACTCCTTGAACACGATATAACCTCCTGCCATTGATTCGTGGCAATTATATTCTCGGCCCAACTCTCATTACACATATACTCGGACATCCGACTTTAGTTACATTCGATAGGATGGCCGAATATGTGTTGTAGTGGTAAGCTCGGCCTCACATACTCGGCCATCCGATCTTAAATATACTTGGTCAGTACACTACTCAAGCATTGTCATTGTAACCACCTTAATCAAAGAAAACATGGAAAAATACCCAAATAGAAAAAGGGAAAAGATGAGAAAAGAATCCTAAAACCTCAATGCCTCCACTCTAACCAGCAATAGCCAAGTTCTCCCTCTAATTTCGAGCCTCATGGTTCCTTATATACCTTAGGTCAAAAAGATTACAAAGCCCAACATAAAAAATAACCCAAATCAGAATTTAAACCTGCCACGGCCGTGTCATGAGTCACATCTAGGCCGTGACTTTTTCTGAACCTCCAGCTTCCTACTCTTCATCTAGGTCACGACCGTGTCACGAGTCACACCCAGGCCGTGACTTTTTCTGAACCTCAAAGACTAATTTCCTTCAAGCTTTCCTGGTCATGGCCGTGTCAAGAGTCACATCTAGGCCGTGACACACCAAGTTTTGCTCCTTTTTTACTTCTTTCAAGCTCCAAACTTCATGCAATCTCCAATAGGGGTTAATCCAAGCTTTTAATCAATAATCATGGACCAAAACACCAAGACCACCGTATTAATCCATTCTAAACAGAAAACTAACAAAATATCAATTAAAATGCCTAGACTAACATGGAAATGCATGCAAAATGACTGTGAAATGTGATGTGAAATCACACACATCACAGAGCTGCCCTCAGGTAAGGTCTATACGCCTCCGCTGGCCTCTGTAGATGAAGACTCTCCTGCTAGATACTGCTGAAGACTGGGGTGCCACCCATAAGTAGTCTTGCTCTCTCTGCCTCAGAGGACGCCACATCCGAGGGCAGGGAAGAAACTAATACACGCAGTAGGGTCTGATGATGTCCACATACGGTGGTGTACCGCTTCGGAAGATCAGGCTGACAGGTCTTGTGTATACTACCAAAAAGGTCGAGGGGTCCACCCGCCATCCCCTTTCATCGCAATATACGATCTCAATATCCCCCAGCACCGGCATTCGCGATGCCCCCGTGATAAATGGGTGAAGTCTCGGGTCCATCCTGGCTCGTCGCCTACTCACGAATCGAACGTACATATACAAAGAAAAGATAGGGAGATAAGATATACAACACATCAAATATAGGGATGATGCAATGCAAAGTATATAGCAAACATAACCATCTCTCAATGTCTCGATGCCACGGTCGTTCCCTAACTAGATGTGACACATACTCTTTCTATGCATGCCGGTCGGTACTAAACACCTTACTAAGGAAAACATCTCATCCGGTCAATGGACCACAAGTTGGTTTGTTCCGGTAATCCGTTTCGCTCACCGTGACCCATAAGAGTGCATCACCGCTCAACTGTCCCAGACAAAGAGCATTAACTGGGCCTCCTCGGAAGATCCACCAGCAATTGGAAAAACTCAAGGTCCAGTCGGGATAGTAGGACGTGCCCAGGACCGCCACGACACGATAGGAGCTACCATACCAGTCTCATATGGGTACACCTATGTCCAGTATATCCCCGAGGTCACATTGACCTTCCCTTCCGTTTTTCGCACCCGCACTCGGTGAACCAACCTCATATGCCTTACAGCATACGACTCGCCACTAACCATCATATGCATATGCTATGCATGTCATCCACCTCTCTTGAGCTGATATAGCAAGACATGCAAACTTGCTCTTAACAACATGAGCTCCTGGCTCCAACTATACCATATGCATGAGCTCCAAGCTCCACTGTAACCATACGAACTCCAAGCTCCACTGTAACCATACGAGCTCCAAGCTCCACTATAACCATCTGAGCTCCAAGCTCCCATGCATCATAAACTTACAAGCTCCAAGCTCTAACTATAACCTCGAATCTCGACTATCAGCTCAAATGTCTACCACGGAGTCAAAGCCCTAATCAGACTAAACCTCCAATTCTCATGCATACACGCAATTCAAGATGCATATAGCAGTTCGTCATTATTAGCTTGCTCAAAAAAGCAGTAAACATCTCATACGTCATCATGCCATCACATCATGCAGATATATCACATACCACAATTAGCAGATACGTCGATACTCATAGAGCAACAATAAATACATCACGCCAATCAACACAAGTCTGCTAACCTAGGGTATCAACACAACGGTGCTAGCCCGAAGTAGGGTTTAGGTACTTCGTCAGGGCTCAACCTCACGTAGGGTTTAGGGTTCCCTTACCCAACACAAAGCATATAATAGAGCTATATAAACTTCTCTTGCCTCCCCGACATGTGTAACTCTTTCTCCCCACCTGAACAGTTGTGGCACGAAGATCAACACGATCACCTGCTTACCAAGCTTGTGGCCTCCAAGCTCAAGAACAGCCACGAACCTCCCTCACAGCCACTACCTCAAGCCCAAAATCACGAGCAATCACGAACGCGGACTTTGCCCTAATCACGATCACAACACGTATATAATAGTGTTAGCCCTAGGGCAAGCTTAAAGGATCAAAGAAGAAGGTAAAGACTCGAAGAACGCTAAGAACACGAAGAACGCATGTTAGGGATTCAAGTTTACCTTGAGTGAATCGAGAAACTAATCCGCCAAAGCCGTAGAGAACTTCGTCGCGATCACAACAATGTAGTCAAAATCGTGTTCCGGCGGCTCGATCACCTCTAACCTTGAGCTTTCTCTCATAAGAATTCCAGAGCTTCTCTCTCCAGATGCAGAGAACACTTGGGAATTTTGTGCAAAAGTGAGGAGAGAAAGAAACTCTCCCAACATGATCAGCCGTCCACTCTTAAGCGTGGGCTCTCTCCACGCTTGAGCGTGGAACCTCGTCCACTCCGCCTTCTCCCTGGCCTGACATATGTCTCACCAGGTCCAAACTCATAACAGCTACCACAACGCACTCAGCATGCTAAAACGTGCAATCTCTCCCACGCCTAAGCGTTGCAACGCTTGAGCATGGAGTCCTGCCACGCTCGAGCGTCCAACTCAGTGGGGATAGGACTTCCAGCCTTCTAACTTCCCCAATTTCTTGTGTTACACCTTAAGCACTTCCAACCTTGTTCAAGCCTATTCCTAAACTTCCAACTTGGTGTAAAACTTACACACAAACAATCACACAACCATACAAACACCCAATCACGGTTACCCATCTAAATTAGGGTTTCAGAAAACTGGGATGTTACAAAACCTTTCTAATTGAAAACTCATTTTATTTAAAAGAACTTAGTTACTTTCTTGAAGTAAAGTACCTTAACTAATTTGAAAAGGGTTTTTCCTTACTAAATTAGTGTAAAACCGTGATCTAAGTTAGCATAAAAGAAATGGAATTTCATTTTATTTTAAAACACTTATTTAATTGGTTAACTATGCCTAAAGTAAAACATATTTTCACCTTAGTTAAAAACACTTGAGGGCCTAACCCTAGTTGACCTTTGAAGCAAAGTCACTTTTGTTTGTTTTTTGAAATACAAGTTACTAAAACAGTTACTAACTTTCAACAACATTGAAGTTCAAGAACAAACTCATGTTCTTCCTTTTCTAGTAACCATGGCCGAATACTACACCATAGGGATGTGAAGATTTTGCTTCACTAAATTGTCAAGCAATAGCTCAAAATGCTTACAATATTATGATGTACAATAATCATACATCAATAAAATTTCCACGTCAATGTTATAGCAGATAATACAGTTCATAACATGCATTAAAATACTATAACACATAACTGCAGATAATCAATTAAAGCAGATAATTAACAACAGACAAGATAATAGCTTAAAACAACTTAAACAACCACAACGAAGCACAAACAAAACTGTACAGACCACTCACTGATAACATATAGTTATCGAGAAAAACCCTCAAGCAAGCTCCCCTTACCTCTTGAAGTCAAGCAAGGTTCTTTCCCTTCGATCTTTCAACACTTCCTTCTACTCCACAAGTCACCAACTCAAGCAAATCAAGCTAAATCACCAAGGGGTGTTCACGGTCTTCGGTCTGAAATGATCCTTCGAAGCTCAGCGTACTCCACGAATCACCAAACTATAACTACTCAACAAACCCTTCACCAAACAACATAGTACAAGTTAATCTTTGAAAAGAACTTGCTAACTCATTATGATGTAGGTTTGGCCTTCACTAATTAATTAGGCTAAGGATGTTAGAATTTTACTAACTCTTGGACTAATGATCCTTAAGTATTATGAAGACATAATCAATAATCATTTGTCAAAGATTTGAATCAAAACTCACCTAACCAACAAGGATAGGGTTTCGGCCATCAATGGAGAAATAAGGAGGAAATTTCTTTTGGGTTCATGCTTCTAGATGATCAATATATGCATCATGATGAGTTCATAGAAATTGGTTTCATGATCATAGGATTTTTCTATGATTTTCTAGAGATTTTTTAAGAAAGTTTCTTGAAAGTGGATGATGATGATTCATGGATTAATCTTACAAAATGAATGAAGAAGAGTACATAGTTGATCATGGAGAGAAGAGATTACCTCCTGAATGACGGAAAAATTGCAAGAATCAAGCAAGGTCTTCACAATTTTTGCTTATGGTTTACTTGAGAAAAAGAGAGAAAGTGAAGAAGTTGATGAAGGTATGAAGAAAATAAGTGAAATGGCCTTGATGGGAGGGGTTCTGGGGCGTGAGAAATAAGGGACAAGGAGGGCAAAGATTTGTTCATTTAGGGACAAAAGAGTACATTCACTTAGGGACAAAATTGACATTTAACAAAAAGGCTAAGGACATAAATGTCCCACAACATCTAAAGCCAAGAATATCTTAGATATTTTTAGAAGGTAATGATGACTAGTGGTGAGTCATATGGCAAAAAAATGTATTTTCATTAATTCCTAGGGGTAAAATGGTCTTTTATGGCCATAAATATCTTCAATATTTTTAGAAAGAAATGATGGCTTGCGGTGTGTCATGGTGGTGCCTCACCGCATTCAGGTGACCTATGTCCCTCGTCCGGTGTCCGATTTTGTCTCTGCACGTCCGTTCTTGACTCCGTCGATTTCCCGATTTAGGTTTTATGCCCGAATGAAGTATTATAACTTATTTATTTTGAAAATTTTCAAAATAACCAATATCGTTGAAAATGAGATATAAAATCTAACCATTTCGTTCTCAAATCAAAATTAGGTTTTCTGATCAGTAAAATCTTATTGTCAGTGAAAACACAGACCGGGTTCCATTTGAATTTTCAACCCAAAATTTAACCGTAACTCTCTATGATAATGCAGAGTATAAATATGACTTTGGTTTATCCAAAGTTATTCTCTAGGACTCGGATATATATATTAACCATTATTGATGAATAGTAAAAATTGGGGTGTTACATTTATTTGCTTGGTTGTGCTCATAACATAAACAAGGATTCGCTTCTGGAATCCTCCTATGGCGCGAAGCACGACCGTGCTCCCTATGGCACGGCCGTGCTGATGGACAGAATCTGATTTTGTCCCCTTTTGTATATTTATAAATTATTTATTAAATGTGTGGTATATGATTATGGCCCTCGTTTTGGTGTTTAATTTTATTTGGTAAATACGGCCTGCGTGTCGTGATTTATTATATTTATTTTATAAATATTGTACAAGAAGGGTTTTCATTTAATTGTTAAGGGCAAATGTTGTTCTCTTTATTTGGATAATGTTTTGTTTGCTAATGCACCATTGAGTAATGGACTTTATATTCTTGATATCGATGTTCCCATATATAACATAAATGCGAAAAGGATCAAACCCAATGGTTTGAATCCTTCATATCTTTGGGATTGTCATTTAGGCCATATTAATGAGAAACGCATCTCCAAACTCGATAAAGATAGATTATTGGATTCTTTTGATTATGAATCATTTGATACGTGCGAATCTTGTTTATTGGGGAAAGATGACTAAGGCCCCATTTACTCGTAATAGTGAAAAGGCCAGTGATCTTTTAGGCTTGATACATAGTGATATATGTGGGCCACTGAGCAAACCTGCTAAACGTGGTTTTTCCTACTTTGTCACATTTACTGATGACTTCAGTAGATATGGATATATGTATCTAATGAAACACAAATCTGAAACCTTTGAAAAGTTAAAAGAGTTCAAAAGTGAAGTAGAAAAACAACTTGGCAAGAGTATTAAAGCCATACGATCAGATCGTGGTGGTGAATACCTTAGCCAGGAATTTGATGACTATCTGAAAGAGTGTGGGATAGTATCCTAACTCACTCCTCCCGGAACCCCACAATGGAATGGCTTATTCGAAAGGAGGAATCGCACCTTGTTGCACATGGTACGATCGATGATGAGTCATTCAGATCTTTCAAACTATTTCTGGGGTTACGCATTGCTTGCAGCAGCGTTCACAATTAACCGTGTTCCATCTACGGCGGCAGAACAAACACCACATGAGATGTGGAAGGGGTGAAAGCCTAGTTTGTCTATTATGAAGATTTGGGGTTATCATGTCTATGTCAAACGTTTAATCACAAATAAACTTGAACCCAAATCAGATAATTGTACTTTTGTGGGGTATCCCAAAGAAATGAAAGGATACTATTTCTGGAACCCCTCTGATGACAAAGTGTTTGTCACCAGGACTCGAATGTTCCTTGAGAAGGAATACATCTCTAAAGTAGACAGTGGGAGAACAGTAGAACTTGGAGAAATGCAATCACCATAGAGTACTGATTCGCCTGCAACGGAACAAGAACCGAGTCCACAAGATGTTGTGGTTCAAGCACCGGTTCAAGTAACACAAGAACTGCGTAGGTCAAACAGATCACGTACACAACTTGAGAGATTTGGACTTCTCCTAACTCAAGAAGGTGATGTACTACTCATGAATCAAGATGAGCCTGTTACCAACCAGAAGGCCATAGCTGGCCCTGAATCTGTGAAGTGGCTAGAAGCCATGGGATCCGAAATGGAATCCATGAACACAAACCAAGTTTGGACCTTGGTGGAGCCATCCAAAGGGGTAAAACCCATAGGGTGCAAATGGGTCTTCAAAAAGAAGATTGACATGGATGGAAAGGTTAATACTTTCAAAGTGCGACTGGTTGCGAAAGGTTTCAAGCAAGTTAATGGTGTAAACTATGATGAAATTTTCTCTCCAGTTGCAATGATTAAATCTGTCTGGATCCTACTTGCTATTGCTGCATACCATGATTATGAAATCTGGCAGATGGACGTCAAAACTGCATTCCTTAACGGGAATCTCCTCGAGGATGTGTACATGACACAACCTGAGGGTTTTGTCGATTCAAAGGATGCTGGAAAGGTGTGCAAATTGCAGAGATCCATCTATGGACTCAAGCAAGCTTCCAGAAGCTAGAATCTTTGTTTTGATGAAGCTGTAAGACAATTTGGATTCATCAAGAATGAAGATGAACCTTGTGTGTACAAGAAGGTTAGTGGGGAGTGTGAATACCCCATTTTAACCGGATCCCTTTTAGGATTTATTCACTTTTTTTTTTACTCAAATTTTGAAAAATCCAAAAAAAAAAAATAGAAAGAAGAAAAATCACAAAAATATTTTGCCCTTAATGTTTGTTCTTCTATGAGAAATCCAAATTCACAAAAATCACAATTTTCTTTTTCTTTTTCTTGCCTTCTTAACCGGATTCATCAATAAAAATTTTTGTTTTGTTTTGTTTCATTTTTCTATTTATTCAAAAAAAAAAAAATCAATCAGAAAAATATTTTAATTTCTTGTTAAATGCAATTGGTTTTATAAATGAAGAAATAAAAATGGGAGTTTTTTTTTATTTTTCGTTTTTTAAAAAAATAAATAAAAAATAACAAGAAAAAGAGAATAAGATGTCCAAACACCTCTTGGGGCCCAAATTCCAGACCCACTATCCACTTTTCCTACTCAAACCCGGATCCAACCCTACCCATTTCTCTCATGCACCCACCAGAAACACTCTCCCTTTTCTCCAGAAAACCCTAGCCGCCTCCTCATCCTCTCCTTGCATTGGCTTCATCTCTTTCCCAAACCAAATCTTCTCTCAAATCTTTCCTTTCTCACCCTCACCAACCCTTCATTC
The DNA here is from genome assembly GCA_039655645.1 of Ammopiptanthus mongolicus. Classification (NCBI taxonomy): domain Eukaryota; kingdom Viridiplantae; phylum Streptophyta; class Magnoliopsida; order Fabales; family Fabaceae; genus Ammopiptanthus; species Ammopiptanthus mongolicus. The sequence goes on along the minus strand of CM077347.1, from coordinate 63,438,850 downwards.
AAAGTCAGATTCGCATCTCTTGCTCAACCCCAGAAATTTGCTCGATTCTTTCTCTTCTACACGCGGTTTGGGGCAAGCAAAACAACAAGCAAAAGCGCGTCATTGGGAGCCATTAATCTTGAGGACATAATCCTTCCATTTTCATCTAAACAAGGTAATTATCAGTTCTCTCTATTCTCATTAAAAATCACGAAATTGATTTGGGATTTTCTTTCTTCTTTCGGATTTACACAGGAACAAAGAAGGGGACATGGGTTCTATAAAGAGGGACGAACAGAAAAAAGCAAAAAAAAAAAAAAAAAAAAAAAAAAAAAACACCCACTGATAGAAGAACACAGAGAGGGAGGGCGAATTTAGGTTCGGTGAAGGAGGAACTCACATCTGAAGCAAAGGAAGGTTGTCATAGCAGCGAGTTGAGACAATGTTCGTGTATACAGCGAGCTGGGGTCGCCGGAATCTCATTCGAAATCATTCATACGAGCTCTGATTTTTTTTTTCTTTTTACTCTGTCTTGAACTAGTCAGTATATTTTTTGGTAGAATCATGAACACTGATTTTGTAATGTTTCTGTGACCTAAAGTGTTTGTTTTTGGGAATTCTATAATATGAAGGTGAAGTTGATGCAATTAGTGAATCTATGTTGTTAACTTGTTGATGAAAAATCATGTAGCATGTTATGTTGCTCCCATGGTGTTTGATAATATCTCTGTGATAATTGGATGATTATAGAACTTGTAGTGTCTTTGCCTGTAAAAAATTTAGGATGAGCAGAGTATAAGCAGTAATCCCTTTGTGTGTGCGTTGATTCTTTTTTTCCCATAAATGATTTCATATGAGTGTAAGTTAAAATGCTAAAATTTTCCTTGGCTCCTATGTTCTTTAATCCGAGTTATATGGATAATCTGCTAGTTGTATCTTAAATATATGGAACTTTAAAAATGATTCTTCCTTTGAATTTGAGCATCTTTCCATAATTATGTTGAGGTTGTGAGTTGTAAACCTTTTTCGCTGTGGTTTTATTTTATCATTGTAACTATGTTGTATACGTGCAGTATGTGCCCATGTCTTTTTACCAATTGTTGAAATAGTATGCGCATAAAAGAAGGTAAAATAGAAGTATGATGAGGTGAGGTGAGGTGATGCTGTGGATCTTGTCTTAACATGATTAGAGACAAGCTATGGTTATGATACATAAAGGTGTTGATGGAATATTTTGTGTGTGTATTTTTAACAGGGTATACAATGTTAAAATAACCCTTCTTTGAGTTTTGCTGTTTTTTCCCCTTTGTTTATTTATTTGTGCGGTAAATAAATATTTTAAAATTTATTAATTATTTGCACAATTAGTTTGTGTAACTATTTTCCTAACGGGTGCATTAGGAGTCCTATGGGATTAAGTCCTTATCCTTCTATATACGCAATTGGCTTCCGAACTTGACTTAGGTCCAAAGACCATTGTAACATCCCCAATTTTCATCACCTCAATTAATGTATGGATGTATATGTGCTTTGTTGGATAAGTATTTTATGCTTGGAAGTATGCTTAGAAGGTGTGTTAAGAAGTAAATTTGAATTGGCTAAGAGAAGCATGAAGAACAAGTGATCTAGAGTAGAACGCTCAAACGTGCTAACGCTCTAGCGTGGAGAAGGGTGGACGTTCAAGCGTGGCGACGCTGACCAGTTGACTGGCAGTGATGGGACGTAAAGTGACATATGTCGGTTACGCGTCGCAGCTGGCACGTGATGGGCGATGTCTTGGCGGTGAGGAAACGTCAACGCTCAAGCGTTGAGGAAGAGCATTGGAACGCTAAAGCATGGAGGCTCTGAACGCTAAAGCATTGTCAGCAGAATGTTACCTCTACAAATAGCCTTCATTTTCACCATGGGGAGGAGTTTTGGAGAACTTAAGTCTAGAGAGCTTGAGGCTGAGAGATACAGAGGTGAGGTTAAGAACTTTGGTTCGAGGTTGTGATCCATTCATTGATCCGATTGCAATTCCGTTGGTGTTTTCGTGATCAGCTCGAATTCTAGTCCAATTCTACCGGTTTACTTATGTGATTCATCAAGGGTAAGCCGAAGTTCCGTATCTACCAACATTGTGGGTATACAATGTTCTCTTATGGTTTAAGCTTCTATTCATGGTTTTAGCTTCGTATTAAGATTAATGCCATAGTCTACGTGTTATTTTCGTGATTAGGGAAAAGTTTGAAGGCGCGGTAGTGCTCGTTAGTGAAAGAGGAGCTGCGGTTGAGTCTTTGGTGATTGTGGCAGCCGCGTGTTAGTGGCGGTGATGGTGCACTCGTAGTGGTCGTCGGCATGTTCGTGGTGCTCTGAGATCGAGGGTCAAGGCTGTCCGTGGATACGAGAGTGTATTGAAACGAATTACCATGTGAGGAGGAAGAAACTTGAAATATCTGGGAATCATAGGCATAGTGTATAACTGCTAACATGTATAGAGCCCCTCAAACCCTACTAGTGGTTCAGTAACCACCAATACCTAACTCACATTGGGGACTACTGGATTGTGGTGCCAATGTAGTTTTAGGCATTGTAGGTTTATCGCCATTAGGTCGATCTATGATATATGTTGATTGAGGATGTATGTCTATCTGTGGTAATTGAGAAAATGATTAAATGATGTCATACGTGATAACATGTTAGATGAGATGCTTGTTGTGATAATATGCTTAATTGCTAGTTGGTATGCCTGCAATGATGATATGCTGCTATACTATGATATGTTGATGTGATTGTAATTGATATGATCTTGATTGACTGTGGAGACTGTTGGTGTGTTGTTAGAAGGATAGAGTGGTTGGTGTTATTGGATTCATAGTTGATGTTGTAAGCCAGTTGATCTAAGTTGAAGGTGGCTCTCGTAGTTGGAGAACGACATCCTCACAGTTGGAGGATGTGGACCTTGAGACATTGGTTAAGTTGTTGTTAAGAGGTTGTTGAGATGATGGGTGCATAATCATAGCATTTGCATTGTTGTGGTGAAAGTCGTGTGTACAACTGCAACAGCAGTTTGAGTGGTTGTCAAATGAGGTTGGTGTTCAAGGTGGACAATCCGGGGCGACCAAGATGGCTGAACTCACAGTTGGAGGGATGCAGGTGCTTTCTCGCAGTTGGAGAACGTCTCGGGTCTTCTCACAGTTGGAGGGGCTCGGGGAGGCAGTGCTCCTCGCAGTTGGAGGAACCACTGTTGCACTGTCTTGGAAACTCAGAAGGCGGTTACCTGAACGTCCGACTCGATGTCCTCACAGTTGGAGGAGCCATTCTTACCTGGTGAACATCCACCCTCGCAGTTGGAGATTGGATTGTCATTCCTCGTATTTGGAGGTTGACTGTTGTATTCCCATGGTGAGAGTGCGCATTGTAGAATTGGCTAATCATATAGACTCAGTTGTGCATGTAGAGTATGAAAGTGAAACAGGGAAACACAAGAAGGGGGGTTGAATTGTGTTTCTTAACCAATTTTCGAAAACCTTTTTCAAGCAAACGTTTTAAGGCAGGTAAGATGAAAGAACACACCAAAACGATTACAAGCGTTTAAGATATTTTTGTTTTCAATCCCCAAGTTAGTAATAAATAGAAACTTAACAAGATAGGGATAGAGAGATTCACACAGAGATATATCCTGGTTCACTCTTTCAAATCGAAGAGCTACGTCCAGTCCCTTCCCTCGGAAGTTTTTTCCACTAAAACTCTTAGCACTTTTCACAAGCTATTTCCACGTCTCTCCAAGACTACAACTCCAAGTATTCTATGCCTCTCTAGGCTACAAGTATTCTTTTATAGACAAGCCTCTTCAGGCTCAACAAATCCTAAGATTTGAGAGGGGGTTTTCTGAGCTTATTTTTTACAAACTCACTACAGTGAGAGTATTACTCACTATAGCTCTTTTACAATTTGTTTGCAACTTTACTATGAAAGAATGAGAAGGTTTACAGATCAATGAAATCTTTGAGGCTTTTTTTTGTTTGCACAATGAATTCTCTTGAATATTTTTTTGCTCGTATGTTCTCTGTTTTCTTCTTCAAATGAGGGTCTTCTTATAGCTTTGTCTTGACCTTCTGATTTCAAAACAATAGGAAATTTTTTTCGTTTAGACACATTCAAATATCCGTTAGGCACATAATCATTTGCCAGTTGTTCTCCGTTTATAATTGTCCTTTCAGAATGAGGAGGTAGTAGCAACTTGAATGGTAGCAGACTGATTTTGCTTTTATGGCCGACAAGCGTTTTGCTCTACGTGGTTTGCTTTGTATGACATTCCTACCGTCTTTTGTCTTATGTAAAAAAGATATTTCCTTATAACCAAGACTTTTGAATAAGAGAGCCACGTCATCTACAAAATGAAGTTAGTGGACGCACAGACATATATAAAAAGGTTGGATGCACAATTTATATAGGCAGTTGGACGCACAAGTAGTGTAGACAATTGGATGCACAATATGTAAAGGCAGTTGGACGTTTAAAGCAGTGTAAACAATTGGACACACGATATAGACAATTGCACGAACAGTATGTATAAGCAGTTTGGACGTTTAAAGCAGTGTAAATAATTGGACGCACAAAACTATATGAACATTTTTTGTACGTAAACTTTTACCACCATAGACCAACAGATTATTTGGACGAACCATGCAGTTTCTTTGGACGAAGATATTGCAGTGAGCTTTTTGTCCTTTAAGAGCTAGATGAAACTTTGGTTTTGGAGAACTATCTGAAGTCAGAAACATACAAAGGTCTTTTGACCTTATGGATTAGCATAAACTTGACTTCAAGTAAGTTCAATAAACATATAATAATTTTGTTAAACATTAAAACTTTTAGGGGTCATTAGCCATTACTGTTTTGGTTCTAACAATCTCCCCCTTTTTTATGATGACAAACATTATTATGAAGTATGTTTTTGGAACAATATAAACAGAATTTCTTATGTATAAAAGCTCCCCCTGAGATTATGCATTTATATATTGAAGACATAACTCAGAATATAAATTTTATGAAAGCATAAAATAAAGGACATATAACCAAACTTTCATTTCCAAAACAAACTTATGGGCTTCTTCAGCGGCAGAAGAGTTGACATCTTCATCATCTAGATGTAGTTCCATAGTGTTTCCAGACAAGGTGGAATTAGCATCAAGACGTTCAGTGTGTTGAACCGAGCTTGCTTCTACTTGGGAATCAGGAATAGCACATCTTGCAGCTTTGAGAGGACTAGAAGACTCAGCACAATAGGCATTTGCTTGAGTCTCAGGTGCAGGCAAAGAAGCATGAGAATTATCCATTGGAACCTCTGAAGATGGGGCTTCTTCAAGAGAGTACCATGGAAGCAGAAGAATAGGAGGAGGAGGAGAAGATTCCGGGACCTGTGATGGAGGTACAGATGGTGGGGCAACTTGAGATCCTTGGTGTTCATCTGAGGATAGGATGACGGGTGAGAGAGGTGGAGATGGGGGTGGGGAAACAGGTTGTTGTGTGGAGGGGGTGGAGGTTGAGGAGTCTGGGATGAGGATTTTGGGTCTAGATGGCCGTTGGGCTATGGTTTTGATTCGCATTGGTTTAGGTGGAAGAGGGATGGACGCAGACGGTGGAGGAATGGGTTGAGGAGTAGAAGATGGTTCTTCAGAAGGAGTGGAGGGTACAGAAGAAACAAAAGGATTGGGTAGGGTTGAGGGTGACGGCAATTGGAACATCATCCTCATCATCTTCTTCGTCGACTTCGTCCACCAGAAGCTTCCTCTTTCTGTATCTAGGTTTACAGGAACCAGCTTCTAATCCAGCTTGAGATGATACATGAGCCTGCTGCTTTGAGCCCAAGTCAGCTTTAAGCAAAGGACCATGAATCTCTTCAACAAAGGAACAACCACACCACTAAGCTTGATGAACTTTTCTCCATGGATGGTGTAAACAATACCTTCCATCATTGAAGCAAACTCTAGGCTCGGCTTTTCCACAAATTCTTCAAAAGCGTTTTGAGTCTTAGCTTGAGTGGTCGAATCAGAGAAGACAACAGGAGGATTGGCAATGTTTTGAGTCTGATGCTTCCTTCTCTCATGGCTTTGAACATCATCCAAACGTTGAGCTTGAGCAGTAGTGGACTGTGCTTGGTCAAAAGCCACCACAGATTTGATTTGCATTTTGGAGAGGTTCGCCTTTCCAAACACAGGGCAGCTTATGGTTTGATAGGAGGTTCTGATGCTAGGATGAACTTTGTTGAGCATGCGATAAATCCCTTGATTTTCAAAGATACGAGAGAGAAGGATTGCATATGTAATAGTTTTAACAGAAACGACATCAATGCAATTTTCTTTGAAATGATCAAAGAGAAGAAAGGGAAGATTGACCTTTATACCGTGCAGCAGATGGGTGAGCAGAAAAGAATGCATCTCAGAGATGGAGTCTTTGGACCCAGCTTTGTGGAGAACGGCCTTATTCAAAATTTGATTAAGAATTCTGGCTTTGTCCTTCATGATAGCAGCACGAAAGAGTGCATTTGGCTGAGTATCGGGATTTCTCAGGAAGTTAAAGACGTTGTCTTTTCCTCCAAACTTGTTGTGCCAAGTTTTGAAATAGATGGCACCGAGAGATAGACACCCAATAGTAGAAGCTATAGACACTTTGGAGACTTCAACCTTCTGTGTCCCCATAACAAACCCAGAAATGAGACCTTCTTTTTCCAGGTGAGCGATCTTCCAAAACTCAGTGAGAAGTCTTGGATAGACTTATGGATAGTAGATGAAGAAATGATCCCATCCAGCACCAATGATGTAGGTTCTGACGTCTGCTCCCAATCTGGCTAGCAGATTCAAGTCGATCTAGTGCTCAATGTTGATCTGGCAGTTGTCTGGAATCTCGCGAGTTGGATGACCAAGAGGTGAAATGGTCTCCTAAGGAATGCTGCTTCCTTCTCCAGCTGAACACAGATTTGTTCCCATTTTTCAGACGAGAGAGAAGAGAGTGAAGATGAACAGTTGAGAGTAAGAGAGAGAGAGATAGAGAAGATTTCAAAGAAAGCACGTTTGGTGAGGTTTGAGCTCACGGGTTGAGGTTAAAATAGAGAAGAGAAAAGTAACCAAGACGTCAGAGAAAGTAATCGTGGTTAAAGAACCATGATCACTAGCGGTTACCGAGGGAGGCTACTTAAGAGTGAAGTAACAAACGCACGCCGTTTGATGTGACCCGAGAGTGCTGACTCAGCAAAGAAGTTATGGGGGAGGACAGAGAAAGAGTTTTCAATAGAAAAACATTTATGACAAATAATAAATATCACACAAATAATGACGTAAGCTGATAGAAAGCAGTAAATGGACGCAACCATTTTATGCGCATGTTTTTATGACACAAGCGTTTATTGGACGCAAGGTTATTCAACATAGAGCAGTTGAGCTGTTTTCTTAGAAAATCTATCCTCTACAAGAGGTTTTGTGAAAATATTTGCCCACTGGTGGTCAGTATCCACAAATTTTACATCAAACACACCTTTTTGAATGTAATCTCTGATAAAGTGATGTTTGATTTCTATATGCTTAGCCCTCGAATGCAATATAGGATTTCTCGATAGATTTATTGCAGCAGTATTATCAAAATAAATTGGAATCTTACTTTCATGAATATTGTAATCTTCTGGTTGATGCTTAATCCATAAGCTGTGAGCAACAACTAGCTGCAGAGATATATTCAGCTTTAGCAGTTGATAAGGCTATGGTACTCTATCTTTTACTGGACTATGAGATGAGATTAGTTCCAAGATAATGGCAGCCACCACTTGTACTTTTTCATTCAATTCTATCTCCAGCATAGTCAGCATCACAATATCCCATTAATCTGTACTCATTGGTTTTCTCATAAAATAAACCCAGATTAGAAGTACCTTTTAAATATCTAAAAATTCTCTTGACAGCAGTTAAATGATTTTCACATGGATCGGCTTGAAAACATGCACAAAGACATACACTAAACATTATATCTGGTCTGGACGCAGTGAGATACAAAAGAGATCCGATTATACCTCTGTAAACCTTTAGAACTACCTTTTTATCTTTGTTGTCTTTGATCAGAATGGATGTTGGGTGCATAGGTGTACTCATTGGCTTGCTATCATCCATTTGAAATTTCTTCAAGAGATCTTGAGTGTACTTGGTCTGGTGAATGTACACACCCTTTCAGGTTTGTCTTACTTGCAGACCCAGAAAGAATTTGAGCTCTTCCATCATGCTCATTTCGAATTCTTTCGTCGTAAGATCAGAAAATTCTTTACAAAGAGAATCATTAGTAGATCCAAAAATAATGCCATCAACATAGATTTGAATTATTATAAAATTATCTTTATTAGTTTTCTTAAACAAAGTAGTATCTACCTTTCCCATACAAAAGCCATTTTCCATGAGGAAGGAGCTGAGTTTCTCATACCAAGCTCTAGGATCTTGTTTGAGTCCATATAAAGCTTTCTGAAGCTTATATACGTACTCAGGATGGGAATGATCTTCAAACCCAGGGGGTTGCATTACGTAGATGTAACGCCCCGATAGCGTTTGTATTTTATTGGAGGGTCTAGAGAGGGAAATAAAATAATCTGAGACCATAGTCATGCTCTACGTTATCGTAGGAAGCTATGGTTAAATTTTGGTCAAAAACGCAGACGGAGCTCGGACTGTGTTTTACACTGACAGTATGATTTTATTGCTCAAACGACCTAATTTTGACTTGTGAACGAAACCGTTAGGTTTTATATTTTATTTCCAATAATATTGGTTCTTTTGAAAATTTTCAAAACAAAGGAGTCGTTATATGTTATTTGGACGTAAACCCTAAATCGAGTCGACAACGGAGCTGAATACATGATTTTCTTGGACCTGCTAACGGATAAGATGACATCATCATGACATCATCACCATGCCACGTGTCAAATCCCTATGGAGGACACGTGTCAATTTCCTGTGGTTCCGAATAAAATATAATATACCGGAAAATATCTGGATGTGAAATTACTAAAATACCCTTCTACTTAATTACAAGTTTGCCATCCTTGTAAAAATATCTAATTCTCACCCTTATCCCACCCAAGGCCTATGGCCAACCTTCCTTCTCCCCCCATTCTCACTTTCTCTTCTTTCTCCCTTATTCTCTTCATGAAGCTCCATTGATAAAGCTTAGAAACTTGGAGCTTTTGAGTGATTCAAGCTAGTTTTCTTCAAGGAATAGCATCTAGGAGGTAAAGACTCTCCTCTAGCTCTCTCAATCTCTCTTTTCATGTCTTCAAGTTCATGATTCATGGTGGTTTAAGTTTTGAAGCTTAAACTTTAAAAGTTCCTAGAAAATGTTAGAGAAATCCTATGGCCATGAAACCAAATTTAATGAACGTAACTGGATGCATGCTATGACTATCTAGAAGCTTGTCCCAAAAATAAATTTCCTTTGGCCGAATCTACCCAAGGGGTTTAAGGGGGATTTTGGTTCATTTTTGTATTAAGGAAGCTTGATCATGTTCTAAGGGATCATAGGTTCTAGTTGGTGGAATTTTGAACACCCTAGCCATGTTTTCTAGCTATATGGCCGAACCCCAATTTGGGGGAAAACATGAAATTTTGATTCAAGTTGCAAAAGTGAGACTTGATTTGGTGTTAAGGGTACCTAAGGATCCTTACTCCAAGAGATAGGAATTTTTATACATCCTTAGCTATTTTTGGCACCCTATGGCCGAATTTGGGGTTACGAAAGTGACACCCAAGGGTGGGGTGTAAAAGTAGACCTCTTTGTTAATTAGTCCATTCAGAAAAGCACTTTTAACATCCATTTGATATAAGGTTATGTTATGATGAGCAACAAAAGATAGTAAGATACGAATAGCTTCTATTCTAGCAACAGGAGCGAAGGTTTCAGTGTAATCAATACCTTCTTCATGAGAATAACCTTGTGCTACTAACCTTGCTTTGTTTCTCATAACCTTTCCATTTTCATCCATCTTATTTCTAAAGACCCACTTTGTTCCAATAATGGATTTTTCTTTAGGTTCTTGAACTAAGGTCCAAACTTTGTTTCTCTTGAACTGATTGAGTTCATCCTGCATAGCCAAGATCCATCCATCGTCTGAAAGAGCTTCGTCCACAGTTTTTGGTTCTATATCAGAGATGAAAGCTGAATCAGCTTAATTTCTGAAGGTTGACCTAGTTCTTACTTTGTCACTGGGTTGACCACGAATTTGATCTTCAGGATGGTAAACTTTGAATTGCCAAGTGCAACACCCTTTCCCGAGTGTCACATTCCCGAACGTTTATAAGGCCGAAAATATTTCTTAATGCGGAAAATACGGTTTTTTTTTTTTTTTTTTCTTTTCGCAAAAGGTAAATGAGATTTAGTAAAGGTAAATAATACTAATAAACAAACTTAGGTTCGCCATTCATTTCTAGAACATAAGGCATAATAATTACAGGGACATAAACAGAAAAGAAATAATACTATATACAGACATAAGTCTAATGTATAACTGACATAAAAAGATACAATAAGTACTAGGAGTCGTAGCTCCCAAAAGGTACTACAAAACTGACGTAGTCTGGCCAACAACAAAACTAAACCACAAAAAGAAGGTCCGCCTCAGGGCTCATGGAAACTACTGGGCTGAACCATCGTCACTTCCATCTGTTCAAGCAGGAAGTACCAACAGAAAACATACAGATATGGGTGATTCCGTTCATCAACACAACAAAACAGCAGTAGTAAAAACGGGACGACTCACCGGGTAACAGCGTACCCAACATACTTACAAGAATTCTCAATGTCAAACATATTAAGCAGTAACAGCATAATATCATGTTAAGCAGTTAACAGCATGAAATAAGGGTATTCTTAAACAGTACAACGATGTATAACAGTAAATGTAAACATCAATAGCCATGCAATGCAATGCAATGTATATGACTCAATGTCAATGTCACTGGGTACTACTCTGACCCCTACTCCATGGAGCTAACAAAACATTCGGAGAGAGTGAATGGGAGGACATGTTCCGTGCGCGCCAGCCTTGGGCAAGATGCTACAACATTTGTAACGTGCACGTATCTGGCTTTTACGGAAACACTCTCAACCAAACATGAAAAGTGTGGCATCTAGTAGAGGATATCAGTGTATTGCACGGATTTGCCACCACACAGAAGAGCTACCAACTGGTCACATGTAAGCCCTTCCAACCCTGATAACTCCAAAAAGACCATTGAAGATCGTCACCGTAAGATTCGCACCCGCATCAAGGTGTAAGCTCAACTTCTAGGCTCAAGGCCTTACGACTATGCAAATGAAATGCCAATGCTTACACAAAGCAGATGCGATCAAGCAATCTCGAGTTCCACTAAGGTTCTCTTCCTTAGGAACTATACGCATTTTTTGAAAACAAAACCTTTATCCACCGGATAAATCTCGTGATTCCTCCGGGATCGAGTCATCACAAGACTGAAACAATTGAACGACTGATCGAGGTCCGAATCACCGGTCCGTCATCGAACTACTGTTTCAAAACCCAAAACGTTTGTAAACCAAAACAACTTCTCAATTGAAAACTCATTTGATTTGAAATAACTTTTGAAACACTTACTTACTCTATTTTTAGCATTTTCTGAAACATGAAATTCGCTTAGCGGATTTAAATTCGCTTAGCTAAATTGAGACAGTAATACCTCTCTTGAAACTCCTCTGTATCGCTCGGCGAAACATATTTCGCTTAGCGAAAGTCCACTTTATTCGCTTAGCGAGTCTCATTTCGCTTAACGAAATGGAGGCGGTTATACCTCTTTTGAGACTCCTCTGGATCGCTTGGCGAAACAGAATTCGTGTAGCGAAATTTCACTGCATTCGCTTAGCAAGTATAATTTCGCTTAGCGAAATGGAGGCGGCTATACCTCCTTTGGAGACTTCTCTGGATCGCTCAGCGAGACGTAATTCGCGTAGCGAAATTCGGTTGGTTCGCTTAGCGAATATTATTTCTCTTAGCGAAAGTGAGGCAGTGATGCCCAACTTAGAATTCCTCTGTTTTCGCTTAGCGAATGTAAATTCGCTTAGCGAAAAGTTGCCTTAAAACAAGACATTAACCTTATGGAACCATTTTGATTCTCTTCATGAAACCACTTCTTTTCTCATTTTGAGTCACTTGATTGACTAGATGGACTAAGGATAAGGTATAAAACATGTTTCACTTTGGTGAAAACACTTTGAGATTTAATTCCATTCAAAGCACTTAGGGTTTTTCTTTGAAAACACAAGTTATTGAAAACTCTTTCTTTACATCAAAACTTAACTTGTCCAAGAACTATTCATATCCTTCCTTTCCTCAAGGTCATGGCTAATAGCCAACTACGAATCAATGTGAAGTTTTACTTCATCAACCAATCAAAGCATGGCTCACAAAACTTACACAATCATGATAATCCATAACTCACAACATTGCATCATGGTTAAGCACATAAACACAAAAGTCTATACTTGATCTAATAATCAAAGTAGGTTTTTCATCATGCAAAAAATCATTTTCTCACCTAGACAACATCATCATAAAACACATGATAAGGTATGAAACACATGATAAGGCATAACTACAAATATCACACATTGTTCTCTTGGAGAACTTAACACAACTTAACCATTAAAAGTGAACCCAAACTAAAGGGTTTCACCCACACATAACTTAAACAACCATCTTCACCACCACCATCTTGGTGTGATGAGGTTCATCTCCCCATACCTGTTGATGAGCAGATTCCCGGATCAAAGTCGGTTGATCGGTTTGTGAACCTCCTGGCAATCGTCAACAACTACAACAACACAACAATCCAATATTAAACAACAATCAAAGCCAATCTCAACAATCTTAACAAAGAGGATTTTGTCCACCCTAGGTTAAAAAGGTTCGGAATTGGTTTTGGTTTCCCATTTCATGGATCTAAAGGCATTAGGAAAGCTAAGGATGAAATCAAGTGTTAAAAATCAAAAATTGATGAAAACACTATTCATCATCATCCAAAAAGGGTTCGGCCAAAAAGAGATTTTGGGCTATGATGGGAGTTGAATCATATGCTCTTGGGTTTAGGTAGAGATTGATGATGCGAGTTTAAAGAACTTGGTCTTACCTCAAAAGGATTTTTCTACAATTTCCTATGGATTTTCAAAGTTTTGGATCTAAGAAATTCTTTTCATGAAAAAGAAGATTGATCTTGAAATAAAGAAAGAATCAAGAAGCTAAGAGATCATAGAAGTGATCTTACCTTGAAATGAAGGAAGATTGCTCAAGGAATCAAGTGATTCCAACAAAAACTCATGCTTTTCAAGACCAACAATGGGTTTTCTCTCAAGAACAACTATGGAACTCTAAAGGGAGAGTGCTGTGCGAAAATGAGAGAGTGAGGGGCTGAATTCAGCCTCTTAAGAGCTCACTTAAGGGTAAAAAGGTCATTTGCCAAAAGGGTATAATGGTAAAAGGGTGAAAGACTAAGGTTAGGGGCATTTTGGTCATTTTGTGTCCAGATATTTCCGAACGTCATGACGACTCTAGCATACTCTCCCAAGTGTCCTGGGATGATGTGATATCAAGATTATCTGTTGGCGAGTCTCGGTAAATCCATATGTGGCTCCGTTCATCACCCGATTGAGGATTCTGCCCGAACGAAGGTCAGGAAGTGATTTTTCTGAAATTTTTATGAAATTTAACCAAAAACGTAGATAATCGAATTCTAAGACTTATTGTCTCGTTCACGGGTCCATCTGAGGTCTTCTGAGCAGTAAAATCATACTGTCAGTGTAAAAACGCAGACTGGACTCCGTTTGAGTTTTCGACTCAAAACTTAATCGTAACTTCCTACGATATTGTCGAGCATGACTATGGTCTCAAAATATTTTATTTCTATTCCTAAGACCTCAAATAAAATAAAGACATTAAAATACTGAAAAAATAGAAAACGTGAAAATCGGGGCGTTACACCAAGATTTCTGGCTATTACTAGACAAGTGAGGATTGTGATCATCAGCTTTGACATCATCGAAGATTTCCTTTCCATTGTTGGTTGGACGATGATCATTTAGATCCAGATCTGCAAGAGATTCGTCCAGCTCTGATAATGTCTTATCAGGCTTCTTGTCATCAAATTGAACATGAATAGATTATTCGACAATTAATGATCTACAATTATAAATTCTAAAAGCTTTAGATGTTTCAGAGTATCCTAAGAAAATACCATTATCAACTTTGGCATCAAATTTTCCTAGATTATCTTTAGTGTTTAATATAAAACAGGGACATCCAAAAGTATGAAAATATGATATGTTGGGTTTTCGTCCTTTCCACAGTTCATATGGAGTCTTTTTCAGTATTGGTCTTATGTATACTCTATTTTGAATACAGCATGTTGTGTTAACAGCCTCAGCCCAAAAGTTCTTAGAGACAGAGTTATCATTAAGTAATGTTCTTGACATCTCTTGAAGAGGCCTATTCTTTCTCTCAATGACCCCATTTTGTTGAGGTGTTCTAGGGGCAGAGAAATTATGAAGAATACCATTTTCTTCACAGAATAGTTGGAAGTTTACATTCTTAAACTCTCCTCCATGATCACTTCGGATTGAATTGATACATATACCTTTCTCATTCTGAATTCTTTAACAGAATATTGAGAATACCTCAAAAGACTCGTCTTTGTGAGCTAGGAACATTACCCATGTCCATCTAGAATAATCATCAATAATGACAAGTCCATATTTCTTTCCACTTAGAAAGGCAGTCCTTGTTGGACCAAACAAATCTAAATGTAGCAATTCTAAAGGTTTGGATGTTGAAACAATATTCTTTGAATTAAAAGAATTTGTAACTTGTTTCCCCTTTTGACAGGCATCACAAAGAGCATTCGATTTATAGGCCAGCTTTGGTAATCCTCTTACGAGGTTGTGCTTTTGTAGCTTTGAGATTAATCTCAGGCTTGCATGACCAGGTTTCTTGTGCCAAATCCATTGGTCATCATTCACAGACATTAGACATGATACATTTTGATTAGAGAGGTCCTCTATGTCAATTTTATCTACATTGTTTTGCTTTTTACCAGTAAATAGAGTGGACTCATCAGCATATTTGACTATACATTTATCTTTATTAAAAGACACTACAAACCCGCTGTCACACAATTGGCTTATGCTAAGCAGATTGTGTTTTAGCCCTTCAACTAACAAAACATTATTTATAGAGGGAGAGTTATTCTTACCAATTTTACCAATACCTACAATCTTTCCCTTTTGATTGCCACTGAAAACAACTGATCCTTCAGACTTTGGCTTTAGGTCTAGGAACATAGACCTTTCTCCTGTCATGTGTCGTGAGCATCCACTGTTCAAGTACCATGATTGGTGTTTTCTTTCTGTTGTCAAGCAACTCTACAACAGAGATTATTTCACTTTTAGGTCCCCAGATAGACTTGAGTTTTTTTTGGTTAGTTGCAGGTAACTTATAAGTTCTAGCTTTTCTTTTGTGTAAGCATATGGACGCAGAGTGTCTATTTTTACAACAAATAGAACGATACATTACTCTTTTTGTCTCAGAGGATTTTGGATTTTCTTTTTCATATCCAATGCCAGATTTATCATAGGGAGATCTATATCTAAGAATTAAATTGAGATTCTTAGATCCATCAGTGAATTTAGATAGACTATCAGTTAAGTAAGTAACTTGATGCTCAAGTTTCTCAACTTCACAGTATGTACTGGACTTAGAGCTTGAGATTTCAGTTAGGCTGATTATCTCATCTCTTAGTTCTCCGTTCTCAATTTTGACTTGGTCAAAGTATTTATTGAGTTTGGCAAATTTTATTTTAAGAGCTTTATATTCAGAATAAATAGTGCATGATTCATTTAATAGCTCTTCATATGCATCTTTAGAGTAGTCAGATATATTTACCTCATCTTCTTCTATTTCTGCCTCAGAGGAAATACTTGCCATGAGACATATATCTTCTGTTGGGGATGCAGGTGGAGATCTCTCAAGAATATCCATTAGATTCATCATTCCCCAAGCAGTTGTCTCTTCAGCCAGGACATCTCTTCTTGCTCCGTGTACACTCTGAAACACGAAGGCCCTTGCCTCACAGTCAAGATCAACTCTTCTTCTTTCCTCAAAGGTGCAGAGATCTAGAGGTTTCATCATGTATTCTCCATTGATGATGACGATGGGACAAAAGGTTTCGTCAGTGAGAGTTTTCCAGTGTTCTTCTGATCCTTGGGTTACAACAGAGGATCTGAAGTTTTCTTTCCCAGCTTCATATTCTGATTCTGATGATTGATAAATAGGTGATCCTTCAGAACGAGCAGGTCTCCTTCTCATAAAAAGAGTATCTAGCATGTCAATCACTCTTTTCGCAATATCACAATACATCACCATTTTGACAGTTCTTGCGTCCAAGGCACATGTAAGAGTGTAGACAGCTCTAGCATTGATTCTCACTCTTCTTTCTTCTTCTTCAGAACTTTCAGCTCTTGGTTTGACTATGCGTTCACCATTGATAACATTGGTAGGACAAAAGTTATCATCGGTGTAAGCTCTCCATAGGTCATCAACATTTTGTTCCAAGTTGAATCTCATGAATAGTTCTCTCCGCATGGCATAGTCACCAGTTATATAGAACATAGGTGGTCTGTTTATAGAGAGGTTACTGAATTCTCTTAATGACTCAGGCTCAGGATATGAGATGGTTGAAGAGGTAGATTGTTCCTCTTCTTCAGAAGAATCTTCAGGGAGATGATTTTGAGACCAGAGACATAGGTTGGCCTCTTCTTCATTTTCCTCTTCTTCAGAGGAGTCAAGATCTTCCCATGTTGCCGTGAGATTCTTGCTTTTCTTTTTGAAGAACTTTTTCTTGTCTTTCAACTGAGGGCACTCAGCCTTGAAATGGCATGGTTTCTTGCACTCGTAGCAAACCATTGGATTTTTATCCTTGGTTTCACAATGGTCTTTGACATTTTTCTTTGTAACTTGTCTTTTTCTCATATTTTTATTTTTCAAAATACGTTCAAGTTTCTTTGATATGAGAGACAACTCATCATCATATTCTTCTTCTTCATCTTGATCATTTTCATCGCTGGAATCATTAGCTTTGTGATCTTTCGAGCTGCTGGATTTTTGGCTTTTTAAGGCAATAGTCTTGCCTTTCTTTGTAAGGTTGTCCTGGTTGAGCTCCTGCTCATGAACTTGAAGAGTTCCCACAAGATCATCTAAAGTCAAGGTTGACAAATCCTTGGCTTGCGTGATTGCAGTGATGAGTGGTCTCCATTCCTTATGTAGACTCCTGAGGATCTTTGTAACATTTTCTTTTGTAGTATAGACCTTTCCAAGAGACTTGAGATTGTTGATGATAGTTTGGAAACGACTTATCAAATCAATGATGGTTTCTCCATTTTCCATAGTGAACATTTCATATTGGCTCATAAGAATAATGATCTTTGAGTCCTTTACTTTGAATGTTCCTTCATGAACATTTGATAGAGTATCCCATATTTGTTTTGCTGATTCACATGCATTAATCTTTTGGAACTCGTCTGGACTAAGAGCACACATCAGTGTGTATCTAGCTTTGTAATTTTGCTCCATCCTTCTTCTCTCATCATCAGTCCACTGAGACTCATATTTCTCAATGCCATAAGGATTGTTGATGATGTGAGGATCGTTCATGATAAATGGCCAGAGCGCAGAACTGGTACTTAAGATGAATCCTTTGAATCTTTCTTTCCATTAGAGGTAGTGAGTGCCATTGAAAAAAGGCAGTCGAGGTACCTTCAAGAACAAGTTGACTCCCACTGGGCATCCCTTGTCCTTCAATCGAGCTTTGGATCTTTTCCTCAAGCATGGCTAAATGCTCAACCTAGCGGCTGAGCTCTGATACCAACTGAAAGTGAAACAAGGAAACACAAGAAGGGGGTTGAATTGTGTTTCTTAACCGATTTTCGAAAACCTTTCTTAAGCAAACGTTTTAAGGCAGGTAAGATGAAAGAACACACCAAAACGATTACAAGCGTTTAAGATACATTTGTTTTCAATCCCCAAGTTAGTAATAAATAGAAACTTAACAAGATAGGGATAGAGAAATTCACACAGAGATATATCCTGGGTCACTCTTTCAAATCGAACCTCAGAAGGCTTTTCCACTAAAACTCTTAGCACTTTTCACAAGATATTTCCAAGTCTCTCCAAGACTACAACTCCAAGTATTCTACACCTATCCAGGCTACAAGTATTCTTTTACAGACAAGCCTCTTCAGGCTCAATAAATCCTAAAATTTGAGTGGGGTTTTTTTTGAGCTTTTTTTTTTTTTTACAAACTCAATACAGTGAGAGTATTACTCAATATAGCTCTTTTACAATTTGTTTGCAACTTTACAATGAAAGAATGAGAAAGTTTACAGATCAATGAAAGCTTTGAGGCCTTTTTTTGTTTGCACAATGAATTCTCTTGAATATTTTCTTGCTCGTATGTTCTCTGTTTTCTTCTTCAAAAGAGGGTCTTCTTATAGCTTTGTCTTGACCTTATGATTTCAAAACAGTGGGAAAACTTTTCCGTTTAGACACATTCAAATATCCGTTAGGCACAGAATCATTTGCTAGTTGTTCTCCGTTTATAATTGTCCTTTCAGAATGAGGAGGTAGTAGCAACTTGAATGGTAGCAGACTGATTTTGATTTTATGGCCGACAAGCATTTTGCTCGACGTGTTTTGCTTTGCTCTACGTGGTTTGCTTTGTACGACATTCGTACCGTCTTTGGTCTTATGTAAAAAAGATATTTCCTTATAACCAAGACTTTTGAATAAGAGAGCCACGTCATCTACAAAATTAAGTTAGTGGACACACATGCATATATAAAAAGGTTGGACGCAAAATTTATATAGACAGTTGGACGCACAAGTAGTGTAGACAATTGGACGCACAATATGTAAAGGCAGTTGGAAGTTTAAAGCAGTGTAAACAATTGGATGCACAATATAGACAATTGGATGCACAATATGTATAAGTAGTTTGGACGTTTAAAGCAATGTAAATAATTGGACGCACAAAACTATATGAACATTTTTTGTACGTAAACTTTTACCACTATAGACCAACAGATTATTTGGACGAACCATGTAGTTTCTTTGGACAAAGGTATTGCAGTGAGCTTTTTGTCCTTTAAGAGCTAGGTGAAACTTTGGTTTTGGAGAACTATCTGAAGTCAGAAACATACAAAGGTCTTTTGACCTTATGGATTAGCATAAACTTGACTTCGAGTAAGTTCAATAAACATATAATAATTTTGTTAAACATTAAAATTTTTAGGGGTCATTAGCCATTACTATTTTGGTTCTAACAGAGTAAGCGATGATCCCTAGTTGTGATAACTTGGAGATTGACTGTTGTGGTGAACTCGAGAGATGTATGTGTTTGCTGGTTTTGCTTGCTGTTGTGCATGTTGATGTGTTATATGCTATGTGATCTCCCTTTGCATGATATTGTAGCGTTTCTTACCTCCTGTGCATGCTTCCCCATGTTTACATGTATGTCGTTGTTCGGGTCGTGATCCGAAGGCGGAGGTGTTGGTTGGTTGTCGGAAGTGCTATAGCGGGTGAAGCTTTGTCAAGGTGGACTCCATCGTGAGCAACAATTTTGGCATCAACGCTTCTCGAGTAGAGAGAGACCTCAGAGGTATCATCGAGTCTCTTGTGAGTTTGTACCACGGCCAGTGAGGCATTTGTTTTTATTGTTGTTGTTTTTACGCCATGGCTTCCAGGCGGAACTCTGATGTGTAATATTGGACTGTAATAATTGTTTATCTGCTTAAGTTTGAATTAAGCCTTATCTATGTGTTATGGTATTAGACCTAGGAAGGCTAAGTTTTGGGAGCATCACAACCATGTTTTTTCATAAAGTAACGGTTTTCCAATTATTACCAAATTAAATAAAATTGCTGGCGACTCTACATGTTTTAAATAAAATCTTCTTTTCTTCGCCGTTTCCTTCGTGATATCAATCGCGACAGGAAGCATGATTGCTTTTCTCGTATTGTATGTGGATGACATACTACTCATCGAAAATGACATTCCTACACTACAAAATGTAAAGACATGGTTGGGGAATTGTTTCTCGATGAAGGACTTAGGCGAAGCTTCCTATGTATTGGGAATCAAGATCTATAGCGATAGATCGCTGAAATTATTAGGCCTTAGTAAAGATACATATATTGACAGAGTGCTTAGGCGCTTCGGTATACATGATTCCAAGAAGGGTCTCTTGCCTATGTCACATGGCACATATTTGTCCAAGGAATAGCGCCCTACAACATCTGATGAGAGGGAACGCATGAATAAGATTCCATATACTTCGGCAATTGGATCTATCATGTATGCTATGATATGTACTAGACCAGATGTCTTGTATGCCTTGAGCATGACGAGCAGGTACCAATTTGATCCCTGTGTGATATGAGCCCACTAAGGAATATGGACTAAGAAGCACTACAAAGACTTGTTGAGCTTACGACGAAAGCAAGAGTCAAGAAAGCCCAAGAAGTTCTAAACCAAATGGATCTTTTAATGGACACAAGCCCAAGTGCAAGTCAAGAAGACATTGAGCCCAAGTTGGTATCTTGCATCATCTAACTAGAAGATTCATAATGTGGGGTGCATAACATGAAGAAGTTTCCAATTTTAGTGGTTTTTCTTTTATTTTTCAATAACCGTATGTGGGTCCAATTTATTTAAATGTTACAATTGGATTCCTTCATAGTCTTACACGAAATTAGAGAGTCATGGGGAGGGAATCTTTGGCTTGCATGCTATAAGAAACTCCTCATTAAGTTGAGCGAATAAATTGTAAGTTATGGGTGTTACACTTTTAATTTGAAAAGCAAAGTGTAAACCACTCATAATGAAGGGAGAGTAGGCGTGTATATGAGTGCTTGGGGCTGACTTCAATTGCTTCATGGTGAGTTATGAGTGTCTTGGTGGCTGCCTTCAATTGTTTGGGTGTTACACTTTTAATTTGAAAAACAAAGTCTAACCTCCCATGATGAAGGAATGGTAGGCGTGTATGAATGGGTTTGGGGGCTGACTTGAATTGTTTTAGTGGTCATTTAAGTTAGGAATTAGGCCATTCAAAGTGGGGGTTATGCCTTGTCTTTGGATGCCAAGAGTTTGATGACTACTATATGTATGCACCTAGAAACATGGAATAAGATAACTTGGATGTTGAATTTGGATTAATTCCATTTGCGAGAATTGTTTCTCCTAGGTTCTTGGTTGAACCAAGCTTAGTTCTTATCGAGAATCCAAGGTTCTTGTGGCGAACATCACTTGGCTTATCAAACCTTCTTGGTTTGTGGCGCCTTCATCATCTCTTTCTTCACCATTTTCTTGTTTTCTTCACTTTTATGTTGTTTCATTTGTTTCCATAAGAAGAGCACGAATTGTAATGCTTTGAATTCAACCAAAAGATCTTCAAAAGGCAACCTCACCATTTGGTTGTCATCAAGTGGTATCAAAGCTTAGGCTTTGGTTGAATTTGTTTTAGTGTGTTCTTGAATCTATCTTTGTTCTTCATCTTCTACTCTTTCTTCTTTTCTTCTCAAAACCAAAAAAACAAAAGTTACTTTGATCTTTTTCTTGAAGGGAAAATTCATGGTTGTTGTGTATTGCTCCAAAAACAAAGTTTTCAAGAGTAATTCTATTCAACAGGTTTTAAAAAAAAAAAAAGAAATTCGTGTAAAAAAAAAAGAAGAGAAAGTTTCATTTGAGCAATTTGTGTCTTGAATATTGTTTTCCCTTCTTCCTTTGTTTCTTATTTCTAAAACTTTTCTTTTCTAGCCTTTTTTCTTCGTTTTTCTTTGTTTTGATAAGTTTTGCGATTTTTGTTACTTGAATTTTGGTATTTTTGTGTTTTGTGTTTGATTCCTCCAAGAACTAAAGAAGAACATTTGAGAGGAAAAAGGCAAGAGTTCAAATTTACTTCTTGTGTGGAAAAAGCCAAAAGAGTGAAATTCATTTGTGTGACAAGTGAGGGAATGTAGTGAGGAAACATAAATCATGGCAAACAATGAAGATAGTCCACCACTTTCACCAAGGTCCGTGGTCCTTTTTGTACGAATGACTACTCAAATGCAAGCCCTTCAAAGGCAAATGGAGATGATGCAAGCCAACTATGATCAACAACTTGCCAACCTTCAAAATGATGAGTCTAGTGGCAATGAAAGTGAAAGAGGAAGGCCTAGAGGAGGAAGACATAGAGGAGGAGGACATAGAGGAAGGAGGCGTGATGAAAGGCTTGAGGGGGTCAAAATCAAAGTTCCTCCCTTTCTTGGTAAGAACGATCCGAAGGCTTACTTGGAGTGGGAGCTAAAGACAGAACAAGTCTTCGATTGTAATTCTTACAATGAAGGCAAGAAGGTGAAAGTAGCCGCCCTTGAGTTCAAAGAATATGCACTTGTGTGATGGGATCAATTACAAAAAGAGAGGAGGAGCCTTGGAGGGGAGCCTATAGACACTTGGGAGGAGATGAAGTATGTCATGAGGAAGAGGTTTGTCCCAAATCATTACCAAAGGGACATTCACAACAAATTGCAAAGACTTACCCAAGGGACCAAGAGTGTAGATGAATATTTCAAGGAGATGGGGTTGGCTTTACTTAGGTCAAATTTTCAAGAAGATAGGGAGGCTACCATGGCAAGATTCTTACATGGCTTGAATCAAGATATTCAAGACATTGTAGAATTATAAAATTATGTGGAGCTTGAAGATTTGGTGCAACAAGCAATCAAGGTGGAGCAACAAATTAAGAGGAGGAAGTTCAAATATTCTTCTTCTTCTTCTTCAAATTTTCCATCATCAAATTGGAAGGACAAGCAAAAGAAGGAGGGTGCACCAACCAAAGAAGCCGTGAACACCTCTCAAGGCAAGAAACCAATGGAGACAACCACTAGGAGCCGTGAAGTAAAATGTTTCAAATGCCTTGGCCATGGGCACATAACCGCCCAATGTCCAACAAAGAGAACCATGGTGACCATGAATGGTGAAGTAGTATCACAATCCGAGGCTTCAAGTGGGGAGGAAAATGAAGAAGATGTGTTCATGCCGGATGGTGATTTACTTATGGTAAGGAGGCTATAGGGGAGTCAAGTGAAAGAACATGAAGCAAGCCAAAGGGAGAATATCTTTCATTCTAGTTGCCTAATTCAAGGAAAGGTATGCTCTTTAATTATTGATGGAGGAAGTTGTGCCAGTGTTGTAAGTACTAGATTAGTGTCAAAACTAAATTTGGTAACTAAGGCACATCCAAGACCATATAGGCTTCAATGGTTAAGTGAGGTAGGAGAAATGGTGGTGAACAAACAAGTGGAGGTTCCATTCTCAATTGGGAAGTATGAGGATAGTGTTCTTTGTGATGTGGTACCTATGGAGGCAAACTACTTGTTGTTGAGAAGGCCTTGGCAATATGACAAGAAGGCCATCCATGATGGGTTCTCAAATAAGTATACTCTCATGTATGAAGACTGAAAGGTCATACTTTCTCCTTTATCTCCAAAGCAAGTTAGTGAGGATCAAATAAAAATGAGAGAAAAGAGAGAGCAAGAGAGAAAAGAAAAAGAGAGTGAAAAAGAGATCGAGAAAAAGAGTGAAGAAAAATCAAAAAAAAAAAATCATGAGAAAAAAGGTGTACAAAACCGAGTGGACAAAGAGAGTGAAGAGAGCTTTCTTGCAACAAAGAGTGAGGTAAAGAGTGCATTGGTCTCAAGGCAGCCCCTATACATGCTTTATTGTAGGGAATTTTGTTTAAATGCTAATGCTCCTAATGAACTCTTTCTGCCTAGTGGTGTTGAAATTTTTTTGCAAGAATTTGGTGATGTGTTTCCAAAGGTTCCTCAAAAGGATGCTTGCAAGGCTATTTTGGGTCTTGAAGAAGTTGAATCAAGTGAAGCACTTATTGGTTTAAACCTTTGCATATTTAAGCCTTCCACTTCTTTAATTGATATGTTTCGTGTTAAATTGTTTGGGAAGTGCTTTCCTCCTATGCTTGCTAGATTTGCAAATTTGCATGTTAAAATGCTTAATTTGTGTTATCTCCATAAATCTAGTTTAAGTGTTGAAACTGTAAGGCATGATGTGTTTAATACAAAATATTCGTCTACACTTGATTTGAGGATTAGGAGCCAAGACTTAAATGAATTCCTTGAGAAGTGTGTTGTTGTGCTCTCTATTGATCACTTGGTTCATGACAACAATTTGGAAGTTTGTGTTGAATTTCTAAGAGAAAGCTTGTTTTGCTAACTTGGCCACTTAATCTTTTATCCAAAATAAAGTTAGCAATTTGAGGTTTGTTATGAGCACTAAAGGTTTGCATGTGGCATTAATTGATGGGTTCACTACTACACCCCTTCTTACTCTACCTATTCTTGTGAATTCTTCTAAGCTTCCATATGATGCTCCTAATGTGTTTGAGGGGCTTGTTTTGTCTCAAAAAGAGCCGTACTTTGTTTGTGATGAGGAGAATATTAATGAGGTTCAATTTGCCTTGGAGTCTTTGCAAAGACAAATTACTTTCTCTTTTGTCACCAAGATCAAGCCTAGCAAGGTACATTTGGTCATATATGTCAACTCATGGAGGTATAACTTTGTGCTTACCTTTAAAATTCCCTACCATGGCTATGAATGTGTTGGGATGTTGATTGTACAAGATGAACATGTTTGCCACCTACTTGCTACAATGGGTGATTTCTCTCAATTTCCATTTGACCCCGGTGGAAGGGTTAACATTGTTCTTCATGTGATTGACGCTCAATTTTTCTTCATGTAGGTTATGAAGGAGGTGAATTCGAGGTCGAATTCATTTAAGAAGGAGGGTATGATATGAGCCCAATAAGGAATATGGACCAAGAAGAACTACAAAGACTTGTTGAACCTATGACAAAAGCAAGAGTCAAGAAAGCCCAAGAAGTTCTAAACCAAATGGATCTTTTAATGGACACAAGCCCAAGTGCAAGTTAAGAAGACATTGAGCCCAAGTTGGTATCTTGCATTATCTAACTAGAAGATTCATAATGTGGGGCGCATGACATGAAGAAGTTTCCAATTTTAGTGGTTTTTCTTTTATTTTTCAATAACTGTATGTGGGTCCAATTTGTTTAAATGTTACAATTGGATTCCTACATAGTCTTACACGAAATTAGAGAGTCTTGGGGAGGGAATCTTTGGCTTGCATGCTATAAGAAACTCCTCATTAAGTTGAGTGAATAAATTGTAAGTTATGGGTGTTACACTTTTAATTTGAAAAGCAAAGTGTAACCACCCATAATGAAGGGAGAGTAGGCGTGTATATGAGTGCTTGGGGCTGACTTCAATTGCTTCATGGTGAGTTATGAGTGTCTTGGTGGCTGCCTTCAATTGTTTGGGTGTTACACTTTTAATTTGAAAAACAAAGTGTAACCACCCATGATGAAGGAATGGTAGGTGTGTATGAATGGGTTTGGGGGCTGACTTGAATTGTTTTAGTGGTCATTTAAGTTAGGAATTAGGCCATTCAAAGTGGGGGTTATGCCTTGTCTTTGGATGCCAAGAGTTGGATGACTACTATATGTATGCACCTAGAAACATGGAATAAGATAACTAGGATGTTGAATTTGGATTAATTCCATTTGTGAGAATTGTTTCTCCTAGGTTCTTGGTTGAACCAAGCTTAGTTCATATCAAGAACCCAAGGTTCTTGTGGAGAACATCACTTGGCTTATCAAACCTTCTTGGTTTGTGGCGCCTTCATCATCTCTTTCTTCACCATTTTCTTGTTTTCTTCACTTTTATGTTGTTTCATTTGTTTCCATAAGAAAAGCACAAATTGTAATGCTTTGAACTCAACCAAACGATCTTCAAAAGGCAACCTCACCATTTGGTTGTCATCACTGTGAGAGTCACTGGACAACAGTCAAGAATATCCTCAAGTACTTGAGAAGAACTAAGGATAGATTCTTGGTCTATGGAGGTGAGGAAGAGCTCATTGTAAAAGGTTACACTGATGCTAGCTTCCAAACTGATAAGGATGAATCTAGATCGCAGTTAAGATTCGTGTTTTGCCTTAATAGAGGCGTTGTGAGCTAGAAGAGCTCAAAACTGGAGATAGTTGCCGATTCTACAATAGAGGCCGAGTATATTATTGCATCCAATGTAGCAAAGGAGGTTGTTTGGATCAAGAAGTTAATATCTGAACTTGGTACTGTTCCTAGCATTACGGACCTGATTTGAAATAGACAGATGCAAACACTAGAAGGGGGTTGAATGGTGTTTGACAAATTTATGCAGAATTTAGAAACTTTTTTGCAAGCACAGACGGGTTATGATAGACGAGTAAACACAGACAGGTCAATCAGACTGATAACTAGTCTGAAGGTTTTCACAGAAAACACACAATCATGGAAGATAAAAAAAAGGTTTGATAAACACAATTATAAACCCTTTTAGTTAGATGATAGTTAAGACAAATAATCAAACTAAAGAGTTAAGGGAAAGAGAGATCACTCAGCAGGTTTTATCCTGGTTCACCCCTTAACAATGAGGCTACGTCCAATCCTTGGCAGCACCAAGTTTTCTCACTATAACTGATTTAGGTTACAGGACAGACAAGTATTATTTTCACACCTAGCCTCTTCAGGCTCCAGACGAGTATTGTTTTCACACCTAGCCTCTCCAAGCTCCAGACAAGTATTATTTGCACACTTAGCCTCTTCAGGCTCAGACGGGTTTGTTTGAGAGAAGTTGTAAAAAGATTACAATTTGCAAGTCTTTCACAAGCACTCAGACGAGTGTATTAAATGTGAAGTTCTAAAAGACTGCGTAATAACTTCAAAAGATTGAAGAATAAATAATGAAAGAATGAAGATATAAATGCACAGAGTAAATGCTCTTGATTGCTTTGATCGTTCTCTTGTCTGCTTGAATCTTCGAAGTCTTCTTCATTAAATAGGCTTCAAGATTTTAAAGTCGTTAGACACAAAGTCTGAAGGCTTGGCTTCTTGCAGATCTTCAATAAATGCAATAGAGTCGTTCTGATCAGCCATTAAAGCATAGGGAACTTCGCTTGTTCTCTCTCATCAGAGTGATACAGACTTCTGATATACCTTTGGTCTTAGCAGGTCTGTATACGTGCTTTTTGTTTGCAGAGGGAAGACTTTCCCTTTTGGTGTAAGATGCAGTTGTGTTCAGGCAAAGCACTTTGTTGAAGTTTCTTATCAGAGTCGAGATAGCTTTCATCCAATGTATTCTTTAACGTTAGTCACTAGACGGATGAGTAGCTTCATTAGACGGGTTGTCTCTTTAACAAAGAGATGATGTCAGTTGCAAAGTCTTTTAGACGGGTGAGTCTTCCTTTGATCAGACGGTTGAAGACTTCATTAGACGAGTGAACTTCTCTTAGTTCAGACGAGTGAACCTTAGCTGGTTCAGACGAGTGAACTTATCTCAGTTCAGACGAGTGAACTTTAGTTAGTTCAGACGTGTGAACTGAAGTTAGTTCATACGGGTCAACTTATCTAAGTTTAGACGAGTGAACAGTTCATACAGACACTTAATGTTTTAATCTGCACACTAAGTAGACGAGTTAAATACCACAGACGGGTTCAATTAAATCATTGAATAATTGTTTTAATCTCATCAAAACTATGGTAAATGTACATCAGACATTTGGAGACTCAACAATATCCCCCTTTTTGATGATGACAAAACATGTTAAATGATTTAATGAACTTAAGAAAATTCACATAAAGCAGTCATGTATATGATCAGACAGATTAAAAACATTGTTCCATTATTACAACTTACTCAGACAGATAAGCATTGAACTTTTTATCTTAGTCTTATCTTAGTATTTTCTCCCCCTTTTGACATTATCAAAAGCAATAGAATATAGACAGAGAGAAAAGAAAAGATACATCATATTTAGATAAACATTTGTTCATATCAGACAGTTTTAAAATTAAAACATTTTTCATTTAACTTTCTCCCCCTTTTGTCATAATCAAAAAAGAGAAACAGAGGAGGTAATTTGTATTTAACCATCATTGGCTGTGTACAGGTAATTTAAAAATAAAATTACAAATAAGGTACTAAGAGAACAAAAAGAGTTAAAAGCAAGTTTGTCCTTTGGTTTTGCCTAAAGGCTTCTTCAACTGCTCCCCTGAGCAGATGCATCTTCTTTGATGGTTTTAAAAACGAAGACAAAAAGATTTGAAAACGTAAGAACGAAATACCTTTTAAAAGAAAAAAAATTTTCCCTTTTAAAGACCAAAGATAGTTGTAATTTTAAATGAAAGCAACAAAAAGATGGAGGTGTAAAAAAAATTGATTTAAAATAAAAATAGCCATGTACACATATTGCCTCAGATAAAGAAATGGCATTAAAGATAATAACCATTTAAAAGAAAATATTTCAAATAAAGAGTATGATTCAAAGAGTCAGACGATTAAACATAGACGGGTATCATAAACACTCATCAGACAGGTTATTCAGCAAAGCAATGTATATTCAAGTTGTCTCTTATAAACTTAAACCTATCCTCAGCTAAAGGTTTTATAAAGATATCAGCCCATTGATTTTCAGTTTTAACAAACTTAACATCAAATACACCTTTTTGAACATAATCTATTATGAAGTGATGTTTGATTTCTATGTGCTTAGCCGTAGAATGTTGTATGGGATTCTTAGTTAAGCAAATAGCACTAGAATTATCACACCAGACAGGTATATTATGCTCAAATATAGAGTAATCTTCTAGTTGATGTTTTACTCATAATAGCTGTGAGCAGCAACTTGCAGCAGAGACATATTCTGCTTCTGCAGTTGAGAGTGCGATAGTCGTCTGTCTTTTGCTTGACCAGGAGACTAAGTTTGCTCCAATGAAGTGACATCCTCCACTGGTGCTTTTCATTTCAATTCTATCTCCAGCAAAGTCAGCATCATAAAAACCAACTAATCTGTAATCTTGTGTTCTCAAATACATTAAACCAAGATTAGTGGTTCCAAGCAAATATCTAAAGATTCTTTTAAAAGCCTTAAGATGAGATTCTTTAGGATCAGATTGGAATCTAGCACACATACAGACACTAAATTGAATATCAGGTCTGCTAGATGTTAAGTAAAGAAGAGATCCAATCATACCTCTGTAGACAGTTTGGTCTACCTTTTTACCTTCATCATCTTTGCTTAGATTATCATTAGTTTGCATTGGAGTTTTCATGATCTTTGAGCTATCCATTTTGTACTTCTTTAGAATCTCCTTGATGTACTTTTGTTGATGGATGTAGATTCCATCACACGTCTGCTTGATTTGCAGTCCAAGGACGAACTTCAATTCTCCCATCATGCTCATTTCAAATTCTGCTTGCATCAACTTAGAGAATTCTTTGCACAATTTTTCATTAGTAGCTCCCAAAAATAATATCATCAACATATATTTGAACTACTATGAAGTTATCTTTTGAGCATTTCTTAAACAAAGTTGTATCAACTTTTCCTCTTATAAAACCATTATTCATAACAAAAGAACTAAGTCTATCATACCATGCTCTAGGCGCTTGTTTTAAACCAGATAAAGCTTTTTTAAGTTTGAAAACATAATCTGGTTTTTCATTACCATCAAAACCAGGAGGTTGTTTAACATAAACTTCTTCTTCAATTATTCCATTTAAAAAAGCACTTTTTACATCCAATTGAAATAAAGTAATTTGATGTTGTGCAGCATATGACATGAGTATGCGAATAGCTTCTATTCTAGCTACAGGTGCAAAAGTCTCAGTATAGTCAATACCTTCTTGTTGGTTGTAGCCTTGAGCTACTAACCTTGCTTTGTTTCTGACAACTTTGTCATCTTCATCTAGCTTGTTTCTGAAAACCCATCTTGTTCCAATAACAGACTTGTCTGTTGGTTTAGAGACAAGTTTCCAGACATCATTCCTTTTGAACTGATTAAGTTCCTCTTGCATAGCAAGAATCCAACTTTCATCTTCAAGAGCTTCCTCAATATGCTTTGGTTCAATTTCAGATAGAAAAGTCATATTGCTTGACTCTCTTAAGACAGATCTGGTTCTAACACCTTTAGAGGGACTTCCAATGATAAGATCTTCAGGATGATGAACTTTGAATTTCCAGTCTCTTCTGAGATCATCATTCTGATGTTGATTTGACTGATGACTCATCTGCTCCACTTGTCTGACAGATTCCTCAGCAGACTCAATTTTTGATACGTCTGGCTGTTGACTCGTCTACTGGGTAAGATCAAGTCCTGCAAGATCATCTTCTAGATATGATAGTTCCCTATCAGTCTTTAGATTATCATTGAATTTTACATGAATGGATTCCTCAACAACAGAGGTTCTAGAGTTAAAAACTCTATATGCCTTAGACACTTCAGAATATCCAATGAAGATACCTTTGTCTACCTTGGAATCAAACTTTCCAAGTTGATCCTTGGTATTTAAGATGAAGCATTCACATCCAAATGCATGGAAATAAGATATGTTGGGTTTTCTACCTTTCCACAATTCATAAGGAGTCTTCTTTAGGATAGACCTTATAAGTATTCTATTTTGCACATAACATGCAGTGTTTACTGCTTCAGCCCAGAAGTACTTAGGGAGATTATTTTCATTGAGCATTGATCTAGCCATCTCTTGCAGAGATCTGTTCTTTCTCTCAACCACTCCATTTTGCTGTGGAGCTCTAGGTGCAGAGAAGTTGTGAGAGATTCCATTCTCTTCACAGAACAGTTTGAATTACTCATTTTCAAATTCTCCCCCATGATCACTTCTTAGGGTAGAAATACAGAAACCTTGCTCATTTTGTACTTTTTTATAGAATACAGAGAAGGCCTTAAAGGACTCATCCTTGTGGGTTAAGAAAAGTACCCATGTAAATCTAGAATAGTCATCAACAATGACAAATCCATATTTCCTTCCAGCTAAACTAGCAATACTAACTGGTCCAAACAGATCCATGTGTAACAACTGAAGAGGTCTAGAGGTTGATACAAGGTTTTTTGATTTGAAACTTGATTTTACTTGTTTACCTCCCTGACATGCATCACATAAAACATCTTTCTTAAAACTAATGTCAGGCAATCCTCTCACAAGGTTATCCTTTTTCAATTTTGAAATAAGTTTCATACTAGCATGTCCTAGTTTCTTATGCCATAACCATCTTTCATCCTCTTTAGACATCAGACAGGTTACACTTTGATCTGAGAGTTCATTTAGCTCAATCTTATAAAGATTTTGTTGTCTATTAGCTGAAAAGAGGGTCTTGCCACTCTTGTCTTTGACTATGCATTCATTCTTAGTGAAGGAGACATCAAATCCACTATCACATAATTGACTTATGCTAAGTAAATTGTGTCTTAGTCCTTCAACCATAAGCACATTTGAGATAAAGGGAAGAGGGGGTTTACCACCAATTGTACCGACACCAAATACTCTTCCTTTTTGATTGCCTCCAAAGGCAACAAATCCACCATTCTTAGACTGGAGGTCTTGGAACATAGACCTTTGTCCTGTCAGATGTCACGAGCAGCCACTGCCCAGGTACCAGCAGAGGCGTCTGCTTTGTCCTATTAAGAATGTCTGCAACAGAAATTATTTTATCTTTAGGTACCCATATTTTTCTGGGTCCTTTTCTGTTAGTTCTAGGAGTCTGGGAAGACTTCCTCTTCTTCTTGTGAAAACACTTAGACATAACATGTCCAGCTTTTCCACAAAAGTTACAGACGGGTCTAATTCTAACTGGAGTGGGTTTAACATAGACAGTTGAAGATTTTGTTGATACTTTATGATCAGCTTGATGATCATATCCAATGCCTTCTTTGTTAAGAGAGTGTCTCTGACATCCTAGCAGTTTTGTCAGATTATCTCTGCCATTAACAAATCTAGCAAGATCAGAAGTGAGCTCCTTCACTTTCTGTTAAAGTGTGACCACTTCTTCAGAATGTGATGTTTCACTTGAGATCGAAGCTTCATGAGACTTTTCAGTCCTCAGCTGGCTATTCTCTTTGGCACTAGTGTAGAAAACACTTTTAACATCGGTTAAAAATGACTTTTAACATCAGTTGTTTAAGTGATGTTAATACAGGCGATGTTAAAAGTGTGACTTTTAACATCGGTTATTGACCGATGTCAAAAGTCACTTTTAACATCAGTTCTAAACGTAGCCGATGTTAAAAGTTGACTTTTGACATCGGTTGAAAGCCACAACCGATGTTAAAAGTCACACTTTTAATATCGGTTCTGTGAACAACCAATGTTAAAAGTGTACTTTTGACATCGGTTGAATCCAGAACCGATGTCAAAAGTTATTTTTTTTTAAAAAAAATTGGTTTTATTTCATAATTCCTTTTCCTCCTTGCAGAGTCAATACACACTATACATATATCCAGAATACAGAAATCAGTACAACAAATCCAGAAATCATAAACCCTAAACTTATAAATCTAATTTAAGATATTTGGTATAGTCAAAAAAGAATTGTTCAAAATACTCTCTCATGTCTTTAAACGCTCTGACAAAAGTGATCGAGGTCTGCGAATTTCAGCATGAAATTCATCATCTATATCCATGAAATCATCTTGTGTAACAGAAACAAATGTATCATGCATTCTGGCCATGAAGGAATGAATTAATATATCAATATCACATGAATTAATAGGAACATGTAGAAGATAGAGTAATACTAGTTGGACAATGTAGATTTCTGAATCTATTACTAAGGGCAGTACGTAAAAGAGCGCACCTGATTGACAAATTTCTGTCTCCTTCACTAAAATGTGCATTGACAGCTTCATTAATTTTACGCCCATGCTCCTGATAAGAAACAATATTTACAGATGATGAGGAGAGATCTAAACATACGGGCAAACAATATTTCCTGCAAACTCATTATAAAGGATTCTACAATCTAACCATACGTTTGAAAATAAAAGAAACTAATACAAGCACAACTAATAAAAATATAATTCATCAAGTTCAAGCAATTTCACAAAAAAAAAAATTAAAAAATATCGGACAATAGTAATTATGATTGTATAATGATAGAAGCTCATTTATCAGGTTGACAAACAGAAGCATCTAGAGAATAAAAAATCCTGACTTTTTAGCAAACAAACAACAACCAAAAATCATTCCAAATGCACGTGGGTAACTGGTCACTATGCAATGCATAGAAAAAAACCCTAACTATAATCAAATAATTACTTTATTTTCATTCAATTACAATTGAAATGCAGAATATCATTTAAACGTGAAATGATTCAAATAAAAAAGAAAAGGAATAAATTTAACCTGGAACTTTTGTACTGCGACTGCTTCGAATAAGCCCTCATGGTAGGATTTGAGGGTTTCGTCCAAAACAAGATAAATCCCTAAACCAAAACAAGAGAAATCCTTAAATCTAAACCAAAAACGTAAACCAGAAACAAAAACAAATGAAGAAACGCGGTGGTGTGGCGGACTTACAGTGGCAGGGATTATGAACCTCGTGGCTCACGATGGTGTTCTCTTCTGGCGGTGGACCTCATGATGGTCACGGTGGCTCGCTCGGTGGACGGCTAAAGAAATGCGGTTGCCAAACGGCGAGAATGAGGACTTGCACAGAAAATAGATGATGAGTAGTGAGAGTGCCGTATATGATGAAGAGAGAAACGCGCGAGACTTAAATTTAAAATTTTGACATTTAACATCGGTTAGAAAAGGAACCGATGTTAAAACTCACTTTTCAACATCGGTTGCTTTTTAACCAATGTTAAAACTCACTTTTTAACATCGGTTTCTTTTTAACCGATGTCAAAAGTCACTTTTTAACATCGGTTAAAAAGCAACTGATGTTAAATGTTTGTTCTATCAACCATTTATTTACAAGTTTGCCACCGCATCTACTTTTAACATCGGTTTTAAAAATAACCGATGTTAAAAGTGTGTTTCCTCAACCATTTATTTACAAGTTTGCCACCGTCTCCATTTTTAACATCGATTTAGAAATAACCGATATTAAATCCTGACGTGAAAAATGTATTTTCCACTAGTGTGGCCAGCATTTCACACTCTTGAGATTTTTGTTTAGGCTCACTGAGGAGTTTAACATAATCTCTCTTGAGGGATTTGAAGGCCTTAGATAAGCCTTTGGATTCCTCTACTAGCTCATCATAAGCATCATGCAATTCCTCAAGTTCAGAATGTACCTCAGTTTCAGGTTCTGAATCTATATTGGCCATCAGACAGAGATTGGCTTCCTCTTTTGTCTCTTCTCCTTCAGAAGATGAGCATTCAAGATATTCCCATGTGGCCATCATTCCTTTCTTCTTCTTTCTGAAGAACTTCTTTTTGGAAGCTTTCTTCAAAAGAGGGCATTCAGGTTTGATGTGACCAGGCTTCTTGCACTCATAGCAGACAACTGGACTCTTGTCTGTTGATGTGGATTCTTTGTGAGATTTTCTGAAAGGCTTCTCCTTTCTGAACTTCTTCTTTCTCCAGAGCTTTTTCATCTTTCTGGTCATGAGAGAAGTCTCTTCATCATCATCAGAATCCTCATCATCAGACTCGTTTATGTCACAGTCAGACTCGTCTGCCTTTGAAGCTTTTAAGGCTTTAGCTGCCTTTAGATCAACTTTTAGAGCAATGGCTTTGCTCTTTTTGATTGACACATCTTCATTGAGCTCTTGCTCATGAACAGTGAGTGTGCCAAGAAGTTCATCCATAGTAAAAGAGGTGAGATCCTTAGCTTGAGAAATAGCAGTGATAAGAGGTCTCCACTGCCTTGGAAGACTTCTGAGAATCTTAGCAACTTTCTCAGCATTAGTATATGTTTTACCAAGAGATTTTAAACCATTAGTAATAGTTTGGAATCTACCAATCATTTGAGCAACAGATTCACCTTCATCCATGGTGAACAATTCATATTTTCTAACAAGAATAGAAATTTTAGATTCTTTTACCTTTGCAGTTCCTTCATGTGTGACAAATAAGGAGTCCCATATTTCTTTAGCAGAATCCAAGCACATACCTTTTCAAACTCTTCTGGACTGAGAGCACAGATTATAGCATATCGGGCTTTATGGTTTAGATCCCATCTTGTCTTTTCTGCAGGTGTCCACTGAGCCTTAGGCTTGTCTGAGCCATCATTATTTTGAGGAGTGTAAGGACCATCAGTAATGACATCCCATACATCAGAATTTGTTGACAAGATGAACCAGTGAAACCTTTCTTTCCAGTAGTTATAATTTGAACCATTGAAAAAAGGAGGTCTGGTCATAGAGCCTCCTTCAGGTTGGGGCTTCCCACTTGAGCTTGCTCCAGAATACATTGTCTATTCTTCAGGATCTTTTCTATACACTGTTAGGTGCTCAACCCAGAGGCTGAGATTTGATACCAACTGAAATAGACAGATGCAAACACTATAACAGGGTTGAATGGTATTTGACAAATTTATGCGGAATTTAGAAACTTTTTCTCAAGCGCAAACGGGTTATGATAGACGAGTAAACACAGATAGGTCAATCAGACTGATAACTAGTCTGAAGGTTTTCACAGAAAACACACAATCATGCAAGATAAAAAAAGGTTTGATAAACACAATTATAAACCTCTTTAGTTAGATGATAGTTAAGACAAATAATCAAACTAAAGAGTTAAGGGAAAGAGAGATCACTCAGCAGGTTTTATCCTGGTTCACCCCTTAACAATGAGGCTACGTCCAGTCCTTGGCAGCACCAAGTTTTCTCACTATAACTGATTTAAGTTACAGGACAGATAAGTATTATTTTCACACCTAGCCTCTTCAGGCTCCAGACGAGTATTGTTTTCACACCTAGCCTCTCCAGGCTCCAGACAAGTATTATTTACACACTTAGCCTCTTCAGGCTCAGACGGGTTTGTTTGAGAGAAGTTGTAAAAAGATTACAATTTGCAAGTCTTTCACAAGCACTCAGATGAGTGTATTAAATGTGAAGTTCTAAAAGACTGCGTAATAACTTCAAATGATTGAAGAAAAAATAATGAAAGAATGAAGATATAAATGCACAGAGTAAATGCTCTTGATTGCTTTGATCGTTCTCTTGTCTTCTTGAATCTTCGAAGTCTTCTTCATTAAATAGGCTTCAAGATTTTAAAGCCGTTAGACACAAAATCTGAAGGCTTGGCTTTTTACAGATCTTCAATAAATGCAATAGAGTCGTTCTGATCAGCCATTAAAGCATAGGGAACTTCGCTTGTTCTCTCTCATCAGAGTGATACAGACTTCTGATATACCTTTGGTCTCAGCAGGTCTGTATACGTGCTTTTTGTTTGCAGAGGGAAGACTTTCCCTTTTGGTGTAAGATGCAGTTGTGTTCAGGCAAAGCACTTTGTTGAAGTTCCTTATCAGAGTCGAGACAGCTTTCATCCAATGTATTCTTTAACTTTAGTCACTAGACGGATGAGTAGCTTCATTAGACGGGTTATCTCTTTAACAAAGAGATGACGTCAGTTGCAAAGTCTTTTAGACGGGTGAGTCTTCCTTTGATCAGACGGTTGAAGACTTCATTAGACGAGTGAACTTCTCTTAGTTCAGACGAGTGAACCTTAGCTGGTTCAGACGAGTGAACTTTAGTTAGTTCAGACGGGTGAACTTATCTAAGTTCAGACGAATGAACAGTTCATATAGACACTTAATGTTTTAATCTGCACACTAAGTAGATGAGTTAAATACCACAGACGGGTTCAATTAAATCATTGAATAACTGTTTTAATCTCATAAAAAATATGGTAAATGCACATCAGACATTTGGAGACTCAACATGATTGACCTCTATTGCGATAACAATGGAGCAATCGCGCAACTCAAGGAACCCAGATCTCACCAGCGATCCAAACACATACTCAGGCGTTTCCATCTCATTCGAGAGATCATCGATAGAGGAGATGTGAAGATATATAGAGTTGATACACAAGACAATGTTGCTGACCCGCTTACCAAGCCTCTTGCTCAGCAGAAGCATGACGCTCGTACTAGGTCGATGGGTATTAGATTTATGCCTAATTGGCACTAGTGCTAGTGAGAGATTGTTGGTGTAAGCCCTAGTGGCCAATATATATTTATTGGATTTATATATTATATCATGACTTTATTTTATATTTTATATATATGAGGCATTTATTTATTATGTTATATTTGATGATCATATATATAGCATAATAAAGTCCTTAGAATAGGTAGTTCATTTAGTGGAACGTCAAGTATGACTTGACCGTGAGATGCCATTAAATTATAGAACACTTTTCTTAAATATCCATAGTCAAATATTATTATTAATAAGGACAATAATAATACATTGAGACTATTATGTGAGCGTACTGATGACCACATCTCACGGGTCATATATATAAGATATCAAGTCTTCACATAGGTATAAATATTAGTGGAATATTTATAGTGGAGTGACCCACTATGAAAACGCTGCATAATAGTTATGTAAAGTCACTACGATTTCTAACATATGTAGTTGTAGGCTTTGATACTATTAAACATTGTCTGTAACATGACAACTATAAAGGTAGTTATTGGGCCTGCAATGAAACATGTTGAGGAATGTGAGTGATGTAGATAGGATTCGTCCCTCCTACATAACAGGAGTAATGTCTATAGGCCTCTTGATGGTATGCGACATAGAAATGCATGGCGATGCTAAGGTGGGACAATATGAGATATTGGGCCCACATGATCATACGTTAATTACTAGATCAAGAAATAAATAATTGAACTTAACAAGAATGACACATTTATGCCTTGTGTTCAAATAAGACATTGTGACGAAAGGACGTTGACTTCACATTATATATGGTTACAATATAGTTTTAATTGCATCACCAATATTCTAATTAATTGGGTAGCAATGTTGTATTGCTAGATGCCGCTCATTGTTTATAATATTAATTGATTATTAATATGATTAATAATAATTAATATTATTGTCAATTAATTGAAAACCTATAGGGTCACACGCATAGAGCAAATGTTCAGAGAATTAGTTTAATTGATTAATTAAATATGATTTAATTAATAATTAAATGGGATTGATTTAATTGATTAATTAAATATGACTTAATTAATAATTAAATGAGGATAAGTTTAATTGATTAATTAAATATGATTTAATTAATAATTAAACATTGGGCCTGTAACGTACAATAGCCCAAGTGGGTTAGGTTAAGTGAGTGGCAGCTATTAATAAGCTGTGCACGTCACTTAAGTGACACACAACATGGAGCACTCATAACAACCGCTGTATACCCTTGACAGGCGCGCCCTCTTTTCTCTCTCTGTGTGCTATGCCTCTTCCAATCCTGATAGCTAGCACTACGCTATCTCTGACGTTGGTTTGCTCACGTGACTAAGTAGAGGTATTACTACCTTGCAATGCTGGTGATAAAAGAACCTCTCCTTTTGTGGTAATAGCAGTAGTGTTCCTCGGATCTGCTGCACTGTAGCTGTGTAGATCAAGATGCCATTCACATCGTAGCAATGTTCGTGATTTACCAGTGCTGCTGACATGCTCACAATGTTCGTGGTAAAGCTACGCTTCAAGAGATAAACACAATATCCTTGTGATTCATGTACAATACGTGATCCTTAGTTAAGGGGTTTCGCCTCTAAAGAGGTTTTTGAAAATTGTTTTTAAAAATTATCCCTCTTGAAACCCCAACACATATATCATCATAAGCACATAATGAACATAGAAACATTATTACAAATATGTTCTCATAGAGAACTTCACCAACAAAATGATGAACCCAACTAGGGTTTCACCCACAAATCAACCAACACACCATTTTCACATTCCACCAGTTTTGGTGTAACGAGGTTCACTCCCACATACCTTAAGTGAAGAGGTTTTAGTGAAAGAAAACTCCATGCGCTTAAAAGCTAGGATGGTCGAACCCTATAAGAAAATGAATGGCAATATTTTGAATTTGTTGCAAATGAAGAACTATAAGATGATTACTCAAGGTATAAAGTAAGGAAATCAAAATAAAAATGTTTTAGAAGCTCTCGATTGTCCCACGAGACAAATATATTTTCCTCGGTCTCTCCATCCCACACCACGTGTCCACAATCTATTGAACCTTCACCAGAATCGATTTTTCGAATCCATTGCTACGTTCCTGAAATCGATTATCCAAATCGATTATCTCTTTCTCAGAATCGATTCATGACCGTTGGATCCTCATCACTCAGCCAAACAGGCGCATGCTTGCCGCATGCCTCACCTCTCCCTCTCTATAAAAAGCGCCAATGTATCTCTTCTTTTTCCCCTTCCCTACCTCTCGCCTCCCTGTCCTCCATTCACCATGGCCAAAACCAAAAATGCCGGTAACTCCTCACCTCAAAACCGCCATGCCACTGCCTCTTCCAACCGCCCCACCACTGCCTCCTCCAGCTGCCCCACCACTGCTTCTTCCAGCCGGAGCACTCCTCATGACACTGAGGCAACCAGTGTTCAAACTCCACACCCTGCCCACCGCTATACCAACCCAGAACGTCTCTATTTTCGTACTGCGTCCCACAAGTCCAGATTCGACAAACGCTTTCGGGATCGCAAACTTCTTGATGCTAGGATTGTAGACTTCAACTTTTTTCAAACCCAGCGATTCTCCTTCCATCAAATCTTTGAACAGCATGACTTGAACACCTTCCTCACCTATTGCGATGATGTCTACCTTGTTCTTACCCGTCTTTTCTACTCCAACCTTGCTTTTGATGGAGAGCGAGTCACCTCTGAAGTTAAAGGTGTTCGCATCTCTATGACCCTTGCGCGCTTCAGCCAGATTGCATGTGTCCCCTTTCATGGGCCCGTTGCCTTTCCTGTTGAAGACGATGACAATGATGAAGCTGGAGAAGACGAGGAAGACTAAGCAGCCATAAAATCTGCTGCCTGGTTCACAGCTTTTCAACCAGAGGCCCTTGAGGGCTTGCTTGCGCCTCACGCACGTCAAGAACGCACCACCTTTTCCACTAATTTGCCTCCAGAAACTCGGCTAGTGCACTATGTTCTCTGCCATATTTTGCTTCCTAGGGGTGGAAACTTTTCCATTGTTCAGCAAGATGACATGCTTCCTCTTTGGGCACTTATGCATGAGAAAACGACCAGCTGGGGCTACTGTTTAGTACAGCACATGGTTCGCGGCCAACAGCGTGGGGGACTTCCTTATCCCGCTTTAGTCACACGTATCCTCCGCACTTTTCGTGTTCCATTTTATTCTGAGGAATGCCTTGCGGAGCGTGCTGTCACTTGTATCATGGCTCAAACTGCTATGTCCCAAATGGGGATCAAGCGCGACCAGGGCCGTTGGGTTTACTCATACTATCCTACTGCCCGCAACACGAACGAGATTCCACGTACTGCTCCGCCACCTGCACCCGCGGCTGTCCCGCCCACCTCACGTCCATCTTTAGAGGCCCTCTTGGAGCAGATTGTGGCTCAAAATGCTCAGATGATAACCACTCTCCGGCATAATGAGAGACAGCTTACAGCTAAGGCACTCCCTCCATATTCCTACGCCTCCCGACTCGCGTGCCACCTCTCACACTAACATCCTTCAGGCAGTGCTTGATGAGGCTGCTAACGCCGAGCTTCCGCATTCTGATGATTAGATGGTCTAGGAGTTACATATGTACTGATTACAATCTCTTGTACTTACCTCTCTTCTTTTGGTGTTTTCTATTTCATCGTCCGCTTTTCCATATTTTGATGAATGAATACTATCCTTTAAGTATTTTTAATGAATGAGTTAGTTTCTCCATTTGTCTTCTTTTTTATCATGTCAAAAGGGGGAGAAAAATTTAACAATTCTTGATTCATAAAATTGAATCATTCAGGGGGAGCATCTATTGAGTAATGTGTTTTAGAAAGGGGGAGATCCATCCCACGCTCACAAGCCGCTCATATAACTCTGACACTACATTACTCAGGTAAGAATGTAAGGTTTGTCATAATCAAAAAGGGAGAGTATGTAATTACCTACTTATATATATTTTGATGAATGACAAACACTAATAAAAGTCAAAAGGATATGTTGGCATAGTTTGCAGGTACAAAGCGCATAAAGTCAAATTATTATTGAGTACTAGAATATCAAATATCAAGACCGAAGGATCAAATGGGTAAAGTATTAGGTCTTAGATACTATTGTAAGAGATTGATTTTATTTAGTAATAATATGGCTCAGGGTATTAATGATGAAGAGCAAAATCTTTTTTCAATCAAGTATGATTATTTTCAAAAGTGCATTTCAAATCTTCACCTCATTACTCATTAATATTTAGAAATAACTCTTTGATATTAAATCCAAATATGAAATCAAAAGTCCAAATTATTTTTGAAGCAGTTTGATATGGAATTCATTTAAATCTCAAATCGATTTAAATTGTATTACAAATCGATTAACAAAATCGATTTTCAAGATATTCAAATTGATTATCACAAGCTATCTTAAAAGATCAATCGACTGTGGTGATGCACAAATCGATTTGCAAAACAAATCTGATATGTTCCTTCACTCTGTTTTTGAAGTATAATCGATTTATATAAATGCACAAATCGATTTTTGAAATCGATTTTAAGTTATTGGATAATCGATTTTCACTGACCGATAATACTCTGTCTTTTCATTTTAATCGATTTCCTCTAATCACAATCGATTTATCAAATGGATTTACTCCAGCTCCTAATCGATTTTTAGTTTTGTTTTTCGTGTCCTATTCTTTATGAAAATCGATTGGCCATCTTTGAAAATCGATTCTCATGCGCCTTTAATGAAAAGAATCAAAATCTTTGCGCATTATTTCCTTGCCTTTCTTGGAAATAAACGGTCATTTTTTTAAGTGTTTTATAAAGAGTCTGCGCTCTCTTTGAAATACAACATAGAGGATACACGAGAGCATTTTTCCATAACGTGAGAGCTTTTGCAAACAGTTTCTGAAATCACCTTGCTTATCAATCTCATAGGACTTCAATTTGTATCCATCTACACTAGTAGAGTGTGTCATCTTATTCTTATTACTGAAACTAGGTTGAGGGTGAGGTATCCCTCAGTTTGTGTGAAAGGGTGAGGTATCCCTAGGTTGAGGGTGAGGTATCCCTTGTTTATTTGTTTGACGCTCCTGTACTAGGGTGAGGTATCCCAAGTAAAGAGAGCTCTGGTTGTAACGGTTTTTCAAGCGCCTTGGAAGCTTGACTATAGTGGACAAAACTCGGAAACGTATTCTAGGGACTGGACGTAGGTCACCAATGGTGGTGAACTGAATCAGGATAAAATTGTGGTTTGCACGCTTTTCTTCCCTTATACTCTTTATATATTTATTATATTATAATTGTTTGTATTAGCTTCTGTAATTGATTTTGAGAAAAATAATTTTCGAAAAACTTGAAGAAGAATTTTTTAAGACTCAATTCACCCTTTCCCTCTTGAGTCGAAGCCACCTATTCCAACAAGAACAACTTCAAGGTTTGGATAATGTTCTTGGTGCTCAAGAACTAACTTCAAGAAAACAAGAAACTTTCTTCACCAATGTTGATCCTTGGACCAAGACAAGATGAAGTATGGTCTTAGAAATGAAAAAGGAAATTTGGCTACTGATTTTTTTATGAAGAACCGTATAGAGAGAAGTTAGAGAAAAGTGAGACGATTTGAAATTTTGAGAGAAAAGGTGAGTTTGATCTTTAGAGATAAAGTGAGAAGTGTTTTTAGGTGTTTTGGGAGTTTAACCAAAAATTAATCCAAAGTTGATTACATTGATTGAGATCTGTGTAAGGAAATGGATGGCCAAGATCTACGCCAGTACATAGGTGTTGCCTCCACTTTAAAAGTTGACTAGATTAACGAAAACTAGGTAGATTCATTATTTCCATTTTTGGTGGAGTTGATATGTTGTCACAATGTGATTAAAAAGGTGAAATTGTCTCGAAAGCGTGAGAAGCAGTCATGAACTTCTCCCGACTTCAGCCAGAGTAACTTCCCGGCCTCGGGCCAGATTATTTCCCTGGTCTCGAAACGCATCCCAAGGTAAAGCGGTCCCGATTAAAGAAATAATATTTTTACCAGTTCCGGCTCAAAACAACATTTTATGATTATTAAGCTCATAATCGAAATTCAAATATAAATTTCTAATTATTAACTATTTTTATGATTAAAATTAATCAAATTGTATTCTCAATGAAATTATTCCCACAGACAGTTAAAAAGACAGATATGAGATATTTGAGATATTACAATATTCACTCGAGTGAGTGTGATGAGAGATTTTCTTCAATTCCTATAAACCTTACAATGTTTTCAATCTTATGAGTATTGGAACAATCTTTTCTCTGTACTTCATTGTAAACACCCTCTATGAGTGATGAGAGATCTTTTCAATGTAATCTTTGTTAAACATTCTGTGAGCTTGAAGAGGTTAGGATAAAATAATACTGACAGCCTGGAGAGGCTGGTGAAGAAGAATACTCGTGGAACCTGAAGATGCTAGGTGAAAAGAATACTCAACGGCTTGAAGAGGTTGGTGAAGAATAATACTCTTTGAGCCTGGAGACGTTAGGTGTGCAAAGAATACTTGTATCTGTAACTTAATCTGTTATAGTGTAAATCATGGTGAAGCAAAGGACTAGATGTAACTCCAAAGTTTGGTGTGGGTGAACCGGTATATATATATCTGTATGTTTCTCTTTTATCTCTTATCTCCTTTTATGCTCAAGATTATTTGTCGTCTTAACTAACAGGGGAATTAATATGTTTAACTAA
Source organism: Ammopiptanthus mongolicus (assembly GCA_039655645.1). Lineage (NCBI taxonomy): Eukaryota > Viridiplantae > Streptophyta > Magnoliopsida > Fabales > Fabaceae > Ammopiptanthus > Ammopiptanthus mongolicus. Next base: position 63,395,010 of record CM077347.1, on the reverse strand, counting down.
AACAAGTGTTTCTTTCTTTTAAACTTATATCTTGTTTTACTAAGAAACCCTTCAGACAGGTGATGCGTCTGATTGCTTGTTTGTCTCTGTTAAGAAATCTGTTCGCCAAAAAGTTTTAAGTAACTACTATTCAACCCCCATTTTAGTGTTGATTTATGGTACTTTGAAACCGCTATTTAGTGTGCGCTACTAAAAGTCAACTCTAGCGTAGTGTCAAATGTATAAAAAAAATTCGTAAGAAACTTCTTACAATTCTATAATATTTTCTCCATGATATTTTAGATAACAATTTTGTTCCTTTTGTATTATTATATTCTTACTTTTAAAAATATTTACATAATTGTTATTTTTTAAAATTTAACATTAATATTTAAAATTAATTGTCAGACATGAAGGGTAGATTAAGGCTAAATAAAAACAAAATCGAAATTTAGGTATGATAGATTGACATTCTATCAAGTTTTGAGTGCATATTTAGAAAATTATTCAAGTCTTATATTCCTTGTAGTATGAAATCTCCAATCCATCCTTTCTAGTAGGTAATGGCGATTCTTAATTTATTGAAGGAGGCATCCAATGGAGAATGGAATCACACACTAACAAACTTAGAATACTGGTTCCATGAAATAAAGCATCGAATGGAGTTAAACGAAATGTAACATAAATGGAAATTTTGTTATTGGCTAAGAATAGTAAACCAACATCTTGATTTAGCACTTGTCCCCATTTGTCATGGTTCTTAGAGGTTGTAGGAGATGAACGAGTCTCTCTCTCAGAATCGCGAAATACAATTCAAACATGGGAGGAAAGCTTCACTGCTGATCCATTGGAGCATGAATATTTCATGGTTTGTGTTCAAGAATATCACGATTCCTTAATGAATTTGGGTAACAAAACAAGGGACACCAATTTAAGGAACAGGTCTTCTATCCCTCTTTTGCCAGTGGCAGTTGCACATATTGTACATCAGGATGTCCCCAGAATATATGGAAACATGAGATACCAAAAATCTTTCACCAACATGCACGTTGGATTTGATTCCGCAGAAAGAAGGCTCTTTACACAAAAAGCCCTGATTGAGATTTTCACATGCCCCTCCCATGATGTTAATGCATTGATACAAATGACATTTTTCGTTTGATTCCATTTTCTCCTTTCCCTTATTTTTCAAGGCTGCATAACACAACCATTTTTCATTTCGTTCATGTGGGTGTATTTTTTCTTAAACAAGCTTATATATATCTAGTGGAAAGCGTTTCCAAATGTGAAAAGAAAAAAGGCAGAAAAGAGTAGTAAAGATTGAAGAAGAAGCACAATGATGGGTAAAGATAGTAGTGTTATGAAAGCATGGGAGGCCACGGTGAGGAAGACACAAGCAGTTGCCAAGAAGCGTGCCAACAGCATATTTGGGACAACATATGTGGCCCGTGCAGACGAAGAAGATAAAAAGGATGAGCAAGATGGAAGCAATGGATCTGAGATATACCATGCAGAGAGGGTTCTCCCCAATGGGGATTACTATAAGGGAGAATGGGCAGATAATTTCCCACATGGGAAAGGCAAATACTTGTGGACTGATGGGTGCATGTATGTTGGAGAATGGTTCAAAGGAAAAACTATGGGAAGGGGTAGGTTCACTTGGCCTTCTGGGCCTACTTATGAAGGGGAATTCAAAAGCGGTTATATGGATGGCACAGGCATATACACAGCCTCTAATGGGGATATTTATAAGGGACAATGGGTCATGAATTTGAAACATGGTCATGGTGTTAAGAGTTTTGCCAATGGGGATTGGTTTGAAGGTGAATGGAGGAGGGGTTTGCAAGATGGTCAGGGAAGATACCAGTGGAAAGATGGGAACCATTATGTTGGGGAATGGAGGAATGGGACTATTTGGGGTAAAGGGTCATTTGTTTGGGGTAATGGGAATACATATGATGGGTACTGGGAAGATGGTCTGCCTAAAGGGAGTGGAACTTTCAAATGGCCCGATGGAAGTTTTTATGTGGGTAATTGGAGTAAGGATCCAAGAGATCAGAGTGGAACATACTATCCACCTGGGTCATCACAGGAGGGCCATCTAGAGTGGGATCCTCAACAAGTGTTTAATGAGCTGAGTAAGTATCCAATTTGTCCAGGGGAGAAGGTTTCAATTTTGCCATCACAGAAGAGACTTGCAGTTTGGAGGTCTACAAAGGGAGGGGATAGTGCTAAGACAAGGAGAATGTCAGTGGATGGGAGGGTAAGCATAGGGTTGGAGAAGCCAAGTGATAGAATGCATTTGTGGGATGGTGTGGAGGGTGATTTTAGTGGTGTTAGAACTCCAACTAAGGCGGGTGCTTTGGATGAAGAATTTTTGGGTTTACAGTTAGAAGGCGCTAATGCAAGAGGGACTCAACTCCATACTCTGAAAGCACCAAGGAAATCAAAGAGGCAGGGAGAGACCATATGCAAAGGACACAAAAATTATGACCTCATGCTCAATTTGCAGCTGGGAATAAGGTACTATTATAATTTGGGATTTTTTTTATCTTTTTAAGTTTTAAAACAATATACTCTGTTTCAGCAATCTTGTATGATGTGCATCCTTTTCTTAATTTCTATACTTAAGTTACTTAACCGCCAAAATGAAAAGGTTACATTTAGTTCAAACTAGATTGTGACCCGCGTTGCGCGGTTGCAATTTTGTTTTAATATTTTATAGTGTTAATTGTTAAATTAGAAACAAATTAATAATAAATGAGATGATAATATAAGACAATATTATTTATGTGAAATAATGAAAGGTAAATTGTTGAATTACAAGATTGGACGGCATTAGTTATCTGCTATCTGATTATCAATATTTTTCCCGGATTTTAAACATACCAGTACTTTATTTTGAGAGGACTAAGATGACCATTTTTTTTTTCAAGCTCATTATTGTCTGCGTAAGTCTTTGAAAGGTTTGATTCAAGAGTGCTAATTTGAATTTTCAGCTCCCCAATCAACCTTTTTTTTTTTTTTTTTTTTTTCACTTTTTACCTCCTATCCCAAGCGAGAGTGATGGTACCATTTGCAAAACTTAGTCTCTTTATCAAAGCTTTCTTCTCTTCCTCTGCTATTGTAAGTTTCTTGAGTCGTTCCTCATGTTCATTCTATAACTTGGATTCGTAGTTCCTCTTCAAGGAAACAATTAGCTCTTCCTTCACCTTCACTTTGCTACTCATTTGTGCACATTAACCATTAAAATATATGGCTTAAAACTTCATAAATTAATCACAAGCATATCATAAAGGTGAATATTTTTTCTGAAAGATGAAATGAACCATTTAAAATGGTTTGTCCTTTACATCGGCTTTATGTGGATAGAAGCTACCCAATTGAGAAAACTTTGAACATTCCAAGGACAAAAGACAAATATGATAGATAACAATTTACATTCATGATTTGTATCTGAACTTAATAGCAAATCACCTATGCTTTCTGATCATCCTCTGGTGTCTTCAACTGACTTTCTTCTGAAATGAGAATGATTAACTGCGTAAATTAATAAATCAAACCAAAAATAAATAGAAGATTGTACAATGCTTTATAAACAGTTCAAAAAAAAAAAAAAATAAAGCAACAAATCCTAGTCCACATCCCACACTTAAGAGAAGGAAATGGGAAAATAAAAATGCAGAACAATACTTGAAATCCCTGAAACTTTGTTTTCACTTGGGGTAGTAAAGGGTAGATGTTGTCAAAAATCTACAAATAATGCACACTAAGAAGCAAGGACTAAATTATGCATATAACAACATTAACCAAAGTATTTTCCTGTTATATGGCAAGGAGTAAACTATGCATGCTAATACCTAATAGGCACCATAAAGTAAATAATGAAAACAAACTTATGCTTTACTCCACTTGGCATTTAGTAGCATTGATACATTTATTTAGTTTTACTAACCAATAAACGCTCCATTTGCATATATTAGTTATATTACAATGCAAAAATATTACAATGTGATGCTAAATTGAAAAATGCCTAAATCAAGAAGTACGGAAATAAGCACTTACGAAGTAAAAAAAATCCTTCTCCTAGAAAACTACAAATGCCACTATTTAAGCATAATAAGACTATTGATAACCTATATTAATGAAATAAAGAAGGAGCATTCCGACTATCAAACAAAGAGGTGAGGAGATTAGCAGAGCCACTAAAGAAGTGCATTATGAGACAATCCACTTCCTAAACTACTAATACATGGTTTGAAATAAATTTTGCAATTGAGTTCAATGTCTATTTCATATATAGATTGCCCGGTAATGAACACTTAAACCATCTAAAACGATCTCATGTACCTTAAAGACGGGCCATAAGAAGTCAAGGCTTGGTTTTACTTTTGGCACTACAGAAGGTGCTGCTTTATTGTCGAGAATTTGTAGGATTATTCTCAAAGAATGCCTCTATGCCCAATAGTAATTGCTTCTTGATTTCTAGTTCAAATTCTCTGTTGAATCTTTTGTATGTTGCTTCAATTATCTTCACAATGCAGCACTCCAACCCAACCATGACTAATTTCTCTATTCTAGCAACCAAGACTCGCTTCAACCTCAAACATTGTAGAAATCAAGCTATTTTGGATGATGAAATTTAATAAAAATAAAATCATAGTGCTTTTCAGCTTGTCTCTTGCATGTTTCATTGAAAAGTAGCTATTGAGTCATATTGTAATAGTCATCTAAGAAAAGTTTTGCTAAACAATAATTAGATGATAGAAATAGTAACTACTTTTTGCCCCCATACTTTAGCACCAAAAGGATGGAAATGGATTCTCTGCAATAAATTTCTTGACTGCGTGAGATCCTGTCTGTAGACTAATTTTTATGTTTGAAAAATATATTAATGTAAAAATGACTGCATGAGATCCTAATAGATTAAGGTGAATGCGTGAATGTAGGAAATTTCTGAATGCAAGGAATCTAGGTCCCAAAAGGATGGTGTCTTAGGTAGCCTTTCCTACAAATGCAAGCTAATATTAATTGGTTATCTTATTGGTTGAAGGTACTGCTAAATCAAGTACTGTTCATCTTGGCATTAAAATAAGAAGAGTTGAGATGCTTGATCCTTAGTCTGAAATCACTTGTGGCTATTTATACACACATCAAATCCCTACAAATTAATCCAAGATATACTCACACTCAGGACAACACTTTACCATGTTCATAACATTGGTAAAAAAAAGTGGAGGCAACACTCAAACTCGGTTCTAAGCCCAAAGATCATATTCATAATAACATCTTAAATCATTTGAAATCTATAATGTACGAATGCAAGACCATAGTCTTAGCATAACATAGATCTAAGCTCACAAATAGAACAAAATATCACTATATTAGTCCACAGAAATGAAAAACAAACCGGTAAAATCAGCTTAAAATTAAAACTGAGCTGGCAGAATCATGTATCAAGTATATAGAAATTTGCATTTAATGAGTACTTTAAAATTAATGAAATTCGATAACCTATTTAAAATAACACTACAAACTTATTAATCTTTAAAATGATAATTTCAAACACTCAGCATGTGTTTCTTTGTCTGTCTCTGTTTCTTAATGGAGATTTTTTTATATTATTACATGTTTTATGATACAAGTGTGATGCTAAAGTATAAAAGTGAAGAAATAATGTAGGCACTGTATTTGGAGAGATATATTTTAAAGAGTGTTCTTATTGATATAAAAGTCATTGTTAGAAGGATTGACATGTGTGATCCTCACTGTCATCATTATTCATACTTAACTAAAATTTAAGAGTGTATGGGATAAAGGCCTATATTCTAAAATCATTTGTGTTTATGACATTGAAAAAATAAAACTGAATGCATATTTACGTACACATCAAATCACTTCAAATCATTTCTATTACCATGTTCAAGACTTTGCCAAATAACATAGCCAAATAACATTACCATGTTCAAATCATTTCTTGCACGCACTTGCTCCCTATTTTTACTCAAAAAATTTCTTTATAAAAACCCTATTTTATCTTAATCCCTCTTCTATTTACCTATAGCAAAATCATTTTTACACATATTTAGATTATTTTTATTTTATAATTTATTTTAACAAACACATAGGGAGTATCCCGTTTGCTAGTGCAGTAGTGCTCAAACAACATAGCTGCACTTGCAGCAAAGCAACAATACTCGGGATGAAAATGGATTTAAAATGACAACAAATATTAAATGAAATGAAAAGAGAACCCAAAGTTAATCAAGATAAAAAGCACTCACAGAATTTCCAATCTTGTCGAAATCATCATCAAAACTGCCCTCGCCATCATCTAAAAGATAAAAAAGATAATCAATATGATAAAGCCATGGTTCGTGGTCGAGCGGAGGATGGGCGTCGGTTGTCTCGAGGAAGGGGGCTGGTTTGAGGTGAACATGTACATGACAGCGGAGGACACGGTTGCGGTTCCAATTAGAGAGGGACTGTGGGGAAGCGAAGGTGTGGTGGGGAGGAGGGTGGAGGAGGAGGTTGAGGTTGGTAGGGTTTAATGATTGTTAAACTATGAGGGTTAAAAGGGAAAGAGGGTAAGGGGCACATGGTGGTGGTGAGGTGGTTGGGTTTGGACTTTGGACTTTGAAGAGTGAAAACAAATTGCAAGGGTTTTTTTTTCTAAAGAGGCTAGAGATAGCCACATCGGACTAAGTGGTGATGTGGAAAATTTTGTAGGAGGTGTCAAAAAATAGGCTTAGTTGTCATTGGCATATTTTGAGTGTGAACTTTAATAGATTATAATAGATAACTAAACAACTTAAAAGGCCAAATAAACCAAAGAAAAGAGAGTTGATATGGCTGCTTGTGTCCAACATCCTTAACCTACCATTTCATACTTTGAGTTGACAGTTAACATATTTCATGTTTCACACCTCAGTGGAGCTTAATTTTTCTGCTGTATCCTCGCTTCTATCTTCTTGCTTGGTGATGATCTAGTTCATTTTCTATGATTAAGTCAATCAATTGTGCTACAATTCTTGTTTTTTTAACTAGTCTTCAGTCTTTTACTGAAAATATGATGCATCATGCTACCTATGGTTCGTTCTGTCTCCTTCAAAATTGGATTTGTTTATTCTTTTATTCATTAAACTTATTCATGATACTTCATTTTTACAAACTAATGTGTCTGCTATTTATGTATTCTTTACATCCACTTTCACAGGTAATAGATGCTATTGTATTTTTTGCTTTCAAAGCATCATACTATCAGCTTGGTTTCTCTATATGCCTGCCTGTGGTATTAGTCATTAGAATTTTTGGTGTTGTTACATAGGCATTCTGTTGGAAGACCAGCCCCATCAGCATCTCTTGATCTAAAGCCATCCGCTTTTGATCCCAAGGAGAAAGTTTGGACAAGATTTCCTCCTGAAGGATCCAAATATACTCCACCACATCCATCGTGTGAGTTCAAGTGGAAGGACTATTGCCCAGTAGTTTTTAGGTCAGCCCTATTAATACTTGATCTGTTGCTGCTAGTTTTTTGTTCATTATTTGCAAATTATAAGATTCTTCCACGACTACTATCCTTTAACATTGTCATTAAGGCTCTAGGTTTATACAATGATATATATAGCCCTATAACTGTAATAGTAAGACTATTCCATGTTATCATTAATCAACTTGTAAATTAAACTCTGTCCTCAGGACTCTTAGGAAGCTATTCAAGGTAGATGCAGCTGATTACATGTTATCCATATGTGGAAATGACGCCCTTCGTGAACTGTCCTCTCCTGGGAAAAGTGGCAGCTTCTTTTACTTGACCAATGATGATCGTTACATGATTAAGACAATGAAGAAAGCTGAAGCAAAAGTGAGTCTCGTGCTTATCTTGCACCTTATTTGACATTTCATAGAAATCATGGAAGGTTCTTACTAATTTTTTTTTTTTTTAACAAACAAAAGGAGCTTCATTAAAACCTTCTGGTGCAAAACCCTCCTTAGGGATAAAAACACCAAGAAGGGAAAAGAGTACTCCTTGGCCTTTTATAAAAATAAAAGCAAAAAGAATACAAAGAAATCATGGGGGGACATAGACCAAAACCCATGCAAAAGCATTATTTGAACCTATAGAAAGAAAGATTAAATCTATTCCTATGAAAATCCTCACTAATGAACCTAGGAATAATACTCCACCAACAAAAACTAGTAATGGAAGTACCATGAGAAGCAAGTTTGTCAGCACATGAGTTGCCTTCTAGAAAAATATGAGAATAAATAAAGTTCATTCTAGAAACAAGATGCAAACAATTATTCCACCTATTCCTCAAAGACCAAGGAACAATTTCCAAAGAATTGAAAGCTTGAATGACTAGCTTGGAATCACACTCAAGCCAAAGCTTATGCCAACCATTTTTGTAGGCCAACTCAATGGCATACATTGCACCAATTAGTTCAGCATGTAAAGCATATGAAATGCCTAAGTTAGCTTCAAAATAACTAGGAGCTGCAACATTTGAGTCTAAAGGTTCTTACTAATTTGGCTATGCTGGATTTCTGTTTTGTTGCAGGCTCTTTTGAGAATGCTTCCAGCTTATTACAATCAATTTCGAGCATTTGAAAATGCTCTTTTAACAAAGTTTTATGGCCTGCATTGTGTAAAGTTAACTGGACCTGCTCAGAAGAAGGTATACTTACAGGATCATAGGAAAATTGCTAGTTTTATGAATTTTTTGAGTTTTGAAGTGTTTGACATTTACTAGCGTTTCTCCACATAAGATCTTAGAAACTGCTAGTTGCATAGAAGTATGAAATAAGAATTAATAATAACTTCGTTGTTGTAATCTTTATAACATGTTTGGATTTGCAGGTTCGATTTATCATAATGGGTAACCTCTTTTGTTCTGAGTATACCATTCATAGACGCTTTGATTTGAAGGGTTCTTCACTTGGCCGGATAACGGATAAGCCTGAGGCTGAGATTAGTGAAACCACTATCCTTAAAGATCTTGATCTAAATTTTATATTTCGACTGCAAAGATCTTGGTTCCAAGAGTTTTGTAGGTGATGAAAGATTCCAGTACCTTGATTTGCATGTATCTGAGTTGCTCTTCCTTTGGTCCTCTAGCTTGCTAAGTTGAGAAATTGCAAATCCAAATATGTGTAGCAGTTTTTAATTTTAATTTTTTTGTCACGTGTCCAAATAAAATAAGCACTTCAAGCATGTATTTATTATCACAGGCAAATTGATAGGGACTGTGAGCTTCTGGAGCAGGAGGGAATTATGGACTACAGTTTGCTGGTTGGTATTCATTTCAAAGATATATCAGATTATGGGGATCTAATTCCTTCAGGACCTCAAACTCTTGTTGGTACTTTTCTTATCCTTATATGAAGTACTCTACAACATGAATGTCATACATACATTCTTAGTAACTAAGAAAAAAAATTTGGCTTTTCAATCTTAGGCGATTCAAAGAATGATGGAACTCCCCGTATTTCACGAGCAGACGTGGATCAACTTCTTCTAGATCCTTCCAGGTTACATGTCTTTATGGAATTTTAACACAATGTTGTAATATAACTTTAATAGACTATTTTAGCATATAAAGAGTATTTGACGTGCATAAGATTCTGCACTTTAAACGAACACAAACAACATTGAAAAAAGAGTACCAGTTATCATTCAGAATGAGTCTTTCTACAATGAGACAAGAAAGTAACAGACAAAACAGAATTAAAGCCTCAACCTAACAACACTAGAGGCATCAACTAACAAAGTTAAAGCCAAGTCCATGAGACAAAAGTACCACAACAAAAATCCATGGTCTGAAGAAGCACCCTTCTTCGCAAGCCAATCGATGCACACGTTTCCCTTTCTGTAGACATGTTTGAAGCTTAGGTCCCATTGGTAAAGCCGGAGAGATCGGATGCTGTTGATCATAGGGGCATGAGGGTGAAGATGGTGAGTTCTTGAAAGATCAGATCTAAAGCTGTTTGGGAATCCGATTCACATATCACCTACTTGTAACCTTTATTCCAAGCTAAAGTCAATCCCTTGAAGATTTCCATCAATTCTGCATTCAGATTAGTGGTAAAGCCACAAGTTCCAGAGATGCTCACAATCCAATGGCCAAGCGTGTCCCTGATAAGGCCGCCACATCCAGATCGCCCCAGATTGCCAAAAGAGCTGCCATCAACATTCAATTTAATGAAGCTCTCGGGTGGTGGGGTCCAGATCACTTCCTTCTGACTATCCTTGAGGGACCAGGAATGGAGAACCTACCGAATAGTCTCAGCTTGCGTGTCGATCTGGTTAACTATGTGCTAATCCTCCCAGCTGCTGTCGTTGAAGATAGCCATGTTCCTGGCTTTCCAAATTATCCAGCAAGTCACAATAAAGGTAAGCCCATGTTCCTCTTTAGCATTGAGATAAATCCACTCTTTATGGCTTAGGTTATAGAAATTCTGAGCACTATCAAGTCGCAGAGATCTCCAAATTTTCCTGTTCTTAGGACATGCCCGGAGTACATGAGTGATTGATTCTTGGTCTAGACCATATCTAGGGCAGAAAGCATTTGTTGCTACATGTCTTTGAAATTGGAAGAGATTTGTAGGTAGGCTAGAATGGAGAATTAACCAAAGGAAGTATTTCAAACTCTCGAAATTCTGAGAAGCCTAATCAGTTCCAGTGGTCTTCTCTGTTAGGCTGAGCTGTAGGGTCCTTGACAAGCCATTGTTATGCACTCTTCCTGGAGTAAAGACCAGAGGCAGAGTCCTTCCAGATTATAGAGTCCTCAAAGGCTCCATCAATAAAGTGGCTAGTCATTTTCCTTTTGATATCTAGGGGAGCATTGTAGCCAATTGCTCCCAGTGCCATTCCCCGTTATAGAAGATGTCCTTAATGAGAAGCTGAGTGTCTTGAATGTGGATAAAGGGAACTAAATTACAAATAAGATCCTCATTAATCCATTGCTTATACCAGATAGAGACCTTCCCTTTTCCCACTCTGTTATTGAAGCCCGTTTTCAGAAAGTCCACAGCTTTGATGATAAAAGACCAAATGTAGGAAGAACCAAGAGTTTTAGAAGCATCAAGTATGTGTTTGCCTTTTAGGTATTTAGAGGAAAGCATTGACACCCGGAGTTTGTGAGGACTATGAATAAGGTCCCAGATATGCTTGCTCAGAAGGGCTATATTGGTTTCCCTTGCCATGCGAAACCCGAGCCCTCCTTGGCTCTTGTGTTTAGTTGAAGTTTGCCATCTTACCTAATGGTTGCGAAGACCTCCCCAAATGAAGCTTCTGACAGTTGAGTCTATCCTGTTACACCCTACACTAGGAATCCAGATATTTTGCATGGAATAAATGGGGATGGAGGTTATGATAGATTTAGCAAGAGTCACTCTGGCAGCCCTATTGAGAGTTTTAGCTTTCCATCCAACCAATCTACAATTAATTCACTCCATAATGTAGTCAAACTCACAATTCTTCACCCTACCCGAAATGAGAGGGAACCCAAGGTATTTCCCTAGGTTGTAAGTGTGAGTAAACCAAGTGATAGAGGCAAAATTATTCCTCTTAGTACGACTGACATTTCTGAAGGCTAGGAATCTAGATTTTTGCAAGTTAACCTTTAAACCATAAGCCAAGAAAGAATTGTCTCTGCACTTCTTCCACCAACCTGACCTGGGAGGATTTAGCTTGAGTGAAAAGGAGGGAATCATCTGCGAAGAAGAGGTGGGAAATGGTTAGGCCAATTTTAGAGACTTTAGCAGGAAGCCATTTTCTCTCTTCTATCTTTTCCTGAATGAGCAAGGCTAGTTTCTCCATGGATAGGACAAATAGGTAGGGAGACATAGGATCTCCTTATCGTAGGCCTCTTCTAGGAGTAAAGCTCTCTAGCCTTTCATTGTTCCACTTCAAGGACAGAGAAGTAGAAATGGTGCAGTTCATGATGAGTTTAAGAATAGGAGGAAGGAACCCAACCTCAGTTAAAGTCAGCCGAAGGAAGTTCCAATCCACTTTATCGTAGGCTTTCTCAAAGTCAATCTTGAAGAGTAAGCAGCCTTTCTTACCTTTCCTTTTGTGCATATTGTGAACAATTTCTTGGGAAATCATAGCATTGTTGGCAGTGCCTCTATTGGGAATGAAGCTACTTTGGAGAGGGCCAATGATAGTATCCAGATGGGGGCGGAGCCGGTTCAACAAGACTTTAGAGATAAGTTCAAAAGACACATTGCAGAGACTAATGGGTCTAAAGTTTTTGAAGCTGTTAGAAACATTAATTTTGGGAATAGGCATGATCAGAGTTTCAGCCAAGCTGGGAGGTATCGTAGCAGTGGCAAAGGCATTAGCCACCAGGTCCCAAGTGTCTTTTGCTATCACCTGCCAATAGGTCTTGAAGAAGATTGGTTGGAAGCCATTCAAACCAGGCGCTTTGTAAGATCTCATAGAGAAAAGGGCAGTCTGGACTTCCTCCAAAGTCACATGTTTCAGTAAATCATCATAAACGTTCAGCTCCACCCGAGGGATGCTGCTAAAGCAAAGACTGTTAGGATTACAAAGGTCATTGGTTTGGCACAGGACCTTGAAGAAAGAATGAGCGTCCCTCTTGAGCACTTCCTAATCACTAGTCCAGATACCATCAATATGAAGTCCAACAACCTTGTTTCTCCTTCTTCTAATGACAGCTTGAGTGTGGAAGAACCTAGTGTTTTTGTTGCAAAACTTGACCCAATTTTCCCTGGATTTTTGGAACCAAAGAATTTATTCTTCAACAAGAACCTGATTGTAGAGCTGCTATAAGTCTTTTTCTAATTTAATAAGATCTGAAAAGGAAAAGATGTCCAATTGGTGGTGAACCCCTCTAATTCTAGCCTTCAAATGCCTTTTTCTCTTGAAAATGTTCCCAAAGACCCTTTGGTTAAAAAATATGGACTGGTCCCAACTTGGTCATTTCATTACCATCTGTTTGACCCCAAGTATCTTCAACAAGATTCCCATAATCAGGATGCTGGACCCAGGCCGCTTGGAAGTGGAAGGTTGTATCTTTTTTGCTTCTAGCTTTCATACAAATCATGAGGATAGTGTTATGGTCAGAGTTGTGCTGGTTAAGAATCTCAACAAGAGCATGTTGAAAAAGGAGACACCAGGGAACATTTGCTATGCCTCTGTCTAATCTTTTGTGCACATGGCCCCCATATTGAGTGTTCTTCCTCCAAGTGAACCAATCTCCCACAGCGTCTAAGTTCATGAGCCCACAATTAGCCATAGCACTAGCTCGAGAGGAGCTAAAGGCCCCTCCCGAAACCTCAGAAATATTGAGCACTTCATTGAGGTCCCTTAGTAAAGGCCAAGGACTAGTAATGTTGTTACCCAGAACATCTAGGTGCTCCCACAAACCACTGCATAAGGAGGGAGATGGGGAGGCATAGATAGCAGAACAGAACCAAGAGATATTTCCTTCCTTGATAGCCAAGGTGATGGACTGTAGGGTGCTTGCAACCAGGGTGAAAGTGATGTTATCCTTGCAAGAGAGGATGTAGATTCCACCAGAATGCCCTCGGGCTTCCTCAATGAAAACATGATTATAGCCTAACGATTTCCAAAGATGTTCAGCCTTATGGAAAGAGCCATGAGTCTCAAAAAAGGAAGGGTGGTGGGCAATCACAATGTCACGAACATGACGCTTGGTAACACCACTCAGGGCGCCACGAATATTCCAAGAAAGAACAGAAAAGTTGTGGAATTGATCCATAAACAACAAAAAGGCAAGAGAGCAGGCAGGCCTAAGCCTAAATATTCATAGGCTGAGGGGTCCTCTATGTTTCGGGAACCATAAGTTCTATCTTATCCTCTTGGGAACGGGTATCATTTTCTTCCGAAATGTCCATAGAATTTCCACTATGCTCCTCTTCTTCATTGTGAATCGGGGCAAATATGGATCCTGTAACAATTGTCATGGCCACATTTGGGGTTAGGCCATTCTTCATCTCATGTAGTTGCAAATCATTGTTAATGTTCTAGAGAAGAATAACTTTAGGAGTAGGTGGCTTGTTTGAGATGACTTTTGTTGGTTTTTCCCCTCTTTTTGAGCCATTCTTTTGCAGTTGAGCCAAAGGTGCATCTAGTTCCTTTCTGAAGCGTTTGTTCTTTGAACGGGGAGCACTATTTTTAGGTACATCTGGTTCCTCAGTTTTAGAGTGGCAGTCTATTGCTTAGGTAAGTCCCTACCAATATCATTTTCTCTCTTTTTCTCATTGTTGTTATCAGTTGACCTACCTTTGGAATCATGATTACCCTTGCTTTGTTTAGTAGCCCGCTTATTCCTAGGCTTCCTTTTCAGAACCATCCAATCACCATGAATAGGTTCGAACTCTACAGAGGAAGCATACTCTTGTTTGCTTGTCTCCTGGTGTATGCTTTTTCCTCTTTTCCCTTCATAGTTGGTATTCTAGTTCAAAATGTTTGGTTCTGCCACTTGCATGGCTGTAAAGTCCCTTATATGTACATTTGTGCTCCCCACCAAACATGGTTTTTGCCTAAACAGATGTGCATTCTCTAGACAAGTGTCCATAGCACCCACAATGGGAACAAATTCTATGTAGCCCTTCATACTCAAAGTGCTACCAATGCCCCTTTAGCGACACTTTCCCACTACTAGTTTGTTTAGGTCAATTTCAATGCACATCCCGGCGAAGCTCCATCTTCTGACATTGAGAGTACTGGTATCCACCTTTACCGGTTCTCCCACTGTTGTAGCTAGGGTTAGCAGAATGCTTTCATCATAGAAGAATAGGTTCAACCCCGGGAAGCGGTCCAAACCATGGTTTTGTCAGTCTTTGCTGTTGGGGAAACAAAATCCGAGTTCCATGTTTGCACTGAGGTAATGGTCAAAGACCATCCACGACCCTTCGTCCATGACTTTAGTTCGGTCAACACCATTCTCAAACTTGATCATAAAATAGTCATTTCCAATTTCCATCATTTCGAATCCTGCAACAAGTCTTCAAAGACGCGTGAGTCTTTCTTTCATGGTGTAGTAACCTAGCCTCTTCCCAAGGAGTTTGACAACAAGGGCGTCTTGCCAAAGGGAGCATAAACCATAAAAAACAGAGTCTGCAATGTGAACCATAGGCTTTAGAGGGTTCTTATCTTCGTACTGTATCTGTATAAGTTTTTTTTTCAAAAGGTTGATTCTTTTCCTTATTGGGATAGCTTCTTTCTGCCCTTAAAGGAGGCTTTTGGTTGCTTTACCGCCGTGTTATGAGGCCCACCGCCGTTATCCGGTGGTTCCTTGTCTGACCCACCGTTAATAGGAGCACTCGAAGAGAAAACAAAAGTTGTTGACATCCCTATTCAATGACAAGGATCATATATAACTCATAAGGATACAATTTTCACAGGAAATAATAGTTGAAGATAAAAGGAATTATTCTAAAAACTTGAATCTTAGATATACGAAAATACTTTTCAACTTTTTGGTCACCATTAACAATTGGGAAACTACTCACCAACCAGAAGTTGGTTCTAGATTCTAGAATATTTTCCAGGTAATCCAGATATCTATTATCTAATGGAGCACTTAAGTTAAAGCAACCATAATTACTTAAATATATATCATTCAATGATAATGTGATTATTACTTCAATCAATTAAGGGGTGATTTTTATTTTCCCAAAGAAATGCTTGCTTTCACCGTTTTTGTTGGGTTGCCAATGAAATGTTTTTGGGTTCTGATCTTGACATTGACATAACCAAAATCTAATGGATATATTTCTATGTAATCATTACGACATGATAAAAAGCTCAATTCTTAATAATATGGTCGAGGGTCTTAAATCACGATTGCGATTGCGTTGCAGTCACGATTGCATTGTGGCTGTTGCATGCTAATGTAGGCCAATTGCGACGAATATGGTCCCTGCAATTACGACATTATGTGATTGTGGTAACCACCACAACCAAGATGGTGCAGCCACATTATGTGAGGTAGTCCGCAATTTAAAACATTCCATCTTTCTCCAAGGATTTGAACTTAAGACCGACCCAGCACTTCCTGACCACCATTACTTTAGTCACGCTTGATGGCTAATATATTATATATTCTACATTTGTAGGTGGGCGAGTATCAAATTGGGTGTGAATATGCCTACAAAGGTTGAAAGGACTATGAGAAGAAGTGGTTATGAATTACAACTTGTTGGAGAACCAATTGGAGAGTTCTATGAGGTTGTATTGTTTTTTGGTATCATAGACATACTTCAAGACTATGACATCAGCAAGAAGGTAGAGCATGCCTACAAGTCCATTCAATATGACCCAACCTCCATATCAGCTGTTGATCCTAGACAATACTCAAAGCGTTTTCGTGACTTCATATTCAGAATATTTTCTGAGGACTCTTGAAAGGCTTACATGATTCTGCATTTCTTGTCTGGATATTGCATTGTTACAATCCAGTGCTAAATAGGCAAATGGGGTATTGGGTTGCTGCAAGTCACATTCCAGCTACCCTGCCTTGGTAGCTTTTGAAATTTTCAATATTGGGACCACAATTAAGATCTACTTGACTTTTGGTACTGTTTCAGATCCTCTTTTTTTATTTAGTTCGAAATTATCTTCATTCCATGTATAGCATAGCAGTGATATAAATAGTATACGTGAACACGTCATGCAGAATGTTGAAAGCATGACCGACTCTATGCATACACCTTGTGCACTTCTGCAAGAATATATTTCTTTTTTCCCTGACATGGAGAGGAGGTGACAAGGATTTTCAACATTTGTATCTTTATGAGATGTATATTATTATATAGGAAAATGGAAGATCAGTGTACATGTTAAATTTTTTACTTCTTTATAGTTTATTCCTCATTGATGCCATTAGTTATGCCATTGAAATTCTTTGAGTGAATGTTATTGGTTCACTATCTAAAGATCCAATGAGATGGTTTTTATTCAATGAATAAGACTTCTGCTTCAAACATGACCAAATTTTTGTTTATAAACCATTCAAATTGGTAAGATGTTATAATTTAATCAAGGAATTAGATTTTAGTCTTTTTTTTTTTTATTATCATACAGTTGATGTGAAAGAATTGGTTAAAATTTAACAATTGTCATCATATATAATAGGGGTTTGATAGGTATTGACATGCATGTCAATCCACTTTTTTTATTGGTGAGAAATCCCTGGATGAGAGGGATAGAGGTCATAGGCATAAGCCAAAGAGAGAGCATACTCATGAGGTAGCATTTTGTATTTGATAAAAGATGATGAATTAGGAACATTATGCTCTTATTTACAGAGTTTGATTAGGCTAACCATATGTAACTAACTCCTAACCAACTAACTAAACATATATTCTATTACCTTCCCGCAAGCTGACAATGGTAACCATAGTCAGCTTGAAGTGAAAAGCAAAAATAAAATGCTTCCTATATTTATTTATTACGATAGACCAACTACAACTAGATGCATTAGTAAAAACAAATCCCAAAAGAGAATATTACAAGTCCAAACATAGACACAATGAAAACTGGCCCAGGCCCAAGAGAAATGATTGAAGCCAGAGCATTATTGCTTGTTGGTACTCAGAGTGCAAAATCGGAAACCAAGCTTCTGGAACTTTCGATGCAATCTCCCCCTCACCAGGGTCATGAGGTCGAGATCCACGGCCAAGGAGCTCACCGGAACTCTCAGGGAGATCCTTGGCACCTGCATCTTCGTCTATTGCATCGTCGACGGTTGTGTTCTCTGGTTCCCCGGAGAATCGAAGCCAGAATCGAGATTGTGTTTTCTGACGCGTCAAGCCGCGAGGTGCTTCTAGTGAGGGCGTGAACAATGGCAGAGTCGAAATTGATGAACTCCAACAACTTGGAGATCTTCCTCGCACTGACACCCTTGGCGATGACGACAAGGGACTTGTGGTGGCTGAAGTAAAACTTCAGCCGAAGGAAAACTTCTTGAAGCAAAGATGAACCAAATCTTGAACGACTCCTCCCCGCCATGCTCAATGGCCCCAAAGTCACCTTCACAAAAGGATTTGAAGCCCCAACCTTCTCCTGTGTCCTGAGGAACTTAGGGTAGACAAGATGGCGGTCATGCTGACGGCAGTGGAGAAGGAACCTGCAGAAGATAGGAGGTTGATGGTGGGTCGCCGAAATCTGAACCGTAAACTTCTCCGATCAACGGTTGGTCTCCCCCCGTTGCGTCACCGTAGAGAAGCTTCCTCAAGCTACAGGCAGAATCGATGGCCTCACGAGAACCATCTTCAATAGCTAGGGCTCCAATTAGCTCAAACCCTTTTGAAATCAAGATCCGAAGGGACTCTGATTCTTTGCCCAGATCTGGAGAACCGGAGGACATAATGCAATCTTGTGCAATGATGATGGGATTAGTGGAGTAGGTTCTTGAATCGGTGGTGATTGTTGTTGCAACGTAGAGGTGATTCTTGTTGTTGCGGCGGATCCATGGCAACCATGGTTGTGGCTTGCGCAAGAACTGATGGAGATGCTTCTTCCATGGCAGCTGATTCAAGAACAGATATGTTTAGAACTGGCGGTGGAGAGTCGATTAGTGGTGGAATGGCTATTGCCTCCTCCTCCTTCTCTGTGTTGCAGATAAAATCTTCATCACTGTCCGAAGAATCTTCATCGCTATCTGAACATCAACGGAAGCCTCAGATGTCGCTCTGATACCATATATGTGAAAAATCCATGGATGAAAGAGATAGAGGTCATAGGCATAAACCAAAGAGAGAGCATATTCATGCGGTAATATTTTGTATTTGATAAAAGATGATGAATTAGGTATATTATGCTCTTATTAATAATGAGCTTGATTAGGCTAACCATATGTAACCAACTCCTAACCAACTACCTAACCATATATTCTATTATTTTCTCAAGAAATTAAATTTTTGTTAGTTTCATAGATACTTTAGTTCAAATATTTTGAAAACGCTATCACTCAATAAGAACTCGAAAAAGTTGGCTCGCTGCATATTTTTTATTTGCGGGTCTATTTATATTAAATTGTTTAATGATTTGCATGATAATATAATATTATCAGAGTTTAAATCTAATGCATTATGAGCAACCGAATCCATCATGCTTTATTAAGGTACAAACCATTACTGATTTATTGACTTCTTTAAGTTTATTAAGCAGCAATCCGCCAGGCGCTCAGCGCTCTATCCTTTGTCTTGACGATACCTGTGTTGGGTTTGACGCGATATTTCTTGGGTGACGTGGTTTTTACCAGCCAGTATACTATTAATTTACAGATCGAATTGTTTTTCTAGTATTGTTACATTGACATTCGATTCATTTACTTTTGCTTATTCATTAAATTAAAATATTCACTAGTGCAGAACTCATTTTCTATTACGGTTGGTTTTGACTTTTTACTACGGCTGGAAAAGCTTAGTAGAAAGATACATTGTTGAAAGTTGGAACTTACCACTATGGTTGGTAAGTCGTAGTGGAAAGTTAAATTTCTATTACGATTATCGTCACCACCGTATTCGAAAGTGACTTTATGGACGAAGAAAGTCACCCAAAAAGTTCACTTTCTACTACGATTGGATGACACAACCGTAGTGGAAAGTCATATCATGGATGAAAAAAGACTTCTAGAAAGTGACTTTATACTACGGTCGTGACCATACCCGTAGTAGAAAGTGATTTTCGACTACGGTTGTGACCACAACCATAGTCGAAAGTCACTTTCTACGACGGTTATGGTCACGACCGTAGTCGAAAGTGTGTTTTTTTTTTTTAATAATCTCTTCTATTTTCCTTTCTTTCCTTCCTAATTTTTTCATTCAATTTGACACAACCAGCCAGATCCAATTCAACAGCAATAACAGATAAATCAAACCGAGTGTTAAAAAATATATATACATATATGTAATCAGTACTACATGTTAAATAAAATGTATATATACAAACATGGCAACAAAGTGTCAAAACTAAGCTACGTATATTATTCCTACACAACCTATATGAATGTCAAACTAATTAAATAAATCTAAGATATATTATGATCTTTACAATAGCCAACAAAGAAGCTTGCTCATTTTTCCTTGATGTCTTGAATATCATCCTTGGATAGTGGAGCCGGATTGTTGAAAGTCTGTAAGTTCACATAACATAAAAAAATTAAATTAACATTTTGCTCATCAAGTAATAAAACAAACATAATAATTTAACTAACTCTTGTACTTAAGAATTCTATTAATAATTACCTCCGCCCATTGAGAAGTAATACTCGTGGAGACAATAGTGAACATATGTCTCATGACATAATATCCACAGTCCCAGCCGCCACTTTATCGATGAGACTACAAATGATAAAAAATAACTTAATATAAAGTTATATAACTACTATTATATATATAACATCTAATTGAATCTTCAGATTAACTACTTACACGTGGGCAAATCCATTGAGGCCTTTTACTCTTGACCCTACTTTTACCTTCCAAGCTATTGCATGCCTGCATAGCTCTGTGATAAACATACATTGATACATCAAATATTAATACATATAGATAAACAAATGGTAATATTATAAATTAAGAGTGAAAGAAACTTGCTTACGTATCAATTACTTCCTTAAGAACTGTAGGTGAGGTATAGTGTAACACCCCGATTTTCTTAATTAATTAATTGTATTTTATTTGAGGGTCTAGAAACTTTAATAAATTATTCCGAGGCCATAGTCACGCTCTACGCTATCGTAGGAAGCTATGGTTAAGTTTTGGGTCGAAAACTCAGACGGAGTCCGGTCTGCGTTTTTCCTTGACAGTAGTGCTTTACTACTATCGAGACCTAATTTGGACCCGCGAACGAGACAGTTAGTCTTAGAATCACATTTCCTACACTTTCGAATAAGTTCGTCCTGACGTTCGAAAATAAAAATAATATTATTATATTCAGGCCGATAATCGTTCGAGGAGACGATTCGAGTTGTCTTAGGGTTTTTCGAGAACCTTGAGCCAATGATTTTCATACCAGGGCCATGATAAATCATTTGGGGACTCCTACAAGTGTCGTGAGGATTTTCAAAATGTCGGGACGTGAAATGACCAAATTGCCCTTTGTTATTTTTACTAATTACCTTTTTACCCTTTTTACCTTTCTTAACTCTTAAGAAAACTTAAGAAAATATCTAAATTTCATGATCACCCTCACCTTCTCTCTCCATAATTTCGAGCTCTCTCTCTCTCCTTATCACCTCCAACTTCTTCTTCTTCCTTCTTTCTTCTTCTTCTTCCTCCATTTCTCTTTTCTTCCTCCATTTTCACCTCCATTTTTCTTAAGCTTCCACAAGGATTTTCAAGCAAGTTTGTGAAGCAAAGTTGATCCTCTCATCACCCTCTATCACCTAGAAGGTATAGATTTCATCCTTGATCTCTCAATATTTATTTTCACCATTTATTTTCATGAATTTCAATTTCTAGATCTAAACTTCAAAAATCTCTAGAAAATTGTAGAAAAATCATTTTGAGACCAAACCAATTCCTATGAGCTAGCATCATTCCCTACTATCATAATCCAAGAGCTTGTGATGAAATAAAATCTCTAGCCTATTTATCTTTTAGGGTCCGAATGGGTGGGTTTTTGGGGAAAAAAAAAGGGTTTTGTTCTTTGTTCTTGATTCCTCATGTGTCATCCCTTAATCATGTAATCCAAGTGATTAGGAGGCCAAATCACACTCTCACCTATTTTTCATGGTGAGGGCCGAAACCCTACTTTGATGGTTTAAGAGGTTTTGGTTCAAATCTTTGATAATTGATCATTGATTATGCATTAGGTATGCTTAAGGGTCATTGATCCAAGGGTTGGTAGAATTTCAATATCCCTAGCCTACTTAAGTAATTAAGGGCAGTAGCTAATCCTAGAGATTAGATAGATTATGGTTTCCTTATTTTAATTTCTGGTTGTGTTTTGTTGTATAGACTCAGACAGGATTCGAACATCCGACAGCGCACCCGACTGACAGCTGCGGAGTCGTGGCCGGAGCTGCTCGAGGAAATCACTAAGGTGGGGAGAAAGAACTCATATCGTCGGGAAGGCAAGCTAGTATAGAATATATATATATATATATATATATATATATATATATATATATATATATATATATATATATATATATATATCTGTGTAGGGAAACCCTAAAACCCTACTAGAGGTTGAGCCCTGGAAAAGTGCCTGGACCCTGGGTGTAGGTACTTTTGGGCTATCACCACTAAGTTGATGATATGACTATTGTAGTTTATTGAGGTTGATGTGTTGAATTGGTTATTTGATTATTGAGGTTGATGTGTTGAATTGGTTATTTGATTATTTGTTGGTTTTATTTGTTGAACTGCCTACATGATGAATTATTGTTTGACTTTATGATGATAGCTGTACTGGTAGAATTACTGTTGTGAAGATAATGTGATTTGATTGATTGAGTGTTGATGAGAGTATGGTGAGCGTTGATGTTGTTCGGGTTGATATCTTTGTGGTCCCGACCGTGGAGCTGTGGCTCGTAGACGCAAGGCGTCGTGATGCTGATGCTGATGCGATGTTGATGATGATGTGATGTTGATGTTGATGATTGATGTTGACGTTGATGTGATGCGATGTGTCGTGGTCGTGGACGAGTGTTTAGGCGTGAGGTTCCGATATCAACCTGCGATGGATGTTTGTTGCATTTTCATAACATTTCATACCACAGCATTTGGTCCCAAAGGGGGATGTCCAATTGGGGACGTTACGTAAAATCCCGAGGCGGGATATGATGTGATGTGATGTGATGTGATCCCGATGGGGATGTCCAATTGGGGACGTGATGTATCGGCCGACATGTATATAGGGAAGACAGCATATACATAGGGACTAGTATCCCTCCCATAGGCTTATTCGAGAGAACGATGTTTGAGATGATTGTGGTTGGTGACTTAAGAGATGGATGAGGTTGTGTTATATATGCTATCTGTGTTGTGTGATGTATATATATATGCTGTACTGATGCCCCTCTCCCATATTGATGATATATGTTTCTTATCTCCCGCTATTTTTCTGTATGTGTTGCTCATATTTTATGGGAAGACCCCGAGGAGGAACTAGTTGCTCAAGAGCTGGACGGCATTCCTTACGAACCTGACGCTGGAGGACGTGCCACCGACCCTAGCCTCGAGAGGTTGGGCAATGATAGTGGCTAGCCGGAGAGCTGTCTCTTGGCTTAGTTATGTATTTTGATTTCAGTCTGTACTGATATACACTTATGTAGTACTTTATTACTGTAGCCCTACTGATGGGGCAATGCTGTATATGATATATTTGTTTATATTTTAAGCTGTGTACTCTGAAGCGTAGCGTGCCGTTTATTGTTTTGCTTCCGCGCTCAATTTTCCGCTTTGCTTCGTTTTAATAAGGCGCGGTAACGTTTATTATGCGATTAAGATTAGTTAATATCTTAGGTTCTACTGATGGGTCGGCGGGTCGTCTCATTTATTGGTATCAGAGCAGTTCGATTCTAATATCGGACTGTGAGGTTTAGGAAGTACACTAGTACTGACAGTTATATCCACATTGGGTACCTGTGTTAGAAAAGGGGTAGTGTGTCCGATGCGCAAGATTGTCAAGTGTGATAACTTCATTGTCCATAAAGAATATATATGTCGGTTGATTGATATGGTGGGTGATTTCTGTCTGGATCGCGAGGCGAGACTAGGTTTCGCGTCGCGAGGTAAAATGACTGAACCATAATGATCAGGCTAGCCTTCCTGGTTCGCGAGGCGAGTAGATTTTCGCATCGCGAGGCAGAGGGGCTGTTCTTCACTGATCCGTCTGGCCTTCTGGCTCGCGTCGCGATTCGGGGTTCGCGTCGCGAGGCCGAAGAGTTGCTCCTCATTGATCAGACTAGGTCTCTGGAACGCGTCGCGAGTAGAGGTTCGCGTCGCGAGGCCGAGTGGCTGTTCTTTGCTGACCTTCTGGATCGCGAGGCGATCATCGTTTCGCGTCGCGAATCCGAAGGGCTTTCTGGCTCGCGTGGCGAGCATAGTGTCGCGGGGCGAGAGCCTTCTTCTCTTGCCTTTTCTCTTGTTTTCTTCATTTTCTTGCCTAACTAACAAAACAAACTAGATATGACTTATGAATTGAAACTAACGCTTCTTTTACCAGGAAAGAATGGCTAGAGGACATGGTAGAGGAAGGGGAGCACTAGTTGGAACCGGGGGCCCCGACAGTAGTGGGGATACCTCGGGAGTTGGAGGTAGCGGAGATCAGAATGAAGCGATGAGGGCCATGAGGGATTTGGCCGCTGCAATGCTGCAACAAACACAGCAGAATGCCCAGTTCATGCAGCGACAGGAAGAGAGGGATGCTAGACAACAACAGAACCCGGTCGGAGTAGGTGAAGTTGTAAACACTGGACTGAATGCTTTCATGAAGGGGAATCCTCCCCAATTCCATGGGGACTACAATCCGGAGGCTGCTGAGTTATGGCTGCAAGAAATCGAGAAAGTCTTTGTGGCTATCCAGTGCAGAGAGGATAGGAAGGTTACTTACACTGCTTTTATGCTAGTCGGAGCAGCTGAAGCATGGTGGAAAAACAAACAGCGACTGCTAGAGACTGGAGGAAGATTACTGACTTGGGAGGTATTTCGTGAGAGCTTCTTGGAGAAATATTTTCCCAGGAGTGTTCGTCAAGAGAAAGAAAAAGAATTCCTAAGCCTGAAGCAGGACTAGAAGTCGGTTGGAGAATACGCCATGAGGTTCGAGGCGCTGCTGAAATTCTCCCAATTTTACCAAGTGCACCCGGATGAAGACTGGGTGTGCCGAAGGTTCGAAGACGGACTAAGGTCCGAGCTGAAAAGAGCCATGCTGCCGTTGAGTATCCGATCATTTCCCGAGCTAGTGGAAAAATGTACCATACTGGAAGGACACGATCAAGAGCGAATTACACAAACTCCAGTAACAAGTGGTGGACCAACCAGGAGCTTTGGTCAGAAAGGCCGAGGAGGAAAGTTCCAACCGAGGGCGAAGCCTTACAGTCGCCCGAATCAGCAACCAGCAAACTATGGAAGAGGAAATGCCAGTCAAGGGCAACCAGGATTCTCCAAGTGCTTTCGATGTGGCGGGCCGCATCCAGTGAAAGATTGTGCTCAGGCACCGAATGTCACTTGCTTCCGTTGTGGCACGTGGGGCCACTATGCCAACGAATGTCGAACAGGGGACGCCGGTAAGGGCCAAGTTCAACAGCAAGCTGGGAGGGCTCAGAGTGTTGGGACTGGACAACAAATGGTGGGCCAGCAGAACAGGCCGCAGACAACGGGAAGATTGTTCGCCGTGAGAGGGTCTGAAGCCTCTCAATGTCCCAATCTGATACAAGGTAAGTGCCTAGTTGCGGGGGGACTCTTATCTGTTTTATTTGATTCGGGGGCTACACATTCCTTTATTTCTTTAGCGTGTGTGGATCATTTGAATTTACCTATTTCATCCTTACCATATAACTTGACTGTTTCTACACCTACGGGTGATTCCCTGACAACTCTATTTGTCTGTTTAAAATGCCCGGTTATGTTAGAAAACCGATCTTTTCTTGTGGACCTAGTCTGTCTGCCTATGCAGCAGATCGATATTATCTTAGGCATGGATTGGCTTTCGGCCAACCATGTAGTACTGGACTGTTCAAATAAAACCCTCTGCTTTTCCAAGCAATCTGGATCATTGCCTGCCAGTGATGGTGTATCGGGAGGTGTACAATCAGGAGAGTGCATAGTGCTGTTTTCTTTGGAAGCCGAAGAGACTCCAAGTCTTGATGCTTTGCCAGTGGTGTGTGAGTTTCCGGATGTATTCCCGGATGATGTGCCAGGATTGCCACCCAAGAGAGAGGTGGAGTTTGCAATCGACCTTACACCCGGAGCCGGACCGATTTCGATAGCACCCTATCGAATGTCCTTAACAGAGTTGGCAGAGCTGAAGAAGCAATTGGACGACATACTGCAAAAGCAGTTTATTAGATCGAGTGTTTCACCATGGGGAGCACCAGTGCTGTTCGTCAAGAAGAAGGACGGCAGTTCAAGGTTGTGTGTGGACTACAGACAACTCAACAAGGTGACAATCAAGAATAAATACCCATTGCCAAGGATTGACGATCTTATGGACCAATTAAGGGGAGCAACGGTATTTTCTAAGATTGATTTGAGATCCGGTTATCATCAAATAAGGGTGAAAGAAGATGATATACCAAAGACAGCTTTCAGGAGTCGGTACGGACACTACGAGTATCTAGTTATGCCTTTTGGTGTGACTAATGCTCCTGCAGTGTTCATGGACTACATGAATAGAATCTTCAGACCGTACCTCGATAAGTTTGTCGTTGTTTTTATCGATGACATCCTTATCTACTCCTTAGACAAGGAAGAACATCAAGAGCATTTGAGGATTGTACTTCAAGTTCTTAAGGACAGACAACTCTATGCCAAGTTGTCGAAGTGCGAGTTCTGGCTGGAGGAGGTACAATTCCTTAGGCATGTGATCGACAAGGATGGTATCGCAGTAGATCCTGCAAAAGTAGAAGCTGTGGTCAAATGGGAAAGTCCTAAGACGGTAACCGAGATCAGAAGTTTTCTCGGACTAGCAGGATACTATAGAAGGTTCATCGAGGGATTCTCGAAGGTTGCGTTACCTCTGACGCAATTAACGAGGAAAGGAAAAGCGTATGAATGGACAGAAGAGTGTGAGACTAGTTTCTAAGAGCTGAAAGGGAGGCTAACTACATCTCCGGTACTAGTCTTGCCAAATCCATCAATGTCGTTCGATGTGTACTGTGACGCATCGTACCAAGGTTTGGGTTGTGTGCTTATGCAAGAAAGGAAAGTGGTAGCCTATGCTTCCAGACAGCTAAAAGTGCACGAACGGAATTACCCAACCCACGACCTAGAGTTGGCCGCAATAGTGTTTTCATTAAAGATTTGGAGACACTATCTTTATGGCGCTAAATTCAGCGTGTTTAGCGACCATAAAAGTTTAAAGTATTTGTTCGACCAAAAGGAGTTGAACATGCGGCAGAGGAGATGGATGGAATTCATAAAGGATTATGAATTTGATCTACAGTACCACCCAGGAAAGGCCAACGTGGTGGCAGACGCTTTGAGTCAGAAATCTTTGCATATGTCCGCTATGATGGTGAAAGAACTGGAACTGCTGGAACAGTTCAGGAATCTGAACCTGGACGTGGAGTTATCCAGAGATAAGATAAGTTTAGGAATGATCGCTATCACTAGTGATTTTCTGAACTTGATCTAGAAAAAGCAAGGAGAAGATCAGTACCTACAGGAAAAGAACCAGATGGTAGAAGAAGGAAGGACTTCAGAGTTCAAGAAGGGTACTAATGGAATCCTGAAGTTTGGAGACAGGATATGTGTGCCGAAGGATAGTGAAGTTAGGAACATGATCTTGGAAGAAACACATAAGAGCAAACTGAGTTTTCATCCCGGATCTACAAAGATGTATCAGGACCTAAAGGGAATGTTTTGGTGGCCTGGGATGAAGAAGGAAGTAGCAGAATACATCCAATCCTGTCTGGTGTGTCAAAAGGCAAAGATTGAACACCAGAAACCAGCAGGGTTATTACAATCACTAGACGTCCCAGAATGGAAATGGGATAGCATTGCAATGGATTTTGTTTCCGGACTACCAAGAACGCAGAAGAGATGCGATGCAGTTTAGGTAATCGTTGACAGGCTTACGAAATGTGCTCATTTCTTGCCGATCAACCAAAGGTATTCTTTGGAAAGATTAACCCAGATTTACATCAGAGAAGTGGTAAGATTACACGGGGTACCTTCGAGTATAATTTCGGACAGGGATCCGAGGTTTACTTCTAGGTTTTGGCAGAGTCTAAATGGTGCTCAGGATGAGTTCAGCTTATCATCCACAAACGGATGGTCAGTCTGAAAGGACGATTCAATCGTTGGAGGATCTTTTAAGAGCATGTTTTTTGGAAAACACAGGAAGTTGGGACGAATTCCTTCCATTGATTGAATTCACATATAATAATAGTTTTCACTCGAGTATTGGCATGGCGCCATACGAGGCACTGTATGGACGGAAGTGTCGAACACCACTCTGTTGGTATGAAATCGGGGAAAGTCAGTTGATAGGACCCGAGATGGTACAGCGAACGACGGAGCAAGTTAAGAAAATTCGGGAAAAGATGAAAGTCGCACGGGATCGGCAGAAGAGTTACAGTGACGAGAGGAGGAGACCTTTGGAGTTCCAGGAAGGCGACCATGTCTTCATGAGAGTCACTCCAAGAACTGGAATCGGCAGGGCAATCAAATCCAAAAAGCTTACACCTAGATTCATTGGACCATTTCAAATTCTTCGCCGAATTGGTCCAGTTGCCTACCAAATTGCCTTACCTCCCAACCTATCCAATATTCACAATGTATTCCATGTATCCCAACTCAGAAAATATCATCCCGATCCATCACACGTGATAGAGCCCGAATCAACCCAGGTAAGGGATAACTTAGAATACGAAGCATTGCCTGTATGGATTGAAGACACGAGGGTGAAGGAACTCCGCGGAAAGCAGATTCCCTTAGTCAAGGTCATATGGGATGCTACAACAGGAGATGCCACCTGGGAACGTGAAGAGGATATGCAGCAGCGGTATCCACATCTATTCTAAGGTACGTCGAATTTCGAGGACGAAATTCTTTTTAAGGGGGGTAGTAATGTAACACCCCGATTTTCTTAATTAATTAATTGTATTTTATTTGAGGGTCTAGAAACTTTAATAAATTATTCCGAGGCCATAGTCACGCTCTACGCTATCGTAGGAAGCTATGGTTAAGTTTTGGGTCGAAAACTCAGACGGAGCCCGGTCTGCGTTTTTCCTTGACAGTAGTGCTTTACTACTATCGAGACCTAATTTGGACCCGCGAATGAGACAGTTAGTCTTAGAATCACATTTCCTACACTTTCGAAAAAGTTCGTCCTGACGTTCGAAAATAAAAATAATATTATTATATTCAGGCCGATAATCGTTCGAGGAGACGATTCGAGTTGTCTTAGGGTTTTTCGAGAACCTTGAGCCAATGATTTTCATACCAGGGCCATGATAAATCATTTGGGGACTCCTACAAGTGTCGTGAGGATTTTCAAAATGTCGGGACGTGAAATGACCAAATTGCCCTTGGTTATTTTTACTAATTACCTTTTTACCCTTTTTACCTTTCTTAACTCTTAAGAAAACTTAAGAAAATATCTAAATTTCATGATCACCCTCACCTTCTCTCTCCATAATTTCGAGCTCTCTCTCTCTCCTTATCACCTCCAACTTCTTCTTCTTCCTTCTTTCTTCTTCTTCTTCCTCCATTTCTCTTTTCTTCCTCCATTTTCACCTCCATTTTTCTTAAGCTTCCACAAGGATTTTCAAGCAAGTTTGTGAAGCAAAGCTGATCCTCTCATCACCCTCTATCACCTAGAAGGTATAGATTTCATCCTTGATCTCTCAATCTTTATTTTCACCATTTATTTTCATGAATTTCAATTTCTAGATCTAAACTTCAAAAATCTCTAGAAAATTGTAGAAAAATCATTTTGAGACCAAACCAATTCCTATGAGCTAGCATCATTCCCTACTATCATAATCCAAGAGTTTGTGATGAAATAAAATCTCTAGCCTATTTATCTTTTAGGGTCCGAATGGGTGGGTTTTTGGGGGGAAAAAAAAAAGGGTTTTGTTCTTTGTTCTTGATTCCTCATGTGTCATCCCTTAATCATGTAATCCAAGTGATTAGGAGGCCAAATCACACTCTCACCTATTTTTCATGGTGAGGTCCGAAACCCTACTTTGATGGTTTAAGAGGTTTTGGTTCAAATCTTTGATAATTGATCATTGATTATGCATTAGGTATGCTTAAGGGTCATTGATCCAAGGGTTGGTAGAATTTCAATATCCCTAGCCTACTTAAGTAATTAAGGGCAGTAGCTAATCCTAGAGATTAGATAGATTATGGTTTCCTTATTTTAATTTCTGGTTGTGTTTTGTTGTATAGACTCAGACAGGATTCGAACATCCGACAGCGCACCCGACTGACAGCTGCGGAGTCGTGGCCGGAGCTGCTCGAGGAAATCACTAAGGTGGGGAGAAAGAACTCATATCGTCGGGAAGGCAAGCTAGTATAGAATATATATATATATCTGTGTAGGGAAACCCTAAAACCGTACTAGAGGTTGAGCCCTGGAAAAGTGCCTGGACCCTGGGTGTAGGTAATTTTGGGCTATCACCACTAAGTTGATGATATGACTATTGTAGTTTATTGAGGTTGATGTGTTGAATTGGTTATTTGAATATTGAGGTTGATGTGTTGAATTGGTTATTTGATTATTTGTTGGTTTTATTTGTTGAACTGCCTACATGATGAATTATTGTTTGACTTTATGATGATAGCTGTACTGGTAGAATTACTGTTGTGATGATAATGTGATTTGATTGATTGAGTGTTGATGAGAGTATGGTGAGTGTTGATGTTGTTCGGGTTGATATCTTTGTGGTCCCGACCGTGGAGCTGTGGCTCGTAGACGCAAGGCGTCGTGATGCTGATGCTGATGCGATGTTGATGATGATGTGATGTTGATGTTGATGATTGATGTTGACGTTGATGTGATGCGATGTGTCGTGGTCGTGGACGAGTGTTTAGGCGTGAGGTTCCGATATCAACCTGCGATGGATGTTTGTTGCATTTTCATAACATTTCATACCACAGCATTTGGTCCCAAAGGGGGATGTCCAATTGGGGACGTTACGTAAAATCCCGAGGCAGGATATGATGTGATGTGATGTGATGTGATCCCTACGGGGATGTCCAATTGGGGACGTGATGTATCGGCCGACATGCATATAGGGAAGACAGCATATACATAGGGACTAGTATCCCTCCCATAGGCTTATTCGAGAGAACGATGTTTGAGATGATTGTGGTTGGTGACTTAAGAGATGGATGAGGTTGTGTTATATATGCTATCTGTGTTGTGTGATGTATATATATATGCTGTACTGATGCCCCTCTCCCATATTGATGATATATGTTTCTTATCTCCCGCTATTTTTCTGTATGTGTTGCTCATATTTTATGGGAAGACCCCGAGGAGGAACTAGTTGCTCAAGAGTTGGACGGCATTCCTTACGAACCTGACGCTGGAGGACGTGCCACCGACCCTAGCCTCGAGAGGTTGGGCAATGATAGTGGCTAGCAGGAGAGCTGTCTCTTGGCTTAGTTATGTATTTTGATTTCAGTCTGTACTGATATACACTTATGTAGTACTTTATTACTTTAGCCCTACTGATGGGGCAATGCTGTATATGATATATTTGTTTATATTTTAAGCTGTGTACTCTGAAGCGTAGCGTGCCGTTTATTGTTTTGCTTCCGCGCTCAATTTTCCGCTTCGCTTCGTTTTAATAAGGCGCGCTAACGTTTATTATGCGATTAAGATTAGTTAATATCTTAGGTTCTACTGATGGGTCGGCGGGTCGTCTCATATAGTGCAATGAACACAAGAATGCGACTTCATTCCGGTGAGGGCAAAGAATCGCTAACTGCCAATGATCCTTGTTGAGGAATAGAGCTAGATAACACTCCTTTTGGCTGTTACGGATCGTTTTCATGATGTATGTCTTCACTCCCGCATTCATAATCTTACCCAGAATCCTGCCAGGGTCCAGGTATCCATACAAGTGGCTGGTGTCATTTGAGACACTTAGGCAATGCATAGCCCTATAAGGTGATGAAATAAATTAATTTTAATTATAACAGATTGATACTTATTAATTATAAAACTGATCTACAAATAAAAGTACTTATGTGCACCAAAATTAAAGAACATTAACGCAAATCCATCTATCCATGTATAAATCGGCCATATCTTTTCCAGCGATTAGAAAAACCCCATTTAATCCCTCGTTGCCATCGTGCTCCAAAGGCAGAAATAAATCTTCCGACATATATTTCATCGCTACTCCAACCAATTGTAATAACGGAGAAATTTCTGCCTTTGGACCAGCTTTCTGAACATCCTACACAACAATAAAACATTAGTAAACATCAGTTAATTAAGTTATTCGAATTGAAAGAAATAAAACATTATGAATTAATACCTTTGGTCCATGTGCATCATCCTCATCCCTATGTAGCTGATGAAGATCCTCGAACTCCCCATCTATATTATCCTCATGCTCATGCTCCTCAGCTAACACATGTGTAGCGTCACAGCTTCCCTTTGAGCTCACATTAGCAGAAGGTTGGACACCCGAAGTTTGTTGGGAAACACCCATAGATGACATATGTTGTCTAAACTCCGCCACCATCTCAGGATAAACCTCCCGTCTAAGGTCCGCCATAATCTGAGGAAGAACCTCCCGTCTAACATCCGCAATAACGTGCGGAAGGACCTCCCATCTGACCTCCTCTCGTATGACACTGCAGTCGACGTCATGACGTGATCGTGCTCCGTGGTACGTCCGCACGCCTACAAACCCTCCAACACCAAGGACACGACCAGGGTGGTCTTCCTTCCCAAGGGCGGTAGCCAAGATATCTCGACGGGAGCTACTAGGAACAAATGATCCTTGGGAGCTCTGTTCAACCAAAGACTCCTACAACATATAATTTACAAAATGTGTAAGACGGTGTGTAAACTTGTTACAATTGCAATTAAAGTTGAATATTTACTTACAATCTTGTCAGCAACAACGCGTGTCAACTCGGATGTATACTCCCTAGATGGTTTTTGTCGGGCTTTAATCCATGTGACATGGCATGGGGATGCAGCTGGAGGATCAACAACAACCGGAGGATCATGCAAAGGATCAGATTGCCTTTCTAATGCTTTCTAACGTTGTTCGTTCATCAATTGATCCCTAAGTCTTTTATAGCCCCCACGAGACAATCTATGAGGATAGACATTCTTTTGCTGGATTGCCTGAGCCTTTTTCCTTTTCTCCTGTTATACAAAACACATGAACAACTGAAGTCATTAAAAATAGATAAATTAGCCAGATACAATAAAAAAATGTAATTAATTGTAACTAACCTCAAAGGCGGGGGTCTGTCGGGTCTCAACAAACCTCTGCCACGTATCCTCATCAAGGAATGGGTACATCTCACAAGCAGTTTTGTCCGACTGCTTAAATATGTATTTGGTAGTGAGGTCTGACTTAAACTGCCTCCAGCGCCCACATGCATAAGAAATCCATCTATTCATCATTTGCTCAGTATTCGACACATCGTAGGTGAGCTACATTACACAACAAAAATGGAGAAATTAGTTAGTAATAAGAATATGACTAAACATAATAAATACAAACATAGGTAGTAATAGTGATATACCGTGATACTTTCCCAAATTTGGTTCTTCACCATCTCCGGCACACTTTCCCAATCCTCATAAAGAATGCTAGCTTTGCTTTTACCTTGGACGGCCACAAAAGTCTTGAATCGTGAAGCTTATGGCCCTATCGGCTGCCCAAGCTCATCAAAATCAATGTGTAACTTTTGATCACCAGTACGAGCGAGTGTCAACTTTTTAAGTGTTGTGGCATGTCTACCTTTTTTTTTTTATGACAGTTGAGTGTCCGACCCACTATGATATTGAGGGATGCCCGGCTGAGTGTCCGGCTCGTCATGCGAAGGAGGGATGCCCAATGTATCATCCATGTGCCTGTTTAGACAAAAAATAATGCATTAGTAAAACACGGATAAATAAAAAAACATAACTAAAATATGAAAGTAGGCATAACCTCCCATAAATAAATAAAAAACATAACTACAATGTGGATAAAAAAAAAAAAACATAACCTATGGTCGTGTAGGAATGTTCTCCCATATCCCTTCATGATAATCATCACGAATGGCATGTACATCGTCCATTTCATCTTCCTCAATGAAAGTAGGCCTCCAAGATGAGAAAGAAGGAGTCTCTAAAATATCAAGAGCTGAATCTTGATTTTTATCACTACCATTATGCATGCTTTTTCCTTGGAGAACCACGGACCATCTTTTGTTTAAAGGATCATTGATATAAAACACTTGTTTTGCTTGAAATGTCATGATGAAAGGCTCTTCCCTATAAGCTACCCTGTTAAGGTCCACCAATGTAAATCCTAATTCATCGGATTGTACACCATTGTTACCGTCAGCCCACTTACACTTAAAAACAGGCACTTTAAATTTAGTGTAATCGACCTCCCAAATCTCTTCAATAACTCCAAAGTAAGATATAGATGCCACAACGGGGTTTGTATCTTTTGAACTAGAGAAGTGCATGGACTCAGCACGATCATAACCCCACTGTTTTGCATGGTACTCTTGTCATCTTGGTTCTTTGTATAGAAGGAAAAATTATTGATATCATATCCACTCCAACATATGACATCAAGACGTGGCCCTTGTGCTAGCCATTGTAATGTAGCAGAAGTAGTATGATCATTCGTAATTTTTTCTTTAAACCAATTTAGGAAAGTCTTGTTATGATGGTTCAATAACCATTTTTCGTTCCTTCGAGGGTTATCTTCCTTGACCTCTTGTTTGTGAGCAAGTAAGTAAGGTTCAACCTCATCAGTGTTATTCAATATATGCAAATGGGCTTGAAACACTTCATCCCGAGTCATGCCAATAACCTTTATACCTCGTGTACCCTTACTGGCACATCTTCCCTCATGACGAGGCTTAGGAATCCTTATAGGATCTGCTTCTGAAAGGTATTCTTGACAAAACTCAATATCTTCTTCTGCAACGTACCTTTGAACGATAGATGCTTCAGGACGGTGTGGATTCTTCACATACCCTTTCAGAATCTTCATGTATCGCTCAAATGGGTACATCCACCTTAAATAAACAGGGCCACACAATCTAATCTCCCTCACTAGATGAACAATTAAGTGAACCATGATGTCGAAAAATTAAGGAGGAAAATACATCTCCAACTGACACAAGATAATAGCAGCCTCTTTTTCCAACTCATCCAACTTCTCGGGATCAATGACTTTGCTACATATAGCATTGAAGAATAGACACAACCTAGTAATAGCATGTCTAAAATTTTTAGGAGCAATACCACGAATAGCCACTGGTAGTAGTTGTTGCATCAAGACATGACAATCATGAGACTTCAAACCAACTAATCTGAGATTGCTTATTGAGACAAGCCTCTTGACATTTGAACAGTAACCCTATGGCACTTTGACGTCCCGTAGACGCTCACAGAAACTTCTTCTCTCATTTTTTGACAACGTATGGCATGTTGGAGGCAGATATGTCCGCTTACCATCCTTTGACTGTGGACCTAATTGTTCTCGTATACCCATCACAAGCAGATCTAGACGAGCAATGATACCATCCTTTGTCTTGCCCTGAATGTTGAGAAGCATTCCGATTACACTATCACACACATTCTTCTCAACATGCATCACATCAATACAGTGTATTACATCAAGTTTGAACCAGTATGGAAGATCAAAGAAGATCGACTTCTTCTTCCATATGTTTTTCTCAGTAGCCTTCTTTTGGGTCTTTCCAAAGATAACATCCATGTCCTTCACCCGTTGATAAACTTGATCTCCGGTTACGGCCGTCGGAGCAATTTCATTCTCCTGGCATCCATTAAAAGCTTTTCTCAATCTACGATATGGGTGATCAGGTGTGAGAAATCTCCGATGCCCAAGGTAAACTGTCTTCTTTCCATGTTTCAGTTGAGTGAAGCATGTGCCTTCTTCACATATAGGGCATGCCTTATGCTCCTTAACACTATACTCGCACAAGTTCCCGTAAGCTAGAAAGTCATTGATGGTACAAAATAACATGGCCCGCATCTTGAAAGTCTCCTTGCAATACCCATCTAACATATCAATGCCTTCCACCCACAGCTTTCTCAATTCTTCGATCAAAGGGCTTAGATAAACATCTAGGTCATTTCCTGGCTATTTTGGGCCCGAAATCATCATAGACAACATTATGTATTTGCGCTTCATGCATAACCAAGGAGGCAGGTTGTAAATTACCACGATAACAGGCCATGAACTATGAATACTACTTAAGGTCCCATACGGATTCATTCCATCCGTAGCAAGTCCAAACATAAGGTTTCTTAGCTCATTGGCGAAATTCGGAAATAAACTATCAATTTTTTTCCATTGTAAAGAATCAGCCGGATGGCGAAGCTGTCCATCACATTTCCTCTCATCAGCATGCCATCTTAACTTCTTTGCGTCATTTGCATTAGCTAACAATCGCTTGAACCTTGGAATTATTGGAAGATACCACAACACCTTCGCAGGAGACCTCTTTGTGATCACATCACAACTAGAATCACGATCCTTCACTTTGTACCGTGATACCCCACACTTGGGGCAGTCGTGCATCCCTTCATACACATCCCTGTACAATATGCAATCATTAGAGCATGCGTGTATCTTCTTATACTCCATACCCATTGGACACAGTACCTTCTTCGCCTCATAGTTACGATTCGGTAATGTGTTGCCTTCTGGAAGTATGTCTTTCAACAACTCAAGCAATTCGGTGAAGCTTTTATAACTCCACCCATTTCTCGCCTTCACACTAAACAATTTTAACACTGGCGACAACCGTGTATAAGCAGTGCACCCCGGATACAAAGGCTTATCCGCATCATTGGACAATGTTTCATACACATGTGCTCGCTGAAAAGACTCTGCTCCCATATCATGGATCATGTCCTCTAGTCGATCGTCCTCCATATCTACGTCATCTTCCTCTATTTGTGACACACTTGAAATGTTTAACAATTCATCGCCATGCAATATCCATCTTGTATAGCTCTTGCAAATCCCATCACAAATAAGATGCTCCCGTATCTTCTCAACTTCACATTTCCTCAGATTCAAACAATTTACACAAGGACAACAAAACCTTCCATTACTATCAGGAAGATTTCTTTGACAAAATTCTAGAAACTCTTCCACTCCCTTCAAATACTCATAACTTGTGCGTCTACTATTCATCCAACTGCGATCCATAACTACAACAACAACTTCACTTAGTCCAAGATCTTCAACTCCTTCTTATCATAGTGTATGGCCCTATCCCATTCGAGAAGTAACTTTCCCAACACTCAGTTAAAAGTTAGTCCTTAACTCTCATGCCCATACTTAACGAAATTTCGGCAGCATTTCCCATCGGTCTCCGACGTACACGACTTGAATGTGATGACATCCACCGCGATAAAGTACGCACCCGGAGAACAAAAGGAAATGCATCAGATCGAACTTTCATCAAGTATAACATATGAGAATTAAGGAATAACTTTTAACTAAATGAAGAAAAAGCTTTTCCTCAAACTGTCCAACTTGGACAATTCAAGATTCAACACAATGAGTGGTACGTACCTTAAAAAGGTACACACATGCTCATTAATGTTAATTGAATCTCAAATTGGAAACTAAGGCTTTGCTAATTTATTAACGAAAAAACACAAACAAATTAAAAGCAGAAAGGGTTGTACCTTGCTAAAAAATGAAAAAAAAATGAGAAGCAGTAAGCAACAAGGGGTAGCTAGCAACAGGAACAATTCAGTCCAACTGAAAAAATAAATAGAACACAAGAAGCAAAATCAAAAGCAAAATCAATATCAAAATCAATAGCAAAATCAGTGTATAATGGACTGGATGCATTTGTTATTTTCTCTTTTTTAGCAGACAACTACTTACTATCATTAATGGACAGGATGCATTTGTTATGTTGGACTAATTTCACTACATCTTGATGGTTTATTCAAATACCGTATGTATGAAAGCATTTTAAACCTAATGTCCATGCATGTAGAGATAGGATTCTACAAAGGAAATAGAGTTTGATTCTGTTTTCTCCCTTAGGCAAGCTCATCCATAAGTCCATCCAAGCTACTAATGTAGAATATAAAGATCAAGAAATAAAAATAAAGTTCAAATGCTCTTAACCTAACCTAGAAATCCATCCAAAACCCAAAATCAAACCTAAATAATGAAGAGCTTACCTGTGCGAAGAGGTTCGCGGTGAAGAGTTGAATATGAGGTTTATGTGGAAACAAAGAAGAGTTGAACCTGCTCAACGTAGAAGTATCAGAATGGCTCGCGGTGAAGAGTTGAATACAAGGGTGGTGGGGGTGGTGCCAAACGGAGGGAAAAGGTTTAAGATGAAAGGCGCGAGAGAATAGAGAGTAACGTTAACGTTGTAATGCACATCAGGGAGAGAATTGTTTAGGCTATTTCAAAATTAGACTTTCTACCACGGTTCTAAATGAAACCGTAGTAGAAATTAATTTCAACTACGCCTGAATTTAAAACCGTAGTAGAAAGTTTATTTTCTACTACGGTTCTAAATGCAGACGTAGTGGAAAGTGAGAACGCGCAGGACATAAGACTTTCTACTACGGTTCCCTCTATAACCGTAGTAGAAAGTCTTAAATGAATGCAATTTATTACAAAATTGCCACCGCGCTTTTTTCTACTACAGATATAAAACAACCGTTGTAAATCTCTGACGTGGAATGCATATTTTGCACTAGTGATTATACAAAGAGTCTAGAGAGATGAAAAGGAAAAAATATTAAAGATTACTGACATTGCCGCTATCCAAAAATTGAGGGAAAGATAAGATAAAAAACTGAGTGAGTGGATTTCAAAACAGCAATGGCACCTTAAAAGCTACATCATGATCAGCCTTGCTTCCGATTTGAATGGCACATGAACTTTGTTTCTTCAATTCAACTACAGGGAAAAAATATTGTCATGATTACAAAAAAAATTATGTGGAAATGTATAATAGAGGAATAACTGTTAGTTAGTGTTATTTGTAATTCTGTTACAATATGAAACCACTAGATTTGATTTTGGTTCCTTCAAGCTTCCAAGCTTTCTCTCCTTTCCTTCGATGCCAAACTTCCGTTGCCACGTTAGAGCTCCATCCATGAAGTTCACCCTCCCATCTTATGCTGCCATGGCTGTGCATGAGCAGAGCACCACCTCCGTGTACACCTTGAAGCAGAAGGACATCGATGGAGCCTCCTTCAGCAACACAGCGGAGGAGTCGATACATGTATTGCCACCGTCCTGGAATTAGCGCAATGATTTATCACCACCGCCACCTCTAACACCCTTTCACAAAATGTCACATTTACGAACGTAAGAAAGTTATAAGGCCAAAAATAGCGGAAATATATAAGTAAGGTTTAATGAATGTTACGGTTCGAAAAGATTTTCGCGTATAAAAAGAACTTAATATTAAAATACAGAAAATATAATACAGGTATAAACAAAACCAAACCAATATTAAAATAAATACTTATGTAACCAACCATGACTATTAGGGACAAAGTCCAAATATCAAAAGTACATACTCAAAATAACAAGGAGATGCAGCTCCTAAATAAATTGAACTGAAAATAATAATAATGGCAGCAACTCGAAAAAAACAAACATGAGCCTGACCCACAGAAACACTAATCAGACAGTGGGTACACTAGATCCTCCTCCATCATCCTTGGTGAAACTTCGAGAGGAGATATGACGTGGAGGCATAGAGTACCCGTCCCTCTGGGTAGGTATGGAACGTGAAAGTCACTTCTTGTAGGTTCTAAAGATGTAGCGGGTATTCATGTCGAGTCCACGAGCCGGAACTGTAACATCCCATTTTACCAAATAAGGTCATAAGTTAAGCATGTTCAAGGGCTTGATTATGTTCCTTATGAGTTGATAGAGCTAAGGTCCAAATTTGGGAGAATTTGGCTTTGAAACGAGTTTAGAACGTAAAGAAACATGAAAGAACGGTCAAATCAACGTCCATTGTTTTGATGTTGAGTGATGCAATGCTCAAACGTTGACCGTTGACGCTCAAGCGTGGGTTTAGGTGCACGTCAAAGCGTGGAAGAGGTTATGCATGGTGATACGCATGTCAGTTCGCATGCGCGTGTGGATGGAATCAGGAGGCCACGCTCAAGCATGGGATGAGCCCATGCAAGAGTGTGGGAACACTCAAACGTGGGTTTAGGGCACACTTAAGCGTGTACAACTGAAAGGTGAAAAATAAAAGTTTCATTTTCACTTCATTCTCCACGAAATTTCCCTTTTTCTTCCATTAATTTACAGTAGAGAGAGGGAGACTCCTTAAGAGAGAAAGCTTTGGAGGGAGATTCAAGTATCGTAATGCATTTTCGACTATGCCGGGGTGAACGTGGAAACATGTTCTTCGTTTTCAACCGATCAATTTCTCGATTCGTCGAAGGTAAGCTCGAATTCCTAACACGTCGACATGTCGACATCGAAGTTCTTCATTTTCTTCGTTATTCTTGGTCTTTTTCTTGGTTATTGATTCGCCCTAGGGTTAACAATGTCATATACATGTTGTTCCCGTGATTAGGGAAAAGTTCGAGGCTATGGTTGTGGTGGTTCTTGGAGCTGAATCGCGGCTGTGTTGGTGGTAGTGGTGTGGCTACGAGGTTCGTGGTGTTAACGTGTTCGTGATCGTGCTCGTGCGATAGTTTTCAGCTGGGGAGAAAGAAATCGCAATAGTCGGGAAGGCAAGAATAGAGAAAAATGTTATCGTGTGTGTAGGGGAGACCTAAACCCTACTAGAGGTTGAGCCCTCGAAAAAGTGCCTAAACTTTGGGCTATCGCCGCTATGTGGATACCCTGGGTTAGAAGATTATTGCTTGAGGATATGATTTCTATGCATGATATGATATCTGGTTGATTGGTTGATTATTTGCTTATCGGACAACTCTACCCAATTCCTAAACATAGCCAGCATCCGAGGTAGATCCAACTAGCAAGGCTAATACACTTCCTAAACCTCACAGTTCGGTTAGAACCAAACTGCTCTGATACCACCAAATGAGATGACCCCAAGTAAATGAGACCATCTCAGTACTGGCACTCTAACGCTCTGATACTACCAAATGAAACAACCTGTTGTCCCATTAAATTACCTAAGTGTTATCTAACATTAACCGTATTATAACCGTTAGCACGCTTTATTAAAGCGAAGCTGAAAGAAAACAACGACAAAAAAACAGCATACATACATCAGAGTAAATCACAACTATTAAAGATAACTACATACATAAACATGCAGGACTTGCCCCATCAGTAGGGCTAATGTAGTATATACATCCATTGTACATAAAACCGAAACATAAACCAAAAGTACACCAAAATTGTTTGAAAAAGAAAACTCTCAGCCTCGCTAGTACTCAACCTGCCCACTTTCAAAAATATGTTATGAAAACCTTACCTCACCTGCCTAGGACTGACGCACTGGCAGTATCCCACCTTTAGTGGTGTGGATACCTTCAACTGCTCTCACCCTCGCCATATGTGTGTCGATATGACGATCCTCCTCCTTCGACATTTCCGTAGGTACTACTCATTGCGCCGTCTCCGCCCTTGATGTATGAAACCTCTCCTGCTGGTCACGTGCGAAGACTCTGGTCCATCCCAAAGGTGAGCATGGATACTGGTCCGTGGCGGGTACCATATCCGAGAGAATGACAAGAACTGGATGACGTGAAATAGTCCGATGATGTCATCAAAAGGTAGTGCTCTGAACCAGAACTGTATAACGATAGGCCCTGTGTATATGGTGAGGAAGATGGCAGGGTCCACCTGCCAGTCGTCGTCATCATGGTATATAAGATCCAGATCCCCCAGTATCGGGATCCATGGTGCCATCTCCAGGAGCGGATGGCTCCTCGGGTCCATCTGCAATAGTCAGCTCATCGTCTTCTCGTTACAAAACAACAGAAACATACAAAAAAGGAACAAGGAAATAAGAACATGCATCATCAAAAACAATAAAGATAATAGTAACGTAGAATATAGGCATATATCATACAACACATATAGCAAGTAGCACTCAAACTACCATCTCTTAAGTCAAACACAAGCAGCCATCACAGAATACTCTCACCCACAGATAAAAACTTCTACTAGGGATACTAACCCCTTTATGCATGTCAGTCGATTCTCTCGGTCCCCATTTGGAAAAGTAATATTCACACCCCCAATTGGCCAAGTTAGTTTGTCCAGGTAACCCTTCCGCTCACCGTGACCAATAAGAGTGCATCACCACTCCATTGTCCCCTGAGATAGCCCCTCCTCGGAGATCCCATTTAGTAACCCGAACTCATATTCTTAACGTTACAGCATGGCGTGATTATTTAGAAATGCGGAAATATTAAAACAACCAATACTAATACCACGACTATATATATATAACATACGTATAAAAGTAATGGCTCTATCAGTAGAGCCTACAACCACATCAACTATCTCAGAGTACGCAACTAATAACATATATAACTGAAAGCATGGTAACAAAATAAAATACATAAGACTTCCTCTCCTAGCCCCAAAATACATTTCGCTCAAACCCATATTGGCCATAACAACCTAAGACTGTTACCTAAACAAGACTTTAACGTATACGGTAGTCGGGCCCGTATACACTGCTCTTCGCTGAGAGTAGTCAATCTTCTAGAGACGATCATCCTCTGAATAGAGCATTTCAAAGTCTCCCACCACTGGGATCCGGGGTTCTCCCGCCAGCATCAGGTTCAGCAAGTATGCCATCGATCTCCTCAGGCAACTCCTCAACAGGATCTTCTCGTGTGATCGAGAATAAATAAAAGACGACATAGAGAAATACGGGAGATAAGAAACAGCAAAACATCATAAATAGGGAAACAACTATAAAATAAGCTATATAGATAGCAACATACAACAGCACAACAATATCAAGCAATCATCTCCCAAGTTCTTCTTTCTTAGCTACTGTCTCTCACACGACTATATGGACGTGATCACGACGCGACATCCCCCAACAAATCAAGATGTCCCGTTCATCACTATGCCACCCCCCTTAATGCAGGGTTCGGCCTGTTGGGAATTTGCGTATTTAAAAACAATAACGCAGCGGAAAAATTCCCACCAAAAGATCCATGCGAATGGTCATGACTCATGATTGTAGTGTTTACCTCTTGTAGCGAAGCTTTACCGTGATCACTGCGAGGGAAGAACAGTTCTTCTCACTTGATCACCAGCACTACGAACACTGCTCTGAAGAGGAGGATGAACGCTATCACCAGTACCGCACTGGAGCAGCACCTCTACGCAGTCCATGCGAACAAATCACCGTCAGAGAAAGCATCATGCTAGCTGACAGTTGAGGAAAGGGGCGCGCCTACCAAGGAGGTGGTGTGACGATTGCTAGGTTATGCGCAGCAATCTCTTAGTGCTTAAGCGACATGCACAGCCTTATAAGTTGTCACCCACTTGCCCTAACCGAAATGGGCTTGTACGCTATAGGCCCAATCTATAATTAATATTATTAAATCATATTTAATAAATTAATTCATTCTCCGACTATTTGCTCTATGTGTGTGACCATATAGGTTCTCAATAAATTGGCAATAATATTAAATCACATTTAATATTATAAAGAAGGCAAAACTAGTACTTTGGTCCCTTAAGCTAATTTAATTTTTCAAATTGATCCCTTAAGTTTTTTTGTGTCAAACAAGTCCCTTAAGTTTTTTTTGTGACAAACAGGTCCCTTAAGTTGTCATGACAGTGTATGATCTTGCTATTAAATCAGTAAGTTATGATGTCACAAAAAAAAACTTAAGGGACCTGGTTGACACAAAAAAAACTTAAGGGACCAATTTGAAAAATTAAATTAACTTAAGGGACCAAAGCACTAGTTTTGCCTATAAAGAATGAGCAACATCTAGCAATACATCATTGTTACCCAATTAGTAAGAATATCGGTGATACGATATATACCTCACGGTAACCAAAATAACTGTGTAGTAAATGTCCCTTTGTCCATATGTCTTAATTGAACAAAAGGCATAAATGTGTCATCCTTGTTAAGTTCAATTATTTATTTCTCAATTCTCGAGTAGACGTGTAATCACAAATGGGCCCAATATCTCATACTGGCCCATTGCAGCATGGCCATGCACTTGAACGTCTCACTCTATTGAGAGGCCCATGACATTACTCCTATTATGTAGGAGGGACGTATCCTGTCTACATCATTCACATCCTTCAACATGATTCATTATAGGCCCAATAACTATCTTTATGATCATCCTGTTATGGATAACGTTTGGTAGCATTAAAGCCTATAACTCCTCATGTAGGAATCGTAGTGACTTCAAGTCGAAGGACTACTTCACTTTGGTTACCATGAGAAGCGCTCATGACACTTGCATAACTATTATGCAGCGTTCTCATAGTGGGTCAATCCAGTATAAATATTACTCTAATATTTACACCTATGTGAAGACTTGATATCTCATATCCATGACCCGTGAGATGTGGTCATCAGTCTACCCACATAATAGTCTCAATGTATTATTGTCGTCCTAATTAACAATAATACTTGACTATGGATACTTTAAGAATAGTATTTTAATCGTTCAATAGGGTCTCACGATCAAGTCATGCACTTGATGTTCTATTGGACGGAAATAACTATTCTAAGGACTTTACTTCGTTTAAACAATTAATCGTATAAACTAAAATGCCTCATATATAAATATATGTAAATCAAAGTCATGATACAAATGTAAATCTCAAAGAAGACTAATGGCCTCTAGGGCTTACACCAACAATCTCCCACTAGCACTAGACCCAATCAGGCATAAATCTAATACCCATCGACCTAGTGTGACCA
This sequence comes from Ammopiptanthus mongolicus, assembly GCA_039655645.1. Classification (NCBI taxonomy): domain Eukaryota; kingdom Viridiplantae; phylum Streptophyta; class Magnoliopsida; order Fabales; family Fabaceae; genus Ammopiptanthus; species Ammopiptanthus mongolicus. The sequence goes on along the minus strand of CM077347.1, from coordinate 63,350,271 downwards.
TCATGCTTCTACTGAGCAAGAGGTCTGGTGAGCGGGTCAGCAACATTGTCAAGTGTTTGTACTCTGCATATCGTCACATCTCCTCTATCGATAATCTTTAGAATGAGATGGAAGCGCCTAAGTATATGTTTGGATTGCTGATGAGATCTAGGTTCCTTGGCTTGTGCAATGGCTCAATTGTTATCACAACAGAGATCAATGGGATCCACAATGCTGGGAACAATACCAAGTTCAGTAATGAACTTCCTGATCCAAACGGCCTCCTTTGCTGCATTGGAGGTAGCAATATACTCAGCCTCTGTGGTAGAATCAGCACCTGTCTCCTGCTTTGAACTCTTCCAACTCACAGCACCACCATTCAGACAAAACACATAATCAGACTGCGATCTGGAATCATCCTTATCGGTTTGGAAACTAGCATCGGTGTAACCCTTTACAACGAGATCTTCCTCTCCTCCATAAATAAAGAATGTATCCTTAGTTCTTCTCAAGTACTTGAGGATATTCTTGACAGCAGTCCAGTGACTCTCACCAAGATCAGACTGGTACCTGCTCGTTATGCTTAAAGCATATGAAACGTCTGGTCGAGTACATAACATGGCATACATGATTGATCCGATTGCAGATGCATACGGAATCTTACTCATGTGATCCCTCTCTTCATGATTGGAAGGGAATTGTGCCTTTGAAAGGCATATACCATGTGACATAGGCAAGAGTCCTTTCTTGGATTCATGCATGTTAAACCGTTTTAACACCTTGTCTATGTATGTACTCTGACTTAGGCCGAGCATTCTCAATGATCTATCTCTGTAGATTTTGATACCTAACACATAGGTAGACTCGCCTAAGTCTTTCATAGAGAAGCAATTCCCTAACCACGTCTTTACATTTTGTAGGGTGGGGATGCCATTTCCAATATGTAGTATTTCATCTACATACAGTACTAGAAAAACAACAATGCTCCCATTAACCTTTTTGTAGACACAAGGTTCATCTTCATTTTTGATGAATCCAAACTGTCTTACAGCATCATCAAAACGAAGATTCCAACTTCTGGAAACTTGCTTAAATCCATAAATGGATCTTTGTAATTTGCACACCTTTCCATCATTCTCTAGAGTGTCAAAACCCTCAGGTTGTGTCATGAACGCATCCTCGAGTAAATTTCCATTAAGGAAAGCAGTCTTGACATCCATTTGCCAGATTTCATAATCCTGGTGTGCTGCAATAGCAAGCAAGATCCGAACGGATTTAAGCATTGCAACTGGTGAACAGGTTTCATCATAGTCTATCCCATGAATTTGTTTGAAAACCTTAGCAACCAATCGTGATTTGTAGGTATGTACATTACCATCCATGTCACTTTTCTTTTTGAAAACCCATTTGAACCCTATGGGTTTTACCCCTTCTGGTGGTTCAACCAAGTTCCAAACTTGATTAGTGAACATGGAATCCATTTCAGATCTCATGGCCTCTAGCCATTTCTCAGATTCTGAGCCAGTGATGGCTTCCTGGTAAGTTACAGGCTCATCTTGATCCATGAGTAAAACATCACCTTGTTGAGTCATGAGAAATCCGTATCTCTCAGGTTGGTGACGTATCCTGCTAGACCTACGCGAGTCTTATGCTACTGGAGCAGATTGTTGTTCCACAACATCTTGCGGAGGTTTCTCCTATTCCATCATAGGTTCATTGCTATTTTGTGATTCTTGAATTTCTTCAAGTTCTATTTTCCTCCCACTGGTTCCTTTTGAGATAAACTCCTTTTCTAGGAATACACCAGTCCTAGCAACAAACACTTTGCCTTCAGAAGGATTGTAGAAATAGTATCCCATGGTTTCCTTGGGATACCCCACAAATAAGCACTTATCAGATTTGGGTTCAAGTTTAGTAGAAATTTGACGTTTCACATAAACCTCACAACCCCAAATCTTCATAAAAGACATACTAGGTCATCTGCCAGTCCATATCTCATATGGTGTCTTTTCAACCGTCTTAGATGGAACACGATTAAGTGTAAAAGCTGCTATTAATAAAGCATTTCCCCAGAAGGAGTTTGGAAGGTCTGCAAGACTCATCATGGATCGAACCATATCTAATAAGGTCTGATTCCTCCTTTCAGATACACCATTCCATTGTGATGTTCCAGGAGGAGTGAGTTCAGATAATATCCCACACTCTTTCAGATGATCATCAAACTCGAGGCTTAAATATTCACCACCTCGATCTAATCGAAGTGCTTTATTATTCTTGCCCAGTTGGTTTTGTACTTCATTCTTGAATTCCTTGAAATTTTCAAAGGATTCAGATTTATGTTTCATTAGATACACAAACCCATATCTACTGAAGTCATCAGTGAAAGTGATGAAGTATTGAAAACTGTAACATCCCAATTTTCAGATCAGTAAAGTATACAAATCTTATCTAAGGCATAGTGGCAAAGTTGTAAATATCAAAATACTTTGGCGGAGTAATCATGACTACTTTAGAAAATTAATCATGACATGGATGACTCATGATGATGAGTCATAGTGGAGTAATCATGATGGTGATAAGTCATGGTGAGGACTCATCCTTTGACTAATCACATTCAAGAACCATATCTCTCGTCTGGTATTTGATTTTATCCCTACGTATCCACTTTTTGGATACCACACAGATATTGTTTTACTCTACATTACTAGTAGATAATTATGGTTAAGGTTTGGGTTGAAGACTCTGACGAAACCCGGTCTGCGTACGAGATCACCGGAACCGGTGATGGATAAGCCTCACGTTGCTTTCACGCCACCTCACCTAGACACCTCACCACCTTATCCATATGTAATTATTACATGGTGACTCATCACCATAGTAATGATGACAAAGGGGTGAGTCACATAGGTAACTCACCATAGTCATGCTGACCTAGTGTAAAATGACAATTTTGCCCCTAAAGGAAATGACCTTTTTACCCTTAAGTAAGTTTGATCACATCCTTACCTTTCCTATATATATAGCCACGCCATTCCCCTCATCCATTCCTCTTTCACTTCTCTTTCTTCTTCATGTTCAAAGTCTTCAAGGTTCCTACTTCAATTTCTCTCCATTCTTCAAGAACTTTGAGAAGTAAACTTGACAAGCTTGATCATCTTCATCATCTAGGAGGAAGTAATATAATGGAATGAGAGTGAGAAGGAAGTAATATAATGGAATGAGCTTCCATATTTTCGTGAGCTTGAAGAAAGAGAAGGCAAGGTGGAAGCAAAAGTGAAACCATTGTTGGAAGCCTTGAAGCTTGGTTGAAGCAGTCTTAGTAAGATCGTTGGAATAAGTTCATCAACCGTTGGATCATGCTCAAACTTGGTAAGGAGGTTCCGAACATGTGGTTATTTGGTTTCACCGTTCGGATTTTTGGTTCAAGGTCTAGAGTGGGACATATGCAGCTTACATCATGGTCCTAGTGTGTGAGAAACTCATCCAGTATATCACCTAACCTGTGACAGTAAAACCTTCGCCAGAGATTCGTTAACCATTGGATTGGGCTGAAATTTGTAAAGGAAGTTTTGGACACGTTGATATTCATCTTCACCGTTCGGATTTCCAAGAAGAAGTCTTTAACTCGAGATATGGAGCTCATTCCATGTCCTTTATTTTGGTACCTTTTCCCTAGACTCTTTGGCTGACTTTTGAATATGCCTTCGCCGAAGTCCAGCTGTTGTTCTCTATCTTTGGAAGTGTTGGGGAGCTACGTGGTGAGCTCGTATTGGTTGTGGTTGTGCTCATCGCGTTCGTGAGATCGAGGGTCAAGGCTGTCCGTGAATACAAGAGTGTACGGGAACGGATTACCAGGTGATGGGGAAGAACCTACATATATCTGGGACTCATAGGTGTAGTATATAATTGTTAACATGTCTAGGGCTTCTCAAACCCTACTAGTGATGATGTGTGTTTATTTGTGATGATTGATAACATGACTATTTGTGGTAATTGATAACATGTTTAAATGATGTCCTACATGATAACATGCTGGATGATATGTTTGTGATAATAACCTGTTTGTGATGATAACATGTTTGTTATGATAACATGTTTATTTACTATCTTGACATGCTTATAATGATGATCTATTACTGCAGTATGACATGTGATGTCTTTGTGATTGATATGATCTTGATTGACTTGGAGATGATTGGCATGTTGTTAGGGTTATAGAAGAATGATGTTGACTTTGGAGATGATTGGAATAGTGTTAGGAATTATAGGATGACGATTGAAATGTTGTTAGGGATTATAGGATAATGATTGTGGATATATGTTGTAAGTGACTCTCATAGTTGGAGAGCAGCATCCTCACAGTTGGAGGATGTGGGCTTTGAGGCATTAGTTAAGTTGTTGTTGAAATGATGGATGCATAATCATAACATTTGCATTGTTATGGTGGAAAGCCGCGGGATTTACTGCAACAGCTGTCTGAACAGTTATCACACGAGGTGGATTACTTGTGACAATTGCAACAGCAGTTTGAGTGGTTGTCACAAGGGGGCTATATGACTAACTGCAATCATATATGCTGGTACACAACTTGATGACAACCAAATGGTGTGGTTGCCTTTTGAAGATCGTTTGGTTGAATTCAAAGCATTACAATTCGTGTTCTTCTTATGCAAACAAATGAAACAAATAAAAGTGAAGAAAACAAGAAAATGGAAAGAAAGAGATGATGAGGCGCCACAAACCAAGAAGGTTTGATAAGCCAAGTGATGTTCGCCACAAGAATCTTGGATTCTTGATAAGAACTAAGTTTGGTTCAACCAAGAACCTAGGAGAAACAATTCTCACTCAATGGAATTTGATCCAAAATAACTTCAAAGTTGTATTTCTCAAGGTTTTAGGTGCATACATATAATAGTCATCCAACTCTTGGCATCCAAAGACAAGGCATAACCCCCACTTTGAATGGCCTAATTCCTAACTTGATGACCACTAAAACAAAATCAATTCAGCCCCCAAACCCATTCATACACGCCTACCCTTCCTTCTTCATGGGTGGTTACACTTTGTTTGTCAAATTAAAAGTGTAACACTCAAACAATTGAAGGCAGCCACCAAGACACTCATAACTCACCATGAAGCAATTGAAGTCAGCCCCAAGCACTCAATGTCACGCCTACTCTCCCTTCATGATGGGTGGTTACACTTTGCTTTGCAAATTAAAATTGTAACACCCATAACTTATAATTTATTGACTCAACTTAATGAGGAGTTTCTTATAGCATACAAGCTAAAGATTGCCTCCCCAAGACTCCCTACTCAACGTGTAGCTTCATGGAAAATATGGGCTAGACCTTCATGCAACTCTTAGTGTAGCCCACTAATAGAGAATGCTCAATTGGATCCACTCACATAGCCCATTACACTTTATTGAATTGAAAAACAAAACAACAATTATGAGAGCAAAGTCACGCCCCCCTTGTCATCATTATGGGCCTCTACTTGACTAAGATAAGTCACCATCTTGGCCTCCATTCCTTCTAGGCCTGAAGTTGGGCTTGCTTCCATAAAGGTGGTCACCATTTGTTTTAGGACTTCTTGGGCTTTCTTGGTTCTTGATCTGGTCATAGGGCCACCAAGCCCTTGAAGTGCTTCTTGGTCCATACTCCTTATTGGGCTCATATCATCCCCTCCTTCTTTAGGTGAATTCGACCTCGAATTGAATTCTTCATCACCTACATCAAAAAAAGATAAATCAGCCACATTGAAAGTAGCACTTATTCCACCATGCTCACCAGGAAGATCCAACTTGTATGCATTATCATTGATCTTGGCCACCACTTTTCCTTTGGGAAGGAAACCTTTCCTTCCTCATGTGAACCCAAACCCAATCTCCGGGCTCAAATACCACCTTCTTCCTTCCTTTGTTGGCTTGTCTTGCATAGCTTTGGGTCCTCTTTTCAATTTGGACCTTCACTTGCTCATGTAACTTCTTCACATATTCAGCCTTGGCCCTACCATCTTTATGCTTTAAAATTAAAGAGTTAGGCAATGGCAATAAATCAAGAGGAGTTAAGGGATTAAAACCATAAATAACCTCAAAAGGAGAATATTGAGTGGTGCTATGAACAACCCTATTATAAGCAAATTCCACATGAGGCAAACACTCCTCCCAAGACTTAATGTTCTTTTTAATCACAGCCCTTAAAAGGGAAGAAAGTGTTCTATTCACAACTTCAGTTTGCCCATCCGTTTGAGGATGGCAAGTAGTGGAGAAAAGAAGCTTTGTACCTAGCTTTCCCCACAAAGTCCTCCAAAAGTGACTTAGGAACTTGGTGTCCCTATCACTAACAATACTCCTTGGGAGACCATGAAGTCTCACCACTTCCCTAAAAAATAAGTTCGCCACATGACAAGCATCATCAACTTTTTTACATGGAATAAAATGTGCCATTTTAGAGAACCTATCGACCACAACAAAAATGGAATCTTTACCATTCCTTGACCTAGGCAATCCCACAACAAAATCCATAGATAAGTCTATCCAAGGAGAGTCAGGAATAGGTAAAGGAGTATAAAGTCCATGGGGCATCACTTTAGATTTTGACTTTTTACATACAATGCATTTTTCACAATATTTTTACACATCATGCTTCATGTGAGGCCAATGAAAATGTTCATGCAAAATGTCTAAAGTCTTTTGGACCCCAAAGTGCCCCATTAATCCCCCTTCATGCGCCTCTTTTAAGAACAATTCCCTTATAGAGCTTTTAGGCACACATAAACGCTTTTCTTTGAACAAAAATCCTTGGTGCCTAAAATATCCATTTTGGGACGAATGCACACAATTAGCATAGATGTGAGAAAATTCCTTATCATGCTCATACAATTCCTTAATGCATTCAAGACCCAATAACTTTGTCTCAAGGGTAGAAAGTAAAGAATACCTTCTTGAAAGTGCATCCGCAACAACATTGGCCTTACCCTTTTTGTGTTTCACCACATATGGAAATTGTTCAAGAAATTCAACCCACTTTGCATGTCTTTTATTTAACTTTCCTTGCCCTTTCAAATATTTCAAAGACTCATGGTCACTATGAATGACAAATTCTTTGGGCAAAAGATAGTGTTGCCAAGTTTGCAAAGCTCTTACTACGGCATACAATTCCTTATCATAAGTGGGATAATTAAGGGAAGCTCCACTTAATTTCTCACTAAAATAAGCAATTGGATGCCCCTCTTGCATCAAAATAGCCCCAACACCAACATTTGAAGCATCACATTCAATCTCAAAAGATTTAGCAAAATTAGGCAAAACAAGTATTGGTGCATGGGTGAGCTTTTCCTTTAGTTCTTTGAAAGCATGTTCTTGCTTCTCCCCCCATTTAAACCCAACATTTTTTTTGACAATTTCATTAAGAGGTGCAGCCAAGTTGCTAAAGTCCTTAACAAACCTCCTATAAAAACTAGCCAAGCCATGAAAACTCCTCACATCACTCACATTTTTGGGAGTTGGCGAATCTTGAATGGCCTTAATTTTCTCTTTGTCAACATGGGCCCCTTTAGCATTTATCACAAATCCAAGAAAAATCACATGGTCCACACAAAAAGTACACTTTTCCAAATTAGCATACAATTTTTCTTTTCTTAATACAAGCAAAACAGCCCTTAAATGTTCATGATGTTCATCTAAGTTTTTGCTATATATCAAGATGTCATCAAAATACACCACAACAAACTTGCCCAAAAATTCCCTCAAAACATGGTTCATAAGCCTCATAAAAGTGCTAGGTGCATTTGTTAAACCAAAAGGCATTACCTACCATTCATACAAACCATATTTAGATTTAAAGGCAGTTTTCCATTCATCCCCCTCCCTTATTCTAATTTGATGGTACCCACTTTTCAAATCAATTTTAGAAAAAACACAAGCACCATGCAATTCATCAAGCAAATGATCAAGTCTAGGGATAGGATGTCTATACTTAATTGTGATGTTGTTCACGGCCCTACAATCCGTGCACATCCTCCAAGTCCCATCTTTCTTTGGCACTAAAATTACCGGGACAGCACATGGATTCAAACTTTCTTGCACCCAACCTTTTTATATCAACTCATCCACTTGTGTTTGGATCTCTTTAGTCTCTTGTGGATTGCTCCTATAGGCTGGCCTATTGGGCAATGATGCACCCGGAATGAGGTCAATGTGATGCTCAATTCCTCTAAGAGGGGGAAGGCCATGTGGCACTTCCTTAGGAAAAACATCATCAAATTCCTGCAGAAGATTTTTGACACCACTAGACAAAGAATTATCATTAGGAATGTTAGTATTTAAACAAAATTCCTTACAATAAAGTATGTATAGGGGCTGCCTTGAAATTAAGGCAATCTTCACCTCACTCTTTGTTGCGAGAAAGCTCTCTTTACTCTCTTTTTCCACTCTATTTTTCACTTCTTTTTTCTCATGATTTTTTTTTTTGATTTTTCTTCACTCTGTTTCTCGCTTTCTTTTTCACCCTCTTTTTCTTTTCTCTCTTGCTCTCTCTTTTCTCTCATTGTTATTTGATCCTCACTAACTTGCTTTGGAGATAAAGGAGAAAGTATGACCTTTCGGTCTTGATACATGAGAGTATACTTATTTGAGAACCCATCATGGATGGCCTTTTTATCATATTGCCAAGGCCTTCCCAACAACAAGTGGCTTGCCTCCATAGGCACCACATCACAAAGAACACTATCCTTATACTTCCCAATTGAGAATGGGACCTCCACTTGTTTGTTCACCACCATTTCTCCTACCTCACTTAACCATTGAAGCCTATATGGTCTTTGATGTGCTTTAGCTACAAGATTTAGTTTTGACACTAATCTAGTACTTACAACATGGGCACAACTTCCTCCATCAATAATTGAAGAGCATACCTTTCCTTGAATTAGGCATCTAGAATGAAAGATATTCTCCCTTTGGCTTGCTTCATGTTCTTTCACTTGACTCCCCAATAGCCTCCTTACCATAAGTAAATCACCATCCGGCATGAACACATCTTCTTCACTTTCCTCCCCACTTGAAGCCTCGGATTGTGATACTACTTCACCATTCATTGTCACCATAGTTCTCTTGGTTGGACATTGGGCGGCTATGTGCCCATGGCCAAGGCATTTGAAACACTTTACTTCACGGCTCCTAGTGGTTGTCTCCATTGGTTTCTTGCCTTGAGAGGTGCTCACGGCTTCTTTGGTTGGTGCACCCTCCTTCTTTTGCTTGTCCTTCCAATTTGATGATGGGAACTTTGAAGAAGAAGAAGAAGAATATTTGAACTTCCTCCTCTTAATTTGTTGCTCCACCTTGATTGCTTGTTGCACCAAATCTTCAAGCTCCACATAATTTTGTAATTCTACTAGGTCTTGAATATCTTGATTCAAGCCATGTAAGAATCTTGCCATGGTAGCCTCCCTATCTTCTTGAAAATTTGACCTAAGTAAGGCCAACTCCATCTCCTTGAAATATTCATCTACACTCTTGGTCCCTTGGGTAAGTCTTTGCAATTTGTTGTGAATGTCCCTTTGGTAATGATTTGGGACAAACCTCTTCCTCATGACATACTTCATCTCCTCCCAAGTGTCTATAGGCTCCCCTCCAAGTCTCCTCCTCTCTTTTTGTGATTGGTCCCACCACACAAGGGCATACTCTTTGAACTCATGGGCGGCTACTTTCACCTTCTTGCCTTCATTGTAAGAATTACAATCAAAGACTTGTTCTATTTTTAGCTCCCACTCCAAGTAAGCCTCCGGATCATTCTTCCCAAGAAAGGGAGGAACTTTGATTTTAACCCCCTCAAGCCTTTCATCACGCCTCCTTCCTCTATGTCCTCCTCCTCTATGCCTTCCTCCTCTAGGCCTTCCTCTTTCACTTTCATTGCCACTAGACTCATCATTTTGAAGGTTGGCAAGTTGTTGATCATAGTTGGTTTGCATTGCCTCCATTTGCCTTTGAAGGGCTTGCATTTGAGTAGTCATTCGTACAAAAAGGACCGCAGACCTTGGTGAAAGTGGTGGACTATCTTCATTGTTTGCCATGATTTATGGTTCCTCACTACACTCCCTTACTTGTCACACAAATGAATTTCACTCTTTTGGCTTTTTCCACACAAGAAGTAAATTTGCACTCTTGCCTTTTCCCTTTCAAATGTTCTCCTTTAGTTCTTAGAGGAATCAAACACAAAACACAAAAATACCAAAATTCAAGTAACAAAAATCACAAAACTTATCAAAACAAGGAAAAACGAAGAACAAAGGCTATAAAAGAAAAGGTTTACAAATAAGAAACAATGGAAGAAGGGAATAATATTCAAGACACAAATTGCTCAAGTGAAACTTTCTCTTCTTTTTTTTTTCTTTTTTTACACGATTTTTTTTTTTATAACTTGTTGAAGAGAATTACTCTTGAAAACTTTGTTTTTGGAGCAATACACAACAACCACGAATTTTCCCTTCAAGAAAAGATCAAAGTAACTTTTGTTTTGGTTTTTGGAAAGAAAAGAAGAAAGAGTAGAAGATGAAGAAGAAAAATAGAATCAAGAACACAAACAAAATTTCAACCAAAGCCTAAGCTTTGATACCACTTGATGACAACCAAATGGTGTGGTTGCCTTTTGAAGATCGTTTGGTTGAATTCAAAGCATTACAATTCGTGTTCTTCTTATGCAAACAAATGAAACAAATAAAAGTGAAGAAAACAAGAAAATGGAAAGAAAGAGATGATGAGGCGCCACAAACCAAGAAGGTTTGATAAGCCAAGTGATGTTCGCCACAAGAATCTTGGATTCTTGATAAGAACTAAGTTTGGTTCAACCAAGAACCTAGGAGAAACAATTCTCACTCAATGGAATTTGATCCAAAATAACTTCAAAGTTGTATTTCTCAAGGTTTTAGGTGCATACATATAATAGTCATCCAACTCTTGGCATCCAAAGACAAGGCATAACCCCACTTTGAATGGCCTAATTCCTAACTTGATGACCACTAAAACAAAATCAATTCAGCCCCCAAACCCATTCATACACGCCTACCCTTCCTTCTTCATGGGTGGTTACACTTTGTTTGTCAAATTAAAAGTGTAACACTCAAACAATTGGAGGCAGCCACCAAGACACTCATAACTCACCATGAAGCAATTGAAGTCAGCCCCAAGCATTCAATGTCACGCCTACTCTCCCTTCATGATGGGTGGTTACACTTTGCTTTGCAAATTAAAAGTGTAACACCCATAACTTATAATTTAGTGACTCAACTTAATGAGGAGTTTCTTATAGCATGCAAGCTAAAGATTCCCTCCCCAAGACTCCCTACTCAACGTGTAGCTTCATGGAAAATATGGGCTAGACCTTCATGCAACTCTTAGTGTAGCCCACTAATAGAGAATGCTCAATTGGATCCACTCACATAGCCCATTACACTTTATTGAATTGAAAAACAAAACAACAATTATGAGAGCAAAGTCACGCCCCCTTGTCATCATTATGGGCCTCTACTTGACTAAGATAAGTCACCATCTTGGCCTCCATTCCTTCTAGGCCTGAAGTTGGGCTTACTTCCATAAAGGTGGTCACCATTTGTTTTAGGACTTCTTGGGCTTTCTTGGTTCTTGATCTTGTCATAGGCCCACCAAGTCCTTGAAGTGCTTCTTGGTCCATACTCCTTATTGGGCTCATATCACAACTGCAACAGCAGTTTGAGTGGTTGTGTATAGGGTTACGTGTGTGTACTTGCCACAGAAGCTTGCCAGCAGTGATCACGCGAGGTCGGGACTTGTGACTATTGCAACAGCAATTTGAGTGGTTGTCACAAGGAGCTGTATGAATAGCTGCAATAGCAGTTTGAGTGGCTATCATATGAGCTGGTACCTATATACAGCTGCAACAGCAGTTTGAGTGGTTGTGTACAGGGAGCCGTGTGTACAGTTGCAACAGCAGTTTGTGACTGTCACACGAGGTCGAGGTGGACGTTCTGGGAGACGTCCTGGGGACCAGTAACCTGGACTACCGACTCTATGCCCTTATAGTTGGTGGGTGACTTCCTACCTTGGAAAAGGACTACTCCACAGTTGAGTTGAAGGACAGTATTTCCAAGGGCTAGGAACTTAGTTGTGCATATAGCATAGGCGATGATCCCTAGTTGTGATACTTTGAGGTTGATTGTTGTAGAATAGACGATGATCTCTAGTTGTGATAGTTTGAGGTTGACTGTTGTAGAATAGGCGATGATCCCTACTCGTGATACTTTGAGGTTGATTGTTGTGCTGAACTCGAGAGATGGATGTGTTTGCTGATTGTGTGCTATTGTACATGTTGATGTGTTATATGCTACGTGATTTCCCTTTTGTATGATAGTGTAGTGTTTCTTACCTCCTATGTATATTTCTCCATGTTTACATATATGTGGTTGTTCGGATCGTGATCCGCAAACGGAAGTGCCGATTGGTCATTGGAAGTGCTACAGCAGGTGGAGCTGACCCAAGGTGTACTCTATCGTCGGTAACAAGTGTGGCGTCAGCGCTTCACAAATAGATAGAGATCTCATAGGCATCTTTGAGTCTCTTGTGAGTTGTACCACGGCCAGTGGGGTGTTTATGTTTGTTGTTGTTATTTTTACGCCATGGCTTCTAGGCGAAACTCTGATGTGAAATTCTTGAACTGTGATAAGTTCTTATCTGCTCAACTGTTGAAGTGAAAATTTTTTTGCTGTGTTTTAAGGTATCAGAGAGAGTGAGGTTAAGTTTTGAAAGCGTCTAATGGGATTATCCTACGTAAGTGGGGTCATCTCAAAAACCACCTCTAGCCGATGTTTTTAGGGGTCCACATACATCACTATGTATAAGGCCCAAAAGATCACTTGCCCTTTCACTATTAGTAGTGAATGGGGTTTTAGTCATCTTTCCCAATAAACAAGACTCGCATATCTCATATGATTCATAATCAAAAGAGTCCAATAATCCATCTTTATAGAGTTTGGAAATGCGCTTCTCATTTATGTGGCCCAAGCGACAATGCTAAAGGTAAGACGTGTTCAACTCGTTCGGTTTGACCCTTTTGGTATTAATGTTATAGATAGGCATATCAAGATCAAGGACATAGAGTCCATTATACATTTGTACATTAGCATAGAAAATTTCATTTAAATAAATAGAACAACATTTGTCCTTTATTATAAAATGAAAACCACTCTTGTCCAAACAAGAAACAGAAATAATATTCCTGCTAATAGCAGGCACAAAATAACAATTCTCCAACTGAATAATAAGCCCAGTAGGCAAAGTCAGTACATAGGTTCCTACAGCTATAGCAGCAACTTTTGCTCCATTGTCTACTCCCTTTTAGATCCTACATATTTGTACAAATATGAGATCCACATCCAGTATCTAATACCCATGATGCAGAAGTAGATAAATTGACTTCTATAACATATATACCTGAGGTGGAAGTCTCACTTCCCTTTTTCTTGCTCTCTTCTAGGTATTTGGGGCAGTTCCTCTTCCAATGTCCGGTTTGACCACAGTGGAAGCAAGTGCCCTCCTTAGTAACTCCACCCGTAGGCTTTAAGCCAGAAATGCTAGGTTTGGACTTATGTTAGCCCTTGCATCTGCCCTTATGCTTATCCACGGGTTTCTTGGGCTACTTCTTGCCCTTTCCAGCTTGGACCATCATGATGGCCTTCCCTTTCCTTTATTAATATTTTGTTTAGTAGTTCTCAACATGCTCAACAATTCTGGCAACGATTTGTCAAGATCATGCATATTGTAGTTCATGACAAACTGACTATAACTCTCAGGCAACGATTGCAGAACTACGTCAGTGGCCAACACTTGGCCCAAAGGAAAACCCAACCTTTCAAGATTCTCAATGTACCCAATTAATTGAAGTACATGAGGACTCACAAGGCTTCCCTCTTCCAGTTTGGAATTGAAAAGGGTTCTGGAAACCTCGAACCGCTCATGCCTTACCTGCCCTTGATAGAGCATTTTGAGGTGCACGATCATATCGTACGCCTCCATGGTCTCATGTTGCTTCTGAAGCTCAGAGGTCATGGTAGCAAGCATGAGGCAGCCGACGCCTAAGGCATCATCTTGATGCTTCTTATAAGCATCTTTATCAGCTTTAGAAGTGTTAGCAGCTGGTGGCTCCTTAGGCATTTGTTCTTCAAGAACATACAGCTTCTTTTCATGCCTGAGGACAATCCTCTGGTTTCTGTACCAGTCCAGGAAATTCGTTCCAAACAACTTTTCCTTCTCAAGGACAGATCACAGTGATAAGTTATTTGACTTGTGGTTTGCAGACATGGTTATCTACAACAGAAATATACAGAATATAAGTATCATGCATAAACATATTTAATAAGGTCTTTTATTAAATACGCCTCCCACTATTTTAATCAAATCAATGACCCTCACCATTGACTCGGAAAATCCCGTTGGAAGATTTTCTATTAGGACCAAGATCCATATATCACTTCATTCTGAGTCGACTTTGGCTAATCACCAAGAACTTGGCTATTTAGGTAGAAACACTTTCCAATTACATCTCATGTAATTCTTGGATCAGTTGGGTGACTAACTCTTATTCTAATTCATCTTATGGATTAATGCCCAACTCCATGCCTCTAAGCCCTTTTCAATCCTATTGAATTTGGCTAAGTTAAGTCAGAACCAATGGTTGACAATTGGATATTACATTTATCCCATCGCGTTTCACTAGTATAGACAAAGGTACTCTGCTTTGGCAGACCTACGCATAATCGATATTAGTCTTGACGAGTGTCATGCATAGGAAGGCACATTCAAACGTGACTTAATATTTCCTTTTGAGGGATTTATTTATGAATTTGATCTCACCATAAGTTAAATTGTTTAACCTACTATATACTAACATGCATCTTAAACATATATAGCATATAACAAATGTGACATGGTTATGGCCCTTAACGCATTGATTCTCCCAAGCCAATGAGAGAATCTCATCTAAAACCCTAGTAGCGTACAAGCTTCACCAAGCATGATCACCTACCAAGTCGTCCTCTTTTGAAGTCGTCTTCTTGTCTCCACTATAACATTACAATAGGAAGAAACCTCTTTTACATTCAAGGGGAATAATGTGAGAAAAGATTGTACATATGGAAATTAAGAGAAAGACACGACACACAGGACGTATTTCAAAATAATCAAAGAAAGAAGAAAAAGGACTAAGGCCATAACCATTCACCACACACAACCAAATACATAATAACAATTTAATAATAAAATATTATAATATTTATTATTATCATTATTATTAAGTGATTTCAAAAACCACTCAAAACAACGCTTCTGATATCCTCATAATCGATTACTGCTATTCTGACTCCTCAGAAAATGATTACTATACTATCATAATCGATTATTGATATTCTAGCTTCTCAGAAAATGATTAATGTACTATCATAATCGATTACTGTACCACCATAGTCGATTATTGTACTACCATAATCTATTGCATAATCGATTACATAATCGATTACATGATCCATTATGTAATCTGTTATACAAACGTTTATGCAAACTCTTTGCATAATCGATTACATGATCCATTATGTAATCTGTTATACAAATGTTTACGCAAACTCTTTGCATAATCGATTATTGTTGTTCTGACCAGAATTTGCCTTGCTTCCATGACGATTAGGGCATCAACACTTGAACCCTCATAATCGAATATTGTTCCACCATAATCGATTATGACGCGTCTGGATGTAAGGTACGCCATCGCAAATCAAAACAAGGATTTCAGAAAACGTTTTTCGCAAAACACTTTTACGATTTTCAAATATAACATGTTAAAAATCATATCTTTTTAAAACAAAACATGTTATACCATATAAACACACAAGAGAATCATGGTTTCATAAGCGGCTTTGATACCATTGTTGGGAATTTGCGTATTTAAAAACAATAACGAAGCGGAAAAATTCCCACCAAAAGATCCATGCGAATGGTCATGACTCATGATTGTAGTGTTCACCTTTTGTAGCGAAGCTTTACCTCGATCAATGCGAGGGAAGAATAGTTCTTTTCACTTGATCACCAGCACTACGAACACTGCTCTGAAGAGGAGGATGAACGCTATCACCAGTACCGCAATGGAGTAGCCCCTCTACGTTGTCCACACGAACAAATCACCGTCGAAGAAAAATTCATGCTTGCTGACGGCTGCGGAAAGGGGCGCGCCTACCAAGGAGGTGGTGTGACGGCCGCTAGGTTATGCGCAGCAATCTCTTAGCGCTTAAGTGACATGCATAGCCTTATAAGCTGTCACCCACTTATCCTAACCGCAATGGGCTTGTATGTAACGGCCTGGATTGCTTTCAGGATTGCCAACTGTCCCCACAAACCAACACGGGTCTTTTTAGCGTGCTTTGTCGTCACTCACACGTTTTCTGGGAAACTTCCCAGAAGGTAACCCATCTCACAATTACTCTAAGTTAAGCATGCTTAACTATGGAGTTCTTATGTTCTGGGCTCTCGAAAAGAAGATGCATCTTGTTCGTATAGGTAGTAGAAATCAATTCCTTTAAGCCGTCCTCAACTGTACAGTCCCATACCTGTAAAATCTCAGGATCCCTCTCATTCCGACGTGAATCGGTTCATTCATGTGTCTCTCCGCCTAGAAGCCTGCCAGGAGCCGCTCCTTGTCCGTGCCTCATGCACCAGCGATCACTCCCCGCCCTCGTCGGCCCCGGGTGTTATATGCCCACCAGCTTCCGCTTGGTTCGTCCCTGAACCACACCGTACTGGGAGAGGTCCGCTCTGATACCATTTGTAACGGCCCGGACTGCTTTCAGGATTGCCAACTGTCCCCATAAACCAACACGGGTCTTTTCAGTGTGCTTTGTCTTCACTCACACGCTTTCTGGGAAACTTCCCAGAAGGCCACCCATCTCACAATTACTCTAAGTCAAGCACGCTTAACTATGGAGTTCTTATGTTCTGGGCTCCCGAAAAGAAGATGCATCTTGTTTGTATAGGTAGTACAAATCAATTCCTTTAAGCCTTCCTCAACTGTACAGTCCCATACCTGTACAATCTCAGGATCCCTCTCATTCCGGCGTGAATCGGTTCATTCATGTGTCCCTCCGCCTAGAGGCCTGCCAGGAGCCGCTCCTTGTCCGTGCCTCATGCACCTGTGATCACTCCCCGCCCTCGTCGGCCCCGGGTGTTACATTGTACGCTACATGCCCAATCTATAATTAATATTATTAAATCATATTTAATAAATTAATTCATTCTCCAACTATTTGCTCTATGCGTATGACCCTATAAGTTCTCAATAAATTAGCAATAATATTAAATCACATTTAATATTATAAACAATGAGCGGCATCTAGCAATACATCATTATTACCCAATTAGTGAGAATATCGGTGATACGATATATACCTTACGGTAACCAAAATAACCGTGTAGTAAATATCCCTTCGTCCATATGTCTTAGTTGAACACAAGGCAGAAATGTGTCATCTTTGTTAAGTTCAATTATTTATTTCTCAATTCCCGAGTAGACGTGTAATCACAAATGGGCCCAATATCTCATACTGGCCCATTGCAACATGGCCATGCACTTTCACGTCTCACTCTATTGAGAGGCAGGCCCATGACATTAGTCCTATTATGTAGGAGGGACGAATCCTGTCTACATCACTCACATCCCTCAACATGATTCATTGCAAGCCCAATAACTACCTTTATGATCATCCTGTTACGGATAACGTTTGGTAGCAATAAAGCCTACAACTCCTCATGTAGGAATCATAGTGACTTCAAGTCGAAGGACTACTTCACTTTGGTTACCATGAGAAGCGCTCATGACACTTACATAACTATTATGCAGCATTCTCATAGTAGGTCAATCCAGTATAAATATTACTCTAATATTTATACCTATGTGAAGACTTGATATCTCATATCCATGACCCGTGAGATGTGGTCATCAGTCTACCCACATAATAGTCTCGATGTATTATTGTCGTCCTAATTAACAATAATACTTGACTATGGATACTTTAAGAATAATATTTTAATTGTTCAATAGGGTCTCACGATCAAGTCATGCACTTGACGTTCTATTGAACTTGTAACGCCCCCTCGACGCCACATACTCGAACTCGATTGCAGAAAACATAAACAAAATGAAAACGCTGGTTGCTTTCGGAAAATACTTTAATTAATTAACTACGTTCGAAAACGTGGGTCAAAAAAAATATCTTCATACATCAAGTAATCCAAACTCAAGATAAAGGAATAATCCGTATAACACACATCAACGTTCAATATCCATAACAACATAGTCATGATGTAATTATGCCAAAGCATATAAGTTTCTTAGAAATATAATTTTAACTCATAAAATAAGTTCATGTCTAGTATATCATATTACAGACTTAAAAACATATGTTCAACATACATGCAGCAGATAAAATATGACTACCTCAAAAAGTAAAACTCCTATAGTGGTCGGGCTAAAAGTAGCCATTGGGAACAACCCCAAAGTCAGCTCTGATTCCTAGAGGAAGCTGGAGGGATCTTTCCTGTCTATTCCTTCAAAAGACTCCGTCGTCTGAGTCCTCCCGTGTCCGCGGGGACCTCTGAGCATCATCTGTACATGTATCCAAAAATACAACAGAGTGTCCAACATGTACAGGCAAAGGTGAGATACTCATTTTACAAGTTTATCACGATAACCGCAAAAGCAACAAACAACAGATACATCCACATGTAAATACAGTTATAATAATAGATATTCATAAACATAATATCTCAAACACTATCATGAGTTGTAATAATGCATGAGACTCCAATATCATCTTTCTAATTCATGTTCTCCGGAGATTCCTACTTCCCTTCATCGAAAGATAGTCCGCGAATACTCCCACAAAAGAAATTCCTCTTTGAATAAACTTTTCTTGAACTACTTTTTCTTTTAAAAGGATCTAACATTTTAAAAAGAAGTTTTATTCCTTGATAAAATGAAACATTTCTCAAAACTTTCCTTCGATTTCAAAATCCATTTTCAAAACTCCAATTTCGATTTCCGATTATGTTAATCTTATTTATCGAGCCATAGCCAGTGCTATGCTCTTAACCGGTCCAGGATATATATATATATATATATATATATATATATATATATATATATATATATATATATATATATATCCATGCCACAATTCACATGCAAATATCCAAGTATATACTTCATCAAATAAATCAAGTACATACACTACACATAATGATCATCAAAGCACCAACCAAAACACCAACAACACATCTAACAATCAATCATCATAAGGCTACCAAAATTATTATGAAATACCTCCTTTTATCTCTTTAGGGTTCTAAGTCGACTCCCGAATTGTTTTCGGTTCCGGTTCCGTTTTCGTCCGCGTCGCCTAACACAATCAACCACAATTCAATTCTCAACAACAATCAATACAAAATAACAACATCATAACATAAATTTCTCCCTCTAAAATTGGTCTAAGGTTCGGCCAAAATTTTGAAAAAAGGCTAGGGGTTTCATTTGGTTCCAATTTTTTGGATGGTTGGTTCTTAAGCATACTTATCACTAGATTAAGTCGTATTACTCAAAAATTTGAAGCAAAAACCCATGGTTCTTCGTGCTCTAAGTTTCGGTCATGAAGAGGAAAAAGGGTTAGAAATTGATTTGGTTTTCCAATCACTTGGATTCAAAGATCATAGGAAAGGAAAGGATGGAATCAAGTGTCATAGAACAAAAATTGAAGAAATCCACTTTCCCCCCAATTTTTCTAGGGTTCGGCCCTCTCCATTAAAATAGGCTAGGATTAGTGTTTGGTCACATACTCTTGGATAGAGGTAGAAGGTGATGAAACTAGCTCAAAGAAATTGGTTTCACATTAAAAGGATTTTTCTACAATTATCTAGGAATGTTTGAAATTTGTCTCATGAAGTTGAAACTCATGGAATCAAGATTTCAAACTTGAAATAGGAAGATATTCATGAGGTTTAAGGATCATAGAAGTGATCTTACCTCTTGAATGATGAAGATTGGTCAAGAATCGCACATTTTCCTCACAAAACTCAAGCTTTCTCTTAAGGAAAAATGGAAGAGTTCAAGGAAGAAGATGAAGTGAAATAGAAGTGAAATGAAATGGTGAAGGCTTCTTGAAGCTTGCCAATTTCGTGGGTATGAAGGGAGGGACAAGCATGTCCACAATTTTTTCACTTAAGGGCAATTTGGTCTTTTCACACAAGGTTAAATGGTAATTATGAAAAAGGTTAGGGGTATTTTGGTCTTTTCGCATCCAGATATTTTCAAAACTCATCATGACATTGGCACTGTAACACCCCCCTTGGGCATTACATAAAGAACACATGCGGAATTTAAATTTAAAAGAGAATTGATGGTTGCTTTCGGAAAAAGGATAATTTACTTTAAGTTGGAAAACTCGGGTATAAAAATTTTCTGCGTAAAACCTTAGAAACGTGATACACACATCACAATAATAAATCACATTATACTTGACAACATACATAAACTGGGTTTATTCATAAAACATAAACCATCACATATAAGTTTTCCTGAAATTGTATTTCATACAGAAGTTCCAACTATACAGAGGTTTTCAAAACCACATCTACCGACTTTCTCAATTTTATACATTAAAATCCTAAGAGCTGGTTTTATAAAAGAACTCTATGGACAATAGAGCCTACTACCTAGTATACATCGTACCAATGAGATTGGGCTTTGTTGTCTGCAGTCTAGACATCTTCGTCATCGACATCAAGGAACGCAAGCTACAGGGTCCTGAAGTGGCCCAAATGACAGTTGAAAAGCATCTGTACACGTATCCAAAAGCACAACAGGGTGTCCAACATGTACAGGCAAGGGTGAGTAACCAATATATGGACTAAAACACGATAACTACATGCACGACACACAAAACAACATATTAACATATGTAGTATCACACAGCATAATAGCAGAAGTAACACAGGGTGATATACCAAGTAATGACATGCTCATCATGCATCCCATAAATCGTAATATATCATAATAATCAATTAGCAGCATAAGGCGTCTTTGAAAGCAAAATGGTGATGTACAATAAGCAAATATAATCATCAACAGCCATACAATGCAATACGATGTACATGAGTCAATGCCATATGCAAGAAGGGTAAAATTATGACCCCTACTCCATGGAGCTAACAAATCGTCGGAGAGAGTGAATGGGAGGACATGTTCCGGTTAATGCTAGCCATGGGCAAGATGTTACAACAAATGTAACGTGCACGTATCTGGCTTTACGGAAACACTCTCGACCAAACATGAAAAGTACGGCATCTAGTAGAGGATATCAGTGTATTGCTCGGATTCACCACGACATAGGAGAGCTACCAACTGGTCACATGTCGGCCCTTCCAACTCTGATACCTCCAAAGACCATTGAAGATCGTCACCGTAAGATTCGCACCCGCATCAAGGTGTACGCTCAACTCCTAGGCTCAAGGCCTTATAACTATGCAAATGAAATGTCAGTGCTTACACAAAGCAGATGCAATAAAGCAATGTCTATCCACCGGATAAACCTCAAGGTTCGCTAAGGTTCTATTCCTTAGGAACTATACGGGTCTTTGTATTTATAAAACTTTTATCCACCAGATAAATCTCATCATTCCACAGGAATGTTGCCATTACAAGGCTTTCGTAGATATCAAGTGTTTAAACTTATTCACTAAATACATCTCATGATTCCTTAGAAATCTTCTCTTTAAGAGTTCTCACATGATTTTAAGTGTACCAACATCTTTTATCCATCGGATAAATCTCGTGATTCCTTTGGGATGATCCGGGTTGCTTCCAGAATTGCCGACTGTCCCCACAAACCAACACAGGTCTTTTCAGCGTGTTTTGTCCTCACTCACACGCTTTCTAGGAGACTTCGCAGAAGGTCACCCATCCCACAATTCCTCCAAGTCAAGCACGCTTAACTATGGAGTTCTTACGTTCTGGGCTTCCGAAAAGAAGACGAATCTTGTTGGTATAGGTAGTACCAATCAATTCTTATATGCCTTCCTTCAACTATATAGTCCCATACCTGCACAGCCTCAAGATTCCTTCAACTATATAGTCCCATACCTACACAGCCTCAGGATTCCTCTCGTCCCGATCATTGCAAGACTGAAACAATCGAACGACTGACCTTGATCCAAATCACCGGTCCGTCATCGAACTATTGTTTCAAAACCCAAAACGTTTCATATTTGTGTTTATGTCTTATGAATCACACCTCAAATCCTAAGTATTAAGAGAAGGATTGAGAATCCTCTTAGATAACTCTTTGATCCTTTCTAAGATATTACTCCTTGATTTTCGATTAATGAAATAAGTGTTGGTCCACTTAAGTATCATGAAGTCATTGATGTACCAAGTCATCAATGGTATAGTACATGGTCTTGTTCCACCACATACCATACATAATTATCCCTTGTCTTTAACTCTAAGTTAATTACTTAAATTAGGTTTTTTAAGCGTAAAACTTTACGATTTAGAGTTGAAACTCTCTTTGTAAACCAAAACGATTGTTTTTAATTGAAAACGTACTGGATTTGAAATACGTTGCACTTGCTTAAAGCAAAGTCCCTTGACTAATTTGAAAAGAGTTTTTCCTTACTAACTTAGTGTAAAATCATGTTCTAAGTTAATGGAAAGGAAATGTAATCTCATCTAACTTCCTTAACTATGATCCATTTTAACCAACTTAAGGATAAAAGGTCGCCATTATGTTTTTAAAAAAAAGAACATTGTCTTTGTTCTAAGATAAAATAAATGCCTTATGAAACTGTGTTTAACTTTTCATGAAAACATTTCTTTGTTTCACTTTCAATTCACTAGATCACTTAGATACACTAAGGTTAAAGTAAAAGACATGTTTCACTTTGGTGAAAACACTTAAAGGTTGAAACTTTACTTGATCTTTGGATCAAAGTCACTTATTGTTTTTCTTTGAAACATAAGTCTTTAAAACACTTTTCTTACTCCAAAACTTTAATTGTTCAAGAACAACACATGTTCTTCCTCATTTTACTCACTAAGGCCGCAAGCCTCCTCAAGGTAAAAGTGAAGATTTTGCTTCACCAACTAACCAAGTTATAGCTCAAAATGCTCACATAATTATGACAATCAACAATCATGTATCATTGTATCATAATCAAGCATAAAAATCCTTACTTGATCTAGAGATCAAAGTATGGTTTTTCCGCATACATGAAAACATTTTTCATCCAATCAACATCATCATAAACATATGCTAAGACATACTAAAGCATACTAAGGCATAAATCATTATTACAATCACATCGAAGCTCAGACAGAGCTACACAAATCAATCACGGATAACATATAGTTACCGTAAAATCCCTCAGGCAAACTCCCCTTACCCGTTGTAGTCATCCTCCGAGCAAAAGTCGTCCGATCGGCTCGCGAATTCTCCCGATTTCTCGTCCGATCAACCAATCACAAATATATACACATAACCAATCCAAACATCAATATTACACAACACAAATCTTCCTATTCCTACCTATATAGGATTCGGCCATGGAGCTATAAAAATAGCTAGGGATGTCCAAAAATTCCTATCTCTTGGATTTCATCCTTACCAAGTGTGCTAAGGCTAGATCAAAGCCTATTACACCAAAACTTGAACCAAAATCCCATCCTTCAATACATGGAGGTTTCGGACAAGAAAACCCATGTAACACCCCGATTTTTCCAAACTCTCTAATACTAATTAATCAGTATTTATGAGTTCGTATTTTATTGGAGGGTCTAGAGAGTGAAAAAAAAATATTCTGAGAAAATAGGAATGTCCTACACAACCATAGGAAGCCATGGTTAAGTTTCGGGCGAAAGCTCAAACGGAGCCCGGTCTGCGTTTTTACACTGACAGTATGATTTTACTGCTCAGACGACCGAATTTTGATTCGTGAACGAAACAGTTAGGTTCTAAATAAAATTGCCAACAATATCGGCGATTTTGATAAATTTCAAAAAAATAAGTTCTCACGACTTTCTTGGGCGAAAACCCTAAATCGGGAAATCAACAAAATCGCGAACGGACGCACGAGGACAAAACCGGACACCAGATGAGGGACACGAGTCACCTGAGCAGGGTGAGTTAGAGGATGGGTCACCAGCATGACTCACTAACGTCATCATTGCGATTCTACAAATATCTGAGATATTTAGGGCGAGAAAAAACTGTTTTGCCCATAGGAACTGATGGAATTACACTTTTGCCGCATGACACATTACCTTATCATCATCATCATTACTTCTAACAAATATCTAGATATTTTTAGTGTTTTTAGAGGTAAAATTACCAAAATGGCCTTGATCTTTTTAGGAATTACTGAAACGTCCTAAACTTAACTACAAGTTTGCCATTGAGACAAAATTACATCTCACCTTCACTCCCTCACTTAGGCCATTCGGCCAAGTCTCTCCCCCACTCTTCTATCACTTTTATCTTCATTTCCTCAAAGTTCTTCAAGTGTTCTTCAAGTTTGGCCTTGAGAACTTAGTGATTTTTGAGTGATTCAAGTTGATTTCTCTTAAGGAAGTTCATCAAGGAGGTAACAACTCTCCTCTAGCTCTCTCAATCTCTCTTTTCATCTCTTCAAGTTCATGATTCATGGTGGTTTAAGTTTTGAAGCTTAAACTTCAAAAATTCCTAGAAAATTCTAGAAAAATCCTTTTAATGTCAAACCAATTTCTATGAGCTAGTAGCATCATTCTCCTCCACTATCCAAGAGCTTGTAACCAAAGGAGACCTTTAGCTCCAATGGATGATGAAGGCTGAACCTACCCCTTTTTTGGGTGAGTAGAGTTTTGGTTGGATTTTGGGTCTTCTAAGCTTGATTCAAGTGTTATCACACCTAGGAGGTATAGATCCAAGAGATGAGAACTTTTGAAGCTCTCTAGCCATGTTTTATAACTATGTGGCCGAACCCCCAATTTGGGGAAAACATGATATTTTGATTCAAGTTTCAAAATTGAGACTTGATTTGGTGTTAAGGATACTTAAGGATCCTTACTCCAAGAGATAGGAATTTTTAGACATCCCTAGCTATTTTTGGCACCCTATGCCCGAACCTAGCTCCTAAGGGATTAGAGAAATTTATGTTGTTAATTGTTGATGATTGGATTGGTTGTGTGTTTGTAGTTGCTGTCGGGTACTCGGACGAGGAATCAGAAGAATCCGTGGACCGATCGGGCGACTTTCCGCTAACCGGGAAACTTCAAGAGGTAAGGGGAGATTAGCTCCAATAAGTTTGATAGCCTCATAAGTTTCTTGTTGAATGTTGTAACTATGATGTGAAGTTGATGTTTTGCCTAGTTGATGCACTATGTGATCTATATGCTTGTTTGATATTTGAAGACATGTTATATGTGGTGTACGTACTTGATTTATTTTATGCAGTATATGCTTGGATGTTTGAAATATGAATTGTGGCATGGATGCCTTGAATTGATACTTGTATATATATATATATATATATATATATACACATATATATCTTGGACTGTTTAAGAGCATAGCATTGGCTATAGCTCAATAACGGAGATTAAGCTAACTAAAAGACTTAATCAACGTTTTGAAATGTTTTTATTTTAAGGAACGAAAAGCTTCTAAGCTAAATGTTATGATTGCCGTTTTTATTTAAAAGCTACTAAGATTAAGAACTTGAAATGATTTTGAATAAGACCTAGGAAGTTGAGTGTTGGTGAGGAAAATAGTGAGAAGTTGCTTTATTATTATTTTCTAAACATGTTAAACAAAGAAAAGAAAACTTTGAAAAGTATTTAGTTTGTCAAAGAAAGATCTTCTGAAAGTATTTGATGTTCCGAAAACGAAAAAGCTTCTTCATGAAAGTTACTCCAGTAACAATCTTTGGAAAAACGTTTTAAAACGTGGAACCTTTAGAAAAGACTTTTTAAGTCAAAATCCTTTGAAAATGAATCCTTGGAACTTGAGTTTTTCGAAATGATTTGTAAAGAAAAGTTTTGTGGAAAATAAGTTTTAGAGCGAAAATGAGTTTTGATCATACTGAAGAGAAATTATGTTTTGTTTTTGAGATTTGAACTGCGAAAATGGATTTGATGGAAACTGGTGATTACCCCTTCACGCATGTGAAGCACATGAACCTAGTAACCGAGACGTCGGGCTAGAGTTCTGTGACATGAACGAACTTTGTGTCCTATATGCGAGTCTAGTGTCCGCGACGTCGGCCTAGTACATCGTGGATTGAGCACTCCGACTACGTATCCTGTGTTTTGGAAAAGAGAAAGAACGGACTTAGTGTCCTATGCAAGTCTAGTGTCCGTGACGTCGGCCTAGTACTTCGCATCTTGAATTTGCGTTGAACGAGCTATATGTCCTTTAAAATGAGTCATGAGCGATATGCCTTGACAGAAAAAGAAAGAAAAGAAAAAATGAAAGGAAAGAAAGAACGAACGAAAAGAAAGAATGTAAAACCTCCTGCATAGATGCATGAGTCGGCCGACGTGCCATACGAACTGAGCCACAACTCAAGTAGTTGAGAATTTAACCAGTCGAGACCACTAGGTCTATAGGGGCATTCTGTGTTTGAGATCCCACAAGTGGTCGGAGGCCTCGCGACCCCGTGCCGTGGTAAATCGCCTATCCAACACGGATGAACTCAATCAAAGGCTGGAGTATTCATGATATGTTTATGACGTGGTACCCTGGAACAATTGGAGTACAGACCTAAATTGAGAGGCCGACTCACGAGAACAATTGTGTTACGGGTGTTACTGCGGCCTATCGTTCGAGGACGTGAAGTTAGGAATCTCTGGAGTACATGATGTTAGAGAGTCAATTTAAGGCCTCATGCATTGATTTGACTTGCATTGATGAATGAGTATGACATTATGAAAATAGAATTATCCCACTGTGAAATTATATTAAACATTGATATTTGTCTCATGACTGTGTCGATGCATGATTTGCATGCTGTTTTACTTGTGCGGTTATTATGATAAAGTTGTATAAGAGTAATCTCACCCTTGCTTGTACATGTTGGACACCCTGTTGTGTTTTTTGAATACATGTACAGATATTCTCCAACGGTCCTCTGGGTCACTGCGGGACCCTGTAGCTGAGTTCCTTGGCGTTTGACGATGAAGACGGTGGACTGTTGATGACGAAGCCCAGTATTATTGGGGTGATGCATGCTAGGTAGTATGCTTATTTGCTCTAAGAGTTTTGTTAGAGCAGCTCTTAGGATTTGATATTTAAAGTCAGGTCCATTGACCGTGACTCAGTATGGTGTGTATTAAGGAAGTGACTTGATGTACGCCTTAAGGCAAAGTGAATGAGTTTTACAAATGATGAGTTTGTATTTGTTTCCTTTGTTATTATTAATGTTTTAAGTGGTATCAGAATTTCCGCAATAAATCTAATAAGTATTTTCGAAAAGGTTTTTAATCAATCGAAAAATAAGAATTTGGTTACGAACTGTGAAACCTCGACCGGTGTTACAACCCATATAAGCTAGGAAGCTCATTTGGTTTCCAACTCTTGGATCAATGATCCTCAAGTACACATAACACTAGATTAAGTCTTATTACTCAAAACTTGTATCAAAAACTCACCCTTTCTTAACATGAAGGTTTCGGCCACTTTAAGAAGAAAAGGCTAGAAAACTTATTTGATTTCATGCTCTTGGATATGAAAGATGTAACGCCCCGATTTTCACGTTTTCTAATTCTTCAGTATTTCAACATATGCATTTTACTCGAGGTCTTAGGAATGGAAATAAAATATTCTGAGACTATAGTCATGCTCGACGATATCGTAGGAAGCTACGATTAAGTTTTGAGTCGAAAACTCAAACGGAGTCCGGTATGCGTTTTTACACTGACAGTATGATTTTACTGCTCAGGAGACCTCAGATGGACCCATGAACGAGACAGTAAGTCTTAGAATTCGATTCTCTATGTTTTGGTTAAATTTCACAAAAACTTCAGAAAAATCACTTCCTGACCTCCGTTCAAGCGGAATCCTCAATCGGGTGACGAACGGAGCCACATATGGACTTATCGAGACTTGCCAACGGATAATCTTGATACCACATCATCCCAGGACACTTGGGAGAGTATGCCAGAGTCGTCATGACGATCGGAAAAATCTAGACGTAAAATTACCAAAATGCCTTTAACCTTAGTCTTTTGCACTTTTACCATTTTACCCTTTTGGCAAATGACCATTTTGCCCTTCAATGAGCTTTTTAAAAGGCTGAACTCAGCCCTTACAGCCCCTCATTCACGCAGCCCAGCCCCTCTTGAAGAGTCAAGAACAACATCTTCAACTTTAGAGAGAAAACACCATTGTTGATCTTGAGAAAAGCTTGGTTTCTTGTTGAAATCACTTGATTCCTTGAGCAATCTTCCTTCATTTTAAGGTAAGATCACTTCTATGATCTCTTAGCATCTTAAATCTCTTTCTATTTCAAGATCAAGATCCATTTTCATGAAAAGAATTTCTTAGATCCAAAACTTTGAAAATCCATAGGAAATTGTAGAAAAATCCTTTTGAGGTAAGACCAAGTTCTTTGAACTCACTTCATCATTCTCTACCTAAACCCAAGAGCTTATGATTCAACTCTCATCATAGCCTAAAAGCACAATATGGCCGAACCCTATGTGAAGATGATGAATAGTGTTTTTCATCAATTTTTGATTTCTAACACTTGATTTCATCCTTAGCTTTCCTATGCCTTTGAATCCATGAAATGGAAAACCTAGATCAATTGCTTGCTTTATTTTCTTTAGGGTGGCCGAAAACCCTTAGGTAGCATTATTGAGTTTGGCTTTGATTGTTGTTTAATGATTGATTGTTTGGTTGTTTATAGTTGGTGACAATTAACCAAAACGTTTCATGTTTGTGTTTACGTCTTATGAATTAAGTATCAAGTCCTAAACATTATGGATAAGGATTGAGAATCCTCTTAGATGAATCTTTAAGCCTTTCTAAGATATTAATTCCTTTATTTTCAATTAGGGAAATAAGTATTGATTCACTTAAGTCTTATGAAGTCATTGATGTCCTAAGTCATCAATGGTATAGCATGTGGTCTTGTTTCACCACATAATTCATAAGACGCAAACACAAACATGAAACGTTTTGGTTTTGAAACAGTAGTCGATGACGGACCGGTGATTTGGATCCAGGTTAATCGTTCAATTGTTTCCGTCATGTGATAACCGGAATGAGAGGGATCCTGAGACTATGCAGGTATGGGACTGTACAGTGGAAGGAATCCTGAGGCTATGCAGGTATGGGACTGTATAGCTAGGGGAAGGCATATAAGAATTGATTGGTATTACCCATACCAACAAGATTTTTCTTCTTTCGAGAGCTTAGAACAAAAGAACTTTATAGTTAAGCATGCTTGACTTAGAGTAATTATGGGGTGGGTGACCTTCTAGGAAGTTTCCTAGAAAGCGTGTGAGTGAGGATAAAACACGCTGAAAGGACTTGTATTGGTTTGTGGGGATAGTCGGCGATTCTGAAAGCAGTCTGGATCATTCCAAAGGAGTCACGAGATATTTATCCGATGGATAAATGTTTTATCCGATGAATAAATGTTTTATAAAACAAATATGTGTGTAGTTTCTAAGGAAGAAAACCTTAGTGAACCTTGACGTCTATCCAATGGATAGAAATTGCTTTATCGCATCTTCTTTGTGTAAGCATTGGCATTTCATGTGCATAGTTGTAAGGCCTTGAGCCTAGGAGTTGAGCTTACACCTTGATGCGGGTGCGAATCTTACGGTGACGATCTTCAATGGTCTTTTTGGAGGTATCAGGGTTGGAAGGGCTGACATGTGACTAGTTGGTGATTCTTCTGTGTCGTGGCGAATCCGTGCAATACACTGATATCCTCTACTAGATGCCGTACTTTTCATGTTTGGTCGAGAGTGTTTCCGTAAAGCCAGATACGTGCACGTTATGAATGTTGTAGCATCTTGCTCATGGCTGGCAGAAACCGGCATGTCCTCCCATTCACTCTCTCCGAATGTTTTGTTAGCTCCATAGAGTAGGGGTCAGAGTAGTACCCAATGGCATTGGCATTGAGTCATGTACAATGCACTGCATTGCATGCCTATTGATGTTTACATTTACTGTTATACATCGTTGTTCTGTTTCAGAATGCATTATATTGTACTGTTAACTGTTTGACATGATTTATCTTGAGAGTTTTAGTATGCTGTTTAACTGTTTAACATATTGGGTACGCCGTTACCTGGTGAGTCGTCCCGTTTTTACTAATGTGTATTGTGGTCTATCATAATTGTGTGAGCTTTTGAGCTACATTTGCTTTGTTGGTGAAGCAAAGTCTCCATTTTTCATTGGAGTAGGCTTGTGGCCTTAGTAAGAGGAAAATATAAGAACATTTGTTGTTCTTGTTTTGGCAAGGTTTTGATGCAACAAAACATGATTTCATTACCTATGTTTTCAAAGAGAAACAAAAGTGATTTTGATCCAAAGATCAAATGAAGTTTTAACCTTTAAAGTGTGTCACCAAAGTGGGAAAATGTCTTTTCTTTAGCCATAGGTCTTTTAATCAAACTAAGTGTTTCAAAAGGAGAATTAATGAAGGAGTTAGGAAAAAGTGAAAACAGGGCACTCGCCCAGCGAACCTTGTCTCGCCATGCGAGACAGAGGGAAAACAAGGCATTCGCCAGGCTAACCTTGCCTCGCCTCACGAGACAGTGGGCTAGCCTGAGCAGCAAAGATGCAGCTTCTCAGGCTCGCGTCGCGAAGTATTTCTCGCCCCGCGAACCAGAAAGACTGTCTAGGCAGTGAAGATGCAGCTTCTCGGCCTCACGTCGCTATACAATCCTCGCCTCGCGAAGCAAAAAGGTTGTCTAAACAGTAAAGAAAACCTCTCAGCCTCGCGTCGTGAAACATATCTTCGCCCCGCGAGAAAGGGTTTTTGTTTATAAAAAGTGTTTTTCAACTCAAACTGTAAAGTTTTATGCATTAAAAACCTAAGTTAAGTAATTGACTTAGACTTGAAGACAAGGGATAATTAAGTATAATATGTGTTGAAACAAGACCACATGCTATACCATTGATGACTTAGTACATCAATGACTTCATAAAACTTAAGTGAATCAACACTTATTTCCCTAATTGAAAATCAAGGAATTAATAACTTAGAAAGGCTTAAAGATTCGTCTAAGAGGATTCTCAATCCTTATCGATAATGTTTAGGACTTGAGACTTAATTCATAAGACGTAAACACAAACATGAAACGTTTTGGTTTTGAAACAATAGTCGATGACGGACCGGTGATTCGGATCCAGGTTAATCGTTCAATTGTTTCCGTCTTGTGATAACCGGAATAAGAGGATCTTGAGACTGTACAGGTATGGGACTGTACAGTGGAAGGAATCCTGAGGCTATGCAGGTATGGGACTGTATAGCTAAGGGGAGGCATATAAGAATTGATTGGTACTACCCATACCAACAAGATTTATCTTCTTTCGGGAGCTTAGAACATAAGAACTTTATAGTTAAGCATGCTTGACTTAGAGTAATTATGGGGTGGGTGACCTTCTGGGAAGTTTCCTAGAAAGCGTGTGAGTGAGGACAAAACACGCTGAAAGGACTTGTGTTGGTTTGTGGGGACAGTCGGCGATTTTGAAAGCAGTCTGGATCATTCCAAAGGAGTCACGAGATATTTATCCGATGGATAAATGTTTTATAAAACAAAGATGTGTGTAGTTTCTAAGGAAGAAAACCTTAGTGAACCTTGAGGTCTATCCAATGGATAGACATTACTTTATCGCATCTGCTTTGTGTAAGCATTGGCATTTCATGTGCATAGTTGTAAGGCCTTGAGCCTAGGAGTTGAGCTTACACCTTGATACGGGTGCGAATCTTACGGTGACGATCTTCAATGGTCTTTTTGGAGGTATCAGGGTTGGAAGGGCTGACATGTGACCAGTTGGTGATTCTTCTATGTCATGACGAATCCGTGCAATACACTAATATCCTCTACTAGATGCCGTACTTTTCATATTTGGTCGAGAGTGTTTCCGTAAAGCCGGATATGTGCACGTTACAAATGTTGTAGCATCTTGCTCATGGCTGGCAGAAACTGGAACATGTCCTCCCATTCACTCTCTCCGAATGTTTTGTTAGCTCCATAGAGTAGGGGTCAGAGTAGTACCTAGTGGCATTGGCATTGAGTCATATACATTGCACTGCATTGCATGCCTATTGATGTTTACATTTACTGTTATACATCGTTGTTCTGTTTCAGAATGCATTATATTATACTGTTAACTGTTTAACATGATTTTATCTTGAGATTTTAGTATGCTGTTTAACTGTTTAACATGTTGGGTACGCTGTTACCTGGTGAGTCGTCCCGTTTTTACTACTGCTGTTTTGTTGTGTTGATGAACGGGAATCTCACCCATATCTGTATGTTTTCTGCTGGTACTTGCTGTTGCTGCTTGAATAAATGGACACGACGATGGTTCGGTTCAGCAGTCCCTTTGAGTTCGGAGGTGGACTCTTTTGCTGTTTTAGTTTTGTTGTCGGCCAGACTATGTCAGTTTTTGTAGTACCTTTTGGGAGCTACGACTCCTAGTACTTATTTTATTTCTTATGCCAATTATACATTAGACTTATGTCTGTATATAGTAATGTTGATGTTTCTGTTTTCCGTTTTCTGTTTCTGTATTTATAATACAATATGTCCTAGTAATGCATGGGGAACCTAAGTTCACTTATTAGTATTATTTATTACCTTTATTAATCCCATTACATCTTTACGAAAAGAAAAGAAAAAGAAAATCGTATTTTCCGCATTAATAAATATTTTCGGCCTTATAAACATTCAGGAATGTGACACTCGGGAAAGGGTGTTGCAAAAGATAATGATGAAACTAGTTCATAGAAATTGATTTCACATTAAAATGATTTTTCTACATTTTTCTATGAATTTTCAAAGTTCATGAATCAAAGTTGGATCTTCATGAATCAAGAGATTCAAGAGATGAAATAGAGTGATTAAGAAAGCTAGGATGGAGTTAATACCTCCTAGATTATGAAGCTTAAGAGAAACTAGCTTGAATCACCCAAAAATCACTAAGTTCTCAAGATCAAACTTGAAGAACACTTGAAGAACAAAGAGAGAAAATGAAGAACAAGGAGAGAAGAGAGAGAAAGAGTGATGTCATGGCAAACTTGTAAATAACCAAAAGGGTAATTTGGTAATTCCTTAAAAGACTAGGGGCATAATGGTCATTTCTTCTATAAATATCTAGATATTTTCTAGAAGTAATGATGACGTTGGTGAGTCACAGGGTCAAAAGGGTCATTTCATAAATTCTCAGGGGCAAAACCGTCTTTTCATTCTAGGGCAAATGGTAATTATGAAAAAGGTCAAGGGTATTTTGGTCATTTCACTTCCAGATATTTTCTAAACGTAATCATTACAGTGATGAGTCATAGCACACCATGTGACTTAAACCTTATCCGTAGCGGGTCAATGAAATCCCGTATTCAGCTCCGTTATTCACCCGATTAGGTTTTCGCCCACGAAAGTCGTATGATGACTTATTTATTTCGATGACTTATTTATTTTGAAAATTTTCAAAATAACCAATATCGTTCGAAATAAAATATAGAACCTAACTGTTTCGTTCACGAGTCAAAATTAGGTCTTGATAGTAGAAAAAGGCTACTATCCGTGAAAAACGCAGACCGAACTCCGTTTGAGCTTTCACCCGAAACTTAACCATGGCTTCCTATGGTTGTGTAAGGCATGCCTATGTTCTCAGAATATTTTATTTCACTCTCTAGAGCCTCCAATAAAATAAAAACGCTTAAATACTGAAAAATTATAAAATATGAAAATTGGGGCGTTACAGGCACGCATCCCAAGGTGATGTGACTTGATGTTTATCCGTTAGCGGGTCCCAGTAAATCCGTATTCAGCTCCTCTTCACCCGATTGAAGATTTCACCCGAATAAAGCATAAGAACTGATTTTTTTCCAGTTTAACGAAAACATTTGAAATTCGATTCTAAGATTAGCTATCTCATTCACGAGTCAAAATTAGGTCTCCTGATCAGTAAAATCTTACTGTCAGTGGAAAAACGCAGATCGGGTTCCGTTTGAGTTTTTAGCTCAAAACTTAATCGTAGCTTCCTACGATAGCATTGAGCATGAATATGGTCTCGGTTTATTTTATTTCATTCTCTAAAACCTTGAATAAAATAAAAACTTAATTATTCACTTATTGATATCTAAAGGTGAAAATCGGGGTGTTACAGAACTGAAATAACTATTCTAAGGACTTTACTTTGTTTAAACAATTAATAGTATAAACTGAAATACCTCATATATAAATATATGTAAATCAAAGTCATGATACAAATGTAAATCTCAAAGAAGACTAATGGCCTCTAAGGCTTACACCAACACGGCCAATAGCCCGCAGGCTCAACTAATGGGTACGATATATTCCCTCGCCCACAGGTAAGGGCGGAACATTTGCCCATCGGTAACGACATATCCAGCCGCCTGCAAGCCAGGTCGGGACATTCGTCCGTTAACAACTCAACTTGTGGGTACGATCATCTCCCCGCAGGCAAGATCGATCAACAATACGCCAACACAGTGATGAACAACAACGATGCAACATGAACCTCACCGAATCATCTTGGGATCAACAAATTAGTGTCTCAACCACAACTTGTGCACAACCACGACCAACTTTCTCTGGCTTAACCGGGTATCAACTTTATATCTCGACATAATTATATCAATAGAATTTCTAGGTTGAGCACTACAACATATATATCCTCAAATCCCTCACCACATGTTCATTTCCCAACTTATCAGAAATTATTGCCTATCTCTACTCATACAACAGTAATCACAACATCATATCATAAGCAACCATAATCATGTTCAATAATCATGTTCATCATACTAAATACTCATGTAAGATTATCAACTAATCAACTCATAGGTAAATATTCAAGTAATCCTAAGCATGTTATTAGGCACAACATACATATTGCAGATATCATATTAAGCATACTAACACACAGCATACAACCTCGATATATCACAAAAACCTATCGGCCACTCGACCACTAGTAGGGTTTAGGTCGCCCTACGCATATCAATATAAATTATTTTATTATTGCCTCCCCGACGATATTGTGGTTCTTTCCCACACCTGAACAGTTTTTCCGCATGCTTCCCCAAGCAACTCTGACTGCGGCTCCGCAACTGGCAACCGTACACGCTTGAGAATAATCAAACACCGTCTGATCCTTCACAACAAATCACAACCAGAAATTAATACAATCCAATCAAAACCCCTCTAGTTCATATGAACTAGGGTTTGGGCCTTTTTAGAAAAATAGGCTAGAGGTGTTAAAACTTTAATAACTCTTGGATGAATGATCCTTAAGCATGATAAAGACATAATCCATAATTACTTGTCAAAGATTTGAACCAAAACCCCTTCAGTCAACAAGGATAGGGCTCGACCATCATTGAGAAAAATAGGTTAGAATTTGATTTGGTTTTCTAATCACTTGGATTCAATGATCATAAAAGTGAAAGAGGTGAAATCAAGTATCATTTCACAAAAATTGAAGCAAAACTCATTTTGCCCAAAAAGCTTAGGGTTCGGCCACTTCTAGATAAATAGGCTAGGCATGTTATTTGATTACATGCTCTTGGATACAAATAGAAGATGATGATACTAGACCATAGAAATTGATTTCACATTAAAAAGATTTTTCTATGATTTTCTAGAGATTTTTGAAGATTGAATCCTTAATTTGAAACTTGATGATCATGACTTGAAACCAAAGAAAAGAATGAAGACCATGAAGCTTATGGATCAAGGAGAGTAATCATACCTCTTGAATGATGAAAGTGTGCAAGAATCAACACTTTTCTTCACAAAAATGGTTAAGCTTCACTTAAAGAAATGAGAGGAAATTAAGAGAAAGGATGAAGTTATAAGAAAATGGAGTGACTGGCCTTCATGATGAGGATCTTAGGCGTGGGGAAGGAGGGTAGGAAGGTCCAAAGATTTTCACTTAAGGGACCAAATGGACATTTCACTTAGGGACAAAATTGGAATTAGAATAAAAGGTTAAGGGCAAAATATTCTTTTCACCTCTAACTTCATAAATATCTATATATTTTCTAGAGGTAACGATGAGGGTGAGGGCAAGGATGGATTTTCATAAGTTTTTAGGGGCAAAACTGTCTTTTCCTTTAGGGAGAAAGATGTCATTTAGGGAAAAGGCCAAGGGTATTTTGGTCTTTTCTCAATGAACGCATTGAGATATTTTCGTTTTTCATCATGACACTGGCATGCCTTCCTAGGTGATGTGACTTCAAGTTTATCTGTTAGCAGGTCTCAGTAAGTCCGTATTCAGCTCCGTTCTTCACCCGATTTAAGATTTCGCCCGTACAACATATATTAATTCACTTTTTAGTGCGAAAAACCAATTTTACCAAAGTTGTTGGAAATTCAATTCTAAGCCTAACTGTTTCGTTCACGAGTCAAAATTAGGTCTTCTACTCCGTAAAATCTTACTGTTAGTGAAAACGCGGATCGGACTCCGTCTGCATTTTCAACCCAAAATTTAATCGTCACTCTCTATGATGACATAGAGTATGAATGTGATCTTAGTTTATTTAAATTCATTTTCTAAACCTCAGATAAAAATATAAACTCAATTATATAATTTACCGATATTAAAAGCAGTGAAAATCGGGGTGTTACATCCCCGAAAGGGAAGGTTGTCTTGGCCGCCTTAGAATGTCCACCTGTGACTTGGAGTAGCTCAGGGATTAGTCGCGAAAACTAGGCTTGATCGGGCATCACGACACGATATGATCAACCCCATCCGTCACTATGGTTCAGTCACAAGTCCAGTTACATCCCAAAGGCTCATCTCAGATCGCCCCTTCCGCTTTTCGTACCCGCACTCCGGTACACTAGCTTCGTATGATTATTGTAGCCATATATACTATGTAACATCCCTGTTTTCTGAAACCATAATTGAGGTGGATAACCTTGATCGGGTGTTTGTATGATTGCGTGATTGTTTGTGTTAGTTATAAGCTTAGTTGGAAGCTTAGGAATAGGCTTGAATCCTGTTGGAAGTGCCTAAATCAGAAGTCTAGAAGCCTCTTCCGAGCTGAGCAGCACGCTCAAGCGTGCCAACGCTTAGGCGTGGTCAAACTGCACGCTCAAGCGTGCTAAGTGCGTTGTGCCAGCTGTGTTGACTTTGGACGCGTGTGGGTGCAACACCCTTTCCCGAGTGTCACATTCCCGAACGTTTATAAGGCCGAAAATATTTATTAATACGAAAAATACGGTTTTCTTTTTTTTTCTTTTCACAAAAGTATAATGGGATTAGTAAAGGTAATAAATAATACTAATAAATGAACTTAGGCCCATCATGCATTACTAGAACATACTGTATTATAAAATACAGAAATAGAAAACAGAAAATAGAAATAATACTGTATACAGACATAGGTTAAATGCATAACTGACATCAGAAATAATAAGTACTAGGAGTCACAGCTCCCTAAGAAGTACTACAGATACTGACACAGTCTGGCCCAGATAAAATAAAACAGCAAAAGGAGTCCACCTCTGAACTCAAAGGAACTACTGAACCGAATCGTCGTCGCGTCCATCTGTTCAAGCAGCAACAGCAAGTACTAGCAGAAAATATACAGATATGGGTGAGATTCCTATTCATCAACACAATAAAACAGCAGTAGTAAAAACGGGACGACTCACCAGGTAACAGCGTACCCAACATGCTTACTCGAATTCTCAATTTAAAACATGTTAAACAGTTAACAGCATAATATAAGGCATTCTTAAAACAGAACAACGATGTATAACAGTAAATGAAATCATCAACAACCATGCAATGCAGTGCAATGTACATGACTCAATGCCATATGCCACAAGGGTAAAACTCTGACCCCTACTCCATGGAGCTAACAAAAGTGTTGGAGAGAGTGAATGGGAGGACATGTTCCGGTTTCTGCCATCCATGAGCAAGATGCTACAACATTCGTAACGTGCACGTATCTGGCTTTACAGTAACACTCTCGACCAAACATGAAAAGTACGAAATCTAGTAGAGGATATCAGTGTATTGCACGGATTCACCACGACACAGAAGAATCACCAACTGGTCACATGTCAGCCATTCCAACCCTGATACCTCCAAAAAGTCCATTGAAGATCATCACTGTAAGATTCGCACCCGCATCAAGGTGTAAGCTCAACTCCTAGGCTCAAGGCCTTACAACCATGCACATAAAATGCCAATGCTTACACAAAGCAGATGCAATAAAGCAATGTCTATCCATTGGATAAACCTCAAGGTTCACTAAAGTTCTAGTTCTTAGGATCCATATGCGTCTTTGTTTTATAAAACATTTATCCATCAAGAAAATATCTCATGATTCCTTTGGAATGATCCAGACTGATTTCAGAATCGTCGACTGTCCCCACAAACCAACACGGTTCTTTTCAGCGTGTTTTGTCCTCACTCACACGCTTTCTAGGAAACTTCCTAGAAGGTCACCCATCCCATAATTACTCTAAGTCAAGCACGCTTAACTCTAAAGTTCTTATGTTCTTAGCTCCCGAAAAGAAGATAAATCCTATTGGTATATGTAGTACCAATCAAATCTTATATGCCTTCCCTTAACTATACAATCCCATACCTGCATAGCCTCAGGATTCCTTCCACTGTACAGTCCTGTAACTGCACAATCTTAGGATCTCTCTCATTCCAGTTATCTCAAGACGGAAACAATTGAACGATTAACCTGGATCCGAATCACCAGTCCGTCATCGAACTACTATTTCAAAAACCAAAATGTTTCATGTTTGTGTTTACGTCTTATGAATTATGTCTCAAGTCCTAAGCATTATGAATAAGGGTTGAGAATCCTCTTAGATAAGTCTTTGAGCCTTTCTAAGATATTAATCCTTAATTTTCAATTAAGGAAATAAGTGTTGATTCACTTAAGTCTTATGAAGTCATTGATGTACTAAGTCATCAATGGTATAGTACATGGTCTTGTTCCACCACATACCATACTTAAATTATTCCTTGTCTTCAACTCTAAGTTAATTACTTAACTTAGGTTTTTCACGCATAAAACTTTTACGATTTTGAGTTAAAAACTCCTTTTGTAAACCAAAACAACATTTACAATTGAAAACTCATTTGATTTGAAACAACTTTTGAACTACTTACTTTATTTCTAGCATTTTTTGAAAGGTGAAATTCACTTAGCGGAATTCCATTCGCTTAGCGAAATTGAGGCAGTGATACCTCCTTTGAAACTCCTCTGTATCGCTTGGCGAAACATAATTCACTTAGCGAAATTCGCTGTATTCGCTTAGCGAAAATGGAAGCGGTTACACCTCTTTTGAAACTCCTCTGTATCGCTCGGCAAAACATAATTCGCGTAGCGAAAGTCCATTGTATTCGCTTAGCGAAGCTCAATTCTCTTAGTGAAATGAAGGCAGTGATGCCTAACTTGGAATTTCTCTGTTTTCGGTTAGCGAAATTTGCCTTTAAGCAAAACATGAACCTTGTTCTAAAATGAATGTAAAGTCTTTATGAAACCTATGCTAACTTTCATGAAATTTCTCTTTTTAAAACACTTAGTTACTTAGATGACTAAGATAAAAAGACATGTTTCACTTTGATGAAAACACTTAAAGATTGAAACTTCATTTGATCTTTTTGCTTTCCTTTGAAAACATAGGTCACTAAAACATTTTTCTTACACCAAAACCTTAATTTGTTCAAGAACTACACATGTTCTTCCTTTTCTTAAAGACATGGCCAAAAGCTTATTAGGACAAATGTGAAGATTTGCTTCAGCCTCAAGACAAGTTATAGCTCAAAAAGCTCACATGATTATGACAAACAATAAACACATATCATTGCATCATAATCAAGTATAAAAGTCCATACTTGATATAGAAATCGAAGTAGGTTTTTCAACATACATCAAAATGTTTTCTCAACTAATCAACATCATCATAAATCATGATAAAGCATACAAAACATAAACTACAATTATTACACTTTGTTCTCCAAGAGAACCAAATTGAATGGTGAACCCAAAACCAAAGGGTTTCACCCACACATAAAGTAAACAACCATCTTCACCATCACCATTTTGGTGTGATGAGGTTCACCCCCCATACCTGTTAATGAGCAGATATCCGGATCAAAATCGGTTGATCGGTTTGTGAACCTCCGAATACTCGTCACCAACTACAAACAACACAACAATCAAACATTAAACAACAATCAAAATAAAACTCAACAATTCTACTCTAAGGGTTTCTGCCACCCTAAAGAAAATAAAGCTAGAAATTGATTTTGGTTTTCTATTTCATGGATTCAAATGCAATAGGAAAGCTAAGAATGAAATCAAGTGTTAGAAATCAAAAATTGATGAAAAACACTATTCATCATCTCTCCATAGGGTTCGGCCATTTGGGGCTTTTTGGGCTATTATGAGAATTGAATCATAAGCTCTTGGGATTTGGTAGAGAATGATGAGGTGAGTTCAAAGAAATTGATTTCCCATTAAAAGGATTTTTCTACAAATTCCTATGGATTTTTAAAGTTTTGGATCTAATAAATGATTTTCATGAAAATGGAGTTTGATCATGAGATTGAGAGAGATTCAAGAAGCTAGGAGATCATAGAAGTGATCTTACCCAAGAATGGAGGAAGATTAATCAAAGGATCAAGGATTTCTAACAAGTAATCAAGCTTTTCTCAAGAAGAACAATGGTGTTTTCTCAAGGTTAGTGATGAGTGTTCTTAGGCCAGCATTTGCGTGAATGAGAGGGCTGGATGGGGCTGAGTTCAGCCTTATAAAATCTCATTTAAGGGCAAAAAGGTCATTTGCCAAAAGGGTAAAATGGTAAAAGTGCAAAAGACTAAGGTTAGGGGCATTTTGGTAATTTCGGGTCCAAATTTTTCCGACCGTCATGACGACTCTGGCATACTCCCCCAAGTGTCCTGGCATGATGTTGTATCAAGCTTATCCGCCGTCGGGTCTCCTTGAATCCCTTTACGACTCTAAACGCCTCCTTGTTCGATTATATGACCGAATATAATATAATATTATTATTTTTCGGATGTCAGCATGAATTTTAACAAAGAAGTAGGAAATTAAATCCTGAGACTTACTGTCTCGTTCACGAGTCCAAATTAGGTCTCGATAGTAGAAAAATGCTACTATCATTGAAAAACGCAGACCGGGCTCCGTTTGAGCTTTCGCCCGAAACTTAACCATGGCTTCCTATGGTTGTGTAGAGCATTCCTATCTTCTCAGAATATTTTATCTCACTCTCTAGACCCTCCAATAAAATACAAATGTTAAAATACTAAAGAATTAGAAAACGTGAAAATCGGGGCGTTACAATGGGACACGTGTCAGGCCAAGGGATAAGGCGGAGTGGACGAGGTTCCATGCTCAAGCATGGGAACGCTTAGACGTTGAGTTTCTTTACGCTAAAGTGTGCTATGTAGTGAACTTAAGTGTCCAAGTTTTCTTTTCATTTCACTTTCACTCGAATTTCTTAAGTTCTCTTCGTCCCTGTGCTTGAGAGAGGTCCAGAGAGAGTTCCTTGAGTTCTTTGAGTGATTCTCCTTCAATAATTTATCGAAACCCTATTCCGACTACACATTCGTGCTCGTGGCTTTGGATTCGCCTACGGTGCGACTTTTGTTTCGAGCTTCGTTGAGGTAAGCCTAGGTGCCGATATCGTCGACCATAAGTTCTTTTTGGAATTTCTCCTAGTTTCTATCTTTTTCTTACTCCTACTCTAACCTAATGTTGCTTTGCTAACACATTAGGGTTTTAAGGGCGTTTCTACCCGGTTGATCGTTTGAGGAGTTGCACGAGGGATCGTGCTTGGGGATTGGGCTGCGAGAAAGACGCTGTTTAGGTAAGGAGTCCTTTTTCAATTTCGTGGGCTGAATCCTTGTTGCATTGATTCAATGTCCTTCGATCATTTATTGTTGATTCTGTTTTCATTTATGAGTTTTTGGTTGTTTCTAGTCCCCGTGCATGTGTTCGGGGCGATTGTTGGCCTAACGTGCATGCCGGGGGTATCTTTGGCAGTGTAAGGAAGCTGAATGTTGAGCTCGTTGGAAAATGTGTGAGAGTACTGGCTGCGGAGTCGCAGGCAGGTGTTGCACGGGAAAGCATGCGTAACTGTTCAGGTAGGGAGAAAGAGTTACATACATCGAGGAAGCAAGAGTAGTTTTTATAACTTTGCATGTATTGTTAAGTCGTGTAAGGGAATCCTAAACCCTACATGAAGTTAAGCCCTGAAAAAGTACATAAACCCTAGGTTTAGTCTACTTTGGGCTATCACCACTTTGTTTGATACCCTAGGTTAGCAGATTTGTGGTGTTTGGAGATATGTGCTATATGTTGCTATGTTAGTAAGTGCTAACTGTGGTATGTGAGACATATGCATAATATGTTGCCTGTGATAGCATGTTGGTATATTGCTATGTTTACCGCTTTATAAGCATGATATTGATGTTGAATTGCTATGTTGCCTTGGTTGGAATGAATGCATGAAAAGTTGGAGGTTTAGCATAATTAGGGCTAAGAACCTGATATATTAGTGATTGAGTTGGAAGTCGTGTATTTGAGGTTGGGGCTGTGAGCCCGAGGTGCTTGTGAGCACGTGATGATGAATTGTGCTAGGCGTGTGGACCGGGTTTGCATATGGTGCGATATCATTTCAAGAGGATGGATGACATGCATAGCATCTGCATATTTGGCCAAGTGGCAAGCCGTGTAACATGAGACACATGAGATCAGTGCACTGAGCGCGGGTGCGGAAAATGGAAGGAAAGATATGTGAGATCTTGGGGATATATTGGACACAGGTGTGCCCACATGAGACCAGTGTGGTAGCTCCTATCGTGTCGTGGTAGTCCTGACTAAGTATGGTTATCCCGACTAGAGCCCTGAGTCTTTCCACCTGTCGGTTGATCTTACAAGGAGGTCCAGATAGCCCTCCCTGTTGGGGACAGTGGAATGGTAATGCACCCTTATGGGTCATAGTGAGCGGAACGGATTATCGGAGCAATCCGACTTGTCCGATGAGCGGACGTATGTGTACATCTAGCCATGAGATGATAGTAGTGTCAGAAGATTCGCGAGACGTTTGTGTTTGTTATATATTCTGCTTTGCATCATCTCTTCTATGATGTGTTGTATATCTTACCTCTCTGCTTTCCTTTGTATGTTATGTGTTCCTTCTATGAG
The DNA here is from genome assembly GCA_039655645.1 of Ammopiptanthus mongolicus. Lineage (NCBI taxonomy): Eukaryota > Viridiplantae > Streptophyta > Magnoliopsida > Fabales > Fabaceae > Ammopiptanthus > Ammopiptanthus mongolicus. The sequence goes on along the minus strand of CM077347.1, from coordinate 63,306,773 downwards.
CAGACGACGAGCTAGTCGAGGAAGACTATGGACCAGAGGATGCATCACTTCCTCCAGGCAGCACCGAGGATGCCGGTGCTGGGCGAGCTAGAGATCGTCTACAACGACGAGCAGGGGTGGCATGTGGACCCCTCTACGTTTTTGACCGTGTACACCGAGCCAGTGAGCTTGGTATTCCGGAGCGTTTTTCCACCTCGTGCGGACATCAACGGGTAGTACAGAGTGACGCAGTTCCTTCCCTTCTCACAGATGTGGCACCCACCCACGCAGCATGAGCGGGACTTTAGGTGGTCTACCCCAGCATCATCTCACGTGATGAGTCGTAGAGGCTTTGTGTTGAGAGGATATCCCAGGAGGATTGAGCGGTATCTGAGGGTCGCCCGACGTCGGCGGATTGCCATGTCTAGTTCCTCCTCCGACTATGTGCCCTTGCGGGTTTATAGGCGCACGTATGAGGAGGGACAGGGTAGCTCTTAACTCTCACGTCATTAAGGATGTGGCATCGCCAGTGCGTCTACTGTAGGGCATGAGGCTAGATTGTTTTGATGTATTCTGGAGAGGGGAGGGGAGAGCCTGCAAGCACGAGTGTTTGAGTCCCTTTTGATGTATATGTTTTATTTCCAGATTTCTTTATGTACAGTGTATGTATACAACACCATAACCCTACTGATGGGGCAACTATGTACATACTTATATATATTGCATGTATATGATTTATCTTTTCCCTGTTGCGCTTTACACCGATGTATGTTTTAGATGCGTCCTTATGTTGGATGTTGTATCGCATTGCTTCGTTTATTTTAATAAGCGCGCAATTATATTGCTAAGGCATAGTTAATAAAGTAAGCAGGATAATAGGGGTTCCTCGAGTGGAACTTGGGGACATCACATTATTATGGTATCAGAGCAGTTCGGTTCTACACTGGACTGTGGGGGTTGCCGATACATAGTAGTCCAATTTAGAATCGAGGACTGTGAGGTGTTAGGAAGTGGAACTGGCTAAGTCTGTCGGCTCTGCAGAAGAGTTCGACTATGTCTAGGAGGGTAGAAGGAGTGTGACCGAACGTTGTTTGGCTATTGTATGAATGATAAGTAGATATATGTAATTATGTTGCTTTTCATGTTTGAACTTTGAGCTAACAGTTACTTGAAACAGGAACCAATGGCTCAGGGAGAAAGAGGTAGAAGTAAAGGTGGAGGTAGGAACGGACCGAACGGAGGTCAGGAAGCGAAAGCTTCAAACACTGGATACGGAACTGAGTCTCTAAAAACCCTCAGAACTGTGAGGAAGTTAGGGACTGCGGTACTATAGGAAACCCAGCAAAATAATCAACTTATCCAGCTAATCTGAGATCAGCAACAGCAACAACAACAGCAAAAGGGTGTGAGGAATGAGGACGCTTTTCTGAAGGTGAAACCTCCTCAGTTCAACGAGGACTACAATCCTGAAGGGATCGAATTGTGGGTGCAAGAGTTAGGGAAGATCTTCATTGCAATGCACTTCAACGAGGCCCAGAAAGTCACCTATGCCTCTTTCATGCTGGTCGGAGGAGCTGAGTTGTGGTGGAAGGGAAAGCAGAGACTGTTTGAGGATGAAGGAAGCGCGGTCACCTGGGAGCTATTCAAGGGATGCTTCCTAGAGAAGTACTTTCCCAGGATGGTTAGGAGGGAGAAGGAAAAAGGTTTCAGAATCTGAAACAAGGCAACAAGTCTGTTAGTGAATACGCAGCAAGGTTCGAGGCGCTGCTCAAGTTTTTTGAGTTCTATCAGCGGTATCCTGATAAGGAATGGATGTAGCGCCGATTTGAAGATGGTCTGAAGTACGACGTGTAGAAGTCTATTGTACCCTTGGGAATTACAGATTCCCTGATATGTTGGACCGATGTTCAGCTGTCGAGAACATCGAGAGGAGGAGAGAAATGGTCCCGAGGAGTGGAGGACCCATCCGCAACAATCAGAGGGGCTGAAGTGGAAGGTTCCAGTCAAGTCAGAGGCCGTACAGTAGGCCAGTGCAAAGAGTGGGAGAGACTGGAGGACAGAGGCTAAATGCAAGGCCAGGGTTAAGGCTGCTTCAAGTGTGGAGGACCACATCTGGCCAGGGACTGCAGAAGCCAAGTGCCGGGTAGGATAATGAACTATTTCTCATGTGAAAAACCGGGACATATGGCCAAGGATTGTCAGTATGGAGGTGCAAGACAGACCGGTGTGGTTGGGCAGACTGCAAGACCACAAGCCACAGGAAGAGTGTTTGCCGTCAGGGGAGTTGAGTCCTCTCAACGCCCAGATCTGATTCAAGGTAAGTGTTTAGTTTCAGTTAAACTCTTATTTATGTTGTTTGATTCGGGGGCTACCCATTCGTTTATCTCTTTGGAATGCATGGATCACCTAGGGTGACCCATTTCTTCTTTGCCTTATGACCTCACTGTTTCCACACCTACGGGTGATACCTTGACTACCCTGTTTGTATGCTTAAAATGTCCTATCACAATAGAAAATAGACATTTTCTTGTACACCTAGTCTATCTGCCTATGCAACAGATCGATGTTATCCTAGGCATGGATTAGCTTTCGGCTAACCATGTAGTTTTGGACTGTGTCAAAAAGACCCTTTTTTTTCCGAGTTATTTGGGTTGACGCCTGCTAACGAAGCTATTCCGCCGACGGGTGTACGATATGAAGAGTATGTGATGCTGTTCTCCTTGGAAGCGAAGGAAACTCCGAGTGTGGGAGCGCTGCCTGTTGTGCGGGAATTTTCGGAGGTGTTTCCAGATGATGTTCTAGGGTTGCTGTCACAAAGGAGATCGAGTTCACTATAGATCTGATACCAGGAACTAGACCTATTTCGATGGCACCTTCTCCAGTAGAGCTGGCGGAGTTGAAGAAACAGTTGGATGAGATACTAGGCAAAGAGTTTATCAAACCTAGCGTGTCGCCATGGGGAGCTCCGGTACTGTTCGTCAAGAAGAAGGACAGAAGTTCATGGTTGTGTGTGGATTATCGTCAGCTGAGAAAAGTGATGATAAAGAACAAGTATTTGTTGCTGAGGATAGAGGATTTGATGGATCAGTTGAGGGGAGCAACTGTGTTTTCCAAGATCAATTTGCGGTCTGCTTACCATCAAATCAGGGTGAAGAAGGAGGATATACTGAAGACTGCTTTTTGAAGTCGGTATGGCCACTAGGAGTACTTGGTAATGCCTTTCGGTGTGACTAATGCTCTGGCTGTGTTCATGGACTATATGAACAAGGTATTCCGACCGTTCCTAGATAAGTTTGTTGTCGTGATTATCGATGACATCCTTATTTACTCTCCGAGCAAATAGGAATATCAAGAGCATCTTGAGTGGTGCTACAGGTGCTGAAGGACAGGCACTTGTATGCGAAGCTGTCAAAGTGCGAGTTTTGACTGGAAGAAGTGCAGTTTCTAGGACATGTGATCAACAAGGATGGAATCACGGTGGATCCAGCTAAGGTTGAAGCGGTGGTTGGTTGGGAAAGCCCGAAGTCTGTGAGTGAGGTTCAAATCTTTCTTGGTTTGGCGGGCTATTACAGAAGGTTTATCGAGGGATTCTCTAAGACTGCGTTGCCTATGACGCAGTTGATGAGAAAGGGGAAGGCGTTTAAGTGGTCGGAAGCTTGTGAGCAAAGTTTCTTAGAGCTGAAGCGGAGGTTGACCATATCGCCGGTGTTGGTTTTACCAGATCCGTTAGGACGTTTTGACGTATACTGTGATGCGTCATATCAAGGCTTGGGTTGTTTCCTCATGCAAGAAGGGAGAGTGGTGGCGTATGCCTCCAGGTAGTTAAGAGTACATGAACGGAACTACCCGACTCATGATCCGGAGCTAGCTGCGATAGTGTTTGCGTTGAAGATATTGAGACACTATCTGTATGGTGCTAAATTCAGCATATTTAGCGACCATAAGAGCATGAAGTATCTGATTGACCAGAAGGAGCTAAAGATGAGAAAAAGGAGGTGGATGGAATTCATAATGGACTATGAACTCGACCTGCAATACCATCCAGGCAAGGCGAATATTGTAGCAGATGCGCTCAGTAGGAAGCCCCTACACGTATCTGCGATGATGGTAAGGGAGCTTGAGTTGCTAGAGCAGTTTAGGGATCTGAATCTCGGAGTGGAAATCGTTACGGATAGGCTAAATCTTGGGATGATCGAGGTTACTAGCGATTTCCTAAATTTGGTTTGGAGAAAGCAAGCCGAGAATGAGTACCTTAAGGAGGTCAACCAGTTGATAGAGGAAGGTGAGATGCCTGAGTTCCGAAGGGGTGCTTTTGGATGTATCTTCAGCCTTTCAGTTTTTGTTCATACAGTTTGTATATATATGTACCGCGCCCTACTGATGGGGCAACACTTATGTGCGGTTATGTATGGTTGTTTTTACTTGCGTTTTACTCTGATATGTTTGGCTATGCTTTCCGTATGTTGTGTGGTTGTTTCTGCGTTCGTTTCCGCAACGCTATGTGAATACCACAGTATCGTTCTAATACAGTTAGGCATAGTTAATAATAGGAGCTTGGGACTAATGGGACTATCCTTCTAAGAAAGGAGGGTCATCTCATTTTGTTTGTATCAGAGTAGTTTTGTTCTATAAAGGGCTGTGAATGTCCGAAATCGTAACTGCGAGTCTAGAAAATGTATTGGCTTTAACGGTTGATACCCGAGTTGTATCAACTGAGTTTGGTTATGGGTAGAGTGTCCGATGCACTAGTTATCGAAGTATGATAACTTTTTTCATTCATAAGGTTAATTAGCTTTCTCCATAAAAAGAAATGTTGATAGGTTATTAACCAAGAGTTATAGGAAGTTAATCCATTGGTTAAAGGAATGAAAAGGTGATGGATGGTTGACATAAAGGTGACAATGCCTCGTGAAACGTGAAAAGCAGTCATGAACTGCTTTCGGCTCTAGGCCAGAACAACTTCCCCGGCCCTGGCACGCATTCCAAGGTAAAATGGTCCCAATTAAAATATTAATATTTTTATCAGTTCCGACTCAAAACAACACACTGGGTTCAAAACAACATCTTATGGTTATTAAGCTCATAATTGGAAATTCATATAATTGAAATTCAAATATGTATTTCCAATTATTAACTATTCTTATGATTATGATTAATCAAATTGTGTTCTCAGTCAAGTTATTCACACAAATAGTTAAAAAGACAGATATAGGATTTTTGGGATGTTACACTAATTTTCTTTTCTATAGAGGTTAACAGGTTATTTGAATTTGACAAAAGAAATAGATAAGAAAGATCAACCATGAATTCTACAAGGATCAAAACCAGTAACAACGAGAGTTATTAGGAAGTGTTGTAATGCTGTTGGCATAGAACGTAGAGGTGTAGCCGTTTGTGCTTTGTAGTTGAGACGTGACACCAAGCTCACAAGGATCGCGATTCAAGTCCTAATAGAGGAGCTCGATTCGAGGGTTAGCTCAGCTCAAGCCATCTATGATTTTTTTATTTTTAATTACAAATTATATATTTTTATCGAATAATCATAGTTGAGTGGAATATTCCATTAGCATATTCTGGTAAAATTATTAGTCAATATTGTGACATCCACTATCCCGCATATAATAAAACATAAATAAAATCACACATATCTTTAAAATAATATATCAATTAAAATAAAAACATATTCCCAAGGTAGTATGCATCACATCATCTATAATATAAAACATAGAAGTCTGAAATAATCAAAATCCTTTAAAAAAAACTGCGGAAAACTTAAAGAATAAACATAACCCAAATCCCGATGTGACATATCAGAGCTGGTATACATATACCGATAATACATCGGAAAAACTAAACAACTGAAACATAAATCCTAACTACTAAGAGAGATCTCCATGGGATCAGTCCTCGTCAGCATGCTCACCCTCCTCTGCACATACAACATCATATGCACAAGAACAATAGAATAAAGTGGTGAGAAACACAATCATAAATATATGTAATTGGCAAGAAATGGTTATTAAGATGACATACAACATACATTAATCAGTAGGTCATAATAACACATATATCATGGTATGTATGTCAATGCTAGTGTAACTCCACTAATCCATGCATATGTGGCCAACAACACTAACTCTGGAAAGACGATAGGAAGTACATATTCGGTTATCAACTTGGACGACTCACCATATTAGATGGCCTCCACCGAATACTCTCACCAGTCTGAATAACATACTGTGGCTAGTTAGGGTACTCAGGATTGGTTGAGTGTCCACTCCGGCAATAGGTAGCTAACCCATGCCACATAGAATTTCCACACCCGACTCTACCCTCAAGGTCGGGAAAACACCCATCGTGGCCTCCACAGTGTCGATTCATCATTTGCTTTCCACCCAACATATCAACTGCAATGTATGATACGTGAAATGCTCATCAATATGCAAATACATGCCAACCATCCACAACTATAATCAATCACATTGATTATTAACTATGACCATCCACGATGGTCATCAACAACATCACAATGATAACCCATCATAACCATTATTAACAACATCTTCATTATTATCTTTATTATTTTATGACGTTCTTCCTTAATTCGTTCTATTTTAAAACATGAGGTTACATCCTAGTGTTAAGTAAGGTCAAAGATCAAGTGTTCTTAAGTTTCTAAGGGTAACCTAAAGTCCTTAGATCATATGAAGCCTGTATAACACTCTATCCATCAAGCATAAGGGGTCAAAACTACTTCCGAACGCGCGAGAATCGATTCCTTAAAGTCAGGAATCGATTCCAGAAGTCCTAAATCAATTTCTCCATGATGGGAATCGATTTCCACAAGGCCAAATCGATTAGCACACCATGGAAATTGATTCTAGAATATTCAAATCGATTTCCATATGCTAGATGCAACACCCTTTCCCGAGTGTCACATTCCCGAACGTTTATAAGGCCGAAAATATTTATTAATGCGGAAAATACGATTTTTCTTTTTCTTTTCTTTTCATAATAAAGATGTAATGGGATTAGTAAAGGTAATAAATAATATTAATAAGTGAACTTAGGTTCACCATGCATTACTAGGGCATACATACAGTATTATAAATACAGAAACAGAAAACGAAAAACAGAAACATCAACATTACTGTATACAAACATAAGTCTAATGTATGACTAACATAAGAAAATACAATAAGTACTAGGAGTCGTAGCTCCCAAAAGGTACTGCAAAAACTGACATAGTCTGGCCGACAACAAAACTAAAACAGCAAAAGAGTCCACCTTCGTACTCAAAGGGATTGCGGAACGGAACCATCGTCGCGTCCATCTGTTCAAGCAGCAACAGCAAGTACCAGCAGAAAACATATAGATATGGGTGAGATTCCCGTTCATCAACACAACAAAAATAGCAGTAGTAAAAACGGGACGACTCACCGGGTAACAACGTACCCAACATGCTTACAAAGGTTCTCAGTATAAATCATGTTAAGCAGTCATCAACATAATATTGTGCTAAACATTTAACAGCATAATATAAGGCATTCTTAACAATATAGTGATGTATAACATTAAATGTAGACATCAATAGCCATGCAATGCAATGCAATGTATATGACTCAATGTCAATGTCACTGGGTACTACTCTGACCCCTACTCCATGGAGCTAACAAAACATTCGGAGAGAGTGAATGGAAGGACATGTTCCGGTTTCTGCCAGCCATGAGCAAGATGCTACAACATTCGTAACGTGCACGTATCTGGCATTACGGTAACACTCTCGACCAAACATGAAAAGTACGGCATCTAGTAGAGGATATCAGTGTATTGCACGGATTCGCCACGACACAGAAGAATCACCAACTGGTCACATGTCAGCCCTTCCAACCCTGATACCTCCAAAAAGACCATTGAAGATCGTCACCGTAAGATTCGCACCCGAATCAAGGTGTAAGCTCAACTCCTAGGCTCAAGGCCTTACAACTATGCACATGAAATGCCAATGCTTACACAAAGCAGATGCGATAAAGCAATGTTTATCCATTGGATAAACCTCAAGGTTCACTAAGGTTCTCTTCCTTAGAAACCACACACGTCTTTGTTTTATAAAACATTTATCCATCGGATAAAACAATTATCCATCGGATAAATATCTCGTGATTCCTTTGGAATGATCCAGACTGCTTTCAGAATCGCCGACTGTCCCCACAGACCAACACAAGTCTTTTCAGCGTGTTTTGTCCTCACTCACACGCTTTCTAGGAAACTTCCCAGAAGGTCACCCATCCCATAATTACTCTAAGTCAAGCACGCTTAACTATAAAGTACTTATGTTCTAAGTTCCCGAAAAGAAGATAAATCTTGTTGGTATGGGTAGTACCAATCAATTCTTATATGCCTTCCCTTAACTATACAGTCCCATACCTGCATAGCCTCGGGATTCCTTCCACTGTACAGTCCCATACCTGCACAGCCTCAGGATCTCTCTCATTCCGGTCATCACAAGACGGAAACAATTGAACGATTAACCTGGATCCGAATCATCGGTCCGTCATCGAACTACTGTTTCGAAAACCAAAACGTTTCGTGTTTGTGTTTACGACTTATGAATTATGTCTCAAGTCCTAAGCATTATGAGTAAGGATTGAGAATCCTCTTAGATGAGTCTTTAAGCCTTTCTAAGATATTAATCCCTTGTCTTTCAATTAAGGAAACAAGTGTTGATTTCACTTAAGTCTTATGAACTTATTGATGTACTAAGTCATCAATGGTATAGCAAATGGTCTTGTTCCACCACATACCATACTTAATTAACCCTTGTCTTCAAATCTAAGTTAATTACTTAACTTAGGTTTTTCACGCGTAAAACTTTACGATTGAGTTAGAAAACTCTTTTTGTAAACCAAACAACTTTTACAGTTGAAAACTCATTTGATTTAAAACAACATTTGAACTACTTACGTCACTTCTAGCATTTTCTGAAACATAAAATTCGCTTAGCGGATTTACATTCGCTTAGCGAAATTGAGGCAGTAATACCTCCTTTGGAACTCCTCTGGATCGCTCGGCGAGACATAAATCGCGTAGCGAAATATATTGTATTCGCTTAGCGAATATGTATTCGCTTAGCGCAAGTACAGACGGTTACACCTCTTTGTAAACACCTCTGGATCGCTCGGCGAAACAGAATTCGTGTAGCGAAATTTCACTTTATTCGCTTAGCGAGTATAATTTCGCTTAGCGAAATTGAGGCGGTTATACCTCCTTTGGAGACTTCTCTGGATCGCTCAGCGAGACGTAATTCGCGTAGCGAAACTCGTTTGGTTAGCTTAGCGAATATGAATTCGCTTAGCGAAAGTGAGGCAGTGATGCCCAACTAAGACTTTCCCTGTTTTCGCGTAGCGAAAGTAAATTCGCTTAGCGAAAAGTTGCCTTAAAACAAGACATCAACCTTAGGGAACCATTTTGATTCTCTTCATGAAACCACTTCTTTTCTCATTTTGAGTCACTTGATTAACTAGATGAACTAAGGATAAGGTATAAAACATGTTTCACTTTGGTGAAAGCACTTTGAGATTAAATTCCATTTAAAGTCACTTAGGGTTTTTCTTTGAAAAACACAAGTTATTGAAAACACTTACTTTACATCAAAACTTGACTTGTCCAAGAACTATTCATATCCTTCCTTTCCTCAAGGACATGGCTAATAGCCAACTAGGAATCAATGTGAAGTTTTACTTCATCCACCAATCAAAGTATGGTTCACAACACTTACACAATCATGATCACCATAATACACATTACTACATCATAATCAAACATCCAAGTCCATCACACATTATGGTCTCATAATCAACAATAAAAGTCCATACTTGATCTAGTGATCAAAGTAGGTTTTCCAACATACATGAAAATGGTTTTTCATTCAATCATATCATCATCAACATATGCTAAAGCACACTACATCATGCCAAAGCATAAACTCATCATGACATTCTTGTTCTCCATGAGAACTTAACAAAACTTAACACATAAAAGTGAACCCAAACTAAAGGGTTTCACCCACACACAATTTAAACAACCATCTTCACCACCACCATCTTGGTGTGATGAGGTTCTTCTCCCCATACCTGTTGAAGAGCAGATTCCCGGATCAAAGTCGGTTGATCGGTTTGTGAACCTCCTCATAGTTGTCACCAACTATAAACAACCAAACAATCAATAATTAAACAACAATCAAACCAAACTCAACAATTCTCACAAAGAGGGTTTCGGCCACCCTAAAGAGAATAAAGCTAGGAATTGATCTTGGTTTTCCATTTCATGGATTCAAAGGCATTAGGAAAGCTAATAATGAAATCAAGTGTTAGAAATCAAAAATTGATGAAAAACACTATTCATCATCATCAAAAGGGTTCGGCCCTAATGTGCTTTTTGAGCTATGATGAGATTTGAATCATAAGCTCTAGGGTTTAGATAGAGAATGATGAGGTGAGTTCAAAGAAATTGGTCTCACATCAAAATGATTTTTCTACAATTTCCTATGGATTTTCAAAGTTTTGGATCTAAGAAATAATTTTCATGAAAATGGATCTTGATCTTGAAATAAAGAGATATTCAAGAAGCTAAGAGATCATAGAAGTGATCTTACCTTGAAATGAAGGAAGATTGCTCAAGGAATCAAGTGATTCCAACAAGAACTCAAGCTTTTCTCAAGAACAACAATGGTGTTTTCTCTCTAAAGTTGAAGATGGTGTTCTTGACTCTTCAAGAGGGGCTGGGCTGCGTGAATGAGAGGGGGTGAGGGCTGAGTTCAGCCTTAAAACAAGTCACTTAAGGGCAAAATAGTCATTTGCCAAAAGGGTAAAATGGTAAAAGTGCAGAAGACTAAGGTTAGGGGCATTTTGGTCATTTTGCATCTAGATTTTCCCGATCATCATGACGACTCTGGCATACTCTCCCAAGTGTCCTGGGATGTTGTGATATCAAGATTATCTGTTGACGAGTCTCGGTAAGTCCATATGTGGCTCCGTTCGTCACCCGATTGAGGATTTCGCCCGAACGAATGTCAGGAAATGATTTTTCTGAAATTTTTACGAAATTTAACCAAAACGTAGAGAATCGAATTCTAAGACTTACTGTCTCGTTCACGGGTCCATCTAAGGTCTTCTGAGCAGTAAAATCATACTGTTAGTGTAAAAACGCAGACCAGACTCCGTTTGAGTTTTTGACTCAAAACTTAACCACGGCTTCCTATGGTTGTGTAGAACATTCCTATCTGGTCAGATTATTTTATTTCACTCTCTAAACCCTCCAATAAAATACAAATGTTAAAATACTGGAGAATTAGAAAATGTGAAAATCGGGGCGTTACACTAGAAATCGATTTATGGGTGTCAGGTCGTGCAGAAACGGGTTTTGTGCACTATTGGACCATTCTACGTTTGCCAATTGATATATCATTCAAGCCTAAGCTATTTATCACCTATTTAATTATCCTAACACTCAGAAATCATATCCTAAGTGTTCTTGAACTAATCCTCGATCATCAGTCTCGTCTCGCTTATATATTATCACCCTATAACTATATTCTTATAGCATAAGGTTAACAGAACACCATATCATGGCATAAACAACATGCTCATCATCATTATCAACTCATCAACATATAAATCATGAACTCATAATTATAAACATGTTATAGCATCAAATTTATCATCAATCAATATTCATATTGCCAGAAAACATCATAACAACATTCATAGGCATACACAGGCATACATAGGGGTTATGGGTTAACCCATTTATCTTAATCTATCCCAAAACCCACATATTCATGACCAATTTCTCCCTCCATACCTGGTATGACAATTCACAGCCTAAGGGAAAGAGAAAAGTGCCAAGGTCCGCTACGGTTCCTCCTTACGGGTTCAACACTTGATCACGATCGCAGCACTGGAAAGCAGAGCCAACCTTTAAGTCGAGGACTGAAAAGAGAAACCAACCCTGGGATTTGATAACTCACCTTGGTCGCTAACTTAGGAAGATTAACTCTAGCAGCAAGGATAGCCTGTCCAAGCAAAGGCGTATTCTTGACGAAGAACACTAAACAGGATTCGTCTTTTGGGTTTTCTAGAGCAAGAGATCAGTGAGAGCTCTTAGCGATGAAAAGAGGCAACTTGTGAGTGTAAGAGAGTGTAAAGACTAGGTTTAGGCCATATATAACTGTTAGGGATGTTTTAGGACGAATGGGCCGTACGCAGCACAACCCGATAACACAAACATGTTCAAAACACGTACACAAGCTCTGACAGGCATGGGAATCGATTTCAAAACCATGGAAATTGATTTCCCAAGATGACTTTCCCCAACGAGATCTCTTTCCCCCGAAGCTGTTTTATTCTTCTGTCCTCGATCTTAGCAAGCAGTGTCTCGTAGGTTAGATTATCTTTTAATTGTACTGTATCTGGCTCTATGACATGGCTGGGATCTGGGATATACTTTTGCAATTACGAAACATGAAAGACATTGTGAAGGTTTGAAAGAAAAGGTGGTAAGGCTATTTGGTAGGCTACTGGACCTATCCGACGAAGAACATGGTGGGGTCCAATGAATTTTGGAGTGAGTTTTCTAGACTTCAGTACCCTGCCAACCCCATTCGTAGGTCTGACTCTAAAAAATACATGATTGCTTTCTTGGAATTCAAGGGACCTACGCCTCTTATCCGAGTAACTCTTCTGTCAACTCTGAGTCGTCCTCATCTTTTTCTGTATCAGCTTGACTTTATCAATCGTCTGTTGTACCAACTCGGGTCCTAAGGTAAGACTTTCTCCATCTTGGCACCAACATAACGGTGTTCGACATCGTCATCCATACAGAGCTTCATAGGGTGCCATCCCTATACTAGAGTGAAAATTGTTGTTATAGGTGAACTCTATCAAAGGTAGGAATCCTTCCCAACTTCCAGAGTGTTGCAAAACACAAAGCCTTAAAAGATCCTCCAAAGATTGGATTCTTCGCTCTGAGTGGCCATCTGTCTGTGGATGATAGGCGGTACTCAATCTAAGCTTTGTTATCAACGCTTCATGTAAGCTCTGCCAAAAACGTGAAGTATACCTCGGATCTCGATCGGAGATGATACTATAAGATACACCATGTAATCTGACAATCTCTCCAATATACAACTGAGTTAACTTCTCCATCGAATACTTGATTTTGATTGGTAGTTTGTGATGACTTCATAAGCCGATCAACAATTACCCATATGGAGTCATAACCTTTCGGAGTCTTCGGCAAACAAGTCACAAAATTCATCGCGATGCCATCCCATTTCCATTCTGGGAAACTTAACGGTTGTAACATCCCTGGCGGCCTCTGGTGTTCCACTTTAGCTTTCTGACACACTAAGCATGATGCGACAAAATTAGCCACGTCTTTTTTCATGCCATGCCACCAAAATATTCCCTTCAGATCCTGATACATCTTTGTCGATCTCGGATACATACTCAACTTACTCTTATGAGCCTCTTCCAGAATTAACTTTCTCAATTCTGGGTCCTTGGATACACAAACTCTGCCACTTATTCTCATGATTCCACCAGATCCTTCAATAATCTCTGACTTAGCTCCGTGACTTATCAGCTCTCGCTCCTTTAACTGAAATTCATCCTATTTTTGTTTCTCTCGAATCTGTTCCAACAAATCACTTGCCAACGTAACCATCCCAATGCAAAGCATACCTGATACCCCTTTTACGGATAATTGCAGATCCCTGAACTGTTCCAAAAAATGCCTCTCTTTAACCATCATGGCGAATACATGCAAAATTTTTTTGATCAGAGCATCAGCTACCACGTTTCATTAGTGCAAATTATGGATTCAAAACAGGTTTTTATATCAATTGCATTTTAACCAATTTAAAAAAGAAAGATGGTGGCATTTTTGTAAATAAATTACATTATTTTTAACATTCTACATCGGTGGCTATAAAATCGATATAAAACTACACTTTTTATATCGATTAAGGAAACCGATTTTTAGATCGGTAAAAAATACAACCGATTTAAAAAGCTATTTTTTTAGATCGGTTATGATTCAACCGATTAAAAATGTCTGACAAAACATGTTCACCTCCTACCATCTCTTTAACCTTTCCTCTTCGTGCTCTCTCTCAGAAGTCCCAATCCCTACCGCTCCCAACCACTGCACAACACGAGGCCACCGCCGCTGCCAGGCAACCATCGCAAGGCAACCACCACCACCACTGCGAGTCTTCTCTCTGGTGAGTTCTCTTCTCTCTTCTCTATTTCAACTTTCAACTTTCTATAGTGTTTCTTTTTCTTCTTTGTTCCTTTCAGTTCAAGGTTGAAGGAGATTTTGTTCTCTTCTCTGCATGACCCGGTTATGGTGATGGAATCCGAGTGGTCTCGCGTTGGTTCCGCTTCCGGATTTCGGCGAAGAAACCCAATTTGAATTCTTCCAGTTCTTAAGGTGTCGCCCAATTTAACGCACTTGGTCTCATCTTTCCCTACAACACACTAGTTCTTATCCTTTAAAGTAATTTTTATCTTCACAAATTCAGTTACGTTTCTTTAACCCTATTCCTTCTCAATTTCACACTAGTTTAATCGTTTATGATTACTGGAAACCTGTTTGGGATGTGATGGGAAGTGCTTTCAGGTCTGGGATATACGTAGTAAAATGCTAATTCATGCTCTTTCGGTGTTTAACAATGTTGGTCATTGTACATATTGATCTATTGGAATTCTCTGTCACTCTTAGCTACTATTCATAATTTGTGCCAATTTCTGTTGAGCTCAGAGTGAATTGAACAATTTGAACTTTGAAGTTTGGCATTACTAGTTTGCACATATATTGAATAACATAACATTGCTGGATGACTTGTACATATAACCTTCTTCTTTTCCACATTTTACTTCTCTGTGTCAGTAGCATTAATGCTGAGTCTTATAGATAGTAGAAAACACGAGGAAATGCTTGGATAGGTTAACCTACCTTCATGATAATCAAACTCCCAGTGCAAACACCTTATATATAAGTTTGTTTAAGTATAAGTATGTTTTGTGATTAGTTTACTGCTATTTTGGTAAATAGATCAATGTTATGTTGATATATCAACGGAGTTGATTTTGATTGTTGTATTGCACGTTTGCAGATTCTAGCTATGGTACTTGGTGCAGTCCCATTTCTCAAGCAACTTATCTTTACAATTGATGCTCCA
Organism: Ammopiptanthus mongolicus; assembly: GCA_039655645.1. Classification (NCBI taxonomy): domain Eukaryota; kingdom Viridiplantae; phylum Streptophyta; class Magnoliopsida; order Fabales; family Fabaceae; genus Ammopiptanthus; species Ammopiptanthus mongolicus. The sequence continues at coordinate 63,291,550 of CM077347.1, read as the reverse complement.
TTGTTCTTCTTCACTGACAGCTGCATAATGCTTGGGTATGGCTATGTAATTTTTAGTGATTTAATGAAGTTGATGCTTTTACATTTATATAGTTGGTGCTATGAAATTTAGTTTTTCTTTTGTAAGTATTCAACTATTCATCAGTCTATTGAACAAAATACCAACATTTGGCAGGGACAATTTATATATATATGGCATTTGAATGCTGGAAAGTCAGTAAAAGTTTGAAGGTTGAATACCAACACATACATTATAGTTTCAGTGTGTTTTTCACTCTGGTTTTTTAAATTCAGCAGAATAAATTTGGATTTGACTCATAAATGTGTTATGTGACCATCTCTCTTGTCATTGACTTGGGTCGAAATTCTTTGATTTGAAAATTTGTTTAGATATACCAACAAAACCAGGTTGCCTCTCAATTTTTGAAGGCATAACAGATAAACTTCAAATGTATGTGTTGTTGAACTAAGTCACAGTATCTTAGTTTTACTGATAAAATATTATTATTTCTCAATTAGAAGTAGATCTTCATTGAGGAATACTTATGAAGCTATTATTGGTGATACTATCTAATAGTTCCTTTGGTGATCAGGGAGGCCATGATTCCTTGCATTCTGTTGACATTGGGAGGCAACCTTGTTGAGGGTAAATTCATATCTAAGTGAACTACTTGCCCTATCCCCTTGGCCCTGATGATAAGATTTTTCGATTTGCCCTAATCCTTTAGCACTCAATGCCAAGGTTGTCAAATCGCAATTCAAATTATGAATCGCTAGGGTAATTTTTGAATCGTGAATCGGAAATCGTATCGAATCGTAAGATTCATAAACATAATGAAAAATAGCTGGAAACATATCTTTAAATGATGTATTATGTATATATGCTTACTATATGAATAAAACAAACAAATTCATAAATCACTAGTTCATAATAAGTGTCGTTATCAACAGACTTAACACTCGTATCAGAGAAATAGAGGGATAATTTTCTGATATTTTTTTGATCTTTTGTTTTAAAAACACTTAAGAAAGGATCTTAACCCACCCCGTACAGAAAACCAGGCCTAAAGTAAGTCCATTCATAATGAACAAAACTGATCTAATTTTAAAATAAATTAAAAACAAAAATAATGAAAAAAGAAAAAAGGATCATCACTTTGTAGAAGAGGGAGAAGCGAAGTTGGCCTCTGTAACAAGCAAAGTGAGCCATCAGAGGAACCATCAATCGCGCCACCCAAGGCGGCCCACCCGGCTTCGCATCCTATAACCCGAATGCACAATCCCACAACCCCAGATTTTGTTCTGAGTTGCGACGGACCCGAGTTCGAAACAACGAACCCGATTGCACAACCCGTGAAACTACAGCAGCGTGAATCGTTTTCCTTCCGGCGATTCACGACTCGGCACTAAATCGCACGATTTCGACGATTCATGGTGCGATTCCGACGAATCTCCGATTCAAACACTGATTTGTATCGTTTTTCCACCGACTCGTATCAAACCGTACGATTCAAATCGTAAATCGCATGATTTTGATAACCATGCTCAATGCCAACATCCATCCTTTCAGGTATACTCCACACATCCTTTTAGTCTCAAGTCAGTCAAGGATTTTTCGTATTACTAAACAGAATTGTTATTATATCAAATATCAATAGTTAATAAATAACAAATATATATTAAGCTGGGCTTTATATGGACATGAGTTATTTTGGGTTTTGGTTTTTATGCATAAATGTTTTACTTGTTCACAGGTGCTGTTGGTTGCTAATTTAAGAGGTTGTGGAAGGGAGTCAGCAGCTGTACTGTTATGGGTTCATATCTTTGCTATAATCTCAATGGCTGGATGGATTGTTCTATTTCTAAACATACTCTTTTGAGACTGTAGAGAGCAGTAAATGTTCATAATTTTAGCATACTTCAAAGTTATGTTTGGCATAATTTTAGCGTGAATATTTACTTTAGCTTCGTTTCACTGTTTAGTAAAGATTATTTACGTTAGATGTATTTTTTCGAGTATTCTAGTTTGTACATATATTCTGGTTTGTTTGGCAGAATAGGCTATTATAATATATATGAATGAATTTTTTCTCTTCTTTTATGGTATATATATTCTCTTAATTGCATGTGCTTGATGAATGAGATGTTTGTATTTAGCTAGTTTAGTAAAGTGTAATAAATATATCATGCTTGATTGCTGTTGAATTGTTGGATTCTGTTGTAAAAATTGAGTACCGAATGAAAACAGGGAAGGGAATTAACAAGGAACGAAACCAAGTTTTTTTTAAAAAAAAAAATCACTTTTTACATCGGTTGTTAGTAGAACCAATATAAAAAGTGAACCAATGTAAAAAGTGACTTTCTATATCGGTTGCCAGTAGAACTGATGTAAAAAGTCTAGTTTTTACATCGGTTGCCAATAGAACCGATGTAAAAAGTGACTTTCAACATCGGTTGTCAACCGATGTAAAAAGTCACTTTTTACATCACAAGTTTTTACATCGACCATCCAAGAGATGTAGAAAGTCATTTTCAACCGATGTAAAAAGTCATATCTGCATTAGTGTTTGCTTTTCTAGGGTGGTATTGTAATTGGAAATCAAAATCTTTCATAAACTCTAGCCAGCGCCTCTGTCTCATGTTCAGTTCCTTCTGGTGAAACAAATACTTGAGACTCTTATGATCACTGAAAACATTGAACGTTGATTCATATAGAAAATGTCTCCAGATCTTTAGTGCAAAAACTATTGCAACTAACTCCAAATCGTGTGTAGGTAGTTCTTCTCATACGTCTTCAACTGCCTTGAAGCATACGCCATCACTTTACGATTCTGCATCAACACACAGCCTAATCCTTGGTACGAAGCATCATAAAACACCTCGAAAGATTCACTAGGATCAGGTAGCACTAACACTTCGTTTCTTCAATTCTTGAAAACTTTCCTCACAAGCATCAGTCCATGCAAAAGCTTGATTCTTCCGGGTAAGTTGGGTGAGAGGTCCTGCTATCTAGGAAAACCCATCTATAAACCTCCGATAATAACCGGCTATCCCAACAAAACTACGGATCTCCGTTGCAATCTTCGGTCGTTCCCATTGAAGTACAGCCTCAACCTTAGACGGATCCACTGCAATTCCTTCCCTTGAAATTACATGACCTAAAAACTAGACTTCTTCCAACCAAAACCGGCACTTCGACAACTTAGCAAACAACTTCTTCTCCTTCAAAATCTGAAGAACCACACCAAGGTGTTTGGCATGTTCTTCCCGATTCTGAGAATAGATTAGAATGTCATCGATAAAGCAATGACAAACTTATCTAGATAAGGATGAAACATCCTATTCATATAATCCATGGATACTGCAGGCACATTCGTCACTCCAAACGGCATCACCAGATACTCGTAATGCCCATAGCATGTCCTGAATGTTGTTTTCAGAATATCTTCTGCTTTTACTTTGATCTGATGGTATCCTGAACGTACATCTATCTCTGAGAAAATTGCTGCTCCCCTTAACTGATCCATCAAATCATCGATCCTTAGGAGAGGATACATGTTCTTGATCGTGACCTTTGTGACACCCGCTACCCCGAATATGATAAATAAAATAAATCATATAAATTAAAATCCATAAATTAAAACCAAAGGGTAACAAGTACCACATGATCCAAAATGTTTAAACATAAATAACGGTTGCGGAAAACATAACATAAAATAATCCAAATCCCGATGTCACATAATCAAAGTTGGTAACCACTACCGATATTACATCCGAAAACAACTAACATAACTAAACTATACTATGAGCAAGCGATCTCCTCGGGATCACTCCTCAGCTGGTTACTCACCATCCTCTGCATAACCAAAGGTACATTCAAAACAACAACAATAGAAGGGAGTAAGGAACTATACGTATAAACATAAACGGTAATAGAGCAATCTAGCAAGATGATCACACAACATATAAAACATCATAATATAACATATTTTAACATAGTTCATCATATCACATTATAAGCATGCTATACGATGCAAAACTACTCCACTACTCCGTATGCAATGTGAATCCAATAACTAACTCAAGAAGACGATTTCGGAATTACATATCCACATTGGCCAATAAGCACCAACGTCGGCAGTTCACCAAACTCACGGGTAAACCCCTTTGATAGTCGATCCACCTTACTCTCGGATGGACCACCACGGATGCGCTTGATTCACCTAACTCTCGAATGAATCATTGCGGACGGCCAGTTCGCCATACTCTCGGACGAACTCCCTAGTCATTGTAACTTCCCCCAAACTAAGAACTCCATGTCATGATGCATGCAATGCTAACATACAAACAACATGGCAACCACCTCCATCAACACCATTAACAATGCTATCAACTTTGACCAAGAAGCATCAAAGTGATTTATCAACATCAAACTTGACCAATAAGCATCAAGAATGATTTAACCACCAACATAGGTAACAGTACATGATTACCAATAATGTCCTCATCTTATTGAATAATCTCTCTATTAAGTCCTCATTATTAAATCTTACCTTATTATTGTCCTAGTTCATTAACTATCCTCAAGGTCATGTTTTATGGTCTCTTATGTCATATTTTATCCCAAAAGGTTATTAACTCTCTTTTTATTTAAAACTGTGAAGTTTTCTCCATTTTGATAATGACACGGCCTAAGAACGGGCATGCTGACCAACTGGCACGGACGTGCTGCACGAGAGCACGGGCGTGCTCATCCGCATCACCTTTTTCTCGTTTTTCCGACACGGGCATGCTACTGAGTGCATGGACGTGTTGGCTTCGCTGAGCATAGAGCACGGGCATGCTCAAATTGAGAACGAGCGTGCTTAATGCTGTTGCAGCGTTCTCAGTTTTGGGAAACTTAGCGTTTTCCTTAAATTTCAACACTCCGAATCAATCCTAAGGTTCTTGACTAATCCATTGGCATTAATCTCACCCCTCATCAACATCTTTATGTTTTATGCATATCAATTAGATTAATCGTAGTTTTAGGTTCAGCGCTAACATCCCTATGTCTTTTATTAACATAGTTTAACAACAGCAGTTTCAGCATACCAATTCATATAATCATGGCATACCAACAAACATCATCAACATCATATACTTCATGCCAAGGTCACATAAATCAATTAAACAATTATCATCATGTATAAACAACAATAATAAACTCATACATCAACTAAGGCGGATAGCACACAAATAGGGTCATGGGTTAACCCTCATCTTACGCTACCCCAGAACCTATATGTTCATACTAATCCCTTCTCTCCATACCTGGCATGACGATTCCATCCTATGAGCCAACAAGAACGAAGTCCATGTTTGACTCCTCCAAGCGGGTTTAACAGGTTCAACGAGCTTTGGCCAAGACCAAAAAGATAAAGGGATAGTAAATTCCCAAACAAGGAAAAGGAAAGTGAATTAACACAAGGGTTACAAACATACCTCGATTAGATCCTTGCGGAACTAATATGCTAGTTGCCATTTAAAGCATTGACACACGAACAACGGAGTCTGGTTCGATAGGGAGAAAGCGGTTCAACACTATACTCAAAGGATTTAATGGAAAGGATGAACAGGGTTAGCTACCTTACCTCGGAGTAACACTAGGTGAGCGGCTTATCCCTAATCGCAACGGAAAACACCACAGGGATGTGTTCTTGACGATGAACACCCAAACAAGGATTGGAGGTTGAAGAATGCTCAAAGGATTCAATGGGAACCCAAAAGTAAATTAATGACGGCTGTTTCTAACTCTATGAATGACGGCTATGAGTTTTAGGTCGAGCAAGAGAGGTGTAAAATGGATTAGAGCGAAACGGGTCGACCTAAAGCCCAAAACACGTTTCTGCTGCGCGTGGAGAGCACAGGTGTGCTGCACGAGAGCAAGGGCATGCTGGCCCATCAGGATCACTGATCTGACTGGTTCTAAGGTTAACTATCACAAACACATCTCTAGACCCCTAACACAAGCATAACAACTAGAGAAACATTCATAACAACACTTTATAACAAGCAAGCAAAAACTGGGATGTTACAATTCCACCCCCTTATAAAAATTTCGTCCTCGAAATTTCTACAAGCTCGGACTTGGTTGGCAGACAACCTGCCCATAACAAAAACAACATCTAACAGCTTAAGGGATAAACTGACACAAGGTCAACTATGAAGTCTCTATTATTAACGATAATAGAAACAAACTTTACGAAACATGGGAAGGGATAACAGGCCTACTTACAGGTGTAGCAACAACTAGATCATGCTCAAGATATGAAACAAACAACTTAAGGTTTCTAACACAAAACATGCAAAGCAAACAAAGGAATAGAAGACAAGGCATCCGAACCAAACAACACAAAAAAAGGAGCCTCTTTGAGGAGGCTTTTACCTTGAAACAGATCTGCAGATGGAGAGGCTTCATCTCCACTGAGGGTGAAGACTCTCCCACTTGCCTTCAGTCAATTGGCCTGAGAACTCTTGCTGGCGCTTTGCGGCTCACTCTTCGCTCCACCACAATCATGGCTGATGTGGCCAGATTTCTCACACTTGAAGCATATGACATCAGTTTCCTTGCATTCGCGAGTGAAGTGACCATTACCACACTTGCCACACTTGATTGGCCTAGGGGCAGAAAATCCTCCGTCACTGGGTAACCTCGTAGCATACTGTGGCCTCTTGCTGACTTGCTTGAAATCATAGCTTACCGGTGCCATATGTCGTTCCTCTTTATCTTGCTGAGTCGTCTTCTTGTTACCTTGCGAACTCGAACTCTTGCGGTGCCCAACTTTGGATTTGTAGGCATCTTCAAAGATCCTACACTTGTTCACCAGAACAGGAAAAACTCGAATCTCCTGGTAGCTGATGGCTTGCTTGATCTCTGGGCGCTGACCATCTTCAAACTTCACACACTCGGAGCGGTCATTGTTCACATATTGATAGAGCGTATAGTGACGAGCAAGCTCCTCGAACCTTGATTTGTAGGCGTCTTCAAAGATCCTACACTTGTTCACCAAAACAAGAAAAACTCGAATCTCTTGGTAGCTGATGGCTTGCTTGATCTCTAGGCGCTGACCATCTTCAAACTTCACACACTTGGAGCGGTCATCGTTCACATCTTGATAGAGCATATCGTAACGAGCAAGCTCCTCGAACCTTGCAGCATACTCCCCAACGGACATGTTCTCCTGCTTCAGAGCCAGAAAATCCATCTTCTTCTTGTCACGGATGTCAGGTGGAAATTACTTTCCCACGAACATCTCCTTGAAGGCAATCCAAGTGACTACGGTGCCTGCAGCTTCCATACGTTGGCAGCAGTTCTCCCACCAGTGCTTGGCTCCTTCAGGGTCATAAGCTCCTTTAAACGCAGGCAAGTTATTCCTCTGGAACTTGTCCAAACCTTGAAACTCAGCGGCTCCTCCATGATGATTCTTATTCTGGTTGTTGTTCTGAGCAATGGCATTAGCCAACAATGCCAGAGCATCAGCAATCGCGCGGTAGTTCCTACCAGCCATAACTTCCTACACCGTCCAAAGCGAACCACTTAACATAGAACGTTAAGCAAGAAAAGAAACTAAGGTTCACATAATCCTATATCATCATCCATGCTAGGCATAGATAATCATATAAGAGTACACAAAATTAACATAACAGACACATACCCCGGCCTCGAGGACAGACCAGCTCTGATACCACTAAATGTAACACCCGCTACCCCGCATACGATAAATATAAAACAAATCATATAAATTAAAATCCATAAATTAAGCCAAAGGGTAACAAGTACCACATGGTCCAAAACGTTTAAACATAAATAACGACTTCGGAAAACATAAACATAAAATAACCCAAATCCCGATGTCACATAATCAAAGCTGTTAACCACTATCGATATTACATCTGAAAACAACTAACATAACTAAACTATACTATGAGCAAGCGATCTCCTCGGGATCACTCCTCAGCTGGCTGCTCACCATCCTCTGCATAACCAAAGGTACATTCAAAACAACAATAATAGTAGGGAGTAAGGAACTATACGTATAAAAATAAACGATAATAGAGCAGTCTAGCAAGATGATCACACAACATATAAAACATCATAATATAACATATTGTAACATAGTTCATCATATCACATTATAAGCATGCTATGCGATGCAAAACTACTCCACTACTCCGTATGCAATGTGAATCCAATAACTAACTCAGGAAGACGATTTCGGAGTTACATATCCACATTGGCCAATAAGCACCAGCGCTGGCAGTTCACCAAACTCACGGGTGAACCCCTTGGATAGTCGATCCACCTTACTCTCGGATGGATCACCACGGATGCGCTTGATTCACCTAACTCTCGGATGAATCGTTGCGGACAGCCAGTTCGCTATACTCTCGGACGAACTCCCTAGTCATCGTAACTTCCCCCAAACTAACAATTCCATGTCATGATGCATGCAATGCTAACATACAAACAACATGGAAACCACCTCCATCAACACCATTAACAATGCTATCAACTTTGACCAAGAAGCATCAAAGTGATTTATCAACATCAAACTTGATCAATAAGCATCAAGAATGATTTAACCACCGACATAGGTAACAATACGTGATTACCAATAACGTCCTCATCTTATTGAATAATCTCTCTATTAAGTCCTCATTATTAAATCTTACCTTATTATTGTCCTAGTTCATTAACTATCCTCAAGGTCATGTTTTATGGTCTCTTATGTCATATTTTATCCCAAAAGGTTATTAACTCACTTTTTATTTAAAACTGTGAAGTTTTCTCCATTCTGATAACGACACAGCCTAAGAACGGGCATGCTGACCAACTAGCACAGACGAGCTGCACGAGAGCACGGGTGTGCTCATCAGCGTCACCTTTTTCTCGTTTTTCCGACATGGGCATGCTACTGAGTGCACGAGCGTGTTGGCTTCACTGAGCATAGAGCACGGGCATGCTCAACGCTGTTGCAGCGTTCTCAGTTCTGGGAAACTTAGCGTTTTCTGTAATTTTCAACACTCTGAATCAATCCTAAGGTTCTTGACTAATCCATTGGCATTAATCTCACCCCTCATCAACATTTTTATGTTTTATGCACATCAATTCGATTAATCCTAGTTTTAGGTTCAGGGCTAATCCCTATGTCTTTTATTAACATAGTTTAACAACAGTAGTTTTAACGTACCAATTCATATAATCGTGGCATACGAACAAACATCATCAACAACATCATATATTTCATGCCAAGGTCATATAAATCAATTAAATAGTTATCATCATGTATAAACAACAATAATAAACTCATACATCAACTAAGGCAGATAGCACACAAATAGGGTCATGGGTTAACCCTCATCTTTCTCTACCCGAGAACCTATATGTTCATACTAATCCCTTCTCCCCATACCTGGCGTGACGATTCTAGCATATGAGCCAACAAGAACGAAGTCCACACTTGACTTCTCCAATCGGGTTCAACAGGATCAGCTAGCTTTGGCCAAGAACAACAAGATAAAGGGATAGTAAATTCCCAAACAAGGAAAAAGAAAGGGAATTTACACAGGGGTTACAAACATACCTCGATTAGATCCTTGGGGAACTAATCTGCTAGTTGCCGTTTATAGCACTGACACACGAACAACGAAGTCGAGTTCGATAGGGAGAAAGCGGTTCAACAGTAAACTCAAAGGATTCAAAGGAAATCTTAATAAGGGTTGATTACCTTACCTCGGAGGAACACTAGGCGAGCGGCTTATCCCCAATCACAAGGGAAAACACCACAGGGATGTGTTCTTGAGGAAGAACACCCAAACAAGGATTGGAGGTTGAAGAATGCTCAAAGGATTCAATGGGAACCCAAGAGAAAGATTAATGACGATTGTTTCTAACTCTAGGAATGACGGCTATGAGTTTTAGGTCGAGCAAAAGAGGTATAAAAAGGATTAGAGCGAAACGGGTCGACCTGAAGCCCAAAACGCATTTCTGCTGCGCGCGTAGAGCATGGGTGTGCTAACCCTGAGCATGGGCATGCTGACCAACAAGAACGGGCGTTTTGCGCAAGAGCATGGATGTGCTGGCCTATCAGGATCACTGATCTGACTCGTTCTAAGGTTAACTACCCCAAACACATCTCTAATCCCCTAACACAGGCATAACAACTAGAGAAACATACATAAAAACACTTTATAACAAGCAAACGAAAATTGGGGTGTTACAACCTTATTCAGTTGACGGTAATCTACGCATAACCGAGAAGGGCCGTCCTTCTTCTTCACTAACAACACTAGAGCTCCCCATGGCGATACGCTTGGCTTGACAAACTGTATTCCCAAAAGTTCTTCCAACTTATTTTTCAGCTTAGCTAACTCTGTCGGTGCCATCCGGTATGGTGCCATGGATATTGGTCCCGTTTCTGGTACAAGATTGATTGTAAACTCTATATCTTGGACCGGTGGTAACCCTAATATTTCTTCAAGAAAGACTTCTGGGTACTCATTGACGACAGGTATCGAGTGTAACTCTAACTCTTCTTGACTTCCAAGGAAGACAGTCTCTCAAAGAAGCTTGGACTTGAATGGCAGTCAAAAATCTAGAAACCTCATTTTTCGGAAAGATTAGGGTTCTATTGGCAAAGTCCAACAGGATATGGTTAGTAGATAACCAATCCATCCCTAGGATTATATCCATTTGCGAAAGATGCAAACAGATTAAATTACCAAAAACTTCCTATTCTCCACATCTATAGGACAATTTAAGCAAGCCTTAACAGTTATAACAAGACTAGCAGTTGGTGTAGAAATGACCAAATCAAAAGGTAAAAGAGAAACAGGTGATCCCAACAACTTAAAACAGTCATAGGCAATAAAAGAATGGGTAGCACCAGAATCAAACGGTACAGGTTAAAGCTTACCTCCTACATTGCACTCTCCTCTGATCAGCTCATCATTCTGGGAGGCTTCAGCACCACTCACAGTATACACTCTGCCCTTAGCTCTGGGTCTAACAACTTGCATGTGATTCATGGACGTTTCAGCTTTTGGTAGTCCACACTCCCTCGAGATATGGCCAGGCTTCCCACACTTGAAGCAGATGATTCCTTTGATGGTACAGTCCTTGGTAGGGTGACCCTGCTTGCCATACTTCATGCACTTTTGTGGAGGTGCCCCAAAGCGGCCAGAACCTCCACTACTTGCTCCAAAAGACCTATGTGGTTGCTGTTGCTTGTCCCACGATGGCCTTGCATAAGGTTTCTTGTGGAACCTGTTGTTGTTGGTGTTGCTCTTGAATTGTGAAGGTCGAAAGTTGCCCTTGCTGTTTCAGCTAGCATTCCGATCTTCAATAAGCCGACATTTGTCCATCAGAATTGGAAAAGTTGAAATTTCCATCGGTAAGATTGCTTTCTTCAGGTCAAACCTCAGTCTTTCCTCAAACTTTCTACATTTCCACTCTTCATCAAGGTTGCACTGGTAGTACCGTGAGAACTTAATCAAGCCCTCAAACTTTGCAGCATACTCTCCCATAGTCAGACTCCCTTGCCTCAGCTGGAGAAACTCCATCTCTTTTTTATGTAGATCAAATATAGTAGGATCTTCATTTGAGTAGAATTGTGAATTCACTCAAGTGTGAATAGCGAAAATTAAGAGAAGCAAAAGACTCCAGGGAAGATCAAGATTAACCTCAAGTGAGATCAACAACCAAAAAGGTAGAGGAATTGCATTAAGTAAATTGCGGAAATGTAAATACCAAAAACGGATCCTATAGCCAAGGGACAAGGCCAAACCTATGCTTGAATGTAAATTGCAAGAATGTAAAAAGAAAGGGAAAATGATAAAGGGGAAAGGAAAGGGAAGAATATGAGAGGTGCCACACTTAATCCATAGAAATGGAGATTGATTGATAAGCCTAATTATGTTCGCCACTTGAAGAGGAGTCTTCAAGATAAGAACCTAAAGTTCAAGCTAGAACTTTGCTAAGAGGAGAAGCTCTCAACTCACAAAATTGGAAGAAATTAACAAATGATTCATTGGTTCCAAAATTTGAGTACATTGAACCTATTTATATGAAATAAATGGAGAACGCTCATCTAGCTTAGTCATGGCCGCACTTCTCTAGGTCCTAATGGGCTTGGAACACTTAAGCCCAATTTACAAGCTTAACTAAGTCAAATCCGGTCAGAACAGAGTTTTAAACTTGTAGTCAATTTTTATGCATGATATACTTCGAATATGGTCTTGAGTCATGAAATAAGAGTTGTAGATAATCCTCTTATCTTTCCAACGCATCCACGATCATCGCAATCGGACATGTACAACTCCAGATACAGTTGAAACAATGAGATAGGTTTGACTGGGATTTGCTAATTGGCCCACTAAGGCTGTGTTTGTTGGGCTTGATGGCCCAAAATGGCCTAATCATCCTATGCCCAAGTGTTTAAGCTATCCTAAAGTGCTTAGTTTTAAAATCACTTTTATTACGAAGTCCTAAACTACTTTCATTACAAACTAATCTATTTTTATTACAATGTCCTAACCATGTGGCTTCATTCGATTGTGGAAGTAGGAGAATCCTCTTTGAATGCTATCCATGATCGTATCATCCCCTCCTTCTCGAAAAAAATTCGTCCACGATTTTTAAGACCTTGAGTCCTATAAACAATGCACAAGTAATGAGATTTTATTGTGAAGGGAAATGTAAAACAAACATTTATTATTGGTAACAATACTCCCTTTTTATCACTTAAAATCTGGGGCCAAAGACCACTCTCATGTAAATGGCCCAAATTGGCCAAGCAAAATGGGCTAAGGCAAGCTTGCAAGGCCCTTGAATGTGTTGGATTAAACCGCTCAAAAGTTGGTGAAATGTGTTAAAGATTTTGGGGTTGCTTGTTTTGCTTTTGCCATGTGGGTTTGAATGATTTCGAATGATGTTGACCTTAGGCTTTACTCTGCTTTTTGTATGAAACCGTGAGGCTTTGGCCTTGGTTCCACAATTGGAATTTGCACAAGCAGTGCTACATGTAACACCCCGATTTTTCACGCATTCTAAGACCGGTAAACTATATAAATGCGTTTATATTTTATCTGAGTTTTAGAAAATAATTTTGGATAAACCGAAGTCATATTCATACTCTACGCAATCGTAGAGAGCTACGGTTAAATTTTGGGTTGAAAACTCAGACGGAGCCCGGTCTGCATTTTCACTGACAGAAAGATTTTATTGCTCAGAAGACCTAATTTTGACTCGTGAACGAAACAGTTAAGTTTAGAATCGAATTTCTAACCTTTTTTACAAAATTGGTTTTTCGCACTAAAAAGCGAAATAATATAAATTATTTGGGCGAAATCTTGAATTAGGTGACGAACGGAGCCAAATTCGGATTTACCAGGACCCGCTAACGGATAAACATGAAGTCACATCAGGTCACATCACCTAGGAAGGCGTGCCAGTGTCATGATGACGTTTGAAAATTTAACACCCCGATTTTTGCTGTTTTCTAATAACGGTAAAAATATATATCTTTTATATTTTTATCTGAGACTTAGAAAATGATTTTGGATAAACCAAAGTCATATTCATACTCTACATTATCGTAGGGAGCTACGGTTAAATTTTGGGTTCAAATTTCAGGTGGAGCCTGGTCTGCGTTTTCATTGACAGTAAGATTTTACTGATCAGAAAGCCTAATTTTGACTCGTGAACAAAATAGTTAGGTTTTATATTTTATTTCCAACGATATTGGTTATTTTGAAAATTTTCAAAATATAAGTCCTTATGCGTTATTCGGGCGTAAAACAAAAATCGGGTGAACAACGGAGCTGAATACGGGATTTCAGGGACCCGCTAACGGATAAGCGTGAAGTCACTTCAATGAAAACTCACCTAGGTGAGTCACCACATCATCATTAGGATTCTACAAATATCTAAGATATTTAGGGTGAGAAAAGACCAAAATGTCCTTGACCTTTTGTTTTAATTCCAATTCTGTCCCTAGGCAAAATGACTCTCTTGCCCCTGGGAATTTATGAAAGGACCCTTTTGACCGTGTGACTCACCAATGTAATCATCACATTTTTAAAAATATTTAGATATTTATAGAGGAAATGACAATTATGCCCCTAGTCTTTTGTTAAATGACAATTTTACCCCTAAGTGAAATTACTCTTTTGTCTCTAAATGAACAAAGTTTGGACCTCTTTGCCCTTTAGATCTCACGCCCAAAAGGCCCATCATAAGCCATATCTACTTCATTTTCTCACAAACACAAAACCTTACTTGTGTTATGATCTTTAATGATCAAAAGCTTGACTTTTGATTTTCTCTCAAGTGTTCTTGGTGTTCTTGAGTGTTCTTCAATTTCTCTCCACTTTCCCATCAACCTAGAGGTAAACTCTTTTGACTCAAGTTAGTAAACTTGTTCCTTGCTTCATTGTCTTGACATCTATGTGTTTTGTTTCTCAAGTGAGCCATAAGCAAATTTGTGAAGCACAACTTGCTTGATTCTTGTAATCTTTCATCATTCAAGAGGTAATCTCTTCTCTCTATGATCAATCATGATCTCTTCTTCATTCATTTTCTTGATCCAAGGCTATGAACATCATGTTTCAATTCTAAGTTCCAAGATTCAAAAATCTCTAGAAAATCATAGAAAAATCCTTTTAATTTGAAATCAATTTCTATGATCTAGTATCATCATCCTCTATCACTATCAAAGAGCATGTAATCAAATAACATGTCTAGCCTTTTTTTTATTGAGTGGCCGAAACTATGACCTAGGGAAATCATGAGTTTTGTTTCAAATTTTTGTATAAGGTAACTTGATTTAGTGTTGTTTGTACTTGAGGATCATTGATCCAAGAGTCGATAAAATTCTAACATCCCTAGCCTAATTTAAATTAAGGAGGCCGAACCTAGCTCCTAGTAGACAAGGGATTATTTTTTTGTGATTGTTAAAGTTTGGATTGATTGATTGAAGGTGGTTGTTGCTGAGTGTTTCAGACGAGTAATCGGAGGATTGTGGACTAATCGGATGACGTTCATTCAGAGGATTACCTTCAAGAGGTAAGGGGAGTTTGCCTAAGCGATTTTCCCGATAACTATATGTTATTCGGGATTGGTCTGTGTAGTTCTGTTTGAGCTTCGTGTGGTTGTAATAATGTTTCCATGCTTAGTATATGTTTGTGATGATGTATGCTTGGATGGAAAAATGTTTTCATGTATGTTGAAAATCGTACTTTGATCTCTAGATCAAGTGAGGATTTTTATGCTTGTTTATGGTTGAATGATGTATGATTATTATTCATCATAATATTGTGATCATTTTGAGCTATTACTTGACAAGTTAGTGAAGCAAAATCTTGACATCCTTATGGCATAGTATTCGGCTATGACCACTACAAAAGGAAGAACATGAGTTTGTTATTGAACTTCAATGTTATTGAAAGCAAATAAGTGTTTTAGTAACTTGTATTTCAAAAACAAACAAGAAGTGATTTTGATCCAAAGTTCAACTAAGGGTTAGGCCTTCAAGTGTTTTTACTAAGGTAAAAATATGTTTTACTTTAGTCATAGTTTATCCAATTAACTAAGTGTTTTAAAATAAAAGAATGAAAATGATTTCATGAAAGTAAAAGTGATATGAAGTTACCTTAGGATTAATGGGATGTCACACTCTTTGAAACTAAGCTAACATTCAATCTTCCAAGTATAAAGAAGACTTTGTCCTCAAGTTTGAATTAATTGAATCATAGTTGGAAAACTAAATGAAATTCCATTTCTTTTACACTAACTTACATCATGGTTTTACACTAAGTTAGTAAGGAAAAACCCTTTTCAAATTGGTTATGGTACTTTACTTCAAGCAAGTAACAAAGTTTTTTTAAATCAGATGAGTTTTCAATTAGAAAGGTTTTGGTTTTCAAAGTCTTAAACTGATAGTTTTCAACTCAAGTTGTAAAGTTTTACGCATGGAAAACCTAAGTTAAGTAATTAACTTAGAGTAAAAGAAAAGAGATAATTAAGTATAGTATATGGTAGAACAAGACCATGCACTATACCATTGATGACTTAGTTCATCAATGACTTCATAAGACTTAAGCGAATCAATACTTATTTCATTACTTGAAACTCAAGGAATTAATATCTTAGAAAGGATCAAAGACTTATCTAAGAGGATTCTCAATCCTTCTTCATAACACTTAGGACTTGAGATGTAATTCATAAGACACAAACACAAACATGAAATGTTTTGGGTTTTGAAACAGTAGTTCGATAACGGACCGATGGTCCGGATCCAAGAAAAGTCTTTCAATTATTTTAGTCTTGTGATGACCGGAACGAGAGGGATCCTGAGGCTGTGCAGGTATGGGACTATATTGTTGAAGGAAGGCTTATAAGAATTGTTTGGGAGCTCAGAACATAAGAACTCCATAGTTAAGCGTGCTTGACTTGGAGCACTTGTGGGATGGGTGACCTTCTGGTAAGTTTCCCAAAAAGCGTGTGAGTTAGGACAAAACACGCTGAAAATACCCGTGTTGGTTTGTGGGGACAGTCGGCAATTCTGAAAGCAGTTCGGGTCGTTACAAAGGGATCACGAGATTTATCCGGTGGATAAAAGTTTTGTAATTTAAGATGCATATTGTTCCTAAGGAAGAGAACCTTAGCGAACCTTGAGGTTTATCCGGTGGATAAACATTTCTTTATCGCATCTGCCTTGTGTAAGCATTGCCATTTCATTGCATGGGTTTGTAAGGCCTTGAGCCTAGGAGCTTACACCTAGATGTTGGTGCGAGACGATCTTAAATGGTCTTGAGAGATGTCAGGGTTGGAGATTCCACAAGTGACCAGTTGGTGATTCTTTTGTGTTGTGGTATTCCGTGCACTGTTGTGACATATTTGACTAGCTGTCGTACTTTTCATGTTTGGTTGAGAGTGTGTCCATAAAGCCAGATACGTGCACGTTACATTTGTTGTAGCATCTTGCCCATGGCTGGCATACCCGGAACATGTACTCCTATTTACTCTCTCCGACTTTTTGGTAGCTCCATGGAGTAGGGGTCAGAGTTTTACCCTTGTGGCATATGGCATTGAGTCATGTAAATCGCATCGCATTGCATGGCTGTTGATGATTACATTTACTTATTGTACATCACTATTCTACTTTTGAAGATGTCTTATGCTGCTAATTGATTAATATGATATATTGTGATTTATGGTATGCATGTTGGACATGTTGTTACCTAGTGTGTTGTCCTATGTTACTTTTGCTGTTGTGTTGTGTTGATACTACATATATTCATATGTTTTTTGGTGTGTCGTGCATGTAGTTATCGTGTTTAAATCCATATATTGGTTACTCAACCTTGCCTGTACATGTTGGACACCTTGTTGTGTTTTTGGATACGTGTACAGGTGCTTCTTAACAGTCATTGGGGTCACTTCGGGACCCTGTAGCTTGCGTTTCTTGACGTCAACGACGAAGATGTGTGAACTGTTGACGACGAGGCCCGATCTCATTGGTACGATGTATACTAGGTTGTAGGCTCTATTGTTCGTAGAGTTCTTTTATCAAACCAGTTCTTAGGATTTTCAATGTTTAAATTGAGAAAGTCGGTATATGAGGTTTTGAAAACCTCTGTATGGTTTGGAACTTCAGTATGAAAAACAATTTCAGAAAAGCTTATATTTGATGGTGAAATGGTTTAGGAATAAACCCAGTTTATGTGTGTTGTCTAGTATAATGTGATTTTATTATTGTGATGTGTGTATCACGTTTCTGAAGTATTATGCAAAAAATTTATACACCCGAGTTTTCTGACTTAAAGTAAATTATTATTTTCCGAAAGTAATTAGCAATTCTCTTTTAAATTTAATTCCGCACGTGTTTAAGATGTAATGCCTAAGGGGGCTGTTACAGAAAATATCTGGACGCGAAAAGACCAAAATGCCCCTAACCTTTTTCATAATTACCATTTAACCTTGTATGAAAAGACCATTTGGCCCCTAAAGTGAAATTTTTGGGACAACCTTGCCCCTCCCTTCGTACCCCACGCATAAGGCAAGCTTTATGAAGCCTTCACCCATTTCTTCTCCTAACTTCATCTTCTTCCTTTACTTTCTCTCATTTTGAAGCTTGAATCTTTAACCATTTTTGGTGAAACAAGTGTTGATCTTTGCTCATTTCTCATCATCCAAGAGGTAAGATTTCTCCTTTGATCCTTAAACCTCATGAATCTTCTCTTATTCTTGTTTGAAAACCTTGATTTCCATGAGTTCCAACTTCAATGTTCAAACTTCAAAAATCCTTAGAAAATTGTAGAAAAATCATATGATCATGAAACCAATTTCTATGAGCTAGTTTCATTACCCTCTCTCATTATCCAAGAGTATGAAACCAAAAGAGTTCCATAACCCATATGGGTATAGAGAAGGCCGAAACCAATATATTGAAAAGCTTGAGTTTTTTATTCAATTTTTGAGTAATGAGACTTGTTTTAGTGTTAGGTATACCTAAGGATCATTCATCCAAGAGATAGGAAATTTTAGACATCTCTAGCTAATTTTGGAGCACCATGGCCGAACCTAGCTACTAAGAGATAGGGAAATTTATGTTAGTAATGTTGATGTTTTGAATTTGTTGTGTGAAGGTAGTAGTTGTTAATTGTTATGGTGATTAATCGGAGGACTAGCGGATTGAGGTGGACAACGTGCATTTAGAAAGTTGTCTTCAAGAGGTAAGGGGAGATTAACTCCAATGAGTTTAATAGCCTCATAAGTTTGATTGTTGTATGATTGTGATGATATTATTGAAGTGATGTTGATGATTCTCTGGTGATGTAAATGTCTGAATTATTTGGTGAATATGAGATTGGATATTGAATTGTGATTTTTGAATGGATTGGTTGAGAGCATAGCATCGGCTATAACTTGATAATGAAAGATTAAGCTACTTAAAAGTCTTAATCAAAGATTGAGAAAGGTTTTGTTTTGAGAAATGAAAAGCTTTTAAGTTAAATGGTATAATGACCAAAAGGAATTTCGAATAAGGCTTAGGAAGTTGAGAATTAGTGAGAAAAATAGTGAAAAGTTGCTTTATCATTATTTTCTAAACATGTTTTAACATTTTAGTATTGTCACAGGAAAAAATCTTCTAAAAGTATTTGACCTTTCAAAGAGAGAAAGTCTTTTTCAAAAAAAAAAAAAAGTGTGCTCTAATAAAAATCTTTAGAAAAGTGTTTTAAATAATGGAATGTTTAGAAAAGGCTTTTCAAGTCAAAATCCTTTTGAAATGAATTTTGAGAATTTAAACTTTTGGAAATAGCTTTGCAAAGAAAAGATGTTGTGGAAATAAGTTTTAGAGCGAAAATGAGTTTTGGTTTATACCAAAGAGGTTTTGAGTTTTGTTTTCAAGTTTTGATCAACGAAAATGAAATTTTGATGAAACTAGTGATTACCTCTTCACTTTGTGAAGCACGTGAACCTAGTGACCGAGACGTCGAGCTAGAGTTCTATGAATTGAGAACCTGGACTACTGGTCCTGTGTTTTGAAATGAACGTACTTTGTGTCCTATATGCGAGTCTAGTGTTCGCGATGTCGGCCTAGTGCTTCGTGGATTGAGCACCCGGACTACATGTCCTGTGTTTTGAAAAGAACGGACTTAGTGTCCTATATACGAGTCTAGTGTCCGAGACGTTGGCCTAGTACTTCGTGAATTGAGAATTTGGAACGCGTGTCCTATATTTTGAATGAACGGGCTAAAAGTCCTTTAAAACGAGTCATGAGCTGTGTGCCTTAATAAAAAGAAAGAACGAACGAAAAAGAAAACTGAAAACCATGAGTTGCATACATGAGTTGGCCGACGTGCCTTTGGAAACGAGCTACAATCCAAGTGGTTGAGAATATGAGCCAGTTAAGACCACGAGGTCTATAGGGGCATCTTGTGTTCGAGACTCCACAAGAGGCCGGAGGCATCGTGACCCCGTGTCGTGGTAATCGGTTGCCCAACATGGATGAACTCGATCAGAGACTAGACTATTCAGGATATTGTTGTGACGTGATACCCTCGAACAATTAGAGTTTGGACCTAAATTGAGAGGCTGACTCATGGGGACAATTGTGTTATGAGTGTGAATATATGCCTTGACAGGTTTAGTTAATGTTTTGATGGATGACAAAACGAAACGACCGAGAAGGACTAGATTACAAAAAGCGGAAACAATTATCTCAGATTATCAAGTCTTTCAAAAGGGGTGAAGGGTTTTTTCATAACTATATTGTGTGTTGTAGATTCTGTTTTACATGGTGGTAAAGCTCTCAATCTAAAATCAATCACACACACACAAAATCGAAAGAGTAAAAATAATAAACTTAATAGGCCGTAAGTTCTTTGATTGGTAAAATCAATTTCAGCCGCTAAGTTTAAATTCAGCTGGCTTACAAATGATCATAATCGATTATAAGATAATCATAATCGATTATCCATATCTGAAAAGAAACAGCTCGAAACAGTGAAGGTGTAATCGATTACTATAATCGATTACGCATTTAATCGATTCCATAATCGATGTTTATATTACGATTAATCGATTACTTGATCAATGTTTTACATAATCGATTCTTCAATCAATTATGCTCCTACACGTTGTAAAAAACTCTGAAACAGAGAACCCATAATCGATTATGATGCTACTGTCTCTCAGCGCGTTTTTGGATTAAAAGGGAATAATCGATTATTACATTAAAATAATCGATTATGTAGCGCGAACCACAAATAGTAAAAATGGGCTTAACCTAATTCCCATGGGCCTAATTCTTTTCCTATAAATGGAATGCCTTGGGATGCATTTCAGTTACAACAATCGACTGCCCTATTTTCTTATTGCGCTAAAACTCTGCCAAAATCTTTTTCATATAATCTCACCAATATTACACTTTGATCATACACTTCTAAAGTGCTCTGCTGTGCAAAAAGTTTTTAAACATACACCTTACACACAATTCACCCCCTCTTGTGTTTGGAGTCACTTGTCAACAATGGGAGTATTCGCAGCTTATCGCTCGATGAAGGGAAGTTAAGAATCTACGTAGAACATGAATTAGAAAGTTGATTGAAGTCTCATGCATTTCTTTTAACTTATCTTGATGAATGGGCGTGATCCCACAGAGTGAGATTATCTCGTGATATTATGTTGAATGTTGATATTCTATAGCATGGCTGTGTTGTATATCGATGTATTATTTGTAATTGTTTTACTTGTGTGGCTAATATGATAAACTTGTGAACGAGTATCTCACCCTGTTATGTTTTTGGAAACGTGTACAGATGTTTCTCAACGGTCCTCTGGGTCACTTCAGGACTCTGTAGCTTGAGTTTTCTTGAAGACGACAACGAAGATGTGTGGACTGTTGACGACGAGACCCAGTCTCATTTGTACGATGTATGTTAGGTAGTATGCTCTCTCGTTCTTAGAGTTTCTTTTATCAGACCAGCTCTTAGGATTTTTTATGTTTAAGTCAGGTCTTTTGACTATGACTAAGTATGATGTATATTAAGAGATTGAAACGATGTACGCCTTATGGCGAAGTTGAATTACTGTTATTAATGATGAGTTTTGATTTGTTTTCGTCTAGTTGTTAAAGTTTTACTTTGGTATCAGATTTTTGCAACTACTCTATAGAGTTATTTTCGAAAAAGTTTTTAAATTAACCGAAAAAGAATATTTGGGATACAAAATGTGACACCGGGTTGGGGTGTTACAACAGTGGTATCAGAGCTGGTCGATGTCTTTTGGGATCTAGGTAATGGATTCATGATGTTTTTGTTGTGTTTACTCTGTGTTTGTTTTAATAGAGGTCAGTAGGAGTAAGAACACTCTGTTATGACTAGTTTCTTATGGAATACAACTAATTGGATTGGTTGGATCCGATGATTGAGATGCGTTAAGACTCTTAAGAGAAGAGTTATCCAAGTTATTAAGAGGTGACATCTAAGGTAAGCTTTGAGGCGGCCCTTAGTCAGTTCTAGCAAATAGGTTTAAATATGACCTTTACTTTATGAGTCAAGGATGTTAGGCTCTTAGTTATCAATTAAGTGAAGACTTCCTTGTATGTGAAGGAAGTTCGATTGTTGGGAAAGTTTGCCAAAGAACGAGTGTGCCTTTGGCAGGTAGAAGAATACCAAAAAGTTTTTGAAGTGGATGCATAGGTAGCTAGTAAGCGACCAAAGGAATGGCAACATAACGACATGTTTGCTATTAGAATTGAGAGACTGGAATGGAATTCCGATAGAGCAATAGAAGTGTGGTATCGCATGAAGTTTCTTCTGATAGTATTTTAAGAAATGATTGGAGACTCTGCTGTTTGTGGATTTGATGAATAGGACATTTGTCTCCATTAGGACAGATTGAGGGTTACACGTTATGGGTGGATGGTGATCCATGCTAATGATGGTGAAGAGTATGTATGATACCTAGGTATAACTTTTTTGAAGGTTACGAATGATCAGAGACTTAGTGAACAAGAATGGAAGTATGAATTTTGGCTATAGAATGAGTGTCCATAGGACTGGTATCAGTAGCAGAAAGAATCACAATGGATCCTAAATAGATAGGAGTAATGTCTCGTTAATAGGACTTAACACAATGACCGGTGTAGATAAGTAAGACAGATAAGTTTGGATTTTCACTTAGACATTAAAATTCTTAAGTGAGCTTATTGAGATTTAAAGTGCATTAGAGTTTGTTGATGATATTGAGACATGTAGTAATGGAATGAGAACTAGTTTAAGTGTTTTACCTAATCATAGAAGTTAGCTTAAGTGCTTGAACACTAAAGTAATGTTTAGAAGTAAGAATGGCAGTAAGTCTTCAGTGAAGGATTAGTAGTAGAGAATGATGAACTAGCATGTAAGTAAAAGGGGGAATAACTTTTCTCGATAGTTAATGGATGAGTAAAAGGCTGATGATAAGCTTCTAAAGTTAGTTTTATTTCTTCAAAAGAGTAGGACCTTGTTGAATTGTTTCCTTGTCGAAACAATGTGTGTTGGCACACAAGTATGTGTGTTTTGATGGGTTCTAATCCGGTTGAGGCCTTGTAAGAACTCATGGTTAGTAAATGGTACTTGTATTCATGTTGACACATCGTTTATCCTTTTGGGATTCTGTCAAATATTTGAATGAGGTGCCTGCCATGGAAGATTTTCTAGGAGAATTTCCTGAGTATGTTCCAAGTTTGTGTTTGCGAAGGGTATTAAGTTTTTGATGGATCTAGTTTCTAGATTTGGTTAGATCTCCATCGCTTTGTGTAGAATATTATCTACAAAGCTAACCGGGTTAGACTACATGAAATGGAATTTTCGTCTGTTTCTTGATAAATTTGTCATCATCGGCGATGTTCTCGTTTACTTGAAGAAGTCACGAGGAGCGTGAGGAAACTCTGCGTCAAGTGTTACGAATCCTACGCGAGAAGAGTTGTCGTGAAGTTACTTAAGTGCGAGTTTTGACTTGATAGTGGTGAAGTCCTTCAGACATGCGATTCCGAACGAGTATTTGTACTCACACTCCTACATAATCCTCAGTGTATTAGACATTTGATTGGATTCGTTTAATAGTATCCTAAGGCCTCGACATTTTCATGTCATTTCATCGAAAGATTTGTTATGACTATTTCTTGAGTTATAACACAGACAAAATTCTTGATACTGGAAGTTTCTTGATGAAACTTAGTCTAGTCACTTTTACTTTTGGTAAATGTGATCCAGTCTAATTTTTGGCCAGACTGTTTATCTTTAGATTCCCTAATCCGTTGGGAGATTCTTGTGAAAAAAGGGACTTTATTAGAGTCATGATTGTAAACATGTATTAGCTATGTATCTTTACACTCACGAACCTACTAAAGAATCTTTTTACATACTGGATATTCCTGTATTCATTTCAGAGTGGTAAAATTCTTCTATATACTTTATTGTGAGAGTAAGACCAAGAAAATTTCCTTTGTTAAAGAATTTCTTTCCTTAATCTGCAAGGACTGAGTAGAGACGGAGTTCAACGGATCACTTTCAATTGAAGTGGATGAGTAAGGAAAAAGATTTGATCGTTGAAAGGTTGGTTGGGAGTAAGTGTAGTATCTAACTGCGATAATCCTTTTAGCAGGATAGACAAGAAGTGATGGAAGTTTTGTTGAGGTATAGTTGTAACTGATAAGATGTGAGTCTTTAAGATAAGTCTCAGTAAGTGACACAATTATTATAATCCAAGTATTGATCGAGGCATAATAGTAGTTGGGAGACCTATGATAATGATCAAAGTCTATAGTTAAGATTGATTGTATGAGTTTGGAGATTTATAGGAAAGCGTACGTTCTTGGTAGTTTTACCTAAGTTGAATATAGGCAGAAAAGAGGAGTTCTTGAGTAAAACTAAGTTGTTAGAACAGCTTACGATTTAGAATTTTGGATAATTCTACCCGCTGCGAATTCTTTTGGTTGTAGTCGCATTAAGAGGAGTAATCATGTTCCTTAAGGTTGAGGTGCATGATGTAGATTAGAGAGGTGGACTATGTTCAAAAGGAACTAAGACTAAGATTGGATATCTTGGATCGGAATTGATGGATGTGTTGTAAAAGGAATATGTGTCGTAGTTGCAATCTTGGTGTTAACAGTATAAGTTAAAGATGTCGGAGGAAGATTTCCTAAATGGATTAGTATTGAAAGAAAGTGGTTAAGTTTAAGTATACCTCTCACGTGTGAGAAACTAAGGTAAGGTATTAAGGAGAAGGAGTATGGATTGAGGGTAGACGATTTGTTTTTAACGGTAAATCGAACTATGAGGTTGTCATTAGGTTACAATGTTACCAAAGGGAAAATTCCGTACGGGGAGTACAATATGGAACCTGGAGTTTTAGAGATCCTGTCTAGTTTTGAGTCATGAAATTTCGAGGACGAAATTTTTTTTAAGAGGGGTAGTAATGTAACACCCCGATTTTTCACGCTTTCTAATATCGATAAACTATATAAATGCGTTTATATTTTATCTGAGTTTTATAAAATGATTTTGGATAAACTGAAGTCATATCCATACTCTATGCAATCGTAGAGAGCTACGGTTAAATTTTTGGTTGAAAACTCAGACAGAGTCTGGTCTGCGTTTTCACTGATAGTAAGATTTTACTACTCAGAAGACCTAATTTTGACTCATGAACGAAACAATTAGGTTTAGAATCGAATTTCTAACATTTTTGATAAAATTGGTTTTTCGAACTAAAAAGCAAAATAATATAAGTTATTAGGGCGAAATCTTGAATCGGGTGATGAACGGAGCCGAATTCGGATTTACCAGGACCCGCTAACCGATAAACATGAAGTCACATCAGGTCATATCACCTAGGAAGGCGTGCCAGTGTCATGATGACATTTGAAAATATCTGGATGCGAAAAGACCAAAATGCCCCTAACCTTTTTCCTAATTACCATTTATCCTTGCATGAAAAGACCATTTTGCCTCTTAAGCGAATTTTTTTGGACAGCCTTGCCCCTCCCTTCATACCCCACGCATAAGGTAAGCTTTATGAAGCCTTCACCCATTTCTTCTCCTAACTTCATCTTCTTCCTTTACTTTCTCTCATTTTCAAGCTTGAATCTTTAACCATTTTTGGTGAAATAAGTGTTGATCTTTGCTCATTTCTCATCATTCAAGAGGTAAGATTTCTCCTTTGATCCTTAAACCTCATGAATCTTCTCTTGTTCTTGTTTGAAAACCTTGATTTCCATTCCAACTTCAATGTTCAAACTTCAAAAATGGGTGGAAGAATATGTGTTCAAACTTCAATGTTCCAACTTGAGTATAGATATGAGGACAAACTACTTGGACAGATTCCAAGAAGGAGGGTGACACCTCCAATGCCTGTAACATCCCGGTCTCTCTGTGACTCTGATCGAGCTGGTTAACCTCGATCGGGGCTTTGGATGATTGTGTGAACTGTTGTGTGTTAGTTTTAGACCTAGTTTAAAGCTTAGGAATAGGCTTGAACAAGGTTGGAGGTGCCTAAGACGTTAAACGAGTAACTGTGGAGGTTAGAAGTTCTTCTCTCGTTGAGCTGACGCTCAAGCGTGGGCGAATTCAACGCTCAAGCGTTACGACGCTTAAGCGTGGGAGGAGTTGGACGCCTCAGCGTGCTGAGTACGCTGAGCAGCTGTTCTGCGTTTGGACGCGTGTGAGACATGTGTCAGGCCAGGGAGCAGGCGTAGTGGACGAGGTCCCCAGCTCGAGTGTGGAGAGATCCCACGCTAGAGCATGGCAACGCTTAAGCGTGCAAAGTGATGGACGCTTGAGCGTGGACAACAGAACCCATAAGTGGAGCTTCCACTTTCATCTTCTCATTTGAACGAAATCTCTGCAACTAGTGAGAGAAGCTCTGAGTTTCTAGAGTGAGAAAGCTCGAGGTTGAAGGTGATCGAAGTACCGGAACGCAATTCCAACTACACCGTTGTGATCGCGGCTGAGTTATCAACAACTCTGACGGATTGGTTTTTCGATTCGCCACAGGTAAACTCAGATCCCTAACACGTGTTCTTCGTGTTCTTCGAGTCTTTACCCATTTTCTTTGATTTTTGGGCTTGCCCTGGGGCTAACACTGTTGTATATGTGTTGTGCTTGTTATTAGGGCAAAGTGCGTGCTCGTGATTTCCTGCAATTGGGGACTAAGGCCGCGGCTACCAAGGAGATTGGGGCTGCTCTTGGAGCTGCCATTGAAGGGGGCTGCGAGCTTGAGGAAGGAAGAGTGAGCCAGTGATCGCGTGGATTTGAGTGCCGACAGTTCAGGTGGGGAGAAAGAGTATTGCTGCCGTCAGGAAGGCAAGAGTAATGTAGTTGTGATTTTTGCTATGCGTAGGGAAGCCCTAGCCCTACTAGTGGTTGAACCCTGACAAAGTATCTAGACCCTAGGTTTAGCTTACTTTGGGCATCCCCGTTAAGTTTGGAAACCCTAGGTTAGAGAACTGTTAATCGAGGATGTTTGCTGACGTATGACTGTTTGATGTTGATTGTTGTTGTTGCTATCTGTTTGCCTATATGCTACTTGGTATACGTGATATGCTGCTAGATGCTTTTAGGCTGCTATTGATATTACTGCTGCTATGATGTTATTACTGTTGCTATGTTGTATGCTGTAATATTAAGAGTTGTGGCGGAATGCCGTAGAATAAGTTTGGCCGTGTGATGTGTTGTTGTCGGGTTGATACCGTGGATGGTGCCATTGTTCCTATGCTGACTTCTTGAGGCTGTGTGCCATGTTGTTTGAGCTGTGGCTCGTGGACGCGTGGCGTCGAGGCTGTGGCCGTGTGGATGCAATGGCATCGTGATGTTTTGATTTGGTTGAAAGATTAGGCGTGAGATCCGGTATCAAGCCCGTTGAGGATGTTTGCTGCATATCATCATCAGCTGCCAAGTGACGTGGCCGTGTGACACGTAGTATGGGCTGCCAGCGTCATACGAGGTTAGCGGTACCTGACTGCGGGTACGAAAAGTACATGGGGCGGTCAAGTGAATGGCCTTGGGGATGTTGCCAGCCTCGGGAATAGCTTACAGTGACGGATGAGGTAGCTCCTATCCTGTCGTGACGCTCGATCCAGTCCGGTTTGCCCGACTAATCCCAGAGCTTTCCAGTTGTTCCAGGATAACGTTCCGAGGCGACCGAGATACCCCAGTTCCGGTATGGAAGGGGGATGCACTCTTATTGGTCACGGCGAGCGGTTCGGTTTCTTGGGCAGGCTAACTCCGTTCCGACACAGAACCTGTTCTGGTGTGGACTTGTTTGGGTGTGGAACCGTTCCAGTTGGGAACCTGCATAAGTACGTTTTTCGGCCGACATGCTGCATGGGATTAGTATCCCGGTCTAGATGTTTGATCTGAGTGTGAGTCTCATGGGATGGATGCTTGTTGCATATGTTGTCTTGGGAGATGCGTGTTGGAATGCAGTAGATGCTATATTTGCTATATCTGCTATGTGTTATCTGCTATACTTGTTTACTGCATTACTGTTGTTTTCCGACCTTATAAGGTGCTGTATTTCTTATCTCCCTTCTGTTTTCCTTGTTGTCCGGTATGGATTCGCTTGAAGACGACAAGCCGGCTGAGGCGTATCATGGACCCGATACTTCACCCATTCATCACGGGGGCATCGCGGATGCCGGTGCTAGGAGATATTGAGATCATATACCATGATGAGAGGGGATGGCGGGTAGACCCCTCTACCTTTTTGGTGGTCTATACAGGGCCAATCAACCTAATGTTTCGGAGCAGTACACCTCCATATGTAGATATTATCGGTCCCTATCGTATTTACCAGTTCCATCCATTTCCGACGATGTGGCGACCTCTGAGGCAGAGGGAGCAGGATTACGCTTGGGCAGCACCCCAGTCATCGGTCGTGACCAACCGGAGTGGTTACTTTTACCAAGGCCAGCGCAGGAGGATGGAGCAGTACTTGAGGACCTACCGCAGGCGTAGGATCGTGGTGTTCAGTTCTTCGTCAGAGTATGAGCCGATTGTGCGTTACAGGCATACTCATGGCGAGGGTCAGGGTAGCTCAGAGCATCCTCACCACTGGTGGTGAGAGCCTGCCAGTGCGTAGGGAGTGAGCTGAGCACATTTTCATGTATTTTGAGAGGCGACGGGGGTTGCTGGTGAGCTTCGAGCGTTTTTCTCTTGACTCTTGATGTATTTTTGGTTTCTACTCGACAGTGTGTATATTTATGTACAGTGCCCTACTGATGGGGCTAACTCATGCATGTTATGGTACAGTTATATATATTTTGCGCTTTTACTCTATTTGTTTTCTCTATGCTTGCCGTTTTAATTGCTTTCTTCCGCATCGCTGCTTGTTTTACCACGCTATCGCTTCATATACGACTAGGCATAGTTAATAATAATAAGAGGTTGGGGCTAATGGGATTATCCTTCTAAGAGAGGAGGGTCGTCTCATTATTATGGTATCAGAGCAGTTCGATTCTAAATCGGACTGTGAAGGTTAAGTGTACTGGCTTTGACGGTTGATAACCTAGTTGTATCTACTCTGTCGGGTTTTGGGTAGAGTGTCTGATGCGCGAGTGATCAAAGTGTGATAACTACTTTCATTCATAAGGCATATGATATGTTTAACTGCTAAGTGCTATTATATGTCTTATGAATTGGAAATTATGGCTCCTTTTATAGGAAGCTGAATGGCACGAGTAAGGCGTGGAAGGCCGGCAACTAGACATAATGATGATAACAATAATGGTGACCACTCAGGGACAGGGAGTGGTGGTGACACCTCTAAAGCAATGCGGGCCATGAGGGACTTGGCTACCGCCATGATGCAGCAGACTCAACAGACTGCCCAGTATATGCAAAGGTAGGAAGAGAGGGAAGCCAGGCAGGATCAGCTGCATACTGTAAGAGAGAGATGGTGGACACTGGTCTTAATGCTTTCATGAAGGGAAATCTTCCCCAATTCCATGGAGGGTATAATCCTAAGGCTGCAGAAATGTGGCTGCAAGAGATAGCGAAGGTGTTCATGGCCACACACTGCAGAGAAGATAGGAAGGTTACTTATGCTGCCTTCATATTGGTGGGAGCAGCAGAAGCTTGGTGGAGAACCAAGGCCGAGTTGTTAGAGACCGGAGGAAGAGTACTGCCATGGCAACTGTTCCAGGAGTGCTTTTTGGAGGTACTTCCAGAGAAGTATTCGGCAGGAAAAAGAAAAGGAGTTCCTGAGTCTGCAACAGGAACAGCTATTTGTGGGTGAGTACGCGATGAGGTTTGAAGCGCTACTAAAATTCTCTCAGTTCTATCAGATCAATCTGGATGAAGAATGGGTCTGCAGGAGGTTTGAGGATGGGTTGAGGCCCGAGTTGAATCGAGTAATGCTGCCTTTGAGTATTGGATCTTTTCCCGAGTTGGTGGAGAAATGCACAGTGGTTGAGGGACATGATCGAGCAGGGACTGTCATCCAACAAAAGACAAGTGGTGGACCTATTCGGAGCAGTCAAAGTGGCAGAAGCAGCAAGTTCCAAAGGAGAGTAGGGCCGTATGATCGCCTGGTTCGATTCAATGTTAACCATGGAATGGGCGGTTCCAGTCAAACTCAGCAAGATGGGGCACTATGCATCAGATGCTACAATTGCAACCAGAAGGGGCACTATGCATCAGATTGCAAGCCCGAAGCAGAAAGGCTCAGTTTCAGCAGCAGAGTGGTAGGATTCAGAGTGGTGGAGCAAGATCAGTTGTGGCAAGTCAGCAGAGCAGGCCACAGACGACCGGAAGGGTGTTTGCCATGCGAGGTTCTGAAGTCTCCCAAAGTCCTGATCTGATCCAAGGTAAGTGCTTAGTTTCTGGTAAGCTTTTGTCGGTTCTGTTTGATTCGGGGGCTAAACATTCTTTCATATCGGTAGAGTGTATGGATCATTTAGGGTTGCCTGTTTCTACTTTGCCATATGACTTAACTGTTTCAACACCTACCGGTGATTCTTTGTGATTCTTTAACAACCGTATCTGTATGTCGTAAATGTCCCATTATAGGAGAAAACCGTCATTTTCTTGTTGACCTTATCTGTTTGCCTATGCAATGGATAGATGTAATCCTAGGCATGGACTGGCTTTAGGCCAACCATGTAATGTTAGACTATTCAAATAAAAATCTCAGTTTTTCCGACCAATCTGGATTGAAACCTTCCAACGAGAGTACTCCGACGGGTGAACGATCGGACGAGTATATGGTGCTGTTCTCTTTGGAAGTGAAGGAGACTCCTAGTGTTGAAGCTTTGCCTATCGTGCGAGAATTTCCAAATGTGTTTCCCGATGACGTTCCTGGATTACCACCAGAGAGAGGTGGAGTTTGCCATAGACCTGGTACCGGGAACTGGAGCTATGTCGATAGCACCATATCGGATGTCTCCAGTGGAGCTGATGGAGTTAAAGAAGCAGTTGGACGAGATGCTAGGCAAGGAGTTTATCAGACCTAGTGCATCTCTGTGGGGAGCTCCGGTGTTGTTTGTAAAGAAGAAGGACAGAAGCTCGAGGCTGTGCGTGGACTATCGTCAGCTGAACAAAGTGACGATAAAGAACAAGTATCCGTTACCACTGATAGATGATTTGATGGATCAGCTAAAAGGAGCAACTGTGTTTTCTAAGATCGATCTGCGATCTGGATACCATCAAATCCGGGTTAAGAAAGAGGATGTGCCAAAGACTGCTTTTCGAAGTCGGTATGGTCATTACGAGTATTTGGTTACGCCGTTTGGTGTGACTAATGCTCCAGCCATGTTCATGGATTATATGAACAGGATCTTCCGATAGTTCCTTGACAAGTTTGTTGTTGTGTTTATTGACGACATCCTTGTATACTCTTCGAGTAGAGAGGAACACGCATCTGAAGGCCGTGTTGCAAGTGCTAAAGGACCGGCAGTTGTATGCTAAACTATCGAAGTGTGAGTTCTGGTTAGAGAAAGTTCAGTTTCTAGGCTATGTGATCAGTAAGGATGGAATCGCAGTGGATCCTGCAAAAGTTGAGGCCGTAGTGAGTTGGGAAAACCCTAAGTCTGTAAACGAGTTGAGGAGTTTTCTTGGTTTAGCGGGCTACTATCAGAGATTTATAGAAGGATTCTCTAAGATTGCCTTACCTATGACGTAGTTGACGGCAAAAGGGAAGACGTTTGAGTGGTCAGAGGCTTGCGAGCAGAGTTTCCAGGAGCTGAAAGGAAGACTGACCACATCACCTGTGCTGGTGTTACCAGATCCTTTAGGACGATTCGATGTATACTGTGATGCATCTT
The DNA here is from genome assembly GCA_039655645.1 of Ammopiptanthus mongolicus. Classification (NCBI taxonomy): domain Eukaryota; kingdom Viridiplantae; phylum Streptophyta; class Magnoliopsida; order Fabales; family Fabaceae; genus Ammopiptanthus; species Ammopiptanthus mongolicus. The sequence continues at coordinate 63,259,701 of CM077347.1, read as the reverse complement.
ATCAAGGCTTGGGATGTGTGCTCATGCAAGACAGGAAAGTGGTGGCGTTTGCCTCCAGGCAGTTAAGAGTACATGATCGGAACTACCCAACGCACGATCTAGAATTGGCTGTGATAGTGTTTGCATTAAAGATATGGAGACACTATCTCTATGGCGCTAAATTCAGTGTGTTTAGCGACCATAAGAGCCTGCAGCATCTGTTCGACCAGAAGGAGTTGAACATGCGGCAGCGAAGATGGATGAAATTCATAAAGGACTATGAATTCGACCTGCAATACCATCCAGGTAAAGCGAATATTGTAGCGGATGCGCTCAGTAGGAAGTCCCTACACGTATCTGCGATGATGGTAGGAGCTAGAGCTTTTAGAGGTGTTTAGAGATCTGAATCTGGAAGCGGAAATCGTCGAAGATAAGCTGAATTTGGGGATGGTTAGAGTAACTAGCGATTTCCTGAACCTGTTGTGGAAGAAGCAAGTTGAGGATAAGTACCTCGAGAGTGTGAATCGGTTGATAGAAGAAGGTAAGACTTCAGAATTCAGAAGAGGTACAGACGGTCTGCTTAGGTATGGTGACCGGGTTTGTGTGCCGATGGATAGTGAAGTTAAGAATATGATCTTGGAGGAAGCACACAAGAACAAGATGAGTTTCCATCCGAGGGCTACCAAGATGTATCATGATCTGAAGAAGTTGTTTTGGTGGCCGAGGATGAAGAAAGATGTAGCAACTTATGTCCTAACCTGCTTGGTGTGTCAGAAAGCGAAGATTGAACACCAGAAGCCAGCAGGGTTGTTGCAATCGTTAGATGTCCCAGAATGGAAATGGGATAGTATTGCTATGGACTTTGTTTCTGGGTTGCCGAGAACTCAGAAAAGGTGTGATGCAATCAGGGTAATTATCGATCGATTGACGAAGTGTGCTCACTTCTTACCAATCAACCAGAGTTACTCTCTGGAGTGATTAACTCAGATTTACATCAAGGAAGTTGTAAGGCTGCATGGGATACCTTCGTGTATCGTTTCGGACCGCGATCCAAGGTTTACCTCAAGGTTTTGGAGGAGCTTACATAGTGCAATGGGAACTAAGTTAAGTATGAGTTCTGCTTATCATCCTCAAATGAATGGTCAGTCAGAACGAACAATTCAGTCATTGGAGGATCTATTAAGAGCGCACGTGTTGGAAAACACGGGAAGTTGGGACGAGTTTCTTCCATTGATTGAGTTTAGTTACAATAACTGTTTCCATTCTAGTATTGGGATGGTGCCGTATGAAGCATTGTATGGACGTAAGTGTAGGACTCCGTTGTGCTGGTTTGAGACGGGAGAAAGTCAGCTTTTGGGTCTAGAGTTGGTACAGCAGACGACGGAACAAGTCCGTAAGATACGAGAAAGAATGAAGGTTGCAAGGGACAAGCAGAAGAGCTACGCTGACAAGAGGAGGAGGCCTTTGGAATTTGAAGAGGGCGACCATGTCTTTATGAGAGTAACCCCAAGAGCTGGAGTGGGTAGAGCAATCAGATCTAGAAAGCTAACACCTAAATTCATAGGACCGTTTCAGATTCTTCGACGAATTGGTCCTGTAGCCTACCAGATAGCTTTGCCGCCAAGTCTATCCAATCTTCATGACGTCTTTCATGTTTCTCAGCTCAGAAAGTATTATCCCGATCCATCACACGTGTTAAAGCCCGAATAAATCCAACTAAAAGAGAACCTGGAGTACGAAGCTGCACCTGTTCGGATCATAGACCGAAGGACCAAGGAGCTACGCGGTAAGCGCATTCCGTTAGTCAGAGTGGATTGGAACCCAGTGACTGGTGATTCAATGTGAGATCGTGAAGCTGAGATGCGCCAGAGTCATCCTTATTTGTTCACAGTTATACGACGGAAATTTCGGGGACAAAATTTTCTGTAAGGGGGGTGGTAATGTAACATCCCGATTTCTCTATGATTCTGATCGAGCTGGTTAACCTCGGTCGGGGCTTTGGATGATTGTGTGAATTGTTATGTGTTAGTTTTAGACCTAGTTCGAAGCTTAGGAATAGGCTTGAACAAGGTTGGAGGTGCCTAAGACGTTAAACGAGTAACTGTGGAGGCTAGAAGTTCTTCTCTCGCTGAGCTGACGCACAAGCGTGGGAGAATTCAACGCTCAAGCGTTACGACGCTTAAGCGTGGGAGGAGTTGGATGCCTCAGCGTGCTGAGTGCGTTGAGCAGCTGTTCTGCGTTTGGATGCATGTGAGACACGTTTCAGGCCAGGGAGCAGGCGGAGTGGACGAGGTCCCATGCTCGAGCGTAGATTCCCTTAGTCAAGATCATATGGGATGCAACGATGGGAGATGCTACATGGGAAAGAGAAAAGGACATGCAACAGCAGTACCCAAGTTTGTTTTAAAGGTACGACGAATTTCGAGGACGAAATTCTTTTTAAAAGGGGTAGTAATATAACACCCTGTTTTCTTGTTTAAAGTGTGGGACATTAATAAAGCATGTTTAAGGGCATAATTATGTTCCTTATGTGTTGAGAAAGCCATGGTTCAAATTTGGGACAATTTGGCCTTGGAACGAGCTTAGAATCTGCAAAAATAGGCTAGAGCCATTCTGAACAGCATCTAACGCTTAGACGTGGAGAGATCCCACGCTCTAACGTTGACCGTGGATGCTTGAGCGTGGGCAGTTGCACTTCAAAGCATGGAGAGTGGACGCGTGCGGGTGCACGTGTCAGCGCGCACGCGACGCGTGGCCGAGACGTGGCAATCAGCATTCCACGCTCAAGCGTGGAGTTTTCCCACGTCAGAGCATGCCCACGCTCAAGCGTCGACAGCCTGACAGCACCACTTAAGTTTTTTTCTCTCATTTCTCTTGGCACGAAATTCATTTTTCTTCAAGGCTAGAGAACCAGTAGAGAGAGAGAAGAATTCTAGAGAGAGAAGCTTGAGGTAGAGGGCGATTGGAGCATCGGATCGTGATTCCGCCTGCACCACTGCGATCAGGGCTTCGAGCACTTCAAGATTCACCAGTTGATTTCTTGATTCCTCGAAAGTAAGCTCGAATCTTTAACACGTTAACTTTATGTTCTTCATGTTCTTCGAGCTTTTCCCTTGAATCTCTTTGGTTTTGGTATTGCCATAGGGTTAACAATGATTGTTTACCCGTTGTTTTCGTGATTAGGACAAATTTCGTGATTGTGGGTGTGTGAGCTTTCGGAGGAGGCTGCAGCTGCGAGTTGGGTGGTTGAGAATCACGTGGTGGTGGCTGTGGAGGTTGATTTCGTGGTGGTTGTGGTGGTGGTGGTGAGCTTGTGATTGCGTTTGTGATTCCGGCTATGCAATCCTTCAGTTGGGGAGAAAGGAACTGTTATCATCGGGAAGGCAAGCATAGTGTAGAATGTATGCATGTGTAGGGGAGCCTTAAACCCTACTAGAGGTTGAGCTCGTGGTAAAGTACCTAAACCCTAGGTGTAGGTATCTTTGGGGCTATCACCCCTATGTTAATACCCTAGGCTAGACGACGTTGTTGTTGAGGTTGATTTGATATGCATGCTAAAATGCCTATGAGGTTATTCGTGCATTAGCATGCTCGTTGATATGATGATGGTTTGACTGTTGTTGGCATTATGTTGTTTGCGATAATGGTCGTGTGGTGGCGGAATGCTGTAGAATTAAGTTTGGCTGTGTGCCGTGCTGTTTATCAGGTCGATATCGTGGATGGTGCCGTTGCTATTATGCTGTTGATTTGAGGCTGTGGCCGTGTTATTTGAGTTGTGGCTCGTGGACGCATGGTGTCGAGGCAGTGGCCGTGTGGATGTAGTGGCATCGTGTTGTTTCTGATTGAGAGCTTAGGCGTGAAATCCGGTATCGAACCCGTTGAGGATGTTTGTGGCATATCATAGCATATTTGATCCCAATGGGGGATGCCCAAGTGGGGGCGAGATGTGTAACACCGATCCCAAGGCGGGGTGTCCAAGTGGGGACGTGAATTATTGATCCTTACGGGGATGTCCAAGTGGGGACATGAATTATTGATCTTTATGGGGATGTCCAAGTGCGGACGTATTCTATTGATCCCGACGGGGATGTCTAATTGGGGACGTTATTGATCCCGAAGGAGATGTCCAACTGGGGACGTGATGAAATCGGCCGACATGCATATAGGGATTAGTATCCCTCGTAGAGGTTTGCTCTGAGAGAATAATTCCTTGAGATGGATGTGATGTGTGACTCGAGAGACGGCTGTTGGAATGTTACATGTTTTCTGTTGCTGTGTGCTACATGCGTATATACTATCCTATTACCCTTCTCCAATGTTTGATGATACGTGTTTCTTATCTCCTCATCTTTTCTCTGTGTGCTTTTTGTTTTGTGGGAAGACCCCGTGGAGGAACCAGACGCTGAAGAGCTGGATGGGACCCCTTACGAGCCGGATGCCAGTGGACGAACGAACCCCAACCCTGAGAGGTTTTGATTTTTCGGTACCAGAGGAGGATGAAGAACAGGGTAGTTCAACACATCGCCGTCATCAGTGACGATATTTCCGCCAGTGTGTCGGTGCTAGGAGTGTGCCATGAGGATTTTGATGTATTTTGAGTGGGGGTGGTGAGTGCTGCCAACATGAGAGTTTCTGACCTTTTGATGTATTTTTTATGGTCAGTTTTGTTATACTTTGTGTGTACATATTATTACTGTAGCCCTACTGGTGGGGCAGTTGATGCATGTATATATATCTTTATGTTTTATAGCTATGTGCTTTGATTTTATGTGTGCTTTAGTTTATTTCTCGTTTAGTTTTAATTATCCTTCCGCTTTGCTTCGCTTGTGTATAAAGCGCTAACGTTCATAATCTGGTTTAAGGTTAGTTAATATCTTAGGTTCTTTAATGGGACGGCGGGTCGTCTCAGAATTGCTTTCAGAATATCCGCTTTCGTTGTAATTTTTGTCCTTATGGAAGCGTCTGAATGGTCGCTCCCTTCTAAAGCACTTCTTTTTCCACAACTTCTTCATCTTTTTGGTGGGGAGAGATATTTCGTCATCAACAGAATCTTCGTCTGAGTTATCTAATTCGTTAGATGATTCGTCAGCTTTCAGAGCTTTAGATGGTTCTTTGCTGACCTTTTTCTCAACTTTTAGAGCAATGGACTTTCCATTTTTGATGGGATTGTCTTGATTTAGTTCTTGATCATGAACCTGTAGAGCTCCAATCAATTCATCCATAGTTAAGATGGATTGGTCTTTGGCTTGTGTAATGCTTGTCACAAGAGGTCTCCAAGGTTTTGAAAGACTCCTAAGAATTTTAGTCACATTCTCTTTGACTTAGTAAGTCTTTCCAGGAGATTTGAGATTGTTAATGATATTTTGGAATCTACCAATCACCTAAAGGATAAATTCTCCTTCATCCATGGCAAAAAGTTCGTATTCCCTGACTAGGATACTTATTTTTGTTTCTTTCACCTTATTGGTTCCCTCATGGAGATTTTCTAAGGTCCCTATTTGCTTTGCTGAGTCACAGGCATGAACCTTTTCAAATTAACTTTGGCTTACAGCACTCATAAGAGAGTAATGAGCTTTGTGGTTTAAGTCCCACTGAGTTCGTTAAACATTAGTCCAATCATCTTTTGGTTTGGGTTGACCATTATCAGAGAGTGGAATGTAAGGACCATTTTGAATAATGGACCAACATCTGGAGTTAGTATTCATGATGAACCAATGGAATCTTTCCTTCCAGTAAAGATAGTTTGTTCCTCTAAAGAATGGAGGTCTGGTCATGTAGGTTCCTTCAGCTATGGGTGCATTTCCCATAAATCCAGCAGTTTGTGCGACCACGATGTTTCTGTTTGTCCAAGAACGTTTTCTCAACACTTTTTAAGGTGCTCAACCAAGATGCTAAACTCTGATACCAACTGAACTAAACTCATTAAACAAAAACTTTTTCAAAATGTTTAAACGTAAGACGCAGTTAGAACGAAGTATGCGTCTGAATAAGTGAAAAAAATGTATGATAAAACAACTGAGTTTGTTTATAAAGATCAAAACACTTTCACCCCAGGTTAGATATAATAATAATAATAATAATAATAATAATAATAATAATAATAATAATAATAATAATAATAATAATAATAATAAAGAGTTGAAGGAGAGAAAGAATCGTACTCAGCGATTTTATACTGGTTCACTCCAACTTAGAGCTACATCCAGTCCATGGCTTAACCAAGAGTTTCACTATAACTGATCAAATTACAGACAAGTATTCTTTGTACACCTAGCCTCCCCAAGCTCAAGTATTGTTTGCACACCTAGTCTCTCCAGGATCGATCAACAAGTATTGTTTGCACACCTAGCCTCTCTAGGCTCAACAAGTATTTTTCGATAAGCCTTTCCAGGCCTTAACGAAACAAATGAATTGTTCTGAAGCAGCAACTTCAGCTTAAAAAAGCAAGTCAATCAGATTACAATCACAGAGTGAATATGAAGTATGTAGGGTATGACTGCGCAATAACTTCTCTTAAGATTTACAAATGATTGGGAAGTAAATGAAGGAATGAAGAATTAAAAGCTATACAATAAATGAAATTATGTTCAACTTGCTCGATGTATTCTTGTTCTTCAAAACTTTAGAGTCTTCTATTTATAGACTTTTCAGCAATAAATCCGTTGTGAGACATTCTGTCTTTGATGCTTGCTTTATCTCAAGTCTTCAGAGAAACCATTAATGTTATAGAGTCATTCTGATGAAGCATTAAATGTGTTGCAAGACGTTGAGGGTTTTCTTGTACTGAAGTACAATATATTATCATAGAGCAAAGCATGTCATCAGGATTTTTGCAGTGCAGATTTTCTTCTTTTGTGTACGTACTAAGAGTTATTAGTTGTAAAGTGACGTCTTTGTTGCGTACTAAGAGTAAATGTGTCAGGTACGATACTCAGAGAATGTAGCTTTATTCCGATTTACTTTGCAAGTGAAGAGTCCTCGAGAAGCTTTTTAAATATGTTCCCAACATAATTCAAAAAGATTCGTATTTGTTTCTTGAGGAATAGAGTAAAGACGCATTAGACAACGCGAGAAGAGATGTTTTTCTTCAGTAAAATCTGGCTCAGATGCTTGATATGCGAATAACAGATGGTAGCGATAGCCCAAACGCTTTGAATATAACTTTTGAGTCCTGTCTTATTTGACGATATGTCTGTACACTTGAATAAGATGATTAGAAGATAACACATGGTTTATTTAAATCATTCTATAAATGTTTGGGTTCATCAAAACTTTAAGTTTTAAAGCAATATCAGACACTTGGAGACTCAACAGGCACGACCCGATACAAGGCAAGTATCTGATATTTGGGAGACTCATATCTGTTTTTTGATTCGGGGGCTACACATTCCTTCATATCGGTAGCTTGTATTGATCAGTTGGGTTTACCTGTTTCATCTTTACCATATGATTTGACTGTTTCTACACCTACAGGTGATTCTTTAACCACCCTGTTTGTTTGCTTACAATGCCCTGTTATCATAGAGAACAAATCTTTCCTTGTAGACCTTGTCTGTTTTGCCTATGCGACAGATTGATGTTATCCAAGGCATGGGCTGGCTTTCGGCCAAACATGTAGTGCTAGACTATTCAAACAAGACCCTTCGATTTTCAAAACAATCTGGATTATTGCCTGTCGGTGACGGTATGTCGAAAGGTGACCAATCAAGAGGATGCATGGTCTTGTTTTCCTTGGAAGCTAAGGAGACTCCTAGTATGGATGTTTTTTCGGTGGTGTGCGAGTTCCCAGATATTTTCTAGAACGATTTGCCAGGGTTGCCATCCATGAGAGAGATAGAGTTCACGATCGATCTGAGACATGGAACCGGATCAATTTCTATAGCACCCTATCGTATGTCCCCAACAAAGTTGGCAGAACTAAAGAAACAGTTAGACGACATGTTGAAGAAACAGTTCATAAGGTCAAGTGTTTCTTCGTGAGGAGCGTTGGTGCTGTTTGTTAAGAAGAAGGACGAGAGTTCAAGGTTATGTGTGGACTACTGACAGATCAACAATGTAACTATGAAGAATAAGTACCTATTTCCAAGAACCGATGATCTTATGGATCATTTGAGAGGAGCAACGGCGTTCTCTAAGATTGACCTACGACCCGGTTAGCATCATATAAGGGTGAAGGAAGATGTTATACCGAAGACGGCTTTTAGGAGTTGGTACGGACACTACCAGTATCTGGTTATGCCTTTTGGTGTGACTAATGCACTAGCCATGTTCATGGACAATATGAACAGAATCTTCAGACCGTACATTGATAAGTTTGTTGTCGTTTTCATCGATGACATCCTTATCTAATCCTTGAACAAAGAGGAAACCCGAGAGCATCTTAGGGTTGTACTTCAAGTGCTTAAAGATAGATAGCTTTATGCCAAGCTATCTTAGTGTGATTTCTGGTTGGGAGTGGTAAAATTCCTTGGACATGTGATCAACAGGGATGGCATAGTAGTAGATCCTGCGATGGTAGAAGCTGTGGTTAAGTGGGAGAGCCCTACGACGGTGAGCGAGATCAGAAGTTTTCTTGGGCTAGCAAAATACTACAGAAGGTTTATCGAGGGATTCTGGAAGATTGCATTACCTTTGACGCAAGAAATGAGAAAAGGAAAAACGTTCGAATGGACAGAAGAATGCGAGGCTAGTTTCCAAGAGCTGAAGAGGTGACTAACAATATCTTGGGTGCTAGTCTTGCTAGATCCATTAGTGTCATTCGATGTGTACTGTGACACATCATATCAAGGCTTGGGTTGCATGCTTTTGCAAGAAGGAAAGTTAGCGGAGCATGCCTCCGGGCAGTTAAGAGTGCATAAGCGGAATTACCCAAACCATGACCTAGAGCTGGCTATGATAGTGTTTTCATCAAAGATATGGAAACACTATCTCTATGGTGCTAAGTTCAGTGTATTTAGCGACCATAAAAGGTTTAAGTATCTGTTCGACCAAAAGGAGTTGTACATGAGGCAGAGGAGATGGATGGAATTCATAAAGGACTATGAATTTGACCTGTAGTACCATCCAGCTAAGGCGAACGTGGTAGCGAATGCATTGAGTCGAAAATCTATCGTCTAAGGGGAAGATGAGTTTAGGATGGTCACTATCATCAGTGATTTCCTGAATTTAGTTTGGAAAAAGCAAGGAGAAGATCATTACCTGCTGGAAGTGAACCAGATGATAGAAGAAGATAAGACTTCAGAGTTTAAGAAAGGTACTGACGGAATCTTATGGTTTGGAGAACGGGTATTGCAATCTTTGGATGTCCCAGAATGGAAATGGGATAACATTACAATGGACTTCGTCTCAGGTTTGCTAAAGACACAAAAGAGGTGTGATGCAATCTAGGTAGTCATGGACAGGCTAACAAAATGTGTTCATTTGCTGCTTATCAACCAGAGTTATTCTCTAAAAGGTTAAACCAGATATACATCATGGAAGTCATGAGGTTGCACGGAGTACCTTCAAGTATAATTTCGGACCGAGATCCGACGTTTACTTCTTGGTTCTGGCAGAGTTTAAACAGTTCTTTGTGAACTAAGCTAAAGATGAGTTCAACTTATCCTCGGCAGACGGATGGTCACTCTGAAAGGACGATTCAATCATTGGAGGACTTGTTAAGAGCATGTGTTTTGGAAAACACGGGAAGTTGGGACGATTTCCTTCCATTGATTGAACTTACATACAACAATAGTTTCCACTCGAGTATTGGCATGGCGCTATACGAGGCACTATACGGAATAAAGTGTAGGACACCGTTGTATTGGTATGAAATCGGTAAGAATCAGTTGTTGGGACCAGAGGTGGTGCAACGGATGACCGCACAAGTACAGAAGAATCAGGAAAAGATGAAAGTCGCATGGGATCCGCACAAGATCTACATTGACAAGAGGAGGAGGCCCTTAGAGTTCCACGAAGGTGACAATGTTTTATGAGAGTCACTCCAAGAACTGGAATTGGCAGGGCAATCAAATCCAGAAAGTTTACCCCTAGATTCATTAGGCCATTTCAAATCCTTCATGGAATTGGTCCAGTTGCCTACCAAATTGCTTTACCTCCCAATCTATCCAATATCCATGATGTTTTTCATGTATCCTAACTCATAAAATACCATCGCGATACATCACACATGATAGAGCCCGAATCAATACAGATAACAGAGAACATAGAATATTAGGCATTGCCTGTATAGATCAGGGATCGAAGGATGAAGGAACTTCGCGGAAAGCAAATTCCCTTAGACATGGTTATATGGGATGCAATGACAGAAGATGCTACCTGGGAAAGAGAGGAGGACATGTGACAGCAATATCCAAGCTTGTTTTAAGGTATGCCAAATTTCGAGGATGAAATCCCTAACACGTCGATATGTCAACCTTAGTATTCTTCGTGTTCTTCGCGTTCTTCGAACTTTCCTCGAATCTTTCTTGTTTTTAAGTTGCCCTAGGGTTAAAAATGTTGTTTGCATGTTGTTCCCGTGATTAGGACAAAGTTCGAGGACGTGGTGGTGCTCGTCTTTGAAGAGGGAACCGCAGCTGCAAGTGGTGGTAGAGTTGAGGCTGCGTGTGGTAATGGTGGTGCTGAGCTTGTGGTGGCCAAGATCGTGATGGTGCTCAAACAATTTTTTCTGGTTGGGAGAAAGAATCATTATCGTCGGGAAGGCAAATGTAGTGTATAATGTTTGCATGTTTAGGGGAACCCTAAACCCTACTAGAGGTTGAAGCTTGGACAAAGTACCTAAACCCTAGGTATAGGTGAGACGACCTCCTCTCTAAGAAGGATAATCACATTAGTCTCAAGCTCCTACTATTATTAACTATGCATAGCCGTATATAAAACGATAGCGTGGTATTCAAACAGCGTTAAGGAAACAAACAAGCAATAACGGCAAACATAGAAACTATTAGAGTAAAGCACAAAAGCATAACAAAAGGTATAAATAACATCCGTAACTGTAGCCCCATCAATAGGGCATTGTATATATATATACATGGTGTGAAAGTAAAACTGAAAATACATCAACATCAAGGGAATAGCCCTCGGAGCTCACCAGCACTACCCATCCCCTCTCAAAAGGTACATTAAAAGCTCTCAGCTCACTACCTAGGATGCACTAGCAGGTTCTCACCATTAGTGGTGAGGATGCCCTAAGCTACCCTGGCCCTCGCCATGAGTACGTCTGTACCGCACCAAAGGCTCATACTCTGACGAAGAACCGGACACCACAATCCTACGCCTACGGTAGGTCCTCAGATACTGCTGTGTCCTCCGACGCTGGCCTCGGTAGACATAGCCTCTCCTACTGGACACGGCCGAAGACTGGGGTGCCACCCACATGTAGTCTCGCTCCCTCTGCCTCGGAGGTCGCCACATCCTAGGGAAGGGGAGGAACTGGTACAGACGGTAGGGTCCAATGATGTCCACATATGGCGGTGTACCGCTTCGAAAGATCAAGCTGATGGGTCCTGTGTAAACCACGAAAAAGGTCGAGGGGTACACCCGCCATCCCCTCTCATCATGGTAGATGATCTCAAAGTCGCCTAGCACCGGCATCCGTGGTTCCCCCGTGATAAACGGGTGAAGCCTCGGGTCCATCCTACGTCTCGGCTGGCTCGTCATCTTCAAGCGAACCCAAAACAGAACAACAAGGGAAAACAGTAGGGAGATAAGAAATACAGTGCATGACAATGTCAGAAAACAACAATAATGCAGTAAACACATATAACATGTAGCATGTAGCAGATATCACAGATATAACAGTTACTGCATTCCAACAAACGTCTCTTAAGACAACACTTGCAGCAAGCATCCATCTCCATGAGTCTCACACTTAGATAAATACTCAAGACCGGGATACTAATCCCATGCAGCATGTCAGCCGAAAACTCACAAAGCTGGTTCCCAGTGGAACGGTTCAACACCCGAACAAGTCCACACCAGAACAGGTTCTGTGTCGGAACGGAGTTAGTTTTCCAAGAAACCGAACCACTCGCCGTGACCAATAAGAGTGCATCCCCCTTCCACACCAGAACCGGAGTATCTCTGTCGCCTCGGAACGTTAGCCTGGAACAATGCAAAGCTCTAGGATTAGTCGAGCAAACCGGACTGGATCGGGCGTCACGATAGGATAGGGGCTACCTCATCCTTTACTGTAAACTATTCCCGAGACCGGCAACATCCCCAAGGTCACACTTGACCGTCCCATATACTTTCCGTACCCGCACTCAGGTACAACTAACCTCGTATGACGCTGGCAACCCATACTACCTGTCATACGGCCTCGCCACTTGGCAGCTGATGATGATATGCAACAAACATCCTCAACGGGCTTGATAATGAATCTCACGCCTAAACTCTCAATCAGAAACAACACGATGCCACTGCATCCACACGGCCACAGCCTCGAGGCCACAGCTCAAACGATCATGGCCACAGCCTCGAAAAGTCAGCATAACAGCAACGGCACCATCCACGGTGTCAACCCAACAACGACACATCACATAGCCAAACTTAATTCTTTGGCATTCCGCCACCATTCCACAATTACCACAAACAGCATAACAATGTAACGCCCCGATTTTCACGTTTTCTAATTCTTCAGTATTTTAATGTCTTTATTTTATTCGAGGTCTTAGGAATGGAAATAAAATATTCCGAGACCATAGTCATGCTCGACGATATCGTAGGAAGCTACGATTAAGTTTTGAGTCGAAAACTCAAACGGAGTCCGGTCTGCGTTTTTACACTGACAGTATGATTTTACTGCTCAGAAGACCTCAGATGGACCCGTGAACGAGACAGTAAGTCTTAGAATTTGATTCTCTACGTTTTGGTTAAAATCATTTCCTGACCTTCGTTCGGGCGAAATTCTCAATCGGGTGACGAACGGAGCCACATACGGACTTACCGAGACTCGTCAATAGATAATCTTGATATCACAACATCCCAGGACACTTGGGAGAGTATGCCAGAGTCGTCATGACGATCGGGAAAATCTAGATGCGAAATGACCAAAATGCCCCTAACCTTAGTCTTTTGCACTTTTACCATTTTACCCTTTTGGCAAATGACCTTTTTGCCCTTAAGTGACTTGTTTTAAGGCTGAACTCAGCCCTCACACCCTCTCATTCACGCAGCCCAGCCCTTCTTGAAGAGCCAAGAACACCATCTTCAACTTTAGAGAGAAAACACCATTGTTGTCTTGAGAAAAGCTTGAGTTCTTGTTGGAATCACTTGATTCCTTGAGCAATCTTCCATCATTTCAAGGTAAGATCACTTCTATGATCTCATAGCTTCTTGAATATCTCTTTATTTCAAGATCAAGATCCATTTTCATGAAAATTATTTCTTAGATCCAAAACTTTGAAAATCCATAGGAAATTGTAGAAAAATCCTTTTGAGGTAAGACCAAGTTCTTTGAACTCACATCATTAATCTCTACCTAAACCCAAGAGCTTATGATTCAACTCTCATCATAGCTCAAAAAGCACATTAGGGCCGAACCCTTCTTGATGATGATGAATAGTGTTTTCATCAAGTTTTGATTTTTAACACTTGATTTCATCCTTAGCTTTTCTAATGCTTTTGAATCCATGAAATGGAAAACCAAGATCAATTCCTAGCTTTATTCTCTTTAGGGTGGCCGAAACCCTCTTTGTGAGAATTGTTGAGTTTGGTTTGATTGTTGTTTAATGATTGATTGTTTGGTTGTTTGTAGTTGGTGACAACTATCAGGAGGTTCACAAACCGATCAACCGACTTTGATTCGGGAATCTGCTCTTCAACAGGTATGGGGAGAAGAACCTCATCACACCAAGATGGTGGTGGTGAAGATGGTTGTTTACTTTATGTGTGGGTGAAACCCTTTAGTTTGGGTTCACTTTTAGTTGTTATGTTTTGTTAAGTTCTCTTGGAGAACAAGGTTGTCATGATGAGTTTATGCTTGAGTATGTTGTAGTGTGCTTTAGTGTATGTTGATGATGAGATGATTGAATGAAAAACCATTTTCATGTATGTTGGAAAACCTACTTTGATCATTAGATCAAGTATGGACTTTTTATTGTTGATTATGAGACCATAATGTGTGATGGACTTGGATGTTTGATTATGATGTAGTAATGTGTATTATGGTTATCATGATTGTGTAAGTGTTGTGAGCCATACTTTGATTGGTTGATGAAGTAAAACCTCACATTGATTCCTAGTTGGCTATTAGCCATGACCTTGAGGAAGGGAAGGATATGAATAGTTCTTGGACAAGTCAAGTTTTGATGTAAAGAAAGTGTTTTCAATAACTTGTGTTTTTTAAGAAAAACCCTAAGTGACTTTGAATAGGATTAAATCTCAAAGTGGTTTCACCAAAGTGAAACATGTTTTATACCTTATCCTTAGTTCATCTAGCTAATCAAGTAACTCAAAATGAGAAAAGAAGTGTTTTCATGAAGAGAATCAAAATGGTTCCATAAGGTTGATGTCTTGTTTTAAGGCAACTTTTCGCTAAGCGAATTTACTTTCGCTACGCGAAAAACAGGGAGAGTCTTAGTTGGGCATCACTGCCTCACTTTCGCTAAGCGAATTCATATTCGCTAAGCGAACCCAGCAAATTTCGCTACGCGAATTACATCTCGCTGAGCAATCCAGAGAAGTCTCCAATAGAGGTGTAATCGTCTGAACTTTCGCTAAGCGAAATCATTCTCGCTAAGCGAATAAAGTGAAGTTTCGCTACGCGAATTCTGTCTTGCCGAGCGATCCAGAGGTGTTTCTAAAGAGATGTAACCGTCTGAACTTGCGCTAAGCGAATTCATATTCGCTAAGCGAATCCAATACATTTCGCTACGCGATTTGTGTCTCGCCGAGCGAACCAGAGGAGTTCCAAAGGAGGCATTACTGCCTCATTTTCGCTAAGCGAATGAAATTCCGCTAAGCGAATTTCATGTTTCAGAAAATGCTAGAAATGAAGTAAGTAGTTCAAATGTTGTTTTAAATCAAATGAGTTTTCAACTGTAAAAGTTGTTTGGTTTACAAAAGGAGTTTTCTAACTCAATCGTAAAGTTTTACGCGTGAAAAACCTAAGTTAAGTAATTAACTTAGAGTTGAAAACAAGGGTTAATTAAGTATGGTATGTGGTGGAACAAGACCATGTGCTATACCATTGATGACTTAGTACATCAATGAGTTCATAAGACTTAAGTGAAATCAACACTTGTTTCCTTAATTGAAAAACAAGGGATTAATATCTTAGAAAGGCTTAAAGACTTATCTAAGAGGATTCTCAATCCTTATTCATAATGCTTAGGACTTGAGACATAATTCATAAGACGTAAACACAAACACGAAATGTTTTGGTTTTCGAAACAGTAGTTCGATGATGGACCGATGATTTGGATCCAGGTTAATCGTTCAATTGTTTCCGTCTTGTGATGACCGGAATGAGAGAGATCCTGAGGCTGTGCAGGTATGGGACTGTACAGTGGAAGGAATCCTGAGGCTATGCAGGTATGGGACTGTATAGTTAAGGAAAGGCATATAAGAATTGATTGGTACTACCCATATCAACAAGATTTATCTTCTTTTCGGGAGCTTAGAACATAAGAACTTTATAGTTAAGCGTGCTTGACTTAGAGTAATTATGGGATGGGTGACCTTCTGGGAAGTTTCCTAGAAAGCGTGTGAGTGAGGACAAAACACGCTGAAAGGACTTGTGTTGGTCTGTGGGGACAGTCGGCGATTCTGAAAGCAGTTTGGATCATTCCAAAGGAATCACGAGATATTTATCCGATGGATGATTGTTTTATCCGATGGATAAATGTTTTATAAAACAAAGATGTGTGTAGTTCCTAGGGAAGAGAACCTTAGTGAACCTTGAGGTTTATCCAATGGATAGACATTGTTTTATCGCATCTGCTTTGTGTAAGCATTGGCATTTCATGTGCATAGTTGTAAGGCCTTGAGCCTAGGAGTTGAGCTTACACCTTGATGTGGGTGCGAATCTTACGGTGACGATCTTCAATGGTCTTTTGGAGGTATCAGGGTTGGAAGGGCTGACATGTGACCAGTTGGTGATTCTTCTGTGTCGTGGCGAATCCGTGCAATACACTGATATCCTCTACTAGATGCCGTACTTTTCATGTTTGGTCGAGAGTGTTACCGTAAAGCCAGATATGTGCACGTTACGAATGTTGTAGCATCTTGCTCATGGCTGGCAGAAACCGGAACATGTCCTCCCATTCACTCTCTCCGAATGTTTTGTTAGCTCCATGGAGTAGGGGTCAGAGTAGTACCCAGTGACATTGACATTGAGTCATATACATTGCATTGCATTGCATGGCTATTGATGTTTATGGCTATTGATGTTTATGGCTATTGATGTTTACATTTACTGTTATACATCGCTGTATTGTTTAAGGATGTCTTATATTATGTTGTTAAATGTTTAGCATGCTATTATGTTGTTAACTGCCTAATATGATTTATATTGAGAACCTTGTAAGCATGTTGGGTACGCTGTTACTCGGTGAGTCGTCCCGTTTTTACTACTGCTGTTTTGTTGTGTTGATGAACGGGAATCTCACCCATATCTGTATGTTTTCTGCTGGTACTTGCTGTTGATGCTTGAACAGATGGACGCGACGATGGTTCGGTTCCGCAGTCCTTTTGAGTTCGGAGGTGGACTCTTTTTCTGTTTTAGTTTTGTTGTCGGCCAGACTATGTCAGTTTTTGTAGTACCTTTTGGGAGCTATGACTCCTAGTACTTATTGTATTTCTTATGTCAGTCATACATTAGACTTATGTCTGTATATAGTAATGTTGTTATTTCTGTTTCTGTTTTCTGTTTTCTGTATTATAATACTGTATGTATGTCCTAGTAATGCATGGTGAACCTAAGTTCACTTATTAGTATTATTTATTACCTTTACTAATCCCATTACATCTTTATGAAAAGAAAAGAAAAAGAAAAATCGTATTTTTCTGCATTAATAAATATTTTCGGCCTTATAAACGTTCGGGAATGTGACACTCGGGAAAGGGTGTTGCAAACAACATCACTATTGACAATAGTAATATCAACAACAGCACATAGCAGCAAGTAGCATATAAGCACTTAGACAAATAGCAACAACAAGAATCATCATAGCAGTCATACAAAACACATCATCCTCATTCAACAGTTCGCTAACCTAGGGTTTCCAAATTTAACGGTGACAGCCCAAAGTAAGCTAAACCAAGGGTTTAGGTACTTTATCGGGGCTCAACCACTAGTAGGGTTAGGGCTTCCCTACACATATAAGAAAACATACAAAGAACAGCTTGCTCCTCTCACGCAACCATGAATACAAAGAACAGCTCCGGAATAGCCTTGAAGTTCCTCCCTTGCCGCGGCCTCAAGCGCCAATTTGCGGGAAATCACGAGCGCGAACTTAGCCCTAATCACGAGCACAGCACATATACACTAGTGTTATCCCTAGGGCAAGCTCAAAAGATCAAAGAAAGAGGTAAAGACTCGAAGAACACCAAGAACACGAAGAACACGTATTAGGGATTTGAGTTTACCTTGGACGAATCGAGAAAGTAATCCGTCAAAGTCGTAGAAGACTTCGCCGCGATCACAACCGTGTAGTCGAAATCTCGATCCGAAGCTCCAAAGTCTCTCAATCCAAGCTTTCTTTCTCAAGAACACCACAACTTCTCTCTTTACTTCTTTGCAACTCGTGCTCACCAAGGTGGAAATGGCCCAAGTTAAAGTGAAAGTGAAAACTTCACTTGGAGCATCATGCTGAGAACGCTTTAGCATGCAGGATTTCCACACTTAAGCGTGCCCACGCTTGAGCGTGAGGTTCTCTCCACGCTTGAGCGTGGAACCTTGTCCGCTCCGCCTTCACCCTGGCCTAACACGTGTAGCACACACGTCAAAAAGCACACCAGCTGGCAAACGCACTCAGCACATTTGAGCGTGCAAGCATACCAACGCTTAAGCGTTGGCATGCTAGGGCGTGCTCCCTTCCCACGCTTGAGCATACAGCTCAGCTGGGAAGAGCCTTCCAAACATCTGGATTCCATAGTTACTCGTTTAACACCTTAAGCTACTCCAACCTTGTTCAAGCCTATTCCTAAGCTTCAAACTAAGCCTTAAACTAGCACATAACAATTCACACAATCATCAAGAGCCCTAATCGAGGTTAACCAACTCGATTATAGTTACAGAAAGTCAGAATCTTACAATAGGTATCTTTGGGCTATCACTGCTAAGTGAATGCCCTAGGTAAGATGATTGTTGTTGATGGTGATTTTTATGCATGCCATGATGTTGTTTGGCTAGTTGACTATATGCCTATATGTTTAACTATTATATCGTCATGCTAGATGTTTGAGTTATGTTGTTATTATCTGTTGAATTGATGGGTGGAGATTGATGACTGTGAGGTGAGACTGTTGAGTTGGTCGGGCTGATACCGTTGAGGTTCTGATAGTGCAAGTTATGATCTTGTGGATGCGGGCGTCGTGGTTGAGGCTGTGTAGCTATGAGGCATCGTGGGTGTAATCGAGTGTTTATTTGTGAGGTTCCAGTATCAATTTGTGATGCATGAATGTCGCATATCATACTATTTATTGCCAAGTGGCGGAGCCGTATGACTGTAGTATGTGACGTCCCCAAGTTCCAATCGAGGAAGCCCCATTATCTCGCTTACTTTATTAACTATGCCTTAACGATATAATTACGCCCTTATCAAGACAAACGAGGCAACGACGTGATACAACATCCAATATAACGACGTATCTAAAACATACATCAGAGTAAAGCGCAACAGGGAAAAGATAAAGCATATACATGCAATATATATATATATAAGTACGTACGTGGTTGCCCTATCAGTGGGGCTATGGTACTACACACATACACTGTACATAAAGAAAACTGGAAATAAAACATATACATCAAAAGGGACTCAAACACTTATGCTCACAGGCTCTCCCCTCCCTTCTCCAAAATACATCAAAACAATCTCACCTCATGCCCTACAGTAGACGCACTGACGACGCCACGTCCTCAATGACGTGAGAGTCAGGAGCTACCCTGTCCTTCCCATACTTGTGCCGATAAACTCGCAAGGGCACATAGTCGGAGGATGAATTTGACATGACAATTCGCCTATGCCAGGCAGCCCTCAGATACTGCTCACGTGATATGATGCTGGGGTAGCCCACATAAATTCTCGCTCATGCTGCCTAGGTGGGTACCACATTTGTAGGCTAAAGAGGTAAATGGAGGTATTTCATGATAAGTTTGGTAGCCTCATGATGATTGGTTGTTAGATGTGTTGTTGGTGTTTTGATTGGTGCTTTGATGAGTATTATGTGTCGTGTATGTACTTGATTTACTTGATGAAGTATATACTTGGATATTTGAATATGAATTGTGGCATTGATGCCTTGGATGAGATATATTGGTGATGTTGAGTTGAGACTGATATATATATATATATATATCCTGGATTGGTTGAGAGCATAGCATTGTCTATCACTCGATAAAGAAGAGTAAAATGTTTAAAAACCGAAATCGAAGTTTGAAAACATATTTTGAAATCAAAGAAAGCTATTTAGAAATGTTTTGCTCTATCAAGGAATAAAACTTGTTTTTGAAAATGTTAGATCATTTGGAAAGGAAAAAAAAAAAAAGTCGTTCAAGGAAAGTTCACTCAAAATGAAATTTCTTTTAGAAAACGTTTTAAAAAGAGACGGAAACTTTAAAAAGACAGATTTGCAAAGAAAAAGAGTTTTCCTAGAAAATCATTTCCGGAAGGAAAATGTTTTTGTTCATGACAACAAAGTTGAGTTTTGTTTTACAAAACTGTTTTATGAAAGTAAGACCCGAGAGAAAAGCGGTGATTTCCTTTTTCACCTTAAGAAGTATGCAAACCTAGTGACCAAGATGTCGGGCTAGTGTTTTGCAAGTTGAGCACTCGGACTTCGTGTCCTGTGTTTTGAATGAACGGGATAATGTCCTTTAAAGTGGGTCATGAGCTATATGCCTCAACAAGAAAGAATGAACGATAAAGAAAACAGAAACTTTCTATCTACATACATGAAACGGCATACGTGTCATTTGAACCGAGCTACAATCCAAGTGGTTGAGAATATGAGCTAGTTAAGACCAACAGGTCTATAGGGGCATCCTGTGTTCGAGATTCCACAAGTGGCCGGAGGCGTTGCAACCCCGTGCCATGGTAATCGGCTGCCAAACACGGATGAACTCGATCAGAGACTAGACTATTCATGATATGGTTGTGACATGGTACCCCTGAACAATTGGAGTTCAGACCTAAATTGAGAGGCCGACTCATGAGAACAATTGTGTTATGGGAGTATTCGCGGCCTATCGCTTGATGAAGGGAAGTTAGGAATCTCTGGAGAACATGAATTAGAAAGAGGTTATTGGAGTCTCATGCATTATTATAACTCATGATATTGTCTGAGATATTATGTTGTATGAATATTTGTTAATGTAACTGTATTTATACGTGGATGTCTATGCTGTTTGTAGCTTGTGCGGCTATCGTGATAAACTGGTAAAATGAGTATCTCACCTTTGCCTGTACATGTTGGACACTCTGTTGTGTTTTTGGATACATGTACAGATGATGTCCAGAGGTCCCCGTGAACAAGGGAGGACTCGAATGATGGAGTCTTTTGAAGATAAAGAGAAGGAGGATCCCTCCGAATTCCTCTGGGAATCGGAGCTGACTTTCGGGTTTTTCCCTAATGGCTACTTTTAGCCCGAACAACATTAGAGTCTAGTTTCTTTTTGAAGCAGTCATATCTTATCTGCTTTAGTTATGTTGATTTATGGTTTTGAGGTCTGTAAACTGTAATGATAGACTAGAACTTCTATTACTAGTTAAACTCTGTTACTAGAAAACTTATATGCTCCGGCATTAATGACCTTATGCTTATTTGGTTAGGGATATTTAGTATTGATATATGTTATGTGGCTTATCCCACTTGTCCTATGTTTGGATTATTATATGTGTGCAGAAAATTTTTAAATCCTCGTTTTTGAACATAGATATTACTTAAAGTATTTTCCGAAAGCAACCAGCGTTTTTATTTGTTTATGTTTTCCGCATCGAGTTTAGACGTAGCACCAGGGGGTGTTAAAAAACCGAACCGCTCTTCGTGACCTATAAGAGTGCATCCCCCTTCCACACCGGAATTGAGATGTCTTGGTCGCCTCAGAACGTTAGCCTGGAACATGGAAATCTTAGGGATTAGTCAGGCAAACCGGACTGGATCGGGCATCACGAAAGGATAGGAGCCACCTTATCAGTCACTGTAAACTATTCCCGAGACCGGCAACATCCCCAAGGTCACTCACTTGACCGCCCCCGCTACTTTCCGTACCCACACGCAGGCACAACTAACCTTGTACGACACTGGAAGCCCATACTACCTGTCATATGGCCTCTCCACTTGGCAAATGATGATATGCAACAAACATCCTCAATGGGCTTGATACCGGATCTCACGCTTAAACACTCAATCAGGAATAGCATGATGCTACCGCATCCGCACGGCCACAGCCTCGACGCCACGCGTCCACGAGCCACAGCACAAACAACACGGCCACAGCCTCAAGAAATCAGCATAACAACGACGACACCATTCACGGTATCAACCCGATAACCATTACAGCACACAACCAAACTTAATTCTAATCGGCATTCCGCCACAACACAGCATCACCACAAACAGCATAACAACAACATTAATAACATCAACAACAACATATAACATGTATATCATATACCAACTAGCATATATGCACGTAGATATATAGCAACAATAGAAATCAATCATCATAACAATCATACGAACCAGATCATCCTCAATCAACAGTTCTCTAACCTAGGGTTTCCAAACTTAACGGCGATAGCCCAAAGTAAGCTAAACCTAGGGTTTAGGTACTTTATCAGGGCTCAACCACTAGAAGGGGTTAGGGCTTCCCCACACACACAACTGGAAAATACATCTACATTACTCTTGCCTTCCCGACAGCAGCAGTACTCTTTCTCCCCACCTGAACAACTGGCGCGAATATCCATGCAAACACTGGTACGCTTTCGCACGCGCCCATGAACACGAAGAATAGCCACAAACAGCTCCCTAGCTGCGTCCTTAAGCTCCAATCCACAAACAATCACGCGCACGAACCTTGCCCTAATCACGAGCACAACCCATATACAATAGTGTTAGCCTCAGGGCAAGCTCAAAGATCAAAGAAGAAAGGTAAAGACTCGAAGAACCTCGGAGAACACAAAGATCACGTGTTAGAGATTCGAGTTTACCTTGAGTGAATCGAGAAAGTAATCCATCAAAGTTGTAGAAAACTTCACCGCGGTCACAAACGTGTAGCCAGAGTCTTGATACGAAGCTCCGAAGTCCTTCAATCCAAGCTTTCTCTCTCAAGAACACCACAACTACTCTCTCTAGCTCTCTGCAACACGTGCTCACCAAGGTGGAAAATGGCCCAAGTGAAAGTGAAAGTGAAAACTTCACTTGGAGTATCCTGCTGAGAACGCTTTAGCGTAGACCATCAACACGCTTGAGTGTGCCCACGCTTGAGCATTAGGTTCCCTCCACGCTTGAGCGTGGAGCCTCGTCCACTCCGCCTTCACCCCGGCTTGACACGTGTAGTACACGCGTCAAAAAGCACACCAGCTAGAAAACGCACTCAGCACGCTTGAGCATGCACAAGGCCAATGCTTGAGCGCTGGCACGCTAGAGCGTGGTCCCTTCCCACGCTCGAGCGTGCTGCCCAGCTGGGAAGAGCCTTCCAAACTTATAACTTCCCCAATGTCTCGTTAACACCTTAGGCACTTTCAATCTTGTTCAAGCCTATTCCTAAGCTTCTAACTAGGTCTTAAACTAACAAAAACAATTCACACAAGCATCCAAAGCCCTAATCAAGATTAACCAACTTGATTAGAGTTACTGAAAATCAGGATGTTACATTACCACCCCCCCATACAGAAAATTTCGTCTCCAAAATTTCGGTTGCATATCTACGAACAGATAAGGATAACTCTGGCGCATCTCAGCTTCACTCCCCCACGTAGAATCACCTGTCACCGAGTCCTACTCCACTCGCACCAGAGGGATATGTTTTCCGCGCGGTTCCTTGATCTTTCTATCCACGATCTGAACAGGTGAAGCCTCCTACTCAAGGTTCTCTTTCAGTTGGATTGATTCTGGCTCTAGCACATGTGATGGATCAGGGTGGTACTTTCTGAGTTGAGAGACAAGAAAGATGTCGTGGAGATTTGACAGGTTCGATGGTAAAGCTGTCTGATAGGCTATAGGACCTATTCTCAAAGAATCTGAAAAGGTCCTATGAATTTATGTGTTAGCTTTCTGGATTTGATCGCCCTGACCACTCCATCTCTTGGGGTAAATCTCATGAAGACATGGTCGCCCTTTTGAAACTCTAGGGGCTTTCTCCTCTTATCGGCATAGCTTTTCTGCCTATCCCTTGCGGTCTTCATCTTTTCCCATATCTTACGGACTTGTTCCATCGTTTGCTGCATCAGCTCCGGACCTAACAACTGACTTTCTCCCATCTCAAACTAGCACAACGGAGTCGTGCACTTTCATCCATACAGTGCTTCGTACGGCACCATGCCAATACTTGAATGGAAACTATTTTTCTAAGTAAACTCGATCAATGGAAGGAATTCGTCCCAACTTCCTGCGTTCTCCAACACATATGCTCTTAAGAGATCCTCCAAAGATTGAATTGTTCGTTCGGACTGACAATTCGTTTGAGGATGATTAGCAGAACTCATACTTAGCTTAGTTCCCATCACACCGTGCAAGCTTCTCCAAAACCTTGAGGTAAACCTTGGATCACGATCCGAAATGATGCCTGAAGGTACCCTATGCAGCCTTACAACCTCCTTGATGTAGATCTGAGTTAATCGCTCCAGAGAGTAACTCTGGTCGATAGGTAAGAAGTGAGCACACTTCGTCAACCTGTCAATGATCACCCAGATTGCATCGCACCTTTTTTGAGTCCTCGGCAACCTAGAAACAAAGTCCATGGCAATGCTATCCCACTTCCATTCTTGGACATCCAGCGATTGCAACAACCCTGTCGGCTTTTGGTGTTCAATCTTCACTTTTTGACACACCAAGCAGATTAGGACATAAGCCGCTACATCTTTATGCATCCTCGGCCACCAGAACAGCTTCTTCAGGTCTTGATACATCTTGGTAGCCCCTGGATGAAAACCCAGCATGCTCTTGTGTGCTTCCTCCAATATCATTTTCTTAACCTCACTATCTGCTGGCACACAAACCCGATCACCATACCTAAGCAGACCATCAGTACCCCTTCTGAATTCCGAAGTCTTACCTTCTTCTATTAACAAGTTCACACCATCGAGGTACTTATCCTCCGCTTGTTTCTTCCACAAAAGATTCAAGAAATCGCTAGTTATTCTAACCATCCCAAGATTCAACTTATCCTTAACGATTTCCGCTTCCAGATTCAGATCTCTAAACGCCTCTAGAAGTTCTAGTTCCTTTACCATCATCGCAGATACGTGTAGGGATTTCCTACGAAGTGCATCCGCTACAACATTCGCCTTATCTGGATGGTATTGCAGGTCGAATTCATAGTCCTTTATGAATTCCATCCACCTTCGTTGCCTTATGATCAACTCTCTCTGGTCGAACAGATATGGTCGCTAAATACACAAAATTTAGCACCATACAGATAGTGTCTCCATATCTCCAGTGCAAATACTATCGCAGCCAATTCCAGATCATGCGTTGGATAGTTTCGCTAATGTACTCTTAACTGCCTGGAGGCATACGCCACCACTTTTCCTTCTTGCATGAGCACACATCCTAAGCCTTGATAAGATGCATCACAGTATACATCAAATCATCCTAAAGGATCTGGTAGCACCAACATAGGTGATGTGGTCAATCTTCTCTTCAACTCCTGGAAACTTTGCTCGCAAGCATCTGACCACTCGAACGCCTTCTTTTTTCTCGTCAACTGCGTCATAGGTAACGCAATTTTAGACAATCCCTCTATAAACCACCGATAGTAGCCCGCTAAACCAAGAAAGCTTCTCAACTCGCTTATAGACTTAGGGATTTCCCAACACACTACCGCCTCGACCTTCGCAGGATCCACTGCGATTCCATCCTTACTGATCACATGGCCTAGAAACTGAACTTCCTCTAGCCAAAACTTACACTTCGATAGTTTAGCATACAACTGCCGGTCCCTTAGCACTTGCAATACTACCCTTAGATGCTCTTGGTGTTCCTCTCTAGTCGAAGAGTATACAAGGATGTCATCGATAAACACAACAACAAACTTGTCAAGGAACGGTCGGAAGATACTGTTCATATAGTCCATGAACAAAGCTAGAGCATTAGTCACATCGAAAGGCATAATTAAGTACTCATAATGACCATACCGACTCCGAAAAGCAGTCTTTGGCACATCCTCCTTCTTAACCAGGATCTGATGGTATCCAGATCGCAGATCGATCTTAGAAAACACAGCTGATCTATCAAATCATCTATCCGTAGTAACAGATACTTGTTCTCTATCGTCACTTTATTCAGCTGACGATAGTCTATGCACAACCTCGAGCTTCTGTCTTTCTTCTTATGAATAATACCGACGCTCCCCATGGAGATGCACTAGGTTTGATGAACTCTTTGCCTAGCATCTTATCCAACTGTTTCTTCAGCTTCGTCAGCTCTGCTGGAGACATCCGATATGGCGCTATCGAAATAGGCCCAGTCCCTGAAACCAGGCCTATAGCAAACTCCACCTCCCTCTCCGGTGGCAGTCCAGGAACATCATCGAGAAACAATTCCAGAAACTCTCGCACGATAGGTAAAGCTCCGACACCAAGAGTCTCCTTTGCTTTCAAAGAGAACAACACCACGCATCCGTCTGATCGTCCACCTGTCGGAATACTCTTGTCAACAGGCATCAATCCAGATCGCTCAGAAAAATTGAAGGTTTTGTACGAACAGTCTAACATCACATGGTTGGCCGAAAGCCAGTCCATGGCTAGGATTACATCTATCTATTGCATAGGCAAACAGATAAGGTCAATAAGAAAACGACGGTTCTCTATCAAGATAGGACATTTAGGACATACAGATAGGGTAGTCAGAGATTCGCCAGTGGGCATTGAGATAGTTAAATCATAAGGTAATGATGAAACAGGCAACCCTAAATGATCCATGCATTCTAACGATATAAAATATTGAGTAGCCCCCGAATCAAATAAAATTAATGAAAGTTTACCCGAGACTAAGCATTTACCTTGTATCAGGTTAGGGCTTTGAGAAGCTTCAGAACCCCTCACGGCAAACACTCTCTTAATTGTCTGTGGCCTACTCTGCTGACTTGCTACAGTTGATCTTGCTCCGCCACTCTGAGCTCTCCGGCTTGGCTGTTGAAACTGAGCTCTTCTGCTAACCCTTGGTTTGTAATCTGAGGCATAGTGACCCATCATGTTTGCAGTCAAAGCACCTGATGTGTTGGGTCCTTGGATAGTTCTTAATTAGATGCGGTCCCCCGCACCGAAAATGTAACACCCCGGTTTTTCAAAGCTCTCTAGAGCTAATTAAACAGTATTTATGAGTTTGTATTTTATTGGAGGGTCTAGAGAGTGAAATAAAATAATCCGAGACCATAGTCATGCTCTACGCTATCGTAGAAAGCTACGGTTAAGTTTTGGTCAAAAACTCAGATTGAGCCCGATCTGCGTTTTTCATTGACAGTAGTACTTTACTACTATCAAGACCTAATTTTGGCTCGTAAACGAAACAGTTAGGTTTTAAATAAAATTGCGAACGATATCGGCGATTTTGATAAAAATTCAAAATAAATAAGTTCTCACGACTTTCTTGGGTAAAAACCCAAATCAGGTGAACAATGGAGCTGAATACCGGATTTACTGGGACCCACTAAGGATAAGGTTGAAGTCACATCACCTAGGAAGGTGTGCCATGACTCATCAGTGTAATGATTACATTTAGAAAATATCTGGACTCACAAAGACCAAAATGCCCCTGACCTTTTCCATAATTACCATTTGCCCTAGGATAAAAAGACCGTTTTGCCCCTGAGAATTTATGAAATGACCCTTTTGACCCTGTGACTCACCAATGCCATCATTACTTCTAGAAAATATCTAGATATTTATAGGTGAAATGACAATTATGCCCCTAGTCTTTTAATGAAATTACCAAAATGTCCTAAGTTTAACTACAAGTTTGTCATTGAGACAAAATAAAATCTCACCTTTACTCTCTCTCTCTAGGCCACACGGCCTTTCTCTTTCTCACTCTTCTCTCACATTTTCTTCATTTCTTCAAGTGTTCTTCAAGTTTGATCTTGAGAACTTAGTGATTTTTGAGTGATTCAAGTTGATTTCTCTTAAGAAAGTTCATCAAGGAGGTAACAACTCTCCTCTACCTCTCTCAATCTCTCTTTTCATCTCTCCAAGTTCATGATTCATGGTGGTTTAAGTTTGAAGCTTAAACTTCAAAAATTCCTAGAAAATTGTAGAAAAATCCTTTTAATACCACACCAATTTCTATGAGCTAGTAGCATCATCCTCTTCCACTATCCAAGAGCTTGTAACCAAAGGAGCCCTTTAGCTCCAATGGATGATGAAGGTCGAACCTACCCACTTTTTGGGTGAGTAGAGTTTTGGTTGGATTTTGGGTATTCTAAGCTTGATTCTAGTGTTATCATACCTAGGAGGTATAGAATCCAAGAGATGAGAACTTTTGAAGCTCTCTAGCCATGTTTTATAGCTATATGGCCGAACCCCCAATTTGGGGAAAACATGATATTTTGATTCAAGTTTCAAAATTGAGACTTGGTTAGGTGTTAAGGATACTTAAGGATCCTTACTCCAAGAGATAGGAATTTTTAGACGTCCCTAGCTATTTTTGGCACCCTATGGCCGAACCTAGCTCCTAAGGGATTAGAGAAATTTATGTTGTTAATTGTTGATGATTGGATTGGTTGTGTGTTTGTAGTTGTTGTCGGGTACTCGGACGAGGAATCTGGAGAATTCGTGGACCGATCGAGCGACTTGCCTTCGGAGGATGACTCCTAAAGGTAAGGGGAGATTAGCTCCAATAAGTTTGATAGCCTCATGAGTTTCTTGTTGAATGTTGTATCTATGATGTGAAGTTGATGTTTTGCCTAGTTGATGCATTATGTGATCTATATGCTTGTTTGGTGTTTGAAGACATGTTATATGTGGTGTATGTACTTGATTTATTTTATGAAGTATATGCATGGATGTTTGAAATATGAATTGTGGCATGGATGCCTATATATATCCTGGACTGGTTAAGAGCATAGCACTGGCTATAGCTTAATAATGAAGATTAAGCTAACTAAAAGACTTAATCAACGTTTGGAAATGTTTTGATTTTGAGGAATGAAAAGCTTCTAGGCTAAAGGTTATGATGGCCATTTTTTTTAAAAGCCACTAAGACTAAGAACTTGAAATGATTTTTAACAAGAATTAGGAAGTTGAGTGTTGGTGAGGAAAATAGTGAAAAGTTGCTTTATCATTATTTTCTAAACATGTGGAACAAAGAAAAGAAAACCTTGAAAATTATTTAGTTTGTCAAAGAAAGATCTTCTGAAAAAATTTGATGTTCCGAAAACGAAAATGTCTCTTCATGAAAGTAGCTTTGATAACGATCTTTAGAAAAATGTTTTAAAATGGTGGGACCTTTAGAAAAGGCGTTTAAAGCCAAAATCCTTGGAAAATGCATCTTTAGAACTTGAGCCTTTGAGTATGTTTTGTAAACAAAAGTGTGACACCCGATACCCCGCATACGATAAAATTAAATAAAGCATACAAGTTAAATAAAAACTTTAACATAAAAGTTAGCAAGTACCACATGATCCAAAACATTTAAAACATAATTTAGCAACTTTGGATAACAACTTTGGAAAACAAAACCCAAAACCTGATGTCACATATCAAAGCTGGTATACAAAAATACCAATAGCACATCGGATAACAACTGAAACATAAATTAACAATCTAACTACGAGCAAGCGATCTCCTCGAGATCACTCCTCAGCAGCTGGCTCGCCATCCTCTGCAAAAACAAGGTACATGTATAGAACAACCAAAAGCCGGGGGGTAAGAAGTCATACATATATGAATATTAATGGTAACAGAGTAGTTAATAAGATGAGCATACAACACACAATCATCCAAACATATCATATCATGTTAAAGAATGTGTGCAATGCTATGCAACATCACTACTCCATGCACATGTGGATCCATCAACACTAACTCTGGAAAGACGATTAGGAGTACATTTTCGGTTATCAACGTGGATGATATGCCAGACCAGGGGCCATCCCCGAACACTTTCACCAATCCTGATAACATATAGTGGCTAGTCAGGGTACTCAAGCTTATTCATTAGGTCACTCCGACAATAGGTAGCTAGCCCATGTTACCTGGAACTTCCATACACAATGTACCCGCAAGGCCGGGTTAACGCCCATCGTGGCCTCCACTATCGCGATTCATCGTTTGTTTTCCACCCAAGCTATCATCTCTATGCAATGATGCATGCAATGTTCAACCAGCATGCAAACACATGTCCAACCATCCATCATCAACACCATTAGTGGGCTATCAACTTTGACCAACAAGCATCAAAGATGATTTATCAACATCAAACTTGACCAAAAAGCATCAAGAATGATTTAACGAACAATATTGGTAACAGTACGTTGTTACCAATAACATCATCGTCTTATTAATTGTTCTCTTTATTAAGTCTTAACTTAACATTATCTTTATTAAGTATTATACTTAATCTTATTATCTAATCTTCAATTCATATCTTATTAAGATTATAAATTAATCTTAATATCTAAACCTCAATTCATATCTTATTAAGTTTATAACTTAATCTTAATATTTAAACCTCAAGTCACATATTTATTAAGATTATAACTTAATTTTAATATTTAAACCCCAAGTCATATATTTATTAAGATTATAACTTAATCTTAATATCTTAACCTCAATTCATATCTTATTAAGATTATAACTTAATCTTAATATGTAAACCCGCAAGTCAAATATTTATTAAGATTATAACTTAATCTTAATATTTAAACCTCAATTCATATCGTATTAAGATTATAACTTAATTTTAATATTTAAACCGCAAGTCATATATTTATTAAGATTATAAGTTAATATTAATATCTAAACCTCAATTCATATCTTATTAAGAATATAAATTAATCTTAATATTTAAACTCCAAGTCATATATTTATTAAGATTATAACTTAATCTTAATATCTAAACCTCAATTCATATCATCATGTTTTATGAACATCAGTTAACCAATTCTAGTTTTAGGTTCAACAATAACATCCTTATATCTTTGATTAATATAGCCAATTAACAACACATCATCATCATAACGTATACTATTTTATCATCAACATATATCATCAGAATATATCATGGTGCATCAAAACAGATTATCACATATAACCAACAATCAATCATTCAACATCTCATGTTCATACAACAAGATATACACATATAGATGAACATACGAATATGCCAATCAGGATTCAAACATCAAATACATCATGTGACAACATACAAACATGCCAATCAGGATTTTAACATTAAATACATCACATAACAACATACAACTAGGGTTATGGGTTAACCCTTCATCTTATGCTACCCCAAAACCTATATATTCATATTGACCTCTTCCCCCCATACCTGATGTGACGATCTCAAAGAGAAAAGGAAGAAGAATGGTCCACAGGGTCGCGTCTCACGAACGCTTTATGTCATGAACGCTCAACCTCACGATCATAGCCTCAAGAGATCACGAACGAAGGCGAGAACCAACAACGAAAAGCAGGCGTGACAGCAGCGACGTCCCTCACACGAAGAACAACGAAGAATGATGAACAACATGGTTGATATCCAAGAATCCTTGGAAAGGGGTTTACGAATCCTTGTTGGAGATAGAGAGAGAGAGAGAAGGCAAATTTTATGATTCTGAGGGGTTTGTGACTAGTCCAGGTCGAAAGCTTAGATATATAAAAAGATTGTGTCGGGACGTCGGGCTCCCTACGCTACTATTTTGGCTGTAAATTGAGCTACGTGTGTCCAATTTATGTGTTCTTGGTGGTGTTGGAAAGCTAAGAGAATTTCCTACAATATCATGTTGCACAATCTTTTCCTAATTCGGACTCTAACAGGGTAAAAAAGGTAATATACGTTCAGAATTAAAAGGATAGTTGTTTCTAGATAGGATTTTTAGGAGATTAAGATAGGATAATCTTATCTATTGAACGATTGAATCTCTATGACATCTAATTGAACTTATATCATCACAACTACAATTACCATCAATATAGATATCTTATAATAATATAAACATGATCAAAATATGAATACAGATAATCGTATATTATTATAATTCTATTGCGCATTTATACCAGTGATTCGGTATTAAAATAAACATATATATAATCGATGACATATAAATAAATATACGATCACACATTAATTACACACATCATATTAGTCCATACAAGACCACATATAAGCACACGAGATTACACACTTACATACTAATATAATTAGTTATATATTCATATAGATAAGATCACATATTAATACATGCAGTATAATTAATAATTAATAATATAAATCATTTACATATCAATAATAATCAATTACGTATTATATATATATATATACATATATATATATATATATATATATATATATATATATATATATATACATACATACATACAAAATATATAATAACACTTTAATATATAAAATGTAAACACACTTATAATCATACAAACATAAGCATGCATGTTATCACTTAAAATATACACACATAAATATACATCCATATAGATACTTATAAAATGCAGTGACGATGTAAACAAACATATTTTCAAATATTATACTACTAATAATTGTAATAATATTAATATCTATAATTACAGCAACACATATACATCTATACGAAAAACGGGGTGTTACAATTCCACCCCTCATATAAAAATTTCGTCCTCGAAATTTCTATAAGCCCGGACTCGGTTGGCAGACAACAAGTCCAAAGCAAACCACTTAACATAAAAGTTAAGCCAAAACAAACACCAAACACTTAATACTCTATATCATTGTCATAGACAATTATATAAGAGTACACAAAAAAAAAAAACACAACAGACACATACCCTGGCTTGTAGGACAGACCGGCTCTGATACCACTAATGTGACACCCGCTACCCCGCATACGATAAAATTAAATAAAGTATGCAAGTTAAATAAAAACTTTAACATAAAGGTAGCAAGTACCACATGATCCAAAACATTTAAAACATAATTTAGCAACTGTGGAAAAACATAAAGAAAACAAAATCCAAAACCCGATGTCACATATCAGAGCTGGTATACAAAAATACCGATAACACATCAGATAACAACTGAAACATAAACTAACAATCTAACTACGAGCAAACGATCTCCTCAGGATCAGTCCTCAGCAGCTGGCTCGCCCTCCTCTGCAAAAACAAGGTACATGCATAGAACAACCAAAAGCAGGTGGCAAGAAGTCATACACATGCGAATATTAACGGTAACAGAGTAGTTAATAAGATGAGCATACAACACAGAATCATCCAAACATATCATATCATGTTAAAGAATGCGTGCAATGCTATGCAACATCACTACTCCATGCACATGTGGATCCATCAACACTAACTCTGGAAAGAAGATTAGGAGTACATGTTCGGTTATCGAGGTGGATGATATGTCAGACCAGGGGCCATCCCCGAACACTCTCACCAATCCTGATAACGTATAGTGGCTAATCAGGATACTCAAGCTTATTCCTTAGGTCACTCCGACAATAGGTAGCTAGCCCATGTCACCTGGAACTTCCATACCCAATGTACCCGCAAGGCCGGGTTAACACCCATCGTGGCCTCCACTATCGCGATTCATCGTTTGCTTTCCACCCAAGCTATCATCTCTATGCAATGATGCATGCAATGTTCAACCAACATGCAAACACATGTGCAACCATCCATCATCAACACCATTACATGGCTATCAACTTTGACCAACAAGCATCAAAGTTGATTTATACACATCAAACTTGACCAATAAGCATCAAGAATGATTTAACGAACAATATTGGTAACAGTACGTCGTTACCAATAACATCATCGTCTTATTAATTGTTCTCTTTATTAAGTCTTAACTTAACATTATCTTTATTAAGTATTATACTTAATCTTATTATCTAATCCTCAATTCATATCTTATTAAGATTATAACTTAATCTTAATATCTAAATCTCAATTCATATCATATTAAGAATATAACTTAATCTTAATATTTAAACCTCAAGTCATATATTTATTAAGATTATAACTTAATCTTAATATCTAAACCTCAATTCATATCTTATTAAGATTATAACTTAATCTTAATATGTAAACCCGCAAGTCATATATTTATTAAGATTATAACTTAATCTTAATATCTAAACCTTAATTCGTATCTTATTAAGATTATAACTTAATCTTAATATTTAAACTTCAAGTCATATATTTATTAAGATTATAACTTAATCTTAATATCTAAATCTTAATTCATATCTTCATGTTTTATGAACATCAGTTAACCAATTCTAGTTTTACGTTCAACACTAACATCCTTATGTCTTTGATTAATATAGCTAATTAACAATACATCATCATCATAACGTATACCATTTTATCATCAACATATATCATCACAATATATCATGGTACATCAAAACAGATTATCACATATAACCAACAATCAATCATTCAACATCTCATGTTCATACAACAAGATATACACATATAGATGAACATACGAATATGCCAATCAGGATTCAAACATCAAATACATCACGTGACAACATACAAACATGCCAATCAGGATTTTAACATTAAATACATCATATAACAACATACAACTAGGGTTATGGGTTAACCCTTCATCTTATGCTACCCCAAAAACATATATATTCATATTGACCTCTTCCCCCCATACCTGATGTGACGATCTAAAAGAGAAAAGGAAGAAGAAAGGTCCACAGGGTCGCGTCTCACAAACGCTCAACCTCACGATCATAGCCTCAAGAGATCACGAATGAAGGCGAGAACCAACAACGAAAAGCATGCGTGACAGCAGCGACGTTCCTCACGCGAAGAACAACGAAGAACAATGAACAACATGGTTGATATCCAAGAATCCTTGGAAAGGGGTTTACGAATCCTTGTTGGAGAGAGAGAGCGAAGGCAAATTTTATGAGTCTGAGGGGTTTGTGACAAGTCTCGATCGAAAGCTTAGGTATATAAAAAGATTGTGTCGGGACGTCGGGCACCCTACGCTACTGTTTTGGCTGTAAATTGAGCTACGAGTGTCCAATTTATGTGTTCTTGGTGGTGTTGGAAAGCTACGAGAATTTCCTACAAAATCATGTTTCACAATCTGTTCCTAATTCGGACTCTAACAGGGTCAAAAAGGTAATATACGTTCAGAATTAAAAGGTTAGTTGTTTCTAGATAGGATTTTTAGGAGATTAAGATAGGATAGTCTTATCTATTCAATGATTGAATCTCTATGACATCTGATTGGTCTTATATCAGCACAACTACAATTACCATAAATATAGATATCTTATAATAATATAAACATGATCTAAATATGAATACAAATAATCGTATATTATTATAATTCTATTGCACATTTATACAAGTGATTCGGTATTAATATAAACATATATATAATCGATGACATATCAATAAAAATACGATCACACATTAATTACACACATCATATTAGTCCATACAAGAGCAAATATAAGCACACGAGATCACACACTTACATACTAATATAATCAATTATATATTCATATAGATAAGATCACATATTAATACATGCAGTATAATTAATAATTAATAATATAAATATAATTTTTCATAATTATCTATTAATACAGTCAATCATATATTAATATAAGAATAATTGATATAAATCATTTACATATCAATAATAATTAATTACATATTATATATATATATATATATATATATATATATATATACATACAAAATATATAATAACATTTTAATATATAAAATGTAAACACACTTATAATCATACAAACATAAGCATGCATGTTATCACTTAAAATATACACACATAAATATACATCCATATAGATACTTATAAAATGCAGTGACGATGTAAACAAACATATTGTCAAATATTATACTACTAATAATGGTAATAATAATAATATTTATAATTACAGCAACACATATACACCTATACGAAAAACGGTGTGTTACAAAAAGTTTTTATGGAAAATGGTTGTAGAGCGAAAACGAGTTTTGATCATACCAAAGAGAACCTATGTTTTGCCTTTTGGGATTCAAACTACGAAAATGGTTTTGATGAAATTGGTGATTACCCCTTCACATATGTGAAGCACATGAACCTAGTGACCGAGACGTCGGGCAAGAGTTCTGTGACATGAATGGACTTTGTGTCCTATATGCGATTCTAGTGTCCGCGACGTTTGCCTAGTACATCGTGGATTGAGCACTCGGACTGCGTGTTCTGTGTTTTGGAAAAGAGGAGGAACAGACTTAGTGTCCCATGCAAGTCTAGTGTCCGCGACGTCGGCCTAGTACTTTGCATCTTGAATTTGAGTTAAACGAGCTATATGTCCTTTAAAATGAGTCATGAGCCTTGTGCCTTGACAGAAAAAGAAAGAATGAAAAAAAAAAAAAAAAAGAAAGAATGAAAGAAAAGAAATAATGAAAGAAAAGAAAGAATGAACGAATCAAAAGAATGGAAAACCTCCTGCATACATTCATGAGTCGGCCGACGTGCCATTTGAACCGAGCTACAACCCAAGTGGTTGAGAATTGAGCCAATTAAGACCACTAGGTCTATAGCGGCATTCTGTGTGTCGAAACTCCACAAGTAGCCGGAGGCCTCGCGACCCTATGCCATGGTAAGTCGGCTACCCAGCACGAATGAACTCGATTAGAGACTGGACTATTTAGGATATGGTTTGATGTGTTACCCAAGAACAATTGGAGCTCGGACCTAAATTTAGAGGTCGACTCATGAGAACAATTGTGTTATAGGAGTATTTGCGTTCTATCGCTCAAGGAAGGGGAGTTAAGAGTCTTCGAAGTATATGAGTTAGAGAGTCAAATTGAGGTCTCATGCATTCATTTGACTTGTCTTAATGAATGAGTATGATATTTTGAAAGTGATATTATATTGAATATTGATATTTTATCACATGACTAGGTTGATGCGTTATTTGTATGCTGCTTTACTTGTGTGGCTATTACGATATACTTGTGAACGAGTGTCTCACCCTTGCCTGTACATGTTGGACACCCTGTTGTGTTTTTTGAATGCATGTACAGATGTTTTTCCAATGGTCTTCTGGGTCATTGCAGGGCCTTGTAGCTGAGTACCTTGACGTGGACGACGAAGACGGGTGGACTGTTGATGATAAGGCCTAGTCTCATTCGGACGATGCAGGCTAGGTAGAATACTTTATTATTCTTAGAGTTTTTGTCAGACTAGCTCTTAGGATTTTTATATTTCAAGTCAGGTCCTTTGACCGTGACTCAGTATGATGTGTAATAAGAAAGCAAATTGATGTATGCCTTAAGGCAAAGTTGAATGAGTCTTGAAAACGATGAGTTTGAATTTATTCCTTTGTTATCGTTAAATTATTGGATTGGTATCAGAATTTCTGCAACAAGTTTAACTAATATTTTTGAAAAGGTTTTAATTAACCGAAAAAGAGAATTTGGGTTAAGAACTGTGACACCTTGAGGGGGTGCTACAGAAAACAAATCTTGATCTCCTGTTGCCCCTGATTGAAGCCACTCCCTCCGTGGTTGACATTGAACGGAGCTGGACAATTGTACGGCCTCGCCCTCTGTTGGAACCTGCCACCTCTACCTCGCTGGCCACCAATTCGTACTGGTCCACCACTCTTTGATTGTGGTTGAATTGTTCCCATCTTGTTGTGGCCGTCCAGTATCATGCATTTCTCGACCATTTCTGGAAAGGATTTGATGCCAAAGGGTAGCATCGTTCGCTTCAACTCGGGCCTCAACCCGTCTTTGAATCGTATACAAACCCATTCTTCATCTGGATGGACTTGATAAAAATGTGAAAACTTGAGCAGCGCTTCGAACCTGATCGTGTACTCACCGACTGACTGTTGTTCCTGTTTCAAACTCGGGAACTCATTCTCTTTCTCTAGCCGGACGCTCTTCGGGAATTACTTTTCCAGAAAGCACTCCTGGAACAAATCCCAAGTAACCACTCTGCCCTCTGTTTCTAACAGTCTGAACTTATTCCTCCACCAAGCTTCTACAGCGCCTACCAGCATGAACGCAGCATACATCACTTTCCTGTCCTCTCTGCAGTGTATGCCAAGGAATACTTTCTCGGTCTCTTGCAACCACATCTCTGCAGCTACAGGGTTGGACTCTCCATGAAACTGAGGAGGATTCCCTTTCATGAAAGCATTAAGACCGGTGTCCACAGTCTCATCTCCTCTTACGGCATGCAACTGATTCTGCCTCACTTCTCTCTCTTCTTGCCTCTGCATATACTGGGCAGTCTGCTGAGTTTGAAGCATCATTGCGGTAGCCAAATCCCGCATGGCCCGCATCGCTTCGGAGGTGTCACCACCACTTCCTGCCCCTGATTGGCGACCATTGTTATTGTTGTTATTATCATTACCTCCGGTCGTTGCCGGCCTTCCTCCTCTATCTCGTCCATGAGCCACCTAGCTTCCTGTAAAAAGGTGCTATTAGATCCAATTCATAAGACATATAATATCACTTAACAGTTAAACATTTCTCATTTTCTCTTTCAAAGATCAAACAACTCCATTTCTTGAACACTTGAGTTTTCTCTCTTCTCTCTCTTAAGTGTTCATACGGTTTTGATCTCTTTATTCCATGAACCAAAACTTGTTTCGTCATTCTAAAACCATAGATCATCTTGTCTTAACCTCCTTTACATCTTTGATGAAGAAGGTTTCTTATTTGGAGCAACTTGGTTCTTGAACCTCAAGAATACCAACCTTGTTCATCATGTGTTCTTCACTGTTGCTGCAGATGTTGAACACGATCAAGAAGAAAGGCTGAGTCGCGGACTAGGTCGCTCTCTTTAAGACGTTTCGCGGCTCTGCCTAGAATGTGCAATAGTGTACAGCCTTGTTGTCCCTAGGATAAAACAGCCTCACCAGAAAATATGGTTCTGGCCACCAACATACACCTCACACATAATTTTGCTGGGAAACTTAAGAAAAGGGCATTAACAGAGTATTTGGACGAAAACTATCAAGCGTACAAAAATTTCTGTGATAAAACCTTTTCCAAAGCTCCATTATATAGCCAAAACACCAGAAAAATTCGTTAGAGAAGAAAAGAAAGGTTTACCGGGTTTTTAATCAAGTTTTAATGAGCTAATACGGCTCAAAACGGGCAAAAAACAAAATTTTCTACGTGTATATCGAT
The DNA here is from genome assembly GCA_039655645.1 of Ammopiptanthus mongolicus. Lineage (NCBI taxonomy): Eukaryota > Viridiplantae > Streptophyta > Magnoliopsida > Fabales > Fabaceae > Ammopiptanthus > Ammopiptanthus mongolicus. The sequence continues at coordinate 63,220,972 of CM077347.1, read as the reverse complement.
GTATTTAAATGTTTTTCATCAAAAGCGCGTTTGAAAACTGTACATCGATGTATTTAACATGTACATCGATGTACTAATTTATTTTTGGCTAACAGGTGTTATTACATCGATGTACTCGTAAGATACATCGATGTATTCGAAAACAAAGCAATTACATCGATGTACTAACATTGTACATCGATGTATCTTGTTTTTTATAAAATATTCAACAATCCCCCACTTGTTTTATTTGAAAAACATCCCATCGAGCAATAAAGCATAACAAAATAAGATTGAGCATAAATAATGGTGTTCGTAGACTTGAACCATTACATAGTGATGATGCTTCAGAATATACTAGAGTGACACGTAATCTTGAACTCTATCTCTGACAACGTTATACATTCAACCTTTTAGGGTGTAGTCTATAAGCCCGTGCATTACAACCATACACATATATCCCAGTACAGTGAATGCTCTAGAGAATTTTGACCCAAAATTCCATAGGAAGCGGCCTCACTTCCACATTCACATAGGTGAGTCTATCAAGAGTACTCCTGTAGCTAGGTACACTAATTCATATAGAGTATAGAACTCATTAAGAATCAAACATTGATTCAACCTTTCAGCACTACAGGATGTCATGCTCTAAACATGTGAATGAGACTTAAACTTTTTATCATAGCATGATTCTCACATCTCCTTATAAGTTGTTATCACCCTTTGAACCTATTTCTTGGGATCTCCAGTCTATAGGTTGGGTTACCCTTATAAGAGACAATTTATTATATGGGCATTAGTCCCATTCCTTTAGAGGTTTTAAAAATTTTCCTCAGACCTCACATGATCCAATCTCACATCTCCAGCAGAGAGAAACTCTCTAACTGTGCTATGCTTGCGACGTATTTGTCGCCTCTTACTGTTATAATAAAAGTTCTGAATCTTTGCAATAGCCACGGTACTATCACAATCGATCAATATGGCTGGAATTGGTTTATCACACATAGGGATATCTGACAACAAGTTTCTCTACCATGTTGCCTCCTTGTGACGTCCCCAAGTCCCACTCGAGGATATCCCATTATTTTAGTACCCAAACATATTATCAATTATAACTTAACCATTACGCACTTATTAAAACAACAATAACATATGATTAATTTAAAAGCTCACAATATCAGAGTAAACACATCGGGATAAGCGAAACTTCCACACACAATACATATATATATATATATATATACATGGTGGCCCCTTCAGTAGGGCTAAGTGATAATACAGACGATGGTACATAAAGAAACTGAAAACATAAACAAGGTACATCCAAGGAATTCCAAAAAGAAACTCTCAAGGTTCACCAGCACTCTCCCCAACCCACTCTCAAAATACATCAAAACCTTTCCACACAGTCTTAGAGACGCACTGGCTGGCTCTCACGCTCAGTGGTGAGGATATCTTGAGCTACCCTGTCCCTCTCCATGAGTGGGCTTATAAACCTGCATAGGCTCATACTCAGATGAGGAACTCGACACTACGATTCTATGCCTCTGAGCTGCTCTCAGGTACCGCTCTGTATGCCTGCGCTGGCCTCTGTGGACAAAGCCTCTCCTGCTGGATACTAGAGAAGACTAGTGTGTCGCCCACCAGTAGTATCGCTCTCTCTACCTTGGAGGGTGCCACATCCAAGGGAATGGAAGAAATTGGTACACTCGATAAGGTCCTATGATTTCCACATATGATGGTGTGCCGCTCCGGAAGATCAAACTGACAGGTCTAGTGTAGACGGCCAAAACAGTCGAGGGGTCCACCTGCCATCCCCTCTCATCATGGTAGACTATCTCAATGTCCCCCAACACCGGCATCCGCGATGCCCCCGTGATAAACGGGTGAAGCCTCGGGTCCATCCCGATCCTCTACTAACTCGTTGTCTGTCCGCAAAACCGAATGTACACATACGAAGAAATACAGGGAGATAAGCTATACAGCACATCTATGACAGGGATGATGCAATGCAGAGCATATAGCAAACACAATCATCTCTCAATATCACGACAATACGGTCGTTCCCTAACTAGGTGTACACATACTCTTTCTATGCATGCCAGCCGATACTAAACACCCTACTAAGGGCAACATCACGTCCACATATTGGACAACAAGTTGGTTTGTTCCGGTAATCCGTTCCGCTTGCCGTGACCCATAAGAGTGCATCACCGCTCAACTATCCCAAACAAAGAAGGTTAATTGGGCCTCCTCGGAAGATCCACCGGGAACTGGAAAGACTCAAGGCTCTAGTCGGGATAACCATACTTAGCCAGGACCACCACGACACGATAGGCGCTACCATACCGGTCTCATATGGGTACATCTGCATCCAGTATATCCCTAAGGTCTCTCAGACCTTCCCTTCCGTTTTCCGCACTCACACTCGGTGCACCAACCTCGTATGCCTTACAGCATATGGCTCGCCACTTGGCATCAAATGCATATGCTATGCATGTCATCCATCTCTCTTGAGATGATATTGCAACACATGCAAACTTGCTCTTAGAAACATGAGCTCTAAGCTCCATAGGTACACATACGAGCTCCAAGCTCCACAGTAATCATACAAGCTCCAAGCTCCACTATACCTCAGATCTCAATTATCAACTCAAACATCCATCACGGGGTCAAAGCCCTAATCATGCTAAATCTCCGAATCTCATACATACACGCATTTCCAGATATAATGCAATAATTCATCATTTATCAACATGCTCCATAAAGCAATAAACAGTATACATACCCACTTATCATTATCATCAACCTATCATGCATCTCTTGCAAATATCAAACATCATAAATAACAGGTACGCATATATTAACATAGAGCACATATTATCATGCATCACAAATTTGCTAACTTAGGGTGTCAAATATAACGGTGATAGCCCAAAGTAGGGTTTAGGGTTCCCCCACACACATAAAACATACAATACAGCTATATGGACTACTCTTGCCTCCCCGACGTGTGTAACTCTTTCTCCCTACCTGATAGCAAATATGGTGATAATCACGAACACAGCGAGCACTCCTTTGCTCCTTTCCTTGCCTCACAACCGCAACCCACCTGCTCCAATGGAAATAACACGTAGACTATAACATTAATCCTAATATGAAGTTAAAACCGTGAAAAGAAGCTTAAACCAAAAGAGAACATTGTATAGGTACAATGTAGGTAGATACGGAACCTCGGCTTACCCTCATCGAATCACAAAAGTAAATCGGTAGAAATGGAGTAGGAGTGACGCTGATCACGAAAACACGATCAGAATTGGAATCGGACTAACGAATGTATCACGAACTTAGATTGAAGCTCTCAACCTGTCTCTAGTCTCTAACTCAAGCTCTCTGGACGTAGGAGGTTTGTAAAACTCGTCCATTGTGAATATAAGCAAGTATATATAGGGGTAAAACTCTGCTGCGAACGCTTTAGCCTTCTAGATCTCCACGGTTTAGCGTTACAATGCTTCAGCGTTGGCTTCCTCAACGCTTGAGCGTTGACGTTTTCTCACCGCCAAGGCACCGCCCATCACGTGCCAGCCATGATGCGTAACCGACACGTGTCACTTTACGTCCCACCACTGCCAGTCACTGGTCAGAGGGTCCACGCTTGGCCGTCCAAAGTCCCCCACGCTAGAGCGTTAGCATGCTTGAGCGTTGCGCTGGCCCACGCTTGCATGTTCTGCTCCTGATCCCTTGTCCTTCATTCCTCTCTCATCCAATTCATTCCTACTCTTAACATACTCTCTAAGCACACTTTCAAGCTGTAACATCCCTATTTTCTGTAACCCTAATTAAGGTAGATAACCTTGATCGGGTGTTCGTATGATTGTGTGATTGCTTGTGTGTTAGTTTGGCACCTAGTTAGAAGTTTAGGAATAGGCTTGAACAAGGTTGGAAGTGTCCAAGATGTAACACGAGAAACTGGGGAAGTCAGAAGGCTGGAAGTTCTTCTCTCGCTGAGCTTGACGATCAAGTGTGGGAGGAATCCATGCTTAAGCGTTGCAACACTTAAGCGTGGAAGAGGCGGACGTTTCAGCGTGCTAAGTGCGCTGTGCCAATTGTGCTGAGTTTGGACGCGTGTGGGACACGTGTCAGACCGGGGAGCAGGTGGAGTGGACGAGGTTTCACGCTCGAGCGTGGAGAGAGCCCACGCTAGAGCGTGGCAACGCTTAAGCGTGCAAAGTGAACCACGCTTAAGCGTGGACAGCATGAACCATAAGTGGAGCTTCCACTTTCATCTTCTCACTGGCACGAAATTGGGGAAAGTTCTGCAACTAGAGAGAGAAGTTCTGAGTTGGTAGTGAGAGAAAGCTTGAGGTTAGAGGTGATCGAGCCGCCGGAAACCTATTCCGACTACACGGTTGTGATCGCGGCGAAGTGTTCTACAACTTTGGCGGATTAGTTTCTCGATTCGCCACAGGTAAACTCGAATCCCTAACACGTGTTCTTCGTGTTCTTGGCATTCTTCGAGTCTTTACCTTTGTCTTTGATCTGTTAAGCTTGCCCTAGGGCTAACACTATTGTGTATGTGTTGCGCTCATGATTAGGGCAAAGTTCGTGATCGTTGGTGTGCGAGGATTGGAGGCAGGAGCCGTGGCTATTCTTGGGTTGTTCGTGGGAGAGAGGGCCGCGAGATTAAGGAGGGAGAAGCGGGATCGTCGCACTAGTGATCGCGTGGAAGTTTGTGCTACAACTATTCAGGTGGGGAGAAAGAGTTACACACGTCGGGGAGGCAAGCGTAGCCTATATAGTTCTGTCGTATGTTTTGTGTGTGTAGGGGAACCCTAAACCCTACGTGAGGTTGAGACCTGACGAAGTACCTAAACCCTAGGTTTAGTCTACTTCGGGCTAGCACCGCTATGTTGATACCCTAGGTTAGCAGATTTATGTTATAGCTGCTTTGTGAGTATCTACTTATCTGCTGACTGTAGTATGTGGTATATCTGCATGATATGATGGCGTGTTGTTGTATGAGATATTTACGGCTGTACTGAACATGCTGATATTGATGAATTGCTGTATGTATCTCGAAATGCGTGTATGCATGAGAATTGGAGGTTTCGTCTGATTAGGGCTTTGACACCGTGGTGTCGAGACATCGAGAGATGGTTGTGTTTTCTATATATATTGAATTGCATCATCCCTATATTTGATGTGATGTATATCTTATCTCCTTGTCTTCTCTTGTATATGTATGTTTGTGCTACGAGCAGACGACGAGCCAGCAAAGCCATAGGATGGACCTTAGGCGTCACCCATTTATCACCGGAGCACTGCTGATGCCAGTGCTGGGGGATATTGAGATCGTGTACCACGACGAGAGGGGATGGCGGGTGGACCCCTCGACCTTTTTGGTAGTGTACATAGACCTGTTAGCTTGATCTTCAGGAGAGGTACTCCACCGTATGCAGATATCATCGGACCCTACCATGTTTACCAGTTTCTTCCTTTCTCACGGATGTGGCGACTACCGAGCCAAAGAGAGCAGGACCATAGATGGGTGGCACCACAGACTTCAACAGTATCCAGTAGGAGGGGCTTCATGTACAGAGGGCAGAGGAGACGTTCAGACCGATACCTGAGGGCGGCCCTAAGGCGCCGTATTGTAGTGTCGAGTTCCTCCTCCAAATACCAGCCTACGCGGGTTTATAGGCGTACACGAGGAGAGAGGCAGGGTAGCTCAGGTCATCCCTACAGCTGATGGTGAGGGCTAGCCAGTGCGTTTCTAGGACTGTGTGGAGTGGCTGATGTATATTTGAGAGTAGGGTGGGGGAGCGCTGGTGAGGATGTTAGGGAGCCTTTCTTTTGGAGTCCTGATGTATATGTTTTTATTTTCAGTTCGCAGTGTACAGTTTATGTATGTATTACAGAGTGCCCTACTGATGGGGCCACAATGTATATGCCAGTATTATGCACATATATGTGTGTTTTCCTTACCTGTTGCGTTACTCTGAAAACTGTTTCATTTACGTGCTTATGTTGTTTGTTCGTTGTTTTACCTCGTCTGTTTTTAATAAGCGTGTCAAAATATCGTTAAGTATAGTTAATTTTATAAGTGGGTTCTAAGCCTAATGGGATTATCCTGCGTAAGGGGGGTCGTCTCGTTACATGTGGTATCAGAGCAGTTTGATTCTAAATCGGACTGCGGGTGTTAGGAAGTTGAACTGGCTAAGTTGGTCATCTCTGCAAGGGGAGTATGACTGTGTCTAGAAGGGTAGGAGGAGTGCGATCGATTGTAATGTTGTATGAATGATAAGTAGATATATGTATTTATGTTGCTTATCATATTTGAACTCTAAGCTAACGGCTAATTGAATCAGGAACCAATGGCTCGAGGAAGAGGTAGAGGTAGAGGCAGTGGTAGAATAGGTCCGGAGAGAGGTCCAGAGGCTGCTGCCTCGCATATGGGCAACGGAGTTGAATCCTTGGAGACCCTCAGGACTATGAGGGACATGGCTGCTGCGATGTTACAACAAACCCAGTAGAATGCTTAGGTCATTCAGTTGGCTCGGGAGAATCAACAGCAACAACAACGGAATGCTCGAAATGATGGTGCTGGTTTGTATGGCTTCATGAGGCGACAACCACCTCAGTTCAATGGGGACTACAATCCTGAAAGGGCAGAATTGTGGGTTCAGGAGCTGGAAAAGATCTTTGTGGCTACACACTGTGACGAAGTTCAGAAGGTTTCCTATGCTTCTTTCATGCTGGTGGGAGGAGCAGAGATGTGGTGGAAGGGAAAGCAGAGATTGTTTGAGACGGAAGGAAGGGAAGTAACCTGGGAGCTGTTTAGGGAATTTTTCCATGAGAAATATTTTCCTCGGATGACCAGAAGGGAGAAGGACAAGGAATTCCAGAGCCTGAAGCAAGGTAATATGTCAGTAGGGGAGTATGCAGTAAGGTTCGAGGCACTGCTTAGGTTTTCTGAGTTCTACCAACGGTATCCAGATGAAGAGTGGATGTGCCACAGATTTGAGGATGGCCTGCAGTACGAAGTCCAGAAAGCTATTGTACCTTTGGGGATTTCCAAATTCCCTGATATGTTGGATTGGTGTTCGGCGATCGAGAATATCGAAAAGAGGAGAGAGCTGACCTCAAGGAGCGGAGGACCCATCCACTATAACCAAAGAGGTAGAGGTGGAAAGTTTCAGTCAGGTCGAGGACCGTATCAGAGGCCCGACCAGAGAACAGGAGAAGCCGGAGGACAAAGGCCGAGTGCGACTCAAGGGTTGCAAGGGTGTTTTAAGTGTGGAGGACCACACATGGCTCGAGATTGCAGGAGCCAAGCGCCAAGGGGAACGATGACTTGTTATGCATGTGGAAAGCCGGGACACATGGCAAGGGATTGCAGGCATGGGAATGCCAGGCCAACCGGAGTGACGGGACAAGCTGTGAGACCACAAGCTACAAAGAGAGTGTTTGCCGTGAGGGGAGCTGAATCCTCTCGATGCCCGGCGATTCAAGGTAAGTTTTTAGGTTCAGGCAAACTCTTATCTGTTTTATTTGATTCGGGGGCTACCCACTCGTTTATTTCTATGGAATGCATGGATCAATTAGGGTTACCGGTTTCGTCTTTACCATATGATCTTACCGTATCCACGCCTACGGGTGATTCTTTGACTACCCTGTTTATATGTTTTCAATGCCCTATTACCATAGAAAATAGACATTTCTTTGTGGACCTGGTCTGTTTGCCTATGTAGCAGATCGATGTTATCCTCGGCATGGATTGGCTTTCAGCCAAGAATGTGGTGATTGATTGTGCCAAGAAAACCCTTTGTTTTTCTGAGCTATCTGGATTGACGCCTGCTAACGAAGGTATTCCGAAGGGTGTATGATCTGAAGAGTACGTGGTGCTGTTTCCTTAGAAGTAAAGGAAATTCCGAGTGTGGGAACACTGCTTGTTGTGCGGGAATTTCCGGAAGTGTTTCCAGATGACGTTCCAGGGTTGCCACCGGAGAAGGATATCGAGTTCGCCATAGATCTTATATCGGGGACAGGGCCTATATCAGTAGCACCGTATCGGATGTCTCCAGTTGAGCTAACGGAGCAGAAGAAATAGTTGGATGAGATGCTAGGCAAAGAGTTCATCAGACCTAGTGCATCTCCGTGGCGAGCGCCGGTATTGTTCGTGAAGAAGAAGGACAGAAGCTTGAGGTTATGCGTGGACTATTGTCAGCTGAATAAAGTGACAATAAAGAACAAACATCCGTTGCCAAGGATAGACGATTTGATGGATCAGTTGAGGGGAGCAACTATGTTTTCGAAGATCGACCTGCTATCTGGTTACCATCAAATCAAGGTGAAAAGGGAGGATATACCGAAGACTACTTTTCGAAGTCGGTATGGGCACTATGAGTATTTGGTTATGCCTTTCGGTGTGACTAATGCTCCAGCCGTGTTCATAGATTATATGAACAGGAGATTCCGACCGTTCCTAGATAAGTTTGTTGTCGTGTTTATCGATGACATCCTTATTTACTCTTTGAGTAAGGAGGAACACCAAGAGCATCTTCGAGTGGTGCTGCAAGTGCTGAAGGACAAGCAGTTCTATACGAAGTTGTCCAAGTGTAAGTTTTGGCTGGAAGAGGTGCAGTTACTAGGACACATGATCAACAAGGATGGAATCACGGTGGATCCTGCTAAGGTCGAAGCGGTGGTTAAGTGGGAAAGCCCAAAGTCTGTGGGTGAGGTTTGAAGCTTTCTTGGGCTGGCAGGTTACTACAGGCGGTTTACCGAGGGATTCTCTAAGATTGCGTTACCCATGACGCAGTTAATGAGAAAGGGGAAGACGTTTGAGTGGTCAGAAGCGTGTGAGCAGAGTTTCTTAGAGTTGAAGCGGAGGTTAACCACGTCGTCGGAGTTGGTTTTACCAAATCCGTTAGGATGTTTTGACGTATACTGTGATGCGTCATACCAAGGATTGGGTTGTGTTCTCATGCAAGAAGGGAGAGTGGTGGCGTATGCCTCCAGGCAGTTGAGAGTGCATGAATGGAGCTACTTGACTCATGATCTAGAGTTGGCGGCGATAGTGTTTGCATTGAAGATATGGAGGCACTATCTGTATGGTGCTAAGTTCAGTGTGTTTAGCGACCATAAGAGCCTAAAGTATCTGTTCGACCCGAAGGAGTTGAACATGAGTTAGATGAGGTGGATGGAATTCATAAAGGATTATGAATTCGACCTGAAATACCATCCAGGTAAGGCGAATGTAGTAGCGGATGCGCTCAGTAGGAAGTCCCTACACGTATCTGCCATGATGGTATGAGAGCTCGAGTTGTTAGAGCAGTTTAGGGATTTGAATCTGGATGTGGAAATCGTCAAGGATAAGATGAATCTAGGGATGATAGAGGTAACTAGCGATTTCCTGAACCTGCTTTGGAAAAGGCAAGCTGAGGATGAGTACCTTAAGGAAGTTAATCGGTTGATCGAGGAGGGTGAAACGTCAGAGTTTAGGAGAGGTACGGATGGCCTCATCAGGTTTGGTGACCGAGTTTGTTTGCCTGCAGATAGCGAAGCTAAGAATATGATCTTGGAAGAAGCACACAAGAGCAATTTGAGCTTTCATCCAGGGGGTTACTAAGATGTACCAAGATCTGAAGAAGTTGTTTTGGTGGCTGAGGATTAAGAAAGATGTGGCGGCTTATGTCCTATCATGCATGGTGTGTCAAAAGGCGAAGGTTGAACACCAGAAGCCAGCGGGATTATTGCAATCACTAGATGTTCCGCAGTGGAAGTGGGATAGCATTGCAATGGAGTTGGTTTCTGGGTTACCAAGGACTTAAAAGAGGTGTGATACGATTTGGGTCATCATAGATAGATTGATGAAATGTGTTCATTTCCTACCTATCAACCAGAACTATTCTCTGGAAAGATTAACTCAGATCTACATCAAGGAAGTGGTGAAGCTACAGGGTGTACCTTCGAGTATTATCTCAGACCGAGATCCGAGATTTACTTCTAGGTTTTGGAGGAGTCTGAACGAAGCGTTGGGAACTAAGTTAAGGTTGAGTTATGCTTATCATCTGCAAACGGATGGTCAGTCAGAGCGGACGATTCAATGGCTGGAAGATCTGCTAAGAGCATGTGTGTTGGAACACACAGGGAGTTGGGACGAATTTCTTCCTTTGATTGAATTTACCGACAACAATAGTTACCACTCAAGTATCGGGATGGCGCCATATGAACCTTTGTACGGGAGGAAGTGCAGGACTCCGTTTGCTGGTTTGAGACTTGAGAGAATTGGTTGTTAGGTCCGGAGTTGGTGCAACGGATGACGAAACAGGTTAAGTTAATCCGGGAAAAGATGAAAGCCGCAAGGGATAGGCAGAAGAGCTACGCTGACAAACGGAGGAGACCCCCAGAGTTCTAGGAGGGTGATCATGTATTTCATAGAGTTACTCCAAGGACTGGAGTTGGCAGGGAAATTCGGTCCAGAAAGCTTACACCCAGATTCATAGGACCATTTCAGATTCTTCGCCAAATTGGTCCAGTAGCTTACCAGATAGCCTTACCGCCAAATTTGTCAAAACTTCACGAAGTCTTTCGCGTCTCTCAGCTTAGAAAGTATTACCCCGATCCATCGCATGTGTTAGAGCCCGAATCAATCCAGTTGAGAGAGAACCTTGAATACGAGGCTTTACCTGCTCGGATAGTGGACAGAAGGATCAAGGAAATTCACGGTAAACAAATTCCTCTAGTAAGGGTTGCATGGGACCCATCAACCGGAGATTCAACATAGGAACGAGAAGCACAAATGCGTCAACAATATCCATCGTTGTTTGCAGGTATGAGCAAGGAATTTCGAGGACAAAATTCTCTTTAAAGGGGGTTGTAATGTAACATCCCTATTTTCTGTAACCCTAATTAAGGTAGATGACATTGATCGGGTGTTTGTATAATTGTGTGATTGCTTGTGTGTTAGTTTGGCACCTAATTGGAAGTTTAGGAATAGGCTTGAACAAGGTTGGAAGTGCCGAAGGTGTAACACGAGAAACTAGGGAAGTCAGAAGGCTGGAAGTTCTTCTCTCGCTAAGCTTTATGCTCAAGCGTGGGAGGAATCCACGCTCAAGCGTTGCAACACTTAAGCGTGGAAGAGGCGGACGTTTCAGCGTGCTTAGTGCGCTGTGCCAGCTGTGCTGAGTTTGACGCGTGTGGGACATGTGTCAGACCGGGGAGCAGGTGGAGTGGATGAAGTTCCACGCTCGAGCTTGGAGAGAGCCCACGCTAGAGCATGGCAACGCTCAAGTGTGCAAAGTGAACCACGCTTAAGCGTGGACAGTAGGAATCATAAGTGGAGCTTCCACTTTCATCTTCTCACTTGCACAAAATTGGGGAGAGTTTTGCAACTAAAGAGGGAAGCTCTGAGTTAGTAGTGAGAGAAAGCTTGAGGTTAGAGGTGATCGAGCCGCCGGAACACAATTCCGACTACACGGTTGTGATCACGGCGAAGTTTTCTACAACTCTGGCGGATTAGTTTCTCGATTCGCCACAGGTAAACTCGAATCCCTAACACGTGTTCTTCATGTTCTTTGAGTCTTTACCTTTGTCTTTGATCTATTAAGCTTGCCCTAGGGCTAACACTATTGTGTATGTGTTACGCTTGTGATTAGGGGAAAGTTCGTGCTCGTTAATGTGCTAGGATCGGAGGCAGGAGCCACGGCTGTTCTTGGGATGTTCGTGGGAGAGAGCGCTGCGAGCTTGAGGAGGGACAATCGGGATTGTCACTCTTGTGATCGAGTGGAAGTTTGTGCTACAACTGTTCAGGTGGGGAGAAACAGTTACACACGTCGGGGAGGTAAGCGTAGACTATATAGTTATGTCGTATGTTTCGTGTGTGTAGGGGAACCCTAAACCCTACATGAGGTTGAGCGCTGACGAAGTACCTAAACCCTAGGTTTAGTCTACTTCGGGCTAGCACCGCTATGTTGATACCCTAGGTTAGTAGATTTATGTTGACTGGCGTGATGTATGTATGGTTGCTTTGTGAGTATCTGCTTATCTGTTGACTGTGGTATGTGGTATATCTGCATGATATGATGACATGTTGTTGTATGAGATATTTACTGCTGCACTGAACATGCTGATATTGATGAATTGCTATATGTCTCTCGAAATGCATGTATGCATGAGAATCAGAGGTTTAGTCTGATTAGGGCTTTGACCCTGTGGTGGAAGTTTGAGCTGATAGTTGACATTGAGGTTATAGTTGGAGCTGGAAGCTCGTAAGTTATGACGAGAGCTTGGAGTTCATATGGTACAATGGGAGCTTGGAACTCATATGGTTACAGTGGGAGCTTGGAGCTCGTGTTGCTGAGAGCAAAGTTACATGTGTCGTTATATCAGCTCAAGGAAGATGGATGACATGCATAGCATATGCATATGATGCCAAGTGGTGAGCCGTATGCCGTGAGGTATACGAGGTTGGTGCACCGAGTGTGGGTGCGGAAAACGGAAGGGAAGGTCAGTGTGACCTCGAGGATATACTGGACACAAGTGTACCCACCCACAAGAGACTGATAAGGTAGCTCCTATCGTGTCGTGGCGGTCCTGGGCAAGTCCTACTATCCTTACTGGACCCCGAGTCTTTCCAGTTGCCGGTGGATCTTTCGAGGAGGCCCAGATAGCCCTCTTTGTCTGGGACAGTTGAGTGGTGATGCACTCTTATGGGTCACGACAAGCGGAACAGATTACTGGAACAAACCAACTTGTGGTCCTTTGAGCGGACGAGATGTTGCCCTTAGTAGGGTGTTTAGGACCGGCCGACATGCATGGAAAGAGTATGTGTCACATCTAGATAGGGAATGACCGTGGTGTCGAAACATCGAGAAGTGGTTGTGTTTTCTATATATGCTGCATTGCATCATCCCTATATTTGATGTGCTGTATATCTTATCTCCCTGTCTTTTCTTGTATATGTATGTTCGTGCTACGAGCAGACGACGAGCCAGCAGAGCCACAAGATGGACCTGAGGCGTCACCCATTTATCATCGGAGCACCACGGATGCTAGTGCTGGGGGATATTGAGATAGTGTACCACGATGAGAGGGGATGGCGGGTGGACCCCTCGACCTTTTTGGTGGTGTACATAGGACATGTTAGCTTGATCTTCAGGAGAGGTACTCCACCGTATGCAGATATCATCAGACCCTACCGTGTTTACCAGTTTCTTCCTTTCTCACGGATGTGGCGACCACCGAGCCAAAGAGAGCAGGACTACAGATGGGTGGCACCACATACTTCAGCAGTATTCAGCAGGAGGGGCTTCGTGTATAGAGGTCAGAGGAGACATTCAGACCTTTACCTGAGGGCGGCCCTGAGGCGCCGTATTGTAGTGTCGAGTTCCTCCTCCGAGTAAGAGCCTACGCGGGTCTATAGGCGTACACATGGAGAGGGGCAGGGTAGCTTAGGTCATCCCTACCACTGAGGGTGAGGGCTAGCCAGTGCGTTTCTAGGACTGTGTGGAGAGGCTGGTGTATTTTTGAGAGTGGGGTGGGGGAGCGATGGTGAGGATGTTAGGGAGCCTTTCTTTTGGAGTCCTGATGTATATGTTTTTATTTTCAGTTCGCAGTGTACAGTTTATGTATGTATTACAGAGTGCCCTACTGATGGGGCCACCATGTGTATGCCAGTATTATATACATATATGTGTGTTTTCCTTACCTGTTGCGCTACTCTGAAAACTGTTTCATTTACGTGCTTATGTTGTATGTTCGTTGTTTTACCTCGTCTGTTTTTAATAAGCGCGTAATAATATCGTTAAGTATAGTTAAAGTTATAAGTAGGTTCTAAGCCTAATGGAATTATCCTGCGTAAGTGGGGTCCTCTCGTTACACAAGCCATGACAATAATTATTAACAAACATATAAATACTCAATCTACCTCAATTAAGGTTTCCGAAAATTGGGATGTTACATTACCACCCCCCTTAATAAGAATTGCATCCCCGAAATTCCTCGTTCATACCTATAAACAAAGACGTGTACTGCTAGCGCATCTGAGCCTCTCTTTCCCATGTTGAATCTCCGGTCACCGGGTCCCATTCCACTCTCACCAAAGGAATCTGTTTACCGTGAAGCTCCTTGATCCTTCTATCCATAATCCGAGCAGGTAAAGCCTCGTATTCAAGGTTCTCTCTTAACAGGATTGATTCAGGCTCTAACACATGCGATGGATCAGGGTAATACTTTCTAAGCTGGGATACGTGAAATACATCATGAAGTCTTGATAAGTTAGGTGGTATGGCTATTTGGTAAGCTACTGGACCAATTCGGTAAAGAATTTGAAATGGTCCTATAAATCTGGGTGTAAGCTTTCTGGATTGAATTGCCTTGCCAATACCAGTCCTTGGAGTAATTCTTATAAATACATGATCGCCCTCCTGGAATTCTAAAGGTCTCCTCCGCTTGTCAGCATAGCTCTTCTGTCTATCTCTTGCAGTTTTCATCTTTTCCTGGATCAACTTAACTTGTTCCGTTGTCTGTTGCACCAATTCAGGGCCTAACAACTGATTCTCTCCAGTCTCATACCAACACAACGGAGTCCTACACTTTCTCCCGTACAAAGATTCATATGGCGCCATTCTAATACTTGAGTGATAGCTATTGTTGTAGGTAAACTCAATCAAAGGAAGAAACTCGTCCCAACTTCCCGTGTGTTCCAACACACATGCTCTTAGTAGGTCTTCCAACAATTGAATCGTCCATTCTGACTGACCATCTGTTTGAGGATGATAAGCAGAACTCAACCTTAACTTAGTTCCTAATGCTCCGTTTAAGCTTTTCCAGAACCTCGAAGTAAACCTCGGGTCTCGGTCCGAGATAATACTCGAAGGCACACCATGCAGACGTACTACCTCCCTGATGTAAATTTGAGTCAGCCTCTCCAGAGGATAATTCTGGTGGATAGGTAAGAAATGAGCACATTTCGTCAACCTATCTATGATGACCCAAATTGCATCATACCTCTTCTAAGTTCTTGGTAACCTAGAAACAAAGTCCATTTCAATACTGTCCCACTTCCATTCCGGAACATCCAATGATTGCAACAATCCTGCTGGCTTCTGGAGTTCAACCTTCGCCTTTTTGACACACCAAACAGGATAGGACATAAGCTGCAATTTCTTTCTTCATCCCTGCCACCAAAATAACTTCCTCAAATCCTGCTTAGTTGCCCTTGGGTGAAAACTTAACTTGCTCTTGTGCGCTTCTTCCAAAATCATATTCTTAACTTCGCTATCCTCAAGCACACAACTCGGTCGCCAAACCTGATAAGGCCATTCGAACCCCTTTTAAACTCAAACGTTTCGCCTTCCTCGATCGACCGGTTAACCTTCTTAAGGTACTCATCCTCAGCTTGCCTTTTCCAAAGCAGATTCAAGAAATCGCTAGTAACCTCAATCATCCCAGGATTCATCTTATCCTCGATGATTTCCACGTCCAAATTCAAGTCTCTAAACTGCTCTAACAACTCAAGCTCTCGCACCATCATCGTAGATACGTGTAGGGACTTCCTAATGAGCGCATCCGCTATGACATTCGCCTTGCCTGGATGGTATTATAAATTGAATTCATAGTCCTTTATGAATTCCCTCCACTTTCTCTACCTCATGTTCAACTCCTTCTGGTCGAACAAATACTTTAGGCTCTTATGGTCGCTAAATATGGTAAATTTAGCACCATAAAGATAATGTCTCCATATTTTCAATGCAAACACTACTGCAGCTAGCTCCAGATCATGAGTCGGATAGTTCCGTTCATGCACTCTCAACTGCCTGGAGGCATACGCCACCGCTCTTCCTTCTTGCATGAGGACGCAGCTGTAACACCCCCTCGCGGGTGCTACATTCTCGGACTCTAATGCGGAAATAAATCAAGAAAATAAAACGCTGGTTGCTTTCGGAAAATACTTTAATTAAGTAGCTACGTTCGAAAACGCGGTTCAAAAAAATTTTTTTGCATGCATAGGCAATACAACTCAAGATGAAGAAATAAATTTCATATCACACGTTGATATTCACTGTTCATAAAAACATAAATATAACATAAAACCTGGTCTAATATATAACATATTACAGACTTAGAAATAAGTTCAACATATGTGCAGTAATATAATATAAGGCTGCTCAAAATAAAAGACTCCTAAGCTAGTCGGCTAAAAGTAGCCATTGGGGTACAACCCAACGTCAACTTCATTAGAACGCTCCGTCATCTGAGTCCTCACTTCTCCGCGGGGACCTATGATCAACATCTGTACATGTGTTCCAAAAACACAACAAGGTGTCCAACATGTACAGGCAAAGGTGAGATACTCATATAAAGTTTATCACGATAGCAGCACAGGCGACAAACAGCATAAATACAGTTATATGAACAGTTATTTATATAATACAGTACAACATCTCAAACACATTCATCAGTTATAATAATGCATGAGACTTCAATATCATCTTTCTAATTCATGTACTCCGGAGATTCTAACTTCCCAATATCGATCGATAGGCCGTAGTAACACCCGTAACACAATTGTTCTCATGAGTCGGCCTCTCTATTTAGGTCCGAACTCCAATTGTTCTAGGGTACCACGTCATAACCATATCCTGAATACTCCAGTCTCTGATCGAGTTCATTGGTGTTTGGCAGCCGATTTATCACGGCACGGGGCTGCTACTCCACCGGCCACTTGTAGGATCTAGAACACAGAATGCCCCTATAGACCTAGTGGTCTTAACTGGTTAAATTCTCAACTACTACAGTTGTAGCTCGGTTTCAAATGGCACGTCTGTCGGTTCATGCACATACACAGAAAGTTTTCTTTGCGTTCATTCTTTCAAATGTCGAGACATAAAGTCTACGACTCGTTTCGAAAAGGCATTAAGCCCACTCAAATAAAAAACACAGGATATGAAGTCCGAGTGCTCAATCCACAAAACACTAGCCCCGACGTCTCGGCCACTAGGTTTGGGCTTATCTCAAAGGTTCATCACATTTCTCTTGGTTTCGTTTTTCTCAAAACAACTTTGGAAAAAAAAAACATGGTCATTGTTCGTGAAACAAAACATTCCTTTATCAAAGGAAACATTTTTCGGGAAAAACACCTTTCTTGAAAACAAAACCGTTTTCTAAGGTTTCACGCCTTTTTAAAAGACTTTACTGAACAAAACACATTTTGCACGAATTTTCACAAAACCACTTTTTATTTTTCAAAAGGACATACTTTTCAAAAAGGAAACTTAACTTTTCTTGAAAAGCAACACATTTTCTAAAAACCACTTTTTGATTCCAAAACACGGTTTTCAAAACTTTGATTTCGGTTACGAGTCTTTTAATAATTTTCGAGACATAACCAGTCCTATGCATTTATATATATATATATATATGACAAATAATATCAATCAAGGCATCCATGCCACAAATTATCAACAAGTATCCAAATATGTTTCATTACGTAAAACAAATCCATACATCATTCAAACTCATCTCCAATTCAATAATCTAGTCATCATAATACATACATCAAACATACACTATGAAGCTACCAAATTTAAATGACTACCTCCCTTTACCTCACAAGGAAGTTCAATCCAAACTCGATCGGTTCTCGGCTCCGGCTCCGGCTTCGTTTGCGTCGCCTAAAACAATCAAACACAATACAATTCAAAAAAAAAATCAACATCAATATAAAACATCAAAACAAAAATTTTATTCCCCTAAAAGGCATAGGGTTCGGCCATGAAAGGGTTAAACGGCTAGGGATCTCATTTGGTTCCAAACTTTTGGACGGTTGGTTCATAAGCTTTGTTAACACTAATACAAGTCCCATGACTCAAAAATGTGAAACAAAACTCATGGATTTTTCTCATGAAGCTCTCGGCCTCTTTGGGAAAACTAGGCGATGAATTGATTTGGTTTTCCATCACTTGGATTCAAGGACACTAGGAAAGCTAAGGATGGAATCAAGAGTTAGAAATAAAAAATTTGATGAAAAACACTATTCATCATCACTCTTAGGGTTCAGCCATATTGGGATTAATGAGCTAGGATGAGACTTGGATCATGAGCTCTTGGGTTTAGTTAGAGGATGATGAGGTGAGTTCAAAGAAATTGGTTTCACATCAAAAGGATTTTTCTACAATTGCCTATGGATTTTCAAACTTTTGGATCTAAGAATAAGTTTCATGAAAATGGAGTTTTGATCTTGAGATTGAGAGAGATTCAAGAAGCTAGGAGATCATAGAAGTGATCTTACCTTAGAATGGAGGAAAGATTGGTCAAAGAATCAAGTGATTTCAACAAGTGAATCAAGGTTTTCAAGAAGAAATGGATTTTTTCTTCAAGAACAACTATGGAGTTCTTCTTGGTGAGGGCTGGATGCGTGAAATGAGGGCTGTGCAAGGGCTGGTCAGCCTTCTAAATGGTTCATTAAGGGTAAAAATGTCATTTGGTTCAAGGGTAAAATGGTAAAAGGTGAAAAAGCTTAAGTTAGGGGTATTTTGGTAATTTCGCATCCCGAAATTCCCAATCGTCATGACGACTCTAAAATGCTCTCCCAAGTGAGTTGACATGATGTGATATCAAGATTATCCGTTGTCAGGTCCTGATAAGTCCATACGTGGCTCCGTTCTCCACCCGATTGAAGATTTCGCTCGAACGGAGATCAGGAAGTGAATTTTTTTTTATTATGGCCTCGGAATATTTTGTTTCCATTCCTAAGACCTCGAATAAAACATAAGTTCATAAATACTGATTAAAAGGAAAACTCAAAAATCGGGGTGTTCCATTTCTACCCCTCTAAAAACAAATTTCGTCCTCCAAATTTCGTACCTTGAAAAAGATCGGGATATTGTAATCTCATCTTGTCCTCAAGCGCCCACGTTGCATCTCCAGTTGCTTCATTCCAAACGACTTTGACTAAGGGAACTTTTTTTCCCCTGAGTTGCTTGATCCTCTTATCGACGATTTGCACAGGCGATGTCTCATAAGATCGGAATCCGTTTGAGTTTTCGACTCAAAACTTAATCATAGCTTCCTACGATATCGTTGAGCATGACTATGGTCTCGGAATATTTTATTTCCATTCCTAAGACCTCGAATAAAATATAAGTTCACAAATACTGATTAACTAGGAAAACTCGAAAATCGGGGTGTTACATTACTACCCCTCTAACAAAGATTTCATCCTCGAAATTACGTACCTTGAAAAAGATCGGGATACTGTAATCTCATCTTGTCCTTAAGCTCCCACGTTGCATCTCCAGTTGCTTCGTTCTAAACAAATTTGACTAAGGGAACTTGTTTTCCCCTGATTACATGGGATGGATCAGGAATATACTTCCGGAGTTGTGAGACATGAAAAACATTATGAATGTTGGACAGAAAAGGTGGTAAGGCAATCTATTAAGCTACTGGACTAATACGCCGAAGAATTTGGTAAGGTCCAATGAATTTGGGAGTGAGTTTTCTGGACTTAATCGCTCTACCTACCCCAGTCGTAGATGTGACTCTCAGAAACATGTGTTCATCTTCCTGAAACTCGAGGGGTCGTCTTCGTTTATCTGAGTAGCTCTTTTGTCTGCTTTGTATCGTCTTCATCTTTTCCCGGATCTGCTTAATCTTTTCCGTTGTTTGTTGCACAAGTTATGGGCCTACAATCATATTTTCTCCATCCTGGTACCAACACAACAGCGTCTGGCACTTTCGTCCATACAAGGCTTCATAGGGTGCCATCCCTATACTAGAATGGTAGCTATTGTTGTAGGTGAAATTCGATAAGAGGCAACATATCATCCCAACTTCCACCATGGTCTAGAACACAAGCTCTCAGCAAATTTTCCAAACACTGTATCGTTCTTTCTGTCTGTCCATCAGTCTAAGGGTGATAGGCTGAACTTAGCCTGAACTTTGTTCCTAAAGCTTGATGTAGACTTTGCCAAAAATGTGACGTAAACTTTGGGTCTCTATCGGAGACTATGCTTGATGGCACTCCATGTAGTCTGATTACTTCTTTGATATACAGCTCAGTTAACTTCTCCACTGAGTAGTTGATCTTAACAGGTAAGAAGTTTGCTGACTTCGTTAACCTATCAACGATCACCCAAATTGAATCAAAACTCTTGGAAGTTCTCGGTAATCCTACCACAAAATCCATTGAAATGCTCTCCCATTTCTATTCGGGTACATCCAAGGATTGAAGCATTCCTCCAGGTCGTTGATGTTCCACCTTTGCTTTCTGACAGGTCAAACATGACGCTACATACTCAGACACTTACTTCTTCATTCCTGGCCACCAAAACTTCTGTTTCAGATCTTGATACATTTTGGTTGAGCCAGGGTGAATACTCAGCTTGCTCTTGTGTCCTTCTTCTAGAATCATTTTCCTCATCTTCGGGTTGCTCGGTACACAAACTCGTCCATTGCATCTCAAGATGCCATCAGTTCCCAAATTGAACTCTTCAGCTTTTTCTTGTCCCAGTAACTCCTTTTTCTCTTGGAGGTACTCATCAGTTGCTTGTTGTTCACGGATCGTCTCCATCAGTCCACTAGATACCTTGATCATTCCCAAGCTAATCCTCTCGTGGTTCACTTCCACGGCTAGATTGAGATCACGAAACTGTTCTATCAATTCTAGCTCTTTGACCATCATTGCTGAGATGTGTATGGTCTTCTGACTCAGAGTGTCTGCAACGACATTTGCTTTCCCAGGGTGGTACAGCAAAGTGAAGTCATAGTCTTTAATAAACTCCATCCAACATCTCTGCCTCATGTTAAGTTCCTTCTGGTCGAACAGGTACTTCAAACTCTTATGGTTACTGAAGACATCGAAATTTGATCCATACAAGTAATGTCTCCATATCTTCAGTGCACAAACCATAGCAGCTAACTCAAGGTCCTGCGTCGGGTAATTCCTTTCATGAATCGTCAACTGGCGCGAAGCATACGCTACAACCTTCCGATGTTCCATAAGCACACATCCTAATCCCTGATGCGAGGCATCACAGTACACTTCGTACGGTTCGTCCGGTTTAGGTAATACTAACACTAGTGAGGTTGTCAAACGTTTTGTCAGTCCACGTAAACGGTTGGTCCTTCCTTGTCAGTTGAGTCAACGGCGCAACAATCTTCAAAAATCCTTTGATGAACCTTCTGTAATAACCAACTAGTCCAATGAAACTGCGGATTTCTGTCACAGTCTTGGGTCTCTCCCACAAAAGTACTGCTTCTACTTTCGTAGGATCGACGACAATTCCTTCCTTCGAAATCACATGTCCTAAGAATTTGACTTCATCTAGCCAAAATTCACACTTGGGTAGCTTTGCGTACAACTTCTCCTTGTGAAGGATCTGTAAAACTTGTCGCAGGTGTTCCTCATGCTCCTCAGGACTTTTCGAGTAGATGAGAATATCGTCGATAAACACGACATCAAATTGATCCAGAAACGGACGAAAAATCCTATTCATATAGTCCATGAAGATAGCAGGCGCGTTCATCACTCTGAAAGGCATCACAAGGTACTCATAGTGACCATAACGAGTCCTGAAAGCAGTCTTGGGTATGTCCTCATTCTTCACTATGATCTGGTGATAACCGGACCTAAGATCAATCTTTGAAAAGACAGCGGCTCTTTGAAGTTGATCCATCAAATCACCTATGCGGGGTAGAGGATACTTGTTCTTGATCGTTATCTTGTTGAGTTGGAGGTAATCCACACAATGTCTTGAACTCCCATGCTTCTTCTTCACTGACGACATTGGTGCTCCCCACAGGGACACACTTGGTCTCACAAACCGCCTGGACATCAAATCCTTTAGTTGCGTCTTCAGCTCGGCTAACTCCGTAGGTGACATCCTATAAGGAGCTATAGAGATCGGACCGGATCCTGGAACTAAGTCGATCGCAAACTCGATGTCTCTCACAGGTGGAAAACCTGGTACATCCTCTGGAAAAACTTCCGGAAAATCTTTCACAACCGGCACATCGCTCAAGACAACGTCCCTCTCGATTTCTAAACAGGATAGAAGCATGTATCCCTAATCTCCTTCTTTCAAAGAAGCTCTTACTTGGTTGGCAGTTATAAATCCAGAAATCTCAGGGTCAGGAAAAACTAAGGTTCTATGTGCACAGTCTAAAAGGATATGGTGGGAAGATAATCAATCCATGCCTTGGATCACATCCAATTGAGTCAAAGGCAAACATATTAAGTCAACAAGAAAGTTCCTATCATGAACAATAACAGGACAGTTCAAACATACTGTATTAACAGTAACAGGCTTAGCAGTTGGAGTTGTGACAATCAAATCAAAAGACAGTGAAGAAACAGGCAAGTCTAATTGTCTCACACAA
The DNA here is from genome assembly GCA_039655645.1 of Ammopiptanthus mongolicus. Classification (NCBI taxonomy): domain Eukaryota; kingdom Viridiplantae; phylum Streptophyta; class Magnoliopsida; order Fabales; family Fabaceae; genus Ammopiptanthus; species Ammopiptanthus mongolicus. Next base: position 63,198,607 of record CM077347.1, on the reverse strand, counting down.
TCCAAAGAGATAAATGAATGTGTCGCACCCGAATCAAATAGTACAGTTAGGAGATTACCAGCTATGATGCAACTACCTTGTATGAGATCATCAGATTTGGAAGCATCAACGCCATTCATGGTATAAACCCTTCCCCTCGCTGTGGGTCTAGCAGTCCGCATGTTGTTGACAGTCGGCTTAGGCTTTGGTGTAGGGCATTCCCTCGCGAAATGTCCTATCTCTTCGCATTGGAAGCATAGAACTCATTTCAGCTTGCAGCTATCAGCTGGGTGTCCGGGTTGCCCACACTTGAAACATCTCTGGGCTTGGCCATGATTCTGGTCGTTTCCACTCCCTCCACCGTAAGCAGAAGCGACAGGACGATAAGATTGCTGTTTCTGACTATTCCCTTGAGGTCGGGAATACGACTTCTTCTGGGACTGCTTCCCTTTCTGGTGCTGGTACTGGTTCGGGTTCCTTGAGCTAGACGGTCCTCCTGCAGTACCCTTGTTCTCTCTTCCGCTTCTCATTTTCTCTACTTTTCTGCACTTCTCCACTAGAGCTTGGAAGGTACGGATCTCCAATGGTAACATTGAATCCTTGATCTTGAAGTGAATACCGCCTTCGAATCTCTCACATTTCCAGTCCTCATCAGGTTGAGCTTGGAAAAAGCAGAAATACTTGGCAAGTGATTCAAACTTCGCCTACAGTCACGTCCCTTTGCTGTAGCTTCAGAAATTCTTGCTCCTTCTCGGTTCTGGCACTTTGGGGAAAGTACTTGTCCATAAACTTGGTGTGAAATACTCCCCAAGTGATCTCTTGGTTGTTGGCTTCCAGCAGTTGTCTGGTTCCTCCCCACCAATACTCTGCATCACCCAGAAACAGGAATGTGGCATAGTCCACCTTCACACCCTCGGGGCAGTGCAGAACAGCAAAAATCTTCTCTATTTGTTGCAGCCACAAGTCAGCCTTTTCCGGGTCACAGTCCCCATCGTTGATGTCTGTTGAGCAACAACAGCCGCCATATCAACCATGGTCTGGATAGCTCAATTGATGTTGTTGTCATCAGCATTGTTGTCAACAGTGCCGCGACCTCCACCACGTCCACCTCGAAGATTCATGTCTCCCTACAAGGCAAACCAAAAATACCTTAATAAGGAAACATAAATCAAAACTAGTGTGTCAACACACATTGCTTCAACAGAGAAACAATTCAAACAAGGTTCACAGAGATCACACAACATAAACATAACAGACTCACTTCCCAAGGATTCCCGAAAGACTCGACCAGCTCTGATACCACTAATGTAAAACCCCCTTCGCGGGTGCTACATACTCGGACTCTAATCCGGAAATAAATTAAGAAAATAAAACGCTGGTTGCTTTTGGAAAATACTTTAATTAAGTAGCTACGTTCGAAAACGCGGTTCAAAAAAAAATTTTCTGCATGCATAGGCAATACAAACTCAAGATGAAGAAATAAACTTCATATCACATGTTGATATTCACTGTTCATAAAAACATAAATATAACATAAAACCTGGCCTAATATATAACATATTACAGACTTAGAAATAAGTTCAACATATGTGCAGTAATATAATATAAGACTGCTCAAAATAAAAGACTCCTAAGCTGGTCGTCTAAAAGTAGCCATTGGGGTACAACCCAACGTCAACTTCATCAGAACACTCCGTCATCCGAGTCCTCACGTCTCCGTGGGGACCTATGATCAACATCTGTACATGTGTTCCAAAAACACAACAAGGTGTCCAATATGTACAAGCAAAAGTGAGATACTCATATAAGTTTATCATGATAGCCGCACAGGCGACAAACAGCATAAATACAGTTATATGAATAGTTATTTATATAATATAGTACAACATCTCAAACACATTCATCAGTTATAATAATGCATGAGACTTCAATATCATCTTTCTAATTCATGTACTCCGGAGATTCTAACTTCCCAACATCGAGCGATAGGCCGTAGTAACACCCGTAACACAATTGTCCTCATGAGCCGGCCTCTCTATTTAGGTCCGAACTCCATTTGTTCCAGGGTACCACGTCATAACCATATCCTGAATACTCCAGTCTCTGATCGAGTTCACTCGTGTTTGGCAGCCGATTTACCACGGCACGGGGTTCTACGCCACCGGCCACTTGTGGGACTCAAACACAGAATGCCCCTATAGACGTAGTGGTCTTAACTGGTTAAATTCTCAACTACTAGAGTTGTAGCTCGGTTTCAAATGGCAGGTCTGCCGGTTCATGCATGTACACAAAAAGTTTGCTGTTTTCTTTGCGTTCATTCTTTCAAATGTTGAGACATAAAGTCCAAGACTCGTTTCAAAAGGCACTAAGCCCACTCAAATAAAAAACACAGGACACGAAGTCCGAGTGCTCAATCCACAAAACACTAGCCCCGACGTCTCGGCCACTAGGTTTGGGCTCATCTCAAAGGTTCATCACATTTCTCTTGGTTTCGTTTTTCTCAAAACAACTTTGGGAAAAAAACAAAACACATTTATTGTTCTTGAAACAAAACATTCCTTTATCAAAGGAAACATTTTCCGGGAAAAACACCTTTTTTGAAAACAAAACCGTTTTCTAAGGTTTCACGTCTTTTTAAAAGACTTTACTAAACAAAACACATTTTGCACGACTTTTCACAATACCACTTTTTGTTTTTCAAAAGGACATACTTTTCAAAAAGGAAACTTAACTTTTCTTGAAATCCAAAAACCACTTTTTGATTCCAAAACACGGTTTTCAAAACTTTGATTTCTGTTACGAGTCTTTTAATAATTTTTGAGCCATAGCCAGTCCTATGCTCATCCAGGTATATATATATATATATATATATATATATATATATATATATATATATATATATATATATATATATATATATATATATATATATATATATATCAATAGTTCAATATCATAAATAATATCAATCAAGGCATCCATGCCACAAATTATCAACAAGTGTGCAAATATGTTTCATTAAGTAAAACAAATCCATACATCATTCAAACTCATCTCCAATTCAATAATCAAGTCATCATAATACATATATCAAACATGCAATATGAAGCTACCAAACTTAAATGACTACCTCCCTTTACCTCACAAGAAAGTTCAATCCAAACTCGATCGGTTCTCGGCTTCGGCTTCAGCTTCGTTCGCGTAGCCTAAAACAATCAAACACAATACAATTCAAACAACTAATCAACATCAATATACAACATCAAAACACAATTTTTCTTCCCCTAAAAGGCATAGGATTCGACCATGAAAGGGTAAAAAGGCTTGGTATCTCGTTTGTAACTCATTTGGTTACAAACTTTTGGATGGTTGGTTCATAAGCTTTGTTAGCACTAATACAAGTCCTATGACTCAAAAATGTGAACCAAAACTTATGGATTTTTCTCATGAAGATCTCGGCCTCTTTGGGAAAACTAGGCTAGGAATTGATTTGGTTTTCCATCACTTGCATTCAAGGACACTAGGAAAGCTAAGGATGGAATCAAGAGTTAGAAATAAAAAATTTGATGAAAAACACTACTCATCATCACTCTTAGGGTTCGGCCATATTGGGATAAATGGATGAGTCTTGGATCATGAGCTCTTGGTTTTAGGTAGAGGATAATGAGGTGAGTTCAAAAAAATTGGTTTCACATCAAAAGGATTTTTCTACAATTTCCTATAGATTTTCAAACTTTTGGATCTGAGAATGAGTTTCATGAAAATGGAGTTTTGATCTTGAGATTGAGAGAGATTCAAGAAGCTAGGAGATCATAGAAGTGATCTTACCTTCGAATGGAGGAAGATTGGTCAAGGAATCAAGTGATTTCAACAAGTGAATCAACGTTTTCAAGAAGAAATGGATTTTTTCTTCAAGAACAACGATGGAGTTCTTCTTGGTGAGGGCTGGCTGCGTGAAATGAGGGCTGTGCAAGGGCTGGTCAGCCTTCTAAAAGGTTCATTAAGGGTAAAAATGTCATTTGGTTCACGGGTAAAATGGTAAAAGGTGAAAAGCTTAAGTTAGGGGTATTTTAGTAATTTCGCGTCTCAAAATTCCCGATCGTCATGACGACTCTGGCATGCTCTCCCAAGTGAGTTGACATGACGTGATATCAAGATTATTCGTTATCGGGTCCTGGTAAGTCCATACGTGGCTCCGTTCTCCACCCGACTGAAGATTTCGCTCGAACGAAGGTGAGGAAATGATTTTTTTGAAATTTTTGTGAAATTTAACCAAAACGTAGAGAATCGAATTCTAAGGCTTCCTGTCTCGTTCACGGGTCCATCTGAGGTCTCCTGAGCAGTAAAATCATATTGTCATTGTAAAAACGCAGACCGGACTCCGTTTGAGTTTTCGACTCAAAACTTAATCATAGCTTCCCACGATATCGTTGAGCACAACCCAATCCTTGGTAAGACGCATCACAATACACGTCAAAACGTTCTAACGGATCTGGCAACACCAACACCGGCGACATGGTCAACTGACATTTCAGCTCCGACAAACTTTGCTCACAAGCTTCCATCCACTCAAACGCCTTCCCTTTTGTCGTCAATTGCGTCATTGGCAACACATTCTTAGAGAATCCTTCAATAAACCGCTCGTAGTAGCCCGCCAAACCAAGAAAGCTGCGAACTTCGCTCACAGACTTCGGGCTTTCCCACTTAACTACCGCTTCAACCTTAGCAGGATCCACCATGATTCCATCCTTGTTGATCACGTGTCCTAGAAACTGTACTTCTCTAGCCAGAATTCACACTTAGATAGCTTTGCATATAATTGCCTATCCTTCAGCACCTGCAGCACTGCTCGAAGATGCTCTTGTTGTTCCTCTTTACTTGGAGAGTAAATAAGGGTGTCATTGATAAACACAACAACAAACTTTTCTAGGAACGGTTGGAATATCTTGTTCATATAATCAATGAACACAGCCGGAGCATTAGCCACACCGAACGGCATAACCAAATACTTGTAATGCCCATACCGATTTCGAAAAGCAGTCTTCGGTATATCGTCCTTCCTCACTCTGATTTGATGATAACCAGATCGTAGATCAATCTTGGAAAACACAATTGCTCCCCTAACTGATCCATCAAATCATCTATCCTCGGCAACGGATACCTACTCTTTATCGTCACTTTATTTAGCTGACAATAATCCACATGTAACCTTGAACTCCCATCCTTCTTCTTGACGAACAGTATCGGAGCTCCCCATGGCGACGCACTAGGTCTGATGAATTCCTTGCCTAGCATCTCCTCCAACTGTTTCTTTAACTCCGCTAACTCTGCAGGAGACATTCGATAAGGTGTTATTGAAATAGGTCCAGTTCCTGAGTAAGCTTTTCCATGGAATACTTGAGATTGATAGGTAGAAAATGAGCTGATTTCGTAAGCCTATCAATTATAACCCAAATGGAATCGTATCCTTTAGGTGTCCTCGGCAAACACGTCACGAAATCCATCGCTATGCTGTCCCATTTCCACTTTGGGTTATCCAATGGAAGTAACATTCCAGCTGGCCTTTGATGTTCAACCTTTGCTTTTTGACACACCAAGCAAGATTCCACATAATCAGCTACATCTCTTTTCATCCCTTGCCGCCAAAACAACCGCTTCAGGTCTTGGTACATCTTGGTCGACCCTGGATGCATACTCAACTTGCTTCTATGAGCTTCGTCCAGAATTAATCTCCTTATCTCTGGGTTGTTTGGCACACAAACCCGTTCTCCTCGTCTTAGGATTCCATCTATTCCTTCATTGTATTCAGACATCATCCCTTTCTTTAGATTCCTCCGCTCTTTCTCCAGATACTGGTTGTATACTGATCAGATCACAAGATACTGTAACCATACCCACACATAGCCTTCCTGGCATACTAACCACGAACAGATGCATATCCTTGAACTGTTCCAACAGCTCATGTTCCTTAACCATCATGGCAGACACATGTAATACTTTCCTACTCAGGGCATCCGCTACCACATTAGCTTTCCTCGGATGATACTACAACTGGAAATCATAGTCCTTCAAAAATTCCAGCCACCGTCTTTGCCTCATGTTGAGCTTTTTCTGATCGAACAAGTACTTCAAGCTCTTATGATCGCTGAAGACATTGAACGTCGAACTATACAAGTAGTGCCTCCAAATCTTCAACGCAAAGACTACCGCTGCTAACTCCAGATCATAAGTTGGGTAATTCTTCTCGTGCACTTTCAACTGTCTTGAGGCATACGCTACCACCTTCTGATTCTGCATTAGAACACAGCCTAACCCATGGTATGAAGCGTCACAGTACACTTCAAAAGGTTCGCTTGGATCTGGCAATATCAACACTGGCGATGTAGTTAGCCTCTTTTTCAGCTCCTGAAAACTCTGCTGATAGGCTTCAGTCCATTCAAACGTTTTATCCTTCCTCGTCAATTGGGTAAGTGGTCCTACAATCTTAGAAAATCCCTTGATAAACCTCTGATAATACCCAGCCAAACCCACAAAACTGCCTATCTCAGTCACCGTGGTTGGTCTTTCCCACTCAAGAACTGCTTCAACTTTCGACGGATCTACAACAATTCCTTCCTTTGAAATTATAAGACCCAAAAACTGCACTTCGTCGAGCCAAAACTCACACTTGGACAACTTTGCATATAGCTGTTTCTCCTTCAGAACCTGAAGAACCATACTAAGATGTTCAGCATGTTCTTCCTGGTATCGCGAATAGATGAGTATGTCGTCTATGAAGACAACGACAAACTTATCCAGGTATGGCGAAAGATCCTATTCATATAATCCATGAATATAGCCGGAGCATTCGTCACACCAAACGGCATTACAAGATACTTGTAGTGCCCATAGTGTGTTCGAAACGCTATCTTTGGTACATCTTCTGCCTTCACACGAATCTGGTGATAACCCGATCGCAAATCAATCTTGGAGAAAACTGCCGCTCCCCTCAACTGATCCATCAAGTCATCTATCCTCGGAAGTGGATACTTGTTCTTAATGGTAACCTTATTCAACTAGCGATAATCCACGCATAGACGTGATGTTCCATCTTTCTTTTTCACCAACAGCATAGGTGCTCCCCACGGTGACACACTGGGTCTAACAAATTGTTTCCCCAGTAAGTCTACCAACTGTTCCTTCAAGGTTTCCAACTCAGCAGGTGCCATACGATACGGTGCCATAGACACTGGTCCTGTTCTTGGCATAAGATCGATCGCAAACTCGATGTCCCGAACTGGCGGCAAACCTGGTACGTCTTCAGGAAAGACTTTCGGAAACTTGTTCACGACAGGTACGCGCTCTAATACTAGCTCGCTCTTGACCTCCAAAGAAGATAGTAACATGTATCCTTGAGCTCACTCTCTCAAAGAAGCGTTTACTTGGTTGGCAGTCAAAATCTAGAATTCTCACAACTAGGGAAAACTAGGGTTTTATTTGCACAGTCTAACAGGATATGATTAGAAGATAATCAATCCATTCCTAAGATTACATCCATTTGCGAAAGAGGCAAACAGATCAAATCAATCAAAAATATTCTATCTTTAACAAAAATAGAACAATTCAAACAAACTTCAGCAGTTACAACAGGCTTTGTAGTAGGCATAGAAATTACCAAATCAAAAGGTAAAGAAGACATAGGTAATCCCAACAGATTCACACAGTCATAGGCAATAAAGGAATGCGTTGCGCCTGAATCAAACAGTACAGTTAAGGTTTTACCTCCCATGACACACTAACCTTGGATCAAGTCTTCATTTTGAGAAGCTTCAGCACCACCCATAGTGTAGACTCTACCTTTTGCCTTAGGCCTCGCAGCTTGGACATTGTTGAAAGAATGTTCCACTTTTGGTTTCATGCATTCACGTGAGATATGTCCCGGCTTCCCACACTTGAAGCAGATAATCCCTTTAATTGAACAGTCCTTGGTGATGTGATTGCTCTTCCCACACTTCATGCACTTGCTTGGGGCATTTCCAGACTAACTGAAACCCCCACTGCTTCCTCCCGCAGAACGTTGTTGTTGATCTTATTGCCTTGAATATTTTTTCCATCGAGATTTGTTGTCTCGACCACCGCTTCCTCTTTGGAATTTGCTCGGTCCAGAACTCTGTACCTGCTTGCCCTTGGGCTCCAAACTCTCGATCAGACGACACTTCTCCATTAGCCTCAGAAAAACAGAAATATCCAATGGAACTACAGCTCTCTTCAAGTCGATCCTCAGACCTCCTTCAAATTTTTTGCACTTCCACACCTCTCTTGGTTTGTCCAGAAAGTAATTCGAGAACTTTGCCAGACTTTCAAATTTGTTCCCGTATTCAACTACGGTCATTCCCCCTTGTCTTAGCTGGAGGAACTCCATCTCTTTCTCGTGCCTTGCACTTGTAGGAAAATACTTTTCCAAGAACTTTCCCTTAAAAGCATTCCAGTCAACAGCTTGTTGATCATACACCAGCATCTGACGGGCTCCTTCCCACCAGTATTCAGCATCTTCCACCAGCATATAGGTTGCATAAACAACCTTGTCATTCTCAGTACATCTCATTGCTCCAAAGATCTTCTCCAGTGTCTGGATCCAGCGTTCAGCTAACTCAGGATTGAATTCACCTTTGAATTGAGGTGGATTCCGACGAAGAAATTCGTCCAGTCCTCTACCTCCAGCAGCTCGTTCATCACATTGAACCATTGCAGCAGCCATTTCCCTATGGCGTTCACAGCAGCAGTCAGGATTTGAGCAGCCATTGCTACCTTCAAAACCAAAACTATCAAACTCAAGAAACCACAACAAAACCAAAGCAAACAACAGAGAAACACACAAAGAACACAACACAAACAAGACATACCATAACCTACAAACCCCAAAAAGACTTGGCCAGCTCTGATACCAAATAATGCAACACCCTTTCCCGAGTGTCACATTCCCGAACATTTATAAGGTCGAAAATATTTATTAATGCGGAAAATACGGTTTTTTTTTTCTTTTCACAAAGATGTAATGGGATTAGTAAAGGTAAATAATACTAATAAATGAATTTAGGTTCACCATGCATTTTTAGAACATACTGTATTATAAATGCAGAAACAGAAAACAGAAAATAGAAAACAGAAACATCAACATTAATGGATACAGACATAAGTCTAATGTATATCTGACATAAGAAATAATAAGTACTAGGAGTCGTAGCTCCCAAAAGGTACTACAGATACTGACGCAGTCTGGTCGACAACAAAATAAAACTGCAAAAGGAGTCTCCCTCTAGACTCAAAGGAACTACTGGACTGAACCATCATCACGTCCATCTGTTCAAGTAGCAACAGCAACTACCAGTAGAAACCATATAGATATGGGTGAGATTCCCGTTTATCAACACAACAAAACAGCAGTAGTAAAAACGGGACGACTCACCAGGTAACAGCGTACCCAACATGCTTACTAAAATTCTCAATATAAATCATGTTATGCAGTTGATAGATAATATCATGTTAAACAGTTAACAACATAATATAAGGCACTCTTAAACAGTACAGCGATGTATAACAGTAAATGTAAACATCAATAGCCATGCAATGCAGTGTAATGTATATGACTCAATGCCAATATCACTGGGTACTACTCTGACCCCTACTCCATGGAGCTAACAAAACGTCGGAGAGAGTGAACGGGAGGACATGTTCCGATTTTTGCCAGCCATGAGCAAGATGCTATAACATTCGTAACGTGCACGTATCTGGCTTTACGGAAACACTCTCGACCAAACATGAAAAGTACGGCATCTAGTAGAGGATATCAGTGTATTGCACGGATTCGCCACAACACAGAAGAGCTATCAACTGGTCACATGTCAGCCCTTCCAACCCTGATACCTCCAAAAAGACCATTGAAGATCGTCACCGTAAGATTCGCACCTGCATCAAGGTGTAAGCTCAACTCCTAGGCTCAAATGCTTACACAAAGCAGATGTGAAAAAGCAATGTCTACCCCCCGGGTAAACCTCGAGGTCCACTAAGGTTCTCTTCCTTAGGAACTATACGCGTCTTTTGAAAAACAAAACCTTTATCCATCGGATAAATCTCGTGATCCCTCCGGGATCGAGTCATCACAAGACTGAAACAATTGAATGACTGATCGGGGTCCGAATCATCGGTCCGTCATCGAACTACTATTTCAAAACCCAAAATGTTTCATGTTTGTGTTTATGTCTTATGAAGTCATTGATGTACTAAGTCATCAATGGTATAGTATATGGTCTTGTTTCACCACATACTATACTTAATTAATCCTTGTCTTCAACTCTAAGTTAATTACTTAACTTAGGTTTTTATGCGTAAAACTTTACGATTTGAGTTAAAAACTCCATTTTTAAACCAAACAACTTTTACAATTGAAAACTCATTTGATTTGAAACCCTTATTCTATTTTAGCACTTTCTGAAACATGAAATTCGCTTAGTGAAATTGAGGTAGTAATACCTCTCTTGAAACTCCTCTATATCGTTCGGCGAAACATATTTCGCTTAGCGAAATTCCACCGTATTCGCTTAGCGAATCTCAATTCGCTTAGCAAAATGGAGGCGGTTATACCTCTTTTGAAACTCCTCTGGATCGCTCGGCGAAACAGAATTCATGTAGCGAAATTCCATTGTATTCGCTTAGTGAAGCTTAATTCACTTAGAGAAAAGGAGGCAGTGATACCTAGCTTGGAATTTCTCTGTTTTTGCTTAGCGAAATTAAATTCGCTTAGAGAAAAGTTGCCTTCAAACAAGACATTAACCTTGTTAAAGAAAAGCCTTATGGAACTATATTGATTCACATGAAAACATTCATTAATTCACTGTTAAGTCACTTGATTAACTAGATGAACTAATGATAAGATAGATGGCATGTTTCACTTTGGTTAAAACACTTAAAGATTAAATTCCATTTGAGCTTTGGATCAAAGTCACTTAGGGTTTTTCTTTGAAAAACATAAGTTATTAAAACACTTTCTTTACTTCAAAACTTTGATTTGTCCAAGAACTACTCATATTGTTCCTTTTCTTAAGGACATGGCCAAAAGCCTATTAGGAACAAATGTGAAGATTGCTTCACCAACTAACCAAGTTATGGTTCAAAGCTCAAATAGTTATGACAAACAACAATTACACATCATAATCAAGCACATAAGTCCATCACACATAATTGCATCATACTCAAGCATAAAAGTCCATACTTGATCTAGAGATCAAAGTAGGTTTTCAACATACATGAAAATGTTTACTCATCTAAACAACATCATCATAAAACACATGCCAAAGCATACAAAGCATAAACTACAATTACTACACATTGTTCTCCAAGAGAACCAAATTAATTGGTGAACCCAAACCAAAGGGCTTCACCCACACATAAACTAAACAACCATCTTCACCACCACCATTTTGGTGTGATGAGGTTCACCCCCATACCTGTTGAAGAGCAGATATCCGAATCAAAGTCGGTTGATCGGTTTGTGAACCTCCTGACAATCGTCAACAACTACAACAACACAAAAATAAAAAATTAAACAACAATCAAAGCAAAACTCAACAATTCTAACAATGAGGGTTTTGGCCACCCTAAAGAAAATAAATCTAGGAATTGATCTTGGTTTTCCATTCCATGGATTCAAAGGTAATAGGAAAGCTAAGGGTGAAATCAAGTGTTAGAAATCAAAAATTGATGAAAAACACTATTCATCATCATCACATAGGGTTCGGCCATATTGTGCTTTTTGAGCTATGATGAGAATTGAATCATAAGCTCTTGGGTTTAGGTAGAGAATGATGAGGTGAGTTCAAAGAAATTGGTCTTACATCAAAGGATTTTTCTACAATTTCCTATGGATTTTCAAACTTTTGGATCTAAGAAATGATTTTCATGAAAATGAAGTTTGATCTTGAAATAAAGAGAGATTCAAGAAGCTAAGAGATCATAGAAGTGATCTTACCTTAGAATGAAGGAAGATTGCTCAAGGAATCAAGTGATTCTAAAAAATAATCAAGCTTTTTACAAGAAGAAAATGGATTTCTTCTTTTTGAGAGGGCTGTGCGAAAATGAAGGGTGTGAAGGGGTGAGTTCAGCTCTTAAAAGCTCACTTAAGGGCAAATAGGTCATTTGCCAAAAGGGTAAAATGGTAAAAGTGTAAAAGACTAAGGTTAGGGGCATTTTGGTCATTTTGCGTCCAGATATTTTCGAACGTCATGACGACTCTGGCATACTCTCCCAAGTGTCCTGGGATGGTGTGGTATCAAGATTATCCATTAGCGAGTCCCAGTAAATCCATATGTGGCTCCGTTCGTCACCCGATTAAGGATTCCGCTCGAATGAAGGTTAGGAAGTGATTTTTCTGAAATTTTTGTGAAATTTAACCAAAACGTAGAGAATCAAATTCTAAGACTTACTGTCTCGTTCACGGCTCTATCTGAGGTCTCTTGAGCAGCAAAATCATACTGTCGTGTCAAAACACAGACCGGACTCCGTTGGAGTTTTCAACTCAACTTAATCGTAGCTTCCTACGATATCGTCGAGCATGACTATGGTCTCGGAATATTTTATTTCCATTCCTAAGACCTCGAATAAAATAAAGTCGTTAAAATACTGAAGAATTAGAAAACGTGAAAATCAGGGCGTTACAACAACAATCGATCTCGTTCATTCTACCCTCTCTAGACACAGTTGTACTCCCTGGCAGAGACGACAAACTTTGCCAGTTCAACTTCCTAATACCTCATAGTCTTGGTCCCCGACTTCCACAGTCCAGATAGGACCAAACTGATTTGATACCACCTTAATGTGACATCCCCAAGTTCCACTCGAGGATATCCTATTATTTTAGTACCCAAACATATTATCAATTATAACTTAATGATTACGCACTTATTAAAACAATGATAACATATGATCAATTTAAAAGCGCACAATATTAGAGTAAACAAAACGGGATAAACGAAACATCCACACCCAGTACAAATATATATACATAGTGGCCCCTCAGTAGGGCTAAGTGATAATACAGAAGATGGTACATAAAGAAACTAAAAACAAAAACAAGGTATATCCAAGGACTTCCAAAAAGAAACTCCCAAGGCTCACCAGCACTCTCCCCAACCCTCTCTCAAAATACATCAAAACCTTTCCACACAGTCCTAGAGACGCACTGGTTGGCTCTCACTCTCAGTGGTGAGGATGTCCTAAGCTACCCTGTCCCTCTCCATGAGTGCGCCTATAAACCTGCATAGGCTCATACTCGGATGAGGAACTCGACACTACGATCCTATGTTTCTGAGCTGCCCTAAGGTACCGCTCCATACGCCTGTGCTGGCCTCTGTGGACGAAGCCTCTCTTCCTAGATACTACAGAAGACTGGGGTGTCGCCCACTAGTAGTCTTGCTCTCTCTGCCTCGGAGGGTGCCACATCCGAGGGAATGGAAGAAACTGGTACACGCGATAAGGTCCTATGATGTCCACATATGGTGGTGTGCCACTCCGGAAGATCAAGCTGACAGGTCCAATGTAGACGACTAAAAAGGTCGAGAGGTCCACCTGCCATCCCCTCTCATCATGGTTGACTATCTAAATGTCCCCCAGCACCGGCATCCGCAGTGCGCCTGTGATAAACCGATGAAGCCTCAGGTCCATCCCGATCCTCTACTAACTCGTTGTCTGTCCGCAAAACGAAATGTACAACACATCTATGACAGGGATGATGCAATTCAGAACATATAGCAAACACAATCATCTCTCAATATCACGACCCTACGGTCGTTCCCTAACAAGATGTACACATACTTTTTCAATGCATGCCGGCCAGTACTAAGCACCCTACTAAGGGCAACATCACGTCCACATATCGGACATCAAGTTGGTTTGTTCCGATAATCCGTTTCGCTCGTCGGGACCCATAAGAGTGCATCACCGCTCAACTGTCCAAGACAAAGAGGGTTAACTGGGCCTTATCGGAAGATCCACTGGCAACTGGAAAGACTCAGGGCTCTAGTCGAGATAACCATACTTAGCTAAGACCGCCATGACACGATAGGCACTACCATACCGGCCTCATGTGGGTACACCTGCGTCCAGTAGATATCCCAAGGTCTCTCAGACCTTCCCTTCCGTTTTTCGCACCCGTACTCGGTGCACCAACGTCGTATGCCTTACAGCATACGGCTACTACTTGGCATCAAATGCATATGCTATGCATGTCATCCATCTCTCTTGAGCTGATATCGCAACACATGCAAACTTGCTCTTAGCAATATGAGCTCCAAGCTCCATAGGTACACATCTGAGCTCCAAGCTCCACAGTAATCATACGAGCTCCAAGCTCCACTTGTACACATATGAGCCTCCAAGCTCCACTATACCTCAGATCTCAATTATCAGCCCAAACATCCACCACGATATGAAAGCCCTATTCATGCTAAACCTCCGAATATCATACATACATGCTTTTCCAGATATAATGCAACAGTTCATCATTTATCAACATGCTCCATAAAGCAACAAACAGCATACATACCCACATATCATTATCATCAACCTATCATGCATGTCTTGCAAATATCAAACATCATAAATAACAGGTATGCATATATTAACACAGAGCACATATTATCATGCATCACAAATTTGCTAACTTAGGGTGTCAAATATAACGGTAATAGCCCAAAGTAGGCTAAACCTAGGGTTTAGGGTTCCCCCACACACATAAAACATACAATACAGCTATATGGACTACTCTTGCCTCTCCGACGTGTGTAACTCTTTCTCCCCACCTGATAGCGAATATGGTGATAATAACGAACACAACGAGCACTCATTTGCTCCTCTCCTTGCCTCACAGCCGCAACCCACCTGCTCCAACAGAAATAACACGTAGACTATAGCATTAACCCTAATACGAAGTTAAAACCATGAAAAGAAGCTTAAACCAAAAGAGAACATTATATAGGTACAATGTTGGTAGATATGGAACCTCGACTTACCCTCGTTGAATCACAAAAGTAAACCGGTAGAATTGGAGTAGGAGTCGCGTTGATCACGAAAACACAATCGGACTAATGAACGGATCACAAACTTAGATTGAAGCTCTCAACCTGTCTCTGGTCTCTTACTCAAGCTCTCTGGATGTAGGAGGTTTGTAAAACTCATCCATGGTGAAAATAAGCAAGTATATATAGAGGTAAAACTCTGCTGTGAACGCTTTAGCGTTCTGGATCTCCAGGGTTTAGAGTTACAATGCTTGAGCGTTGGCGTCCTCAACGCTTGAGTGTTGACGTTTCCTCACCGCCAAGGCACCACCCATCATGTGCCAGCCGTGACGCGTAACTGACACGTGTCACTTTACATCCCATCACTGCCAGTCACTGGTCAGGGGGTCCATGCTTGAGCGTCCAAAGTCCTCCATGCTAGAGCCTTAGCACGCTTGAGCATTACGCTGGGCCACGCTTAAGCGTTCTGCTCCTGTTCCCTTGTCCTTCATTCCTCTCTCATCCAATTTATTCCTACTCTTAACATACTCTCTAAGCACACTTTCAAGCCATGACAATAATTATTAACAAACATATAAATACTCGATCTACCTCAATTAAGGTTTCCGAAAACTAGGATATTACACTCCTCACTAGCAGTTGCCAGTGCAATCATCTCATACTCCATGGTAGATTATGCTAATATGGTCTGTTTCTTAGATTTCCAAGAAACAGCCCCCCCAAAAATATAGCCACTGGTCGCCTTGGAGTCATCTGAAAGGATATTCCAATCAGCATCATTGTATTCTTCGAGGACAGTGGGAAACCTTTGATCTTGTAATCCTAGGTTCATGGTCCTCTTAAGGTACCTCATGAGCCTCTCAATAGCACACCAGTGCTCATTACTAGGACTGCTAGTAAACCTACATAGTAACCCCACAGCATAAGCTATATCAGGCCTATTGCAATCAGCAGCATATAGAAGGCTGTCAATGATGCTCGCATACTCAGATTGTTTAACACTGTCACCAGTGTTCTTGAACAACTTGAAACTAGGATAATAAGGGGTACATGCTGGTTTACAATCAAAGTAATTATATTTCTTTAAAACATTCTCAATATAATCAGACTGATTTAAAGAAGTTCCCTTTTCAATTCTAGTAATTTTTATTCCAAGAATTACATTTACTTCACCAAGGTCCTTCATGTCAAAATTTTTACAAAGTATATTTTTGACATTTTTCACAACGTGAAAATTAGAACCAAAGATAAGCAAGTCATCCACATATAAACATATAATAGTGCAAACATTCTTTTTTGATTTATAATATATGCACTTATCACTTTCATTAATTTTAAAACCATGTGAGATAACGAGATTATTAAATTTCTCATGCCACTACTTAGGTTCTTGTTTCAAGCCATACAAAGATTTATTTAATTTGCAAACTTTATTTTCATGGTCAGAAACAACAAAAACCACCAGGTTGATCCATATAAATCTCTTCTTCTAAATCACCATTTAGAAAAGAAGTTTTTACATCCATTTGATGTACAACCATATCATGCACAACAACAAGAGGCAATAAAACACAAATAGACATAAATCTAGATACAGATGAAAACATGTCAAAGAAATATATGTTTTCTCTTTGCCTATATCCTTTAGCTACTAATCTAGCCTTAAACTTATCTATCGTTCCATCAGGTTTTAATTTCTTTTTAAGAATCCATTTACATCCTATAGCCTTGCACCCAGGAGGTAAATCTACTAATTCCCAAGTTCCATTAGGCTCAAGAGAGTCCATTTCATCATTTATAGCTTCTTGCCAAAAATTGGCATCAATAGAGGACAAAGCCTCCTAAATAGAGGAAGGATCCTCCTCAACATTATAGGCATAAAAATCAGGACCAAAGTCTTTAGCCACATATGCCCTTTTACTTCTTCGAGGTTCATCTAGAAATTCATTATTAGAATTACTTGCTCTAATAGGTGCATTATTAGAAGTTGAGCCCCCACTATTTTTCAATTTAAATTGAAAACGATCTTCCCAAAAATCAGCGGCATTAGATTCAATAACAACTTTTTCATTTAAATCGAAAAACCTATAGGCTTTGCTATTAACCGCATAGCCTATGAAAACACATTGATATGCTCTACTTGCTAATTTTTTTCTTTTAGGATCAGGAATCCTAACATAAGCCAAACAGCACCATGTTCATTATGTAACATCCCGGTTGTCTGAGAACTCTAATCGAGTTGGTTAATCTCGATTGGAGCTTTTGATGATTGTCTGAATTGTTGTTTGTTAGTTTTAGACCTAGTTTGAAGCTTAGGATTAGGCTTGAACAAGGTTGGAGGTGCCTAAGGCGTTAAACGAGTAACTGTGGAAGCTAGATGTTTGGAAGGCTTTTCCCAGCTGAACACAACGCTCAAGCGTGGGAGGTTAGCACGCCTAAGCGTTCTAACGCTTAAGCGTTGGTAATGTGGGCGCTCAACCGTTCTGAGTGTGTGTGCCAGCAGGAGTGTTTTGACGCGTGTGCTACACGTGTCAAGCCAGGGTCAAGGAGGAAACCACACGCTTAAGCGTGGGCACGCTAAAGCGTGCAGGGATGTCCACGCTAAAGCGTGCACAACAGCACAAGTTAGTGGAGTTTTCTCTTCTCCCTCATTTGTTGCACGAAAATTTGCTAAGTCTCTGCAACTAGTGAGAGAGGCTCTGAGGTTTTTAGATAAGGAAAGCTCATTTTTGAGGAGATCAAAGTACCGGAACGCGTTTTCGACTATACCGTTGTGATCGCGGCGAAGTTATCTCCGACTTTGATAGATTGATTTCTCGATTCGTCCGAGGTAAACTCGAATCCCTAACATGCGCTCTTCGTGTTCTTGGCATTCTTCGAGTCTTTACCTTTTCTTTGATCTTTTGGGCTTGCCCTAGGGCTAACACTGTTGTATATGTGTTGTGCTCGTTATTAGGGCAAAGTGTGTGCTCGTGATTTCCCTCAAATTGAGGGCTAAGGCCGCTGCTACCAAGAGGAATGGGGGCTGTTCTTGGAGCTTCGATTGAAGGAGGGTTGCGAGCTCACGCTTGAGGAAGGAGGAGCGAGTCGGTGATTGCCTAGATTCGAGTGACGACTGTTCAGGTGGGGAGAAAGAGTACTGCTGCCTTCGAAAAGGCAAGAGTAGTGTAGTATGTTTCTGCTATGTGTAGGGAAGCCCTAACCCTACTAGTGGTTGAGCCCTGATAAAGTACCTAAACCCTAGGTTTAGCTTACTTTGGGCTATTGCCGTTAAGTTTGGAAACCCTAGGCTAGCAAACTGTTAATTGTGGATGGTTGGTTTCGCATGATTATATGCTGCTGCTTGTTGTTGCTATCTGCCTAAGTCCCTATATGCTGCTTGGTGTGTGACATGCTGCTATATGCTGTAGTTGATGTTATTGCTGTTGTTAGTGTGCTGTGTGGTGTACATTTGAGCGTTGTGGCGGAATGCCACAGAATTAAGTTTGGCTGTGTGCCGTGTTGCTATCGGGTTGATACCGTGGATGGTGCCCTTGCTGTTATGCTGACTTCTTAAGGTTGTGGCCATGATTGTTTGAGCTGACTCGTGGACACGTGGCGTCGAGGCTGTGGCCATGTGGATGCAGTGGCATTGTGTTGTTTCTGGTTGAGAGCTTAGGCATGAGATCCGGTATCAAGCCCGTTGAGGATGTTTGCTGCATATCATCATCATCTGCCAAGTGGCGAGGCCGTATGACAGGTAGTATGGGCTGCCAGCGTCATATGAGGTTAGCGGTACCTGAGTGCAGGAACGGAAAGTAGATGGGGCGGTCAAGTGAATGGCCTTGGGGATGTTGCCTGGTCTCGGGAATAGTTTACAGTGACAGATGAGGTAGATCCTATCCTGTCGTGACGCCCGATCCAATCCAGTTTGCCCGACTAATCCCAGAGCTTTCCTGTTGTTCCAGGCTAACGTTCCGAGGTGATCGAGATACCCCGGTTCCGGTATGTAAGGGGGATGCACTCTTATTGGTCACGGTAAGCGGTTCGGTTTCTTGGACAAGCTAACTCCATTCCGACACAGAAGTTGTTCCGGTGTGGAACCATTCCAGTTGGGAACATGCAGAAGTGCGTTTTTCGACCGACATGCTGCATGGGATTAGTATCCCGGTCTAGAGGATTGATCTGAGTGTGAGACTCATGGGAAGGATGTCTGTTGCATATGTTGTCTCGAGAGATGTGTGCTGGAATGCAGTAAATGTTATAAATGTGATATCTGTTATATGCTACCTGTTATGTGTTTACTGCATTACTACTGTTTTCCTACTTTATGACGCGCTGTATTTCTTATCTCCTTTCTGTTTTTCCTTGTGGTCTGTTATGTGATCACTTGAAGGCGACGAGCCAGCGGAGATTCAACAAGGACCCGAGGCTTCACCCGTTCCTCACGGGGGCACCGCAGATGCCGGTGCTAGGTGGTATCGAGATAGTATACCATGACGAGAGGGGATGGCAGGTAGAACCCTCTACCTTTTTGGTGGTATACACAGGACCCGTTAGTCAGATCTTTAGGAGCGGCACGCCTCCTTATGTGGATATCATCGGCCCCTACAGCGTGTACCATTTTCTTCCTTATCCGAGGATGTGGCGACCTCCGAGGCAGAGGGAGCGAGACAACATGTGGGTAGCACCCCAGTCTTCGGTTGTGACCAGCAGGAGAAGTTACGTCTACCGCGGCAACCGCGGGAGGACCGAGCAGAAACTGAGGACCTACCGCAGGCGAAGGATCGTGGTCTCTAGCTCTTCGTCAGAGTACAAGTCTATTGTGCGGTACTGGCGTACTCATGGCGAGGGTCAAGATAGCTCAGAACATCCTTACCACTGATGGTGAGAGCCTGTCAGTGCGTCTTAGGGAGTGAGCTGAGAGTTTTTGATATATCTTTTGAGAGGGGATTTGGGTTCCTGGTGAGCTTCGAGAGTTTTATTTTGCTTTTGATGTATTTTGGTTCTACCTTCAGGATGTATATGTATGTACACTACCCTACTGATGGGGCTAACTTATGCATGATATTATACACTTATGTATATATTGCGCTTTTACTCTGATCGTTTTTCTATGCTTGTTGTTTGTTTGCTTTCTTCCGCATCGCTGTTTGTTTACCACGCTATCGCTTTATATACGGTTAGGCATAGATGATGATGATGATGATGATGATAATAATAATAATAATAATAATAATAATAATAATAATAATAATAATAATAATAATAAGGGGTTGGGACTAATGGGAAGGCTTCATATGTATGGGGTCGTCTCATTTTGGTGGTATCAGAGCAGTTCGATTCTAATATCGGACTGTGAAGGTTAAGTGTACTGGCTCTGACGGTTGATAACCGAGTTGTATCAACTGTGTCAGGTTTTGGGTAGAGTGTCCGATGCGCTAGTTATCGCAGTGTGATAACTATTTTCATTCATAAGGCACATGATATGTTTAAACTGTTAAGTGGTATTATATGTCTTATGAATTGGAACTGATAGCTCCTTTTACAAGAAGCTAAATGGCACATGGAAGCGGAAGAGGTGGAAGGCCTGCGGCGACCGGAGGCAACGATAATAACAGCAACGGTGACCACTCAGGGACAGGAAGTGGTGGTGACACTTCATAAGCAATGTGGGCCATAAGGGACTTGGCTACCGCAACGACGCAACAAACTCAATAGACTGCCCATTATATGCAAAAGCAGGAAGAAAGAGAAGCTAGACAGGTTCAGCTGCACACAGTAAGAGGAAAAGAGACGGTGGATACCAATCTCAATGCTTTTATGAAGGGAAATCCTCCCCAGTTCCACGGAGAGTATAACCCTGAAGCGGGGGAGATGTGGTTGCAAGAAATAGAAAAGGTGTTCAGAGCCACACACTGTAGAGAAGATAGAAAGGTCACATATGCTGCCTTCATGTTTGTAGGAGCAGCAGAGGCTTGGTGAAGAGCCAAGGCCGGAGGAAGGGTTCTGACATGGCAACTGTTCAGTGAATGTTTTCTGGAGAAATACTTCCCAAGAAGCGTCCGGCAAGAGAAAGAAAAGGAATTCCCGAGTCTGAAACAGGTACAGCTATCGGTGGGTGAGTACGCGATGAGCTTTGAAGCGCTACTCAAGTTTTCTCAATTCTATCAGATCTACCCGGATGAAGAATGGATCTGCAGGAGGTTTGAGGATGGACTGAGACTTGAGTTGAAGCGAGCGATGCTACCCTTAAGTATCAGTTCTTTTCCCGAGTTGGTGGAAAAGTGTATAGTGGTTGAAGGTCATGACCGAGCAGGGACTGTCGCGCAACAAAAGGCAAGTGGTAGACCTGTTCGGAGCAGTCAAAGTGGTAGAAGTAGCAAGGTCCAACGGAGAGTAGGGCCGTATGATCGCTTGGCTCGATTCAATGTTAACCATGGAGTGAGTGACTCCAGTGAAGCACAGCAAGAGACCAAGACTTGTTTTCGGTGCGGAGGACTGCATTTGGTCAAGAACTGTCCGAGGACCCAATATATTAGATGTATTGATTGCAATCAGATGGGTCACTATGCGTTAGACTGCAAGCCCGGAGTGAGTAGAAGGGCTCAGTTTCAGCAGCAAAGTAGTAGGGCTCAGAGTGGCTGAGCGAGATCAGTTGTGGCAAATCAGCAGAGCAGGTAACAGACGATCGGAAGGGTGTTTACCGTGGGAGGTTCTGAAGCCTCCCAAAGTCCTGATCTGATCCAAGGTAAATGCTTAGTTTCTGGAAAGCTTTTATCGGTTCTGTTTGATTCAGGGGCTACACATTCTTTCATATTAGTAGAGTGTATGGATCATTTAGGGTTGCCTGTTTTTACATTGCCATATGACTTAACTGTTTCAACACCTACTGGTGATTCTATAACGACCCTATCTGTATGCCATAAATGTCCTGTTACGATAGAAAACCGTCATTTTCTTGTTTACCCTATCTGCTTGCCTATGCAACAGATAGATGTAATCCTAGGCATGGACTGGCTTTCGGCCAACCATGTAATGTTAGACTATTCAAACAAAACTCTCAGTTTTTCCGAGCAATCTGGATTGATGCCTGCCGACTAGAGTACTCCGACGGGTGAATGATCGGACTAGTATATGGTGCTGTTCTCTTTGGAAGTAAAGGAGACTCCTAGTGTTGAAGCGTTGCCTATCGTGCGAGAGTTTCCGGATGTGTTTCACGATGACATTCTTGGATTACCACCAGAGAGAGAGGTGGAGTTTGCCATAGACCTGATACCAGGAACTGGACCTATATCGATAGCACCGTATTGGATGTCTCCAATTGAGCTGATGGAGCTGAAGAAACAGTTAGATGAGATGCTAGGCAAGGAGTTTATCAGACCTAGTGCATCTCCGTGGGGAGCTCCGGTATCCGTTACCACGGATTGATGATTTGATGGACCAGCTGAAAGGAGCAGTTGTATTTTCTAAGATTGACCTGCGATTTGGATACCATCAAATCCGGGTTAGGAAGGAGGATGTGCCAAAGATTGATCTTCGGAGTCGGTATAGTCACTATGAGTATTTGGTTATATCTTTTGGTGTGACTAATGCTCCAGCTGTGTTCATGGACTATATGAACAGGATCTTCCGACCATTCCTTAACAAGTTTGTTGTTGTGTTTATCGACGACATCCTTGTATACTCTTCGAGTACAGAGGAACACCAAGAGCATCTAAGGGCGGTGTTGCAAGTGCTAAAGGACCGACAGTTGTATGCTAAACTTTCGAAGTGCGAGTTTTGGTTAGAGGAAGTTCAATTTCTAGGCCATGTGATCAGTAAGGATGGAATCGCAGTGGATCCTGTGAAAGTTCAGGCCGTAGTGAGTTGGGAAAGCCCTAAGTTTGTAAACGAGGTGAGAAGTTTTCTTGGTTTAGCGGGCTACTATCAAAGGTATATAGAAGGATTCTCTAAGATTGCGTTACCTATGACGCAGTTAACGAGAAAAGGGAAGGCGTTTGAGTGGTCTGAGGCTTGCGAGCAGAGTTTCCAAGAGCTGAAAAGAAAACTAACCACATCACCTGTGCTGGTGCTACCAGATCCTTTAGGACGGTTTGATGTATACTGTGATGCATCTTATCAAGGCTTAGGAAGTGTGTCATGCATGACAGAAAAGTGGTGGCGTATGCCTCCAGGCAGTTGAGAGTACATGAGCGGAACTACCCAACGCATGATCTGGAATTGGCTGCGATAGTGTTTGCTTTGAAGATATGGAGACACTATCTTTATGGTGCTAAATTCAGTGTGTTTAGCAACCATAAGAGCCTGAAGTATCTGTTCGACCAGAAAGAGTTGAACATGCGGCAGCAGAGATGGATGGAATTCATAAAGGACTATGAATTCGACCTGCAATACCATCCAGGTAAGGCGAATGTTGTAGCGGATGCACTCAGTAGGAAGTCCCTACACGTATCTGCGATGATGGTAAAGGAGCTAGCGCTTTTAGAGGTGTTTAGAGATCTGAACCTAGAAGCGGAAATCGTCAAGGATAAGCTGAATTTGGGGATGGTTAGAGTAACTAGCGATTTCCTGAACCTGTTGTGGAAGATGCAAGATGAGGATAAGTACCTCGAGAGTGTGAATTGGTTGATAGAAGAAGGTAAGACTTCAGAATTCAGAAGAGGTACAGATGGTCTGCTTAGGTATGGTAACCGCGTTTGTGTGCCAGCGGATAGAGAAGTTAAGAATATGATCTTGGAGGAAGCACACAAGAGCAAGATGAGTTTCCATCCGGGGGCTACCAAATTGTATCATGATCTGAAGAAGCTATTCTGGTGGTCGGGAATGAAGAAAGATGTAGCAGCTTATGTCCTAACCTGTTTTGTGTGTCAAAAAGCGAAGATTGAACACCAGAAGCCAGCAGGGTTGTTGCAATCGTTGGATGTCCCAGAATGGAAATAGGATAGTATTGCCATGGACTTTGTTTCTAGGTTGCTGAGAACTCAGAAAAGGTGTGATCCAGTCTGGGTAATCATCGACCGATTGACAAAGTGTGCTCACTTCTTACCAATCAACCAGAGTTACTCTCTGGAGCGATTAACTCAGATTTACATCAACGAAGTGGTGAGGCTGCATGGGGTACCTTCGAACATTGTTTGGGATTGTGATCCAAGGTTTACCTCAAGGTTTTGGAGGAGCTTACACAGTGCAATGGGAACTACGTTAAGTATGAGTTCTGCTTATCATCCTCAAATGGATGGTCAGTCTGAACGAACAATTCAATCATTGGAGGATCTCTTAAGAGCGTACGTGTTGGAAAACACGGGAAGTTGGGACCGAGTTTCTTCCATTGATCGAGTTTACTTACAGCAACAGTTTCCATTCTAGTATTGGAATGGCGTTGTATGAAGCACTGTATGGACAGAAATGCAGGACTACGTTGTGCTGGTTTGAGACGAGAGAAAGTCAGCTGTTAGGTTCAGAGTTGTATAGCAAACAACGAACAAGTCCGTAAGATACGGGAAAAGATGAAGGTTACAAGGGACAGGCAGAAGAGCTATGCTGACAAAAGGAGGAGGCCTTTGGAATTCCAAGAGGGCGACCATGTTTTCATGGGAGTTACCCCAAGAGCTGGAGTGGGCAAGGCAATCAGATCCAGAAAGCTAACACCTAAATTCATAGGACCGTTTCAAATTCTTCGACGAATCAGCCCTGTAGCCTATCAGATAGATTTGCAACCAAAGCTTTCAAATCTTCATGACGTCTTTCATGTCTCTCAGCTTAAAAAATACTATCCTAATCCATCACACGTGTTAGAGCCCGAATCAATTCAACTAAAAGAGAATATGGAGTACGAAGCTTCACCTGTTCGGATCTTGGATAGAAGGATCAAGGAACTGCGCGGTAAGCACTTTTCATTAGTCAGAGTGGAATGAAACCCAATGACTGGTGACTCAACGTGGGAACATGAAGCTAAGATGCACCAGAGTCATCCCTATCTGTTCGCAGGTATACGACGGAAATTTTGGGGGCGAAATTTTCTGTAAGGGGGTGGTAATGTAACATCCCGATTTTCTAAAAACTCTAATCTAGTTAGTTAATCTCCATTGGAGCTTTGGATGATTGTGTGAATTGTTGTATGTTAGTTTTAGACCAAGTTTGAAACCTAGGATTAGGCTTGAACAAGGTTGGAGGTGCCTAAGGCGTTAAACGAGTAACTGTGAAAGCTAGATGTTTGGAAGGCTTTTCCCAGCTGAACGCAACGCTCAAGCGTGGGAGGTTAGCACGCCTAAGCGTTCTAACGCTCAAGCGTCGGTAATGCGGATGCTCAAGCGTTCTGAGTGCGTTTGCTAGCTGGAGTGTTTTGACGCGTGTGCTACACGTGTCAAGCCAGGGTCAAGGTGGAGCATACAAGGTTCAACACTCAAGCGTGGAGGAGACCTCACGCTTAAGCGTGGGAACGCTAAAGCATGCAGGGATGTCCATGCTAAAGTGTGCACAACAGCTCAAGTTAGTGGAGTTTTCTCTTGTCCCTCATTTGTTGCACGAAAATATGCTAAGTCTCTGCAACTTGTGAGAAAGGCTCTACGGTTTTTAGAGAGAGAAAGCTCACTTTAGAGGAGATCGAAGTACTGGAATGCGATTCCGACTTCACCGTTGTGATCGCGGAGAAGTTATCTCCGACTTTGACGGATTGAATTCTCGATTCATTCGAGGTAAACTCGAATCGCTAACACGCGTTCTTCGTGTTCTTGGTATTCTTCGAGTCTTTACCTTTTCTTTGATCTTTTGGGCTTGCCCTAGGGCTAACGCTGTTGTATATGTGTTGTGCTCGTTATTAGGGCAAAGTGCGTGCTCGTGATTTCCCGCAAATTGAGGGCTAAGGTCGCTGCTACCAAGAGGATTGGGGGCTGTTCTTTGAGCTGCCACTGAAGGAGGGCACCGAGCTCAAGCTTGAGGAAGGAGGAGCGAGCCGGTGATTGCCTAGATTCGCGTGACGACTGTTCAGGTGGGAAGAAAGAGTACTGCTGCCGTCGGGAAGGCAAGAGTAGTGTAGTATGTTTTTGCTATGTGTAGGGAAGCCCTAACCCTACTAGTGGTTAAGCGCTGATAAAGTACCTAAACCCTAGGTTTAGCTTACTTTGGGCTATCACCGTTAAGTTTGGAAACCCTAGGCTAGCGAACTGTTAATTGAGGATGGTTGGTTTCGTATGATTGTATGCTGTTGCTTGTTGTTGTTGCTATCTATCTAAGTCCCTATATGCTACTTGGTATGTGATATACTGCTATATGCTGTAGTTGATGTTATTGTTGTTGTTAGTGTGCTGTGTGCTGTACTTTTGAGAGTTGTGGCGGAATGCCGCAGAATTAAGTTTGGCTGTGTGCCGTGTTGCTGTCAGGTTGATACAGTGGATGGTGTCTTTGCTGTTATGCTGACTTCTTGAGGCTGTGGCCGTGATTGTTTGAGATGTGGCTCGTGGATGCATAGCGTCGAGGCTGTGGCCGTGTGGATGCAGTGGCATCGTGTTGTTTCTAGTTGAGAGCTTAAGCGTGAGATCGGGTATCAAGCCCGTTGAGGATGTTTACTGCATATCATCATCAACTGCCAAATGGCGAGGCTGTATGACAGGTAGTATGGGCTGCGTGCGTCATACGAGGTTAGCAGTACCTGAGTGCGAGTACGGAAAGTAGATGGGGCGGTCAAGTGAGTGCCCTTGGGGATGTTGCCGGTCTCGGGAATAGTTTATAGTGACGGATGAGGTAGCTCCTATCCTGTCGTGATGCCCAATTCAATTCGGTTTGCCCGACTAATCCCAGAGCTTTCCAGTTGTTCCAGGCTAACGTTCCGAGGTGATCGAGATACCTCGGTTCCGGTGTGGAAAGGGGATGCACTCTTATTGGTCACGGTGAGCGGTTCGGTTTCTTGGACAAGCTAACTCCGTTCCGACATAGAACCTGTTTCGGTGTGGACTTGTTCGGGTGTGCAACCGTTCCAGTTGGTAACATGTAGAAGTGTGTTTTTCGGCCGACATGCTGCATGGGATTAGTATCCCGGTCTAGAGGATTGATCTGAGTGTGAGACTCATGGGATGGATGTCTGTTGCATATGTTGTCTCAAGAGATGTGTGCTGGAATGCATTAAATGTTATAAATGTGATATCTATTATATGCTACCTTTTATATGTTTACTGCATTACTACTGTTTTCCTACTTTATGACGCGTTGTATTTCTTATCTCCCTTCTGTTTTTCCTTGTGGTCTGTTGTGTGATCGCTTGAAGATGACGAGCCAGCGGAGATTCAGCATGGACCCGAGGCTTCACCCGTTCCTCACTGGGGTACCGCAGATGCTGGTGCTAGGCGATATTGAGATGGTATACCATGATGAGAGGGGATGGCAGGTAGACCCCTCTACCTTTTTGGTGGTATACACAAGACCCATTAGTCTGATCTTTCGGAGCGGCACGCCTCCTTATGTGGATATCATCGGCCCCTATCCCGTGTACCAGTTTCTACTTATTTGACACTGTAGTTGTATGGTATCAGTGGAGCCTACAATAGCTAACATCAAATATGCAAGTCTCTGAGTGCAATTAGTATGAAACGAAAGCATAGCAGCAGAAATAAAAGTACACACGACTTCCTCTCCTGTCCCCAAAAATACATGTCATTCAACCCATATACTGACCATAACAACTACAAATACAACTACTAACCCCCAATAGCTAAAGTCCTCCAGCACCGGGATCCTGGGCTCTCCCACCAGCGTCTGGTTCTACGGGTATGCCATGAATTTCCTCCGACAGTTCCTCAACAGGATCTTATCGTACGATCGAGAAATAATAAAATACGACATAGAAAAATATAGGAGATAAGAAACAGCAATTCATCATATATGGGAAAACAGCTATATAAAATAATTTATATAGATAGCAACACTCAACAGCACAACAGTGACAACCAAACAACTCCCGGATGATTTTCTCTTAACTGCTGTCTCTCACACTCATGCAACTAACGATTATATGGACGCGATCACGACGCGACATGCCCAACAGATCAAGATGTCTCATTCATCTTTGTGCTACCCCCCGTAATGTAAGGCTTGGCCAACAGCCCGCAGGCTCAAATCATCTCATGGATATGACATATTCCCCCTCCCCTAGGCTAGGTCGGAATATTCGCCCGTTAACAACGCAACTTACGATAACGACATATCCCCTCGCCCGCAGACCAGGTCGGGACATTCACCCGTCCGTTAACAACTAATTGGTACGATCATCTCCCCGCAGGCAAGATCGGAATTGCCCATACACCAACACAGTGATGAACAACAACTATGCAACATGAATCTCACCGACCCATCTTAGGATCAACACTTAGTGCCTTAACCACGACTTATAAACAACCACGACCAACTTTCCTCCGGCTTAACCGAGTATCACTTTATATCACAACATCAACAGTCAACTGTATCTCTAGGTTAAGCACTACGACATATATATATCCTCGACTTTCTCACCACACATTCATCTCCCATCCCATCAGAATTTACTGCCTATCTCTACTCAGGCGTCAACAGTCACAACAGCACATCAATAACAATCAGAAACATATTCAACAGTAATATCAACTCACAGATTAATAATATTTAATTAATCATAAACATATAATAGGAATAACATGAACATCACACATATCATATTAAACATCCAATCACAGATCATACAACCTTGATATACAGAAAAATCAACCTAACGGTCAAACGACCTCTAGTAGGGTTTGGGTCGCCCTACGCATATCAATATATATTTATTTTAAATCTTGCCTCCTCAACGATATTGTGGTTCATTCCCCCACCTTAGTGATGTTCCCGTGAGATTCCGACTACGGCTCCACAACTGTCAATCGGGTGCACGATCGAACGTTCGAATCCTGTTAGATCCTTTACAACAAAACACAACCAGAAATTAATACAATTAAATCACAAACCCCGTAATCCTTAGGATTAGGCTACTGCCCCTATTTAATTTAATAGGTTAGGGATGTTGAAATTCTACCAACTCTTGGATCAATGATCCTTAAGCATACCTAAGACATAATCTATGATCATTTATCAAAGATTTGAACCAAAACGCTGTAAACCAAAGACTTTGGGTTTCGGCCATCACCTCTAAAAATAGGTGAGAGTTTGATTTGGCTTACCACTCACTTGGATTACATGATTAAGGAATGAAATAGGTGAAATCAAGAATTATTTCACACAAATTGAACAAAACCCATTTTCCCCAAATAGTCATAGGTTCAGCCTCTCTATGATAAATAGGCTAGAAAGCTTATTTGATTTCATTCTATTGGATTATGATAGTAGAGGATGAAACTAGATTATAGAAATTGGTTTGGCATTAAAAGGATATTTCTACAATTTTCTAGAGAATTTTGAAGTTTGTAAGCTTAAAATTGAAACTCATGAAATTTAATGGAGAAAATGAAGATTGAGAGCTCAAGGATGAAGTCTATACTTTTTAGATGGTAGAGGAGGATGAGGTGATCAACTTTGCTTCACCAAGTTTCTTGAAAATCCTTGTGGAAGCTTAAGAAAAATGGAGGTAAAGTGAGGAAGAAAATGGAGAAAATGAAGGAAGAAGAAGAGGGAGATGGAGGGGAGAGAGAGAGAAGTGGCCGAACTTGAGGAGAGAGAGAGTGTGAGTCATCCAACTTTTTGGATATTTTAGGGACACAAATGTCCTCTCGGAAAAAGACTAATGGCATTTTGGTCTTTTTGCAGTGTGAACGCGTTTAGATATTTTCTAACGTCATCATGACAGTGACGAGTCATGGCATGCTTCCCGAGGTGATGTGACCTCGTGTTTATCCGTTAGCGGGCCCCAGTAAATCCCTATTCGGCTTCGTTTGGCTCCCGGTTCATGTTTTGACCCGAATAGTTTATATTATTTTTATTTTTAAAGGTCAAGACCCATTTTAGTAAAAATGTAAGAAATGTGATTCTAAGACTAACTGTCTCGTTCAAGAGTCCAAATTAGGTCTTTATAATAGTAAAACACTATTGTTAATGAACAATGCAGACCAGGCTCCGTCTGAGTTTTTGACCCAAAATTTAACCATAACTTCCTACGATATCATAGAGCTTGACTATGGTCTTTGTTTATTTTATTTCGCTCTCTAGGCCCTCTAATAAAATACAAATATGTAAATACTGTTTAATTAAAAAAAACTTGAAAATAGGGATGTTACAACGTTCTTAAAATCTTTCCAACTAGGTGGCAGCATATCAATTATTACAGCTACTTGAAATTGGTCATCTAAAGTCATACCTTCAGAGACGATTTCATGTGCAATCTTCTGGAGTTCATGGGATTGTGCATCTTGTAACATTCTAGTTTCTCTATGACTCTAATCGAGCTGGTTAATCTCGATTGGAGCTTTGGATGATTGTGTGAATTGTTGTGTGTTAGTTTTAGACCTAGTTTGAAGCTTAGGAATAGGCTTGAACAAGGTTGGAGGTGCCTAAGACGTTAAATGAGTAACTGTGGAAGCTAGAAGTTCTTCTCTCACTGAGTTGACGCTCAAGCGTGGGCGGCGTGGGCGAATTCAACGCTCAAGCGTTACGACGCTTAAGCATGGGAGGAGTTGGATGCCTCAGCGTGCTGAGTGCGTTGAGCATCTGTTCAGCGTTTGGACGCGTGTGAGACACGTGTCAGGCCAGGGAGCAGGCAGAGTGGACGAGGTCCCACGCTCAAGTGTGGAGAGAACCCAACGCTAGAGCGTGGCAACGCTAAAGCGTGCATATTTTCCACGCTCAAGCGTGCACAGCAGATCAAGTTAGTGGAGTTTTCGCTTCTTCCTCATTTTGCACGAAAATAACTAAGTGTTCTGCAAGCTAGAGAGAAGAGCTCTGAGATTTCTAGAGAGAGAAAGCTCAGTTTCGAGACGATCGAAGTACCGGAACGCGATTCTGACAACACCGTTGTGATCGCGGCTGAGTTATCTACAACTCTGATGGATTGGTTCTTCGATTCGCTGGAGGTAAACTCGAATCCCTAACACGTGTTCTTCGTGTTCTTGGTGTTCTTCGAGTCTTTACCCTTTCTCTTTGATTTTTGAGCTTGCCGCGGGGCTAACACTATGGTGCATGTGTTGTGCTCGTAATTAGGGCAATGTCCGTGCTCGCTGTGGTGCTAGATTTGGAGCTGTTCTTGGGCTGTTCCTAGAGCTGCCATTGAAGGTGGGCTGCGAGCTTGAGAGAGAGGAAGCAAGCTGGTGGATTTGCGTGCTAATAGTTCAGGTGGGGAGAAAGAGTACTGCTGCTGTCGGGAAGGCAAGAGTAATGTAGTTGTGATTTCTGCTATGCGTAGGGAAGCCCTAACCCTACTAATGGTTGAGCCCTAATAAAGTATCTAAACCCTAGGTTTAGTTTACTTTGGACTATCGCTGCTAAGTTTGGAAACCCTAGGTTAGAGAATTGTTAATCGAGGATGTTTGCTGACGTATGACTGTATGATGTTGGTTGTTGTTGTTGCTATCTGTTTGCCTATGCTACTTGGTATACGTGATATGTTGCTAGATGCTTTTATGCGGCTATTGATATTACTGCTGCTATGATGTTATTGTTGTTGCTATGCTGTATGCTATAATATTGAGAGTTGTGGCGGGATGCCATAGAATAAGTTTGGCTGTGTGTCGTGTTGCTGTCGGGTTGATACCGTGGATGGTACTGTTGCTGCTATGCTCACTTCTTGAGGCTGTGTGCCGTGTTGTTTGAGTTGTGGCTCGTGGACGCGTGGCGTCGAGGCTGTGATCGTGTGGATGCAGTGGCATCGTGATGTTTTGATTTGGCTGAGAGCTTAGGCGTGAGATCCGATATCAAGCCCGTTGAGGATGATTGCTGCATATCATTTTCAGCTGCCAAGTGGCGAGGCCGTGTGACATGTAATATGTGCTGCCAGCGTCATACGTGGTTAGCGGTATCTGAGTGCGGGTACGGGAAGTAGATGGGGCGGTCAAGTGAGTGGCCTTGGGGATGTTGCCGGTCTCGGGAATAGTTTACAATGACGGATGAGGTAGCTCCTATCCTGTCGTGACGCCCGATCCAGTCCGATTTGCCCGACTAATCCCAGAGCTTTCCAATGTTCCAGGCTAACGTTCCGAGGCGACCGAGATACCCCGGTTCCGGTGTGGAAGGGGGATGCACTCTTATTGGTCATGATGAGTGGTTCGGTTTCTTGGACAAGCTAACTCCGTTCCGACACAAAACCTGTTCCGGTGTGGACTTGTTCGGGTGTGGAACCGTTCCAGTTGGGAACCTGCAGAAGTGCGTTTTTCGGCCGACATGCTGCATGGGATTAGTATCTTGGTCTAGAGGTTTGAACTGAGTGTGAGTCTTATGGGATGGATGCTTGTTGCACATGCTGTCTTGGGAGATGCGTGTTGGAATATAAAAGATGCTATATTTGCTATTTCTTCTATGTGTTATCTGCTATACTTGTTTACTGCATTACTGCTGTTTTCCAACCTTATATGATGCACTGTATTTCTTATCTCCCTTCTATTTTCCTTGTTGTCCGGTATGGCTTCGCTTGAATACGACAAGCCAACTGAGGCGTATCATGGACCCGAGACTTCACCCATTCATCAAGGGGGCACCACGGATGCCGGTGCTGGGAGACATTGAGATCATATGCCATGATGAGAGGGGATGGCGGGTAGACCCCTCTACCTTTTTTATGGTCTACACAGGACCAGTCAGCCTGACGTTTCAGAGCGGTACACCTCCGTATGTAGATATTATCGGTCCCTATCGTATCTACCATTTTCTTCCCTTTCCGAGGATGTGGCGACCTCCAAGGCAAAGGGAGCAGGACTACACTTGGGCAGCACCCCAGTCATCGGTCGTGACCAGCCGGAGAGGTTACGTCTATCGAGGCCAGCACAGGAGGACCGAGCATTACTTGAGGACCTACCGCAGGCGGAGGATCGTAGTGTCTAGTTCTTCGTCTGAGTATGAGCCGATTGTGCTGTACCGGCGTACTCATGGCGAGGGTCAGGGTAGCTTAGGGCATCCTCACCACTGATGGTGAGAGCCTGCCAGTGCGTCTTAGGGAGTGAGCTGAGCGCTTTTTCATGTATTTTAAGAGAGGACGGGGGTTGTTGGTGAGCTTCGAGTATTTTTCTTTTGACTCTTGATGTATTTTGGTTTTCTACCCGATAGTATGTATATTTATGTATAGTACCCTACTGAATGGGCTAAATTATGCTTGTTATTGTACAATTATGCTTATTTTGCGCTTTATACTCTGATCATCGTTTGCTATGCTTGCCGTTCTTGTTTACTTTGTTTTGTTTCCGCAACGCATTTTGTTTTACCACGCTATCGCTTTATATACGGCTAGGCATAGTTAATAATAATAAAAAGAGGTTGGGATTAATGGGATTATCCTTCTAAGAAAGGAGGGTCGTCTCACATCTACAGATTTGTGATCGGTCATCTGATACTTCAGGTAGCGACTGACAGCATACTTCTTGGTTCCAGCCTCTCCAGTGTCATACTTCTTCTGTAGCGCCTCTAAACCTCCTTAGAAGTGGTATTGTTACTATAATAATCACAAAGATCGTCAGACAATCCATTTAAAATAAAATTCTTACATAAAAAATCATACTCATTTCAATTCTCCAGATTCTACTATTGCTCTTCAGTCGAGTTCTCTGGCAGAACTGGCTGGTCAGTGTTGAGCACTGAGGCTACTTTGCGCACAGTCAAGAAGAACAACATCTACTGCTTCCATCTTTTGTAGTGAGCACCTTCAAAATGAAAGGGTTTGTTGAGATCAGCAAGAACAGTGTCGTGTTTAGAAGACATGGTAGATGGTTGTCTTAAAATTGTTGCTGCAGATGTTGAACACGATCAAGAACAAAGGCTGAGTCGCGGGCTAGGTCGCTCTCTTTAAGACGTTTCGCGGCTCTACCTAGAATGTGCAACACTGTATAGCCTTGTCGTCCCCAGGATAAAAAAGCCTCACCAGAAAATATGGTTCTCCCCTCACAGAAGAGAACCACCAACACACACCCTCACACACAATATTGCTTAGAAACTTAAGAAAAGGGGATTAACAGAGTATGTGGAAGAAAACTCTCGAGTGTACAAAAATTTCTGTGACAAAACCTTTTCCAAAGCTCCATTATACAGCCAAAACACCCAAAAAATTCGTTGGAGAAGAAAAGAAACGTTCACTAGGTTTTTAATCAAGTTTTAATGAGCTAAAACGGCTCAAAACGGGCAGAAAACGAAATTTTCCACGTGTACATCGATGTACTAATAGAATACATTGATGTATTTAAATGTTTTTCATCAAAAACACATTTTAAAACTTGTACATCGATGCATTTAACATGTACATCGATGTACTAATTTATTTTTGGCTAACAGGTGTTATTACATCGATGTACTCATAAGATACATCGATGTATTGGAAAACAAAGCAATTACCTCGATGTACTCACATTGTACATCGATGTATCTTGTTTTTTATAAAACATTCAACATTCACTAAGTAGGTCTCTAATCTTACTTTCCTCATCATAACTTTTCTTGGAATCATGAAACAACTTCTTCTAGTTCATGATTTTTGAAAAACAAAGTTTGAAACCATGTGTTTTTGGCTAACATAGGTTTGGCCTCTCCTTGTTCTTGGAGCTTGGAGTTTTGCTCATCCTAAAGATCTTCAATAAGGTAATGGGGGAGTGTAACACCCCCATTTTCCTGTAACCGGTTATAATCACCATTACATTGTGATTGCTACCTTATGTTTGGTATGACTTTATATATATGTGGATGTTTATATGATGGTTTTATATCCATGGTTATGTGGTGGTGAAGTTTTCTTTTGTCGTTTTGAGACGAAAACCGATAAAAGTGGTATCGGGTAATTTCTCGTTTTACGTGCCGGAGGCCGGGAAACGGGAAATTGAGTGGAATGTAATATTGAATTACATTTTCCATTACCTTGTTGATTATTCCTAATGAAGAGAATTAGTTTTCTTAAAGTCCAAAAATTTACCAAAAGTAGTAAAAACCGATTATCCATTTTTGGTAAAAACCCTAATCACCTTATTCCTAACCAAATGGAAAATGTAACCAACCTAGTTATTCTAGTTAGGCCATTCGGCCATTTTGACTTGGGAAGAGCCAAGATCTTCCTTTATCATCATCCAAGAAAGTTTATGACACTAACTCTTAATGGAAAAAGTGTCTTAGCCTTTTTTTGGTTAATATTGTCCTTAAGCTCTCCATAAGCAACAACACACCCATCTCTTTACATCTTGGCCTTCTATTCTTTATGATCAAATTTGAATAGAATTTTGGAGTCCACAAGGGTGGAGGATTCGGCCATTTAGGAGTAAAAACCCTAATGTGCACTATTCCATTCATTTCTAACTTATCTCTCTTAAACACCAAAGTTCAAAACTTAATTTCTATCTTCTCTCACTTCTGTCTTGCATTCGGATAAGGCTAGTAGGTAACCCTACTCATTTTATTTCATCATTTTAACTTCATATTCTTGTTCATCTTACTCATCTAAACAACTTTCATCTTTGGAATTTCTTCATTTGAAGTTGTTTACTCAAAGTTATTCAAGAATCATTCAAGGAGGTTTCAAGCTTCTTGAAGTTGTTTTATACCTTTCTTAAGAGTAATTGCATGCCTTTGTTCCTTCTACATTCTTACCCCTTAAAGTATCTTTGTTCTACCTCAATCATATTGATGAGAAATCAAACTTTTTGGTCTTGTTTTCTTCTCTATAGGCCACTGTTTTAAGCTTGTTGTTGGTGACCAAGTTTCTCTTCATTTTCTTCTAAGGAGCTTCGAAGAGGTAATGGGGGAGTGAACCATATCACACCTTAATGGTGGTGATAAAGGCCTCCTAGTTATGTTATGTTGTTGTCATGATATGATGATTGTGTTTGTATATGCTAGAAGAAAATCATTTTGGCATGGTGAAAAACTATTCTTAGGTCCAAAGACCTAAGGATAGGATTTTAGAATGTTGAACTTGTTTATGTTCTAAGTTGCTTTGATAACATGCTTATATGTTGGTATGATTTTCTACCTACATTGGATGTTGTTAGATGATTTCATTTTTGGTTGAAAGTGGATGTGTGAGGTTCGGCCATGTGATGTTTAATGAGGGAAGCCAAAGCTTCTATGTTTAAGTGATGGTTCAATGAACTTAAAACGGTTCCAAGAAGACAAAATAAATCAATGAAACCTATCCTACTTCTATAGGGCATTCGGCCTTGTCATAGATAGTAGGGTTAGGATGTTGAAATGTTGAGATTAAGGGGTTTAATGTGTTCATACTAAAGTAAAAGGACTATATAAATTGAAGAGGTTTCCAAAGAAATCAAGTTTTGGTTCCAAAGAACCATGTGCTGTGAAATAAGTGTTTTTGACTTCATGTAAAAACTATTTTAAGAATAGGTTGGTTTGATGTTGATCAACCACATTTTTTAACAAGTTTTTTTTGAAGAAAAGATTTTCAAGAACCAAGAGTCTCATAGTTAGTCAAGATGGTTTTTCAAGGATTTTTTTGATTAGCAAGTCTTCTTTGAGAAGATAGGATTCTTACAAAGCTTTTCTTTAAAAACAAAGAATTTTACACTACTATTACCTTTTTAGAACTTTCCAAAATTATATACGTTATAATTCATTTGAAAACGAAATGGTGATTTCAAGTAAGAAGTATATTTCTTTTACACTAAGTAATAGAACTCGGAAACCAATTCAAAAGAGTTTTACACTAAAAAAGACGCCTTATGGGAAATGGTATAGAGTTTTTCAAACTATTCTTAATAAAGGAGATTTCATCAACTACTTTGCTATAAGGAAAGTACTTTGAAGCTTTTCACTATAATAGTATAAACGCGTGTTATCTCCTAAGAAGTATCCAATGAGCTCCATAATGGACTCACAAAGACTAAGTAAAAGACATGCACCAATACCTTGTGGTCATGATAAATCATGTCCCACACCCTTGATGATTTAGGTCATCTAAGGAATCCATAATGTTTAATCACCAAGAGTTACTTATATAGAATATGTAATGTTCCTTTGATACACAAGTGAGAAGATATGATGAAGGGGATCCTTATGGATCCTGTTTTCCATAATGCATTTAGAGTATGGAATAACATATCATAAGATATGAACATCGCGTTACGAATGACGAGGTAGTACGTGATTGCAAGGAACGGAACCAAGAATGGGCGACTGATGGCAAGTCATGTGAAAGTGGGTCCCGTAGGGGTGCCCTGTGGTTTATCAAGAGATAAACGTGGTACTACAATGATGGAGTAGTACGTGCTGTGTTGTGGCATTTTCTTGACATGCATACGCATTTGTACATGAGTTGGGCATTGTGCCCGAGAGTTGAGCTTACACCTTTGTGCGGGTGCGATTGTTGGAGGTGACGATTGTGGAGAACTTGAGGACATTGGGGTTGGGGAGGCCATATGTGGCCAGAGAGTAGCTCCTCTGTGTCGTGGGTGACCTGTCGAAAAATGCTGACGTTCTGACTAGACACCGGACAAATCATGATTTGGATAAAGCATGTCTGGTGTGAGCCGTTATATGATTGCAATCTTTGGATGTGGCACAGTGGGCTGAGATAACGCAAACAATGTTCTCCCAATCACTCACTCTTGTTATGTTTAGATCCATGGAGTAGGGGTCGGAGTCATGTTGCATTGTGTCATTGCATACTTGAGTTGACATTTGACCCATATTATTGTTGATTGATATATTAACTGTGATGCCATGTGATTAATTGTTATGCTATGAAAGCCCATGCGCTGTATGCCGAATGGGTGCATGTGTGCGTGACTTTTATCATTGTTGTTCTGGTTGTGTGATGTGCGGAATCTCACCTCATTACTTTTGTTGTTACGCTGCTCGCGTGGTTTTCATCTTGCTATGGTGAGTAGACATGGCGAGCGATCCACCTTCCTTTTTGACCTTGGACCTGACACTACACGATGGAGTGGACGCCTGGACGATCCATCCTGATAGACGTCGCACCTATACTAGAGCCGTGAGTCTCACGAGTAGAAGGGAGTTACCTTTCTCCATGACGAGCCTGTCCGAGAGAGTCTTCACCTTACGGATCAGTGGTGAGGGTAGCTCAAGGATTACCCAGCCCAGGGACGTGTACATCGACCCTGCTTCCATGCCACCTCCACCTACTGCACCGTCTACTTCAGTCTTACCTATATCCGTTGCCGGCCCTTCTATTCTTGTTGTCTCACCCCTAGGGCCTACCTATGTGCCTTTCGAGCTACATCTTCAGGTTCCTTGCCAGCGGGCGAATTGGAGGATGACTGCTCGCAAGAGCACACCGGCCCATACCAGGGTATCCTTCTCTACTCCCCTCGTTATCCTCTCGTCTGACGATGAGGAGATGAAGGAGGAGGAGGAGGAATAGGAAGTGCCCGAATATGTGCCGGAGGACGTTCCTAAGGTAGCCCCTGCCAGCGCGAGTCAGGATGCGTGCTGGATGAGGACTGATGAGGAGGTGCTCCAGTATGCAGAACAAATCATGGGCGGGTATGACATGCAGGCCTTGGAGGACGAGGATGAGGTGGAGGAGGTTATGGAGGAGGACGAGGACGAGGAGGAGGATCCGGAGGAGTACTACTCCGACGAGTAGTGTAGTGTCTGCTTTGGGCCAGCCTCTTGTGTCTCCCCAACGTCTGTATTTTTGTGATGTACCCCCTTACCCTTTATGCTGTGGAGCTGCGTCTCCAAGTAGTGTAAGTTGAGTTGTCTTTATGCTGGTTACTTTCTTTTGTAGTCAGATGTTGAAAACTGCTAGTTTTATACATATGCTTTGTGGGGAGTTTTTATTATTTCAATGTTGTTTATGATTACGTATATTTGTTCCCATGAGTACAAGCATCCTTATATGTTTTGGAAACTTGAGTATAAAGAAAAAAAAACCCATATTTTCGGTAAGCTCTTTATATGTTAATATATTTCTGCATTTATTTCGTCTTGTGTTAAATAATCGTGACCCTTAAAGTGGGGTGTTATAGGGAGTGAACCAAATCACACCACATTGGTGGTGGTGAAAATGGTTTATGGGTTTGGTTTGGGGAAAACCCTAAACCAAGGGTTTCGCTGATTTTTGGAATTGGATGTTATGTTGTTATTCATGTTGATGTATTGATGATTACTCTTGCTCATGATGGATGTTTGTGAAGTAAAATCTTCACATTAAACCTAGTATAGGATTCGGCCATAGCATAAATAAAAAAAGGATTTCCAACTTCAATCTTTGAAACTCAAATGATTTTACAACTCTAAAATGGAATCAATGAATAATGAACCAAAACAAAACAAACAGACATTATTTGAATGAAACCCAAGGTAAAATTATTTTGACCTTAAGTTATGGCTTAAGTAAACCAAATGATGTTTTGAAAATTAATGAATCAAATGTTCTCAATAACAAACAACTTTGAGAAAATCTTATGTAACATTCGGTTACTAGGTAGGTTTTGAACTTAAAGCCAATCTTTGATTTCAATACAGTATTTAGTTTCAAGTTTAAGTATAAATGATTTCAAGTTAAAAGGAATTTGGAGTTAAGAATATTTCTCTTTAGTTATACAAAAGAGTTTTAAACTCCAACTTCCAACTTTGAGTTTAATTGAAACTACAAAGCTTTTTGAAATAATGTTTTCAAAGTATAAGACTTGAATCAAAGGTACCAAGGCACTTTGCCAAGGTATAAAACAAATAAGTGTTATGCACTCACCTTTTTACAAAAGAGTTTTGAAACTCAAAGCTAAGGATTTTCCTAAGTGTAAAACCCTAAGTTGAGTAATTAACTTAGAGTGAAAGAAAGAGATAAGAAAGTACAGGACATGGTGAAACAAGACGATATGCTATACCATTGATGATTCATTTATCAATCTGTTCATAAGACTTAAGTAATTCAAGATGTATTTCATTACTTGAAAGCCAAGTACCCTCTAACTTAGAAAGGATCTAAGAGTTAACTAGAGGATTCTCAATCCTTCTTCATAATACATTTAGGACTTGAGAAATATATCACAAGACATGAACACAAACATGAAACGTTTTGGTTTGGAACATTAGTTCGATGATAGGACGGTGAGTCGGACCCGAGGACATCGTCTAACTGCATAGTCTTGTGATGGCTCGATCCCGGAGGGATCACAAGATTTATCCATTGGATGAAAGTTTAAAACACTTAAAATGTGTGAAGTTCCTAAGGAAGAGAACCATAGTAAATCTTGAAATTATCCAATGGATAAATGTTATAAAACACTTTAATGGTGAATGACCTATATGAGAAGATTCCTGTGGAATCACGAGGTTTATCCGGTGGATAGACATTTTATCGCATCTGCTTTGTGTAAGCATCAGCATTATGTTGCATGAGCCTGTAAGGCCTTGAGCCTAGGAGTTGAGCTTACACCTTGATGCAGGTACGAATCTTACGGTGACGTTTTAAATAGTCTTGGAGGTATCAGGGTTGGAAAGGCTGATATGTGACCAGTTGGTAGCTCTTCTATGTCGTGGCGACCCCGAGAAATACACTGATATTCTCGACTAGATGTCGTACTTTTAATGTTTGGTGTAGAGTGTTTCCGTAAAAGCCAGATACGTGCACGTTATGAATGTTGTAGCATCTTGCCCATAGCTGGCGTACACTGAACATGTCCTTCCATTCAGTCTCTCCGACGTTGGTTAGCTCCATAGAGTCGGGGTCAGAGTTTTACCCTTGTGGCATATGGATTTGAGTCATATACATTGCATTGCATTGCATGACTGTTGATGGATCCATTCACATGTTATACATGATTATCCTGTGTTGATGATGTCTTATGCTTTCGATTGAATAATATGAGATATTAAGATGTACGATATGCATGAATAGTATTTTTTTGTCTTGCGTGTCTTACCATTTTTACTTCTGCCATGTGTTGTGCTGATGAATGGGAATCTCACCTCATTACTTTGTATTACATCATTGTGTGCTTCTCTGGTTGTCATACGAGAAGGTCGTGTTACCGAGACTTCACCCGACGCTTCGGATGCATCTCTCTGTTGAGCCTCCCA
This sequence comes from Ammopiptanthus mongolicus, assembly GCA_039655645.1. Taxonomy (NCBI): domain Eukaryota; kingdom Viridiplantae; phylum Streptophyta; class Magnoliopsida; order Fabales; family Fabaceae; genus Ammopiptanthus; species Ammopiptanthus mongolicus. The sequence continues at coordinate 63,157,460 of CM077347.1, read as the reverse complement.
GTGGTTCCAGCATTGGACATCTAGTCATGATGGGCTCCTAGCATAATACATGGGAAGAGCCACACATACCATCTGCAAGAGTCTTAGATGAAGGGTTCTTGATCGCTCCACTGCTTGTCTTCATGTTGTCTGCTGTCAGGGTTGTAGTCGTAAGTGGAATGCTAGGTGGACTTTTCCACCGATGCGTTCAGTGCCTTCTCCCTCTCTTGAAGAGAGTCCTCTTATTAGCAGAGTTGCTTCTGAGTCAACTGATGTACCTCAATTCTGGGCATTTTATAGGGGGTATTTGGGTTGAATTTCGATGCTTTTAAAGATAAATGTTATTGTATTTTACCCTTTTACTTAAGTTTTGATAGAATTGACGTTCGGAGGCAGTTTAATGGAAATTTGAAGAAATAAAAGGTTTTAGAGCTTAAAATGGAAGAATACTGAAGTTCTGAGATTAGCATGGCCGTGCCATACGAGAACACGCCCGTGCAAACCTTACAAAAATACTCAAAGCTGACCTCATGGGACTTAGCACGGTCGTGCCATGCGAAAGCATGGATGTACCACATTGAAGAAAGGGCTGACTCAGAGAAGCAAGGCCTGACAGAAGCAAACACGGCCCCAATCGTAAAGAGCACGGCCGTGCCAGATGAAGAGAACGCTCGTGCTGTAACCCGTGTTGTAGCTCGTGCCTTAGAAGGTTGTTTTACGAAGTTAGCAAGCCCTGACAAAATTGAGCACGGCCGTTCTGAGTGAAGAGCACGCCCGTGCTAATTGTAACACCCCGAATTTTACTGTTCATCAATAACGGTAAATATATATATATATATATATATTATATTTTATCCGAGACCTAGAGAATAATTTTGTATAAACCAAAGTCATATTTATACTCTTTATTATCATAGAGAGCTACGGTTAAATTTTTGGTTGAAAATTCAGACGAAACCCGATCTGCGTTTTCACAGACAGTAAGATTTTACTGATCAGAAAACCTAATTTTTGACTGGAGAACGAAATGGTTAGATTTTATATCTCATTTTTAACGATATTGGTTATTTTGAAAATTTTAAAAATAAATAAGTTATTATACTTTATTCGGGCGTAAAACCTAAATCGGGAAATCGATGGAGTCGAGAACAGACGTGCCGAGACAAAACCAGACACCGGACGAGGGACACAGGTCACCTGAGTGCGGTGAGTCACCACCATGACTCACCAGAAGTCATCATTTCTTTCTAAAAATATCTAAGATATTTATGGCAATACAAGACCATTTTGCCCCTAGGAATTGATGAAAACACATTTTTGCCATATATCTCACCACCATACATCATTACTTTCTAAAAATATCTAAGATATTTATGGCTTTAGAGATTGTAGGACATTTATGTCCTTAGTGTTTTGTTAAATACCAATTTTGTCCCTAAGTGATTTTACTCTTTTGTCCTTAAATGATCAAATGTTGGCCCACCTTGCCCTTGAGACTCACGCCTAAATAACCCCCACCAACACTCCATTCCTTCACATTGGCTACAAACACAAAAAGTTACCTTGTCTTAAGTTTTTAAGATCAAAAACTTGACTTTTGGTTTTCTCTCAAGTGTTCTTCGAGTTCTTGAGTGTTCTTCACTTTCTCTCCATTTTTCAATCATTCAAGAGGTAATCTCTTCTCTCCATGATCAATCATGTACTCTTCTTCATTCATTTTGTAAGGTTAAGCCATGAATCATCATCATCCACTTTCATGAAACTTTCTTCAAAAATCTCTAGTAAATCATAGAAAAATCCAATGATCATGAAACCAATTTCTGTGAACTCATCATGATGCATATATTGATCATCTAGAAGCATGAACCCAAAAGAAATTTCCTCCCTATTCCTCCATTGATAGCCGAAACCCTAACCTTGTTGGTTGGATGAGTTTTGATTCAAATCTTTGACAAATGATTATTGATTATGTCTTCATCATACTTAAGGATCATTAATCCAAGAGTTAGTAAAATTTTAACATTATTAGCCTAATTAATTAGTGAAGGCCAAACCTACATCATATTGAATGAGCAAGTTTTTTTCAAAGATTAACTTGTACTATGTTGTTTGGTGAAGGATTTGCTGAGTAGTTGCAGTTTGGTGATTCGTGAAATACGCTGAGCTTCGGAGGATCATTTCAGACCAAAAACCGTGAACACCACTTGGTGGTTTAGCTTGATTTGCTTAAGTTGTTGATTTGTGGAGTAGAAGGAAGTGTTGAAAGATCGAAGGGAAAGGACCTTACTTAACTTCAAGAGGTAAAGGGAGTTTGCCTAAGGGATTTTCCCGATAACTATATGTTATCAGTGTGTGGTCTGTACAGTTTTGTTTGAACTTCGTTGTGGTTGTTTAAGTTATTTTAAGCTGTTATCTTATTTGTTGTTAATGATCTGCTTTTAATTGATTAGCTGCAGTTATGTGTTATAGTATTTTAATGCATGTTATGAACTGTATTATCTACTATAACGTTGACGTGGCAATTTTATTGATGTTGATTGCGGATTGAGAAGCCTAACAGTTGTTAGTGCTCAATTAATTAATAAGATAAAAGCCTTAAAAAGCTCCATGAGGAATGTCAAATATTTAATTGAGAAATGTTGGAAAATCTTTAATTGTAATATCCTTCCTCCAAGGGTATTCTGGTCTTTTCATTTCAAATTTTTTTTTACCATGGGTGTGATTGGATCCTTTTATATTTTATAACTGTGCAATTAAATGATTGATTGAATTATGAAGTAATTATTTGTTGATAAAAGAGGGAATAGAATTTTTATATACAATTGAGTTGGGTTAGCTATTATTAATCTAGAATTTTATCCTTTTTAATCACACACACATACACACACCGACTTATTTTAATCCTCCTTATCCATCTCTATCCTTAGAAAATCTATGAAAGGACCAATACCTTTTAAGCAAATCTTACCCAATTAGTGAACCAATCACCTCTTCCCCCTAAAGATGAGGATTTCGGCCAACCATAGGGACAGAGGGCTGCACATCTATTTTTCATTCTTTCATTTTGGACTAAAGAAAAAAAAAAACCTTTCCCCTTCCTCTCATCCCCTCCAAATTTTTGGCCAACCTTCACCCACACCACCACCACTTTCCTTTCTCCATTTCTTGTAACACCATCATAAAACCTACATCAATCTTCTTATAACATCCTACTACATACACATACCCACTCATAAATACCCAAACCAAGCAAAAAGGGCATCAATGCAAGACCTCTTAACCCCCTCAAGGAATTCAGCCCAATAGAGTTAGCTTTGCTAGGAAAAATCCTTCCTCTAACAAGCTCCATGTATGAAATTTCAAAAGGGCTAGAAGGGCTGTCATTTTTTCTTCATTGAGAGCTAGGAACCACTGCAGTTGTTGACCAAAAGGGCACTCAAGAGAGACCAACATTAACAACCTTGATTCTACTACATAGTCATGTGAGTTTTGTTGTTTGTAACAATGGGTAACCATAAATCTCAATTTCTTGTTAGATGTTTCAATTGATTCTGTAAAGTGCCTGATTGAACTCATGATTGATGCTGAACAACTGATTTTTTTGGTTGCATGCTGTATAGAGGTTGATTTTGAGGAAAAATTGATAAGGGTGCTGTAAAAATCTCTCAAACTCGTATGCACCCCTGTCAGTATTTCATCCATAACTTCCTCCACAGAGCTTGTTTCGAAGTGCTTCTTGTACCATTGAAAAATAGACTTAATTCTCGAAATAGAATTTGGAATGGATAAATTTCATTAAGTATTGAGGGAAAAAAGGACAAGCAAGTTCTTGTTGATGTAGGAAATTCTATACTGATACTATTGTGATGTTAAATTTGTAATAAATTGTATATATATTGGATTGAGTTAATTCTTATACCATTGAAAACTAGACTTAATCCCCTTCTAAATTGGCTCTAGAATGTTTAAATTTCATTAAGTATTGAGGGAGAAAAAGGACATGCAAGTTGCTGTTGATATCGGAAATTATGTACTGATAATGTTGTGATGTTAAATTTGTAATAAAATGTATTGATATTGGATTGAGTTAATTCTTATGCCATTAGAAAATACACAAAATTTGTGATAGTATAGGCTTTGAAATTTTGAAAATTGTTTCAGTTTGGATGTTGAAAACTCTATTGTAAGTTGCTGAAAACTCCTACTGACAGATTTTGAAGAGGATAATGGCCTAAGTTGTGTGAAATTGGTTTATGGATATTTTCAAACTAGCTATCAGTATTTTAATGACATGGTCAGTTTTGGTTGAGTCTCTAATAGCTCCTAATTGTTATTGAATGGATGTTTTGAGCTGTGAATTAAATGGTGGGAATGGTAAACATAGACATTTCTTTGCAAATTGTGATAGTTTTGCTAATTATAAATGATTGTATGGTATTTGCTGACATGGACACTTGCTGTCCCCTTTGTGAATGGATATGAATTTTGAGAAAATGAATTATAGCATGGCATTAAGAATTTAAAGTGGTCTATATTTGGTGAAACATAAAGTTTCGAAACTAAATTTAGCCATTATGGCTACAATAGCAATTGTGGGTGAGACATGTTTTTCGTAAGTCCTTCATCTTCTTGAAGGTTACGATATGGTAGTAGAAATTAAGGGATGCCTAATTGTTTTTATAAAGCTCTGACTGTCATATCAAAATCTTTTTAAACAAGAGTACTTAAAGTCCCTCACACTTGAAGTTGCCTAGTGAATGTTTTATGTTTAAAATGCCCATGCTCAAATTCATTTTGAATTGCATAAAAGGTATTGATTATTCATATATTCTTGCTTGAAGCAAACCTCGCTGAGAATTATTTTCTCACTAGGCTCCCTATTATTTTCAGATAAGCAGGTTTAGGTCCCTCAGAGGATGTTTGAAGTTTTGAAGGAATTACCCTTTGACTCAATGTGTATTTTGGGAACCTCTATTATGTACCTCTTGACTTCATAAACTGTTTTAATGAAGTCTCAAGATTTTATTCTCTTTAAGATTTCGAAAATTACTTATGAAATGTTTTGAGATTTGTAAGGTCATGTATGACCGTTATGTTAAGACTATCGGTTTGAATATCAAATTGTGGATGTCTTGTGTTCGATTCTAGATGCTAATATAAGGCATTACATTTATGGTATCAGAGCTGTTTGATCTAATTGAACTGTGGATAGTATTACATAGAATCGTTGTTGCTTAATTTTACCATTTATTTTTCTAAATACTAACTTACTAAGTATTAAGTCTGATCAGCTTGATATTTGTATGTGGTATGCAGAATTATGAATGGGGGGAACTAGAGGCCGTGGGAGACCTAGAAGAGATGCTCCAGGACCTCCTGGACACGGGTTTGAGTGGTTGGACAAGTTCATACAGGTCGTGAGGGATCAGACCATAGCTACCAATAATCTTCTCAACCACCAGGATCAGGCTGGAGGACCAGCCCGACCCCAGGACGATGCTAACCGTGTTTTCTTCCGTTTCCGCAAGCTTGACCCTTCTGCCTTCTCTGAGGTGAAACATGCTCTGGATGCTCAACATTGGATAGAAGCCATGGAGCAGATTTTTGAGGTTATATAGTGTACTGAGGAGCAAAAGGTTATTTTTGCGTGGAAGAGTATGAAGGCTCACATGGTAGCTGTGGGGACACCTTTGGATTGAGAGCATTTCCAAGTGGTCTTTCTTGAGAAGTATATTCCCCTCAACCTTGGAAAGAAGAAAGAAAGGGAATTCATGGAACTAAAGTAAGGAAGCATGTCGGTTGCCTAATATGTAGCAAAATTTGAAGATTTGGCAAGGCATGCTTCGCAGGCTAGTTATGCTCCAAATGAAGAATGGAAAATAGATCAGTTTCGATAGGGCTTGAGAGCTGATATAAGAACAGTTTGGCTCAAACCAGATTTCCTGAATACCCTACCATCGTCCAACTGGCTTATGTGGCTGAAGAAAGTTTGCAAGAACTGGAAGTGGAGAATCAGAAAAAATGGCTCAAGATAAGGAGTGAAGGTAAACATCATCAACAACTTAAAGCAAAAGGGAATTTGGACAAGGGTAAGCAGGTGCAGACCTCTAACTTTCCTAAAGATGTTGGATGCCCAAAATATGGGAAGAAACATGGTGGAGAGTGCTTAGCGGATCAGAACGTGTGCTATTCATGCAAGCAGCCGGGACACTCTTCTCCATCTTGTCCTCTATTAAAGAGGAAAGGAGTTGCCATTCCTGGTAACCAATCCACAGGTAGAGTTTTTACCCTTAGTGGTAAGAAAGTTAAGGGGAAAGATGGTCTGATAAAAGGTACCGATCTTCCAAACCAAGAATCTGTCATTATCCTTTTTGATTCGGGTGCAACCCATTCTTTTGTCTCTTGTGAATGTGCTTTACACCTATAATTGACTTTGACCTCATTGCCATACCCTTTAGCTATGTCTACTCTTGTAAAGGGCAGTATTGAGACTTCCCATGTTTGCGAAAGTTGTACACTGGAAATATCCGATAAGGTGTTTCTAGTTGATTTGATTTGTTTGCCCCTACAAGGTCTAGATGTCATTTTGGGTATGGATTCGCTATCGGCCATCCAAATTATGCTAAATTGTCCAGAAAAGTCCATAATTTTCCTATCTCCGAAAGAAAATCCTAAAGAGATAAGTCCTTTTTTATTTGCTAGTGTGTAACAGTTTAACCAATGCCAAAATAGTGGGGAACCCATGTTCATATGTTTACTTTCTTCAATTTCTAAGGATCATGTGGATATAGCAACTATTCCTATAGTGGGTGAACTTATAGTTGTTTTTCCTGAAGACATAATATCCCTACCTCCTAGCAGGGAGATTGAATTCTCCTTAGACTTAATTCCTGGCATGGGACCAATATCCATTGCACCCTATAGAATGTCCCCTTTGGAATTGAAAGAACTTAAAGCTCAATTAGAGGAATTGATAGCTAAGCAGTTCATCCGACCTAGTGCATCTCCTTGGGGTGCGCCTGTCTTATTGGTTAAGAAAAAGGATGGGAGTATGAGGATCTGTGTGGATTATAGACAACTTAATAAGATAACCATTAAGAATAAATATCCACTACCCCGAATATATGACCTGTTAGATCAACTTGGAGGAGCGTCGTTTTCTCAAAGATTGATTTGAGGTCAGGGTATCATCAAATAAGGATTAAGTCTGAAGACATACCCAAGACGGCATTTAGAACACGACTATGGGCATTACGAGTATTTAGTTATGCCCTTTGGCTTAACGAATGCTCCAACGGTATTCATGGACTACATGAACAGCATCTTTCGGCCCTTCTTGGATAAGTTTGTTGTAGTTTTCATTGATGATATCCTTATTTATTCGAAGAGTCCTCAAGAGCATAAAGAACACCTTAGGATTGTTCTGCAGATACTCTGGGAAAAGAGGTTGTTCGCTAAACCAGAAAAATGTGAATTTTGTTTGACTGAGGTGAAGTTTTTAGGACATGTAATTTCACAAGAAGGAGTAGCAGTAGACCCCAGTAAGATTGATGCCGTCCTTAATTGGGAAAGACCCAAGAACATCAGTGAAGTTAGGAGTTTTTTGGGTTTGGCAGGATATTACCGAATGTTTTTAAAGGGATTTTCACATTTAGCTCTACCCTTAATCTGCCTAACCCGCAAGGGTAATCCTTTTGAGTGGGATAAGAAGTGTGAAAGGAGTTTTCTCGAACTCAAAACCCGTTTGACCTCTGCTCCTGTGTTGACTATTCCTGACCCAGCCGTAGGATTTGAAGTTTATAGCGATGCATCATTAAAAGGCTTAGGGTGTGTTTTGATGCAAAATAGGCAGGTAGTGGCCTATGCCTCTCGTCAGTTAAGAGCCCATGAAGAAAACTAACCTACCCATGATTTGGAATTAGCGGCCATCGTTTTTGCTCTGAAGATATGGAGACATTATCTTTATGGAGCAAAATTCGAAGTGTTTAGTGACCATAAGAGCTTGAAGTATCTTTTTGACCAGAAGGAACTCAACATGAGGCAGAGAAGGTGGATGGAGTTCCTCAAGGACCATGAGTTTGAGTTGAGATATCACCTTGGCAAGGCAAATGTTGTAGCGGATGCTCTAAGCCGGAAGTCTCTTCACGTTTCATCCATAATGTTACATGAGATGAAACTGTTGGAGGATTTCCGCAACTTCAACCTGAATGTTGTTATGGGTCCTTGTAGCATCTATTTGAGTCACTTTGAGATCACATGTGATTTTAGAGCTCAAATTAGACAAGCTCAACTTATGGACGAGGGTCAACAAGCAAGGAAGTATCAACCTGGGTTCTCTGAAGCCAGGGATGGAACCCTCCTCTTCCATGAAATAGTGTGCGTCCCAAATGATGACGAGATTAAAATACAGGTGTTAGAGGAAGCCCACAAGAGTGGTGTCTCAGTACTTCTTGGTTCTTCTAAGATGTATCAAGACCTTAGAAAGATGTACTGGTTGCCAGGAATGAGGAAAGATGTTGCCGAGTTCGTCTCCCAATGTTTAATGTGCCAAAAGGTCAAGATCGACATCAACGACCCTCAGGCATGCTACAACCTTTAGAGATACTTGAGTGGAAATGGGAGAACATATCCATGGACTTTGTTATAGGTTTACCTCGCACACAGTCGGGTTATGATTCCATTTGGGTGATAGTGGACCAATTGACTAAGTTCGCCCACTTCTTACCAGTTAAGACCTCCTACAATACGGCTAAACTAGCAAAGATATTCATAAGAGAAATAGTGAGGTGGCATGGTGTACCAGTTAGTATTGCGTCAGATAGGGATCCTAAGTTCACTTCTAGGTTATGGAAGGCGTTTCACAAAGCTTTGGGTACACGGTTGAACCTTAGTACTGCCTACCACCCCCAGTCAGATGGTCAGACAGAGAGAACCATCCAAACCTTAGAGGATATACTTAGAGCCTGTATTTTGGGGGATGGAGGGAATTGGGATAATCACCTACCCTTAGTGGAGTTTTCCTACAATAACAGTCATCACTTCAGCATCGGTATGGCACCATATGAAGCACTCTATGGTCGTAAGTGTAGAACTCCACTTTGTTGGGCTGAAGTAGGTGACAAGGGGATCTTAGGGCCTGAGTTAATTCAAGAGACTACGGAGAAATCCGATTCATCAGGGATAAACTAAAAGTTGTGCAATGTCGACAAAAGAGTTATGCCGACAATAGAAGGAGACCCTTAGAATTTGAAGAAGGTCACCATGTATTTCTAAGATTAACCCCCACAATTGGCATTGGAAGAGCCCTTCGGGCCAGAAAACTTTGTCCTTGTTTCATAGGACCTTTCCAGATTATTCACCGAATTGATCCAGTAGCGTACCAGCTTGCCTTACCTCCTTCTTTGTCAGGTATACACAATGTCATTCATGTATCTTAACTCAAAAGTATATTCCTGATCGTTTTCAACCCATCAATCATGAACTTGTCCAGTTAAGACCAGATTTAACTTTTAAACCTATGCCAGTTCAAGTGATTGACCGTAGCTTGAAAACCATGAGAAACAAAATAATTCCTTTGGTGAAAGTTACTTGGGAAGGGTCAACTCCAGAGGAGGCAACTTAGGAGCTTGAGGATGACTTACGCCAAGAGTAACCTTACTTATTTGAGTAGGTAAGTTGTCTAAATTTTGAGGACAAAATTTCTTTAAGGTGGAGAGAAATGTAATATCCTTCCCCCAAGGGTATTCTAGTCTTTTCATTTCAATTTTTTTTTTACCATAGGTGTGATTGGATCCTTTTATATTTCATAACTGTGCAATTAAATTATTGATTAAAATATGAAGTAATTATTTGTTGATTAAAGAGGGAATAGAATTTTTATATACAATTGAGTTGGGTTAACTATTATTAATCTAGAATTTTATCCTTTTTAATCACACACACATACACACACCCACTTATTTTAATCCTCCTTATCCATCTCTATCCTTAGAAAATCCATGAAAGGACCAATATCTTTTATGCAAATCTTACCCAATTGGTGAACCAATCACCTCTTCCCCCTCGAGATGAGGATTTCGGCCAACCATAGGGACATAAGGCTGGACATCTATTTTTCATTCTTTCATTTTGGACTCAAGAAAAAAAAACCTTTCCCCTTCCTCTCATCCCCTCCAAATTTTAGGCCAACCTTCACCCACACCACCACCACTTTCCTTTCTCCATTTCTTGTAACACCATCATAAAACCTACATCAATCTTCTTATAACATCCTACTCCATACACATAACCACTCATAAACACCCAAACCAAGCAAAAAGGGCATAAATGCAAGACCTCTTAACCCCCTCAAGGAATTCAGCCCAATAGAGTTAGCTTTGCTAGGAAAAATCCTTCCTCTAACAAGATCCAAGTATGAAATTTCAAAAGGGCTAGAAGGGCAGTCATTTTTCCTTCATTGAGAGCTAGGAACCACTACAGTTGGTGACCAAAAAGGGAGTAAAGGTCAGCTTAGGAAGGAACTCAAGAGAGACCAACATTAACAACCTTGATTCTACTACATAGTCATGTGAGTTTTGTTGTTTGTAACATTGGGTAACCATAAATCCCAATTTCTTGTTAAATGTTTCAATTGATTCTGTAAAATGCATGATCGAACTCATGATTGATGTTGCACAACTAATTTTTTGTTGCATGTTGCATAGAGGTTGATTTTGATGAAAAATTGATAAGGGTGCTGTAAAAATCTCTTAAACCCATATGCACCCATGTCAGTATTTAATCCATAACTTCATCCACAGAGCTTGTTTCAAAGTGCTACTTGTACCATTGAAAAATAGATTTAATTCTCGAAATAGGCTTTGGAATGGATAAATTTCATTAAGTATTGCGGGAAAAAAGGACATGCAAGTTGCTGTTGATGTAGGAAATTCTGTACTGATACTGTTGTGATGTTAAATTTGTAATAAATTGTATATATATTGGATTGAGTTAATTCTTGTACCATTGAAAACTAGAGTTCATCCCCTTCTAAATCGGATCTAGAATGTTTATATTTCATTAAGTATTGAGGGAGAAAAATTACATGCAATTTGCTGTTGATATCGAAAATTTTGTACTGATAATGTTGTGATGTTAAATTTGTAATAAAATGTATTGATATTGGATTGAGTTAATTCCTATACCATTAGAAAATAGACAAAATTTGTGACAGTATAGGCTTTGAAATTTTGAAATTTGTTTCAGTTTGGATGTTGAAAACTCTTTTTGTAAGTTGCTGAAAACTCCTGTTGACAGATTTTGAAGAGGATAATCACCTAAGTTGTGTGAAATTGGTTTATGGATATTTTCAAACTTGCTATCAGTATTTTGTTGACATGTTCAGTTTTGATTGAGTCTTTAATAGCTCCTAATTGTTATTGAATGGATGTTTTGAGCTGTGAATTAAATGGTGGGAATGGTAACCATAGACATTTCTTTGCAAATTGTGATAGTTTTTCTAATTATAAATGATGGTATGGTATTTGCTAACATGGACACTTGCTGTCCCCTTTGTGAATGGATATGACTTTTGATAAAATGAATTATAGCATGGCATTAAGAATTTAAAGTGGTCTATATTTGGTGAAACATAAAGTTTCGAAACTAAATTTAGCCATTATGGCCACAATAACAATTGTAGGTGAGACATGCTTTTCTTAAGTCCTTCATCTTCTTGAAGGCTAGGATATGGTACTAACAATTAAGTGATGCCTGATTGTTGTCATAGAGCTCTGACTGCCATATCAAAATCTTTTTAAACTAGAGTACTTAAAGTCCCTCACACTTGAAGTTACCTAGTGAATGTTTTACGTTTAAAATGCCCATGCTCAAATTCATTTTCAATTGCATAAAAGGTATTGATTATTCATATATTCTTGCTTGAAGCAAAAGTTCGCTGAGAATTATATTCTCACTAGGCTCCCTATTGTTTTCATAAAAGCAGGTTTAGGTCCCTTGGAGGATGTTTGAAGATTCGATGGAATTAACCTTTGACTCAATGTGTATTTTGGGAACCTCTATTATGTACCTCTTGCCTTCATAAACTGTTTTAATGAAGTCTCAAGATTTTATTCTCTTTAAGATTTCGAAAATTACTTATGAAATGTTTTGAGATTTGTAAGGTCATGTATGACCGTTATGTTAAGACTATTGGTTTGAATTTCAAATTGTGGATGTCTTGTGTTGGATTCTAGACACTAATATAAGGCACTACGTGGGCATGTAACGCCTGAGGCTGACGAGGACAGGGAGTGATCTGCGGTGCATGAGGCATGGACAAGGAGCGGCTCCTGGCAGGCTTCTAGGCAAAGGGATACATGAATGAACCGAATTCACATCGGAATAAGAGCGATCCTAAGGCTGTGCAGGTATAGGACTGTACAGTTGAAGGAAGGCTTATAAGAATTAGTTGGTACTATTTATAGCAACAAGATGCATCTTCTTTTTGGGAGCCCAGAACATAAGAACTTCATAGCTAAGCATGCTTGACTTGGAGCACTTGTGGGATGGGTGACCTTCTGGGAAGTTTCACAGAAAATGTGTGAGTGAGGACAAAGCACGCTGAAAAGACCCGTGTTGGTTTGTGGGGACAGTCGGCAATATTGAAAGCAGTCCGAGATGTTACATTAGTGATGCTAGTTTTTACGAAAGAAATTCTAAAGTAAAATAAAGAGTTAGTAGAAAAAGTTACGTTTCAAAAATAATTTAATTATTATGTTGAGAAAATTATTTTAAGAGAAAAAGCCAAATTTTGACGTAGAACGTTTTTAAAATGCTAAACGACGGTTAATTCCGAAAATATTTATGGAAGGTATTTTAAAAATAGCAGTATTTATTTGGACAAAGATTTAGTCTCAAATGACTTTCTTTCAAGAACGGAAGTTTTGGAAAAAAAGACTTTTAGTGGAAAATGAATTTACCGGTGATTCGGATCCAAGAAAGTCGTTCAATTGTTTCAGTCTTGCGATGACTCGATCCCGGAGGGATCATCAGATTTATCCGACAGATAAAAGTTTTATGATATAAAGACGCGTATAGTTCCAAAGAAAGAGAACCTTATTGAACCATGAGGTTTATCCGGTGGATAGACATTGCTTTATCGCATCTGCTTTGTTTAAGCATTGGCGTTTCATTGCATGAGTTTGTAAGGCCTTGAGCCTAGGAGTTGAGCTTACACCTTGATGCTGGTACGAAACTTACGGTGACGTTTTAAACAGTCTTGGAGGTATCCGGGTTGGAAAGGCTGACATGTAACCAGTTAGTAGCTCTTCGGTGTTGTGGCAACTCCGAGAAATACCCTGATATCCTTCACTAGATGCCGTACTTTTCCTGTTTGGTGTAGAGTGTTTCCGTAAAAGCAAGATACGTGCACGTTACATTCATTGTAGCATCTTGCCCAAGGCTCGCGTATACGGAACATGTCTTCTTATTCACTCTCTTCGACGTTTTGTTAGCTACATGGAGTTGGTGTCAGAGTTTTATCCTTGTGGCATATGGCATTGAGTCATGCACATCGCATTGCATTGCATGGCTGTTGATGATTACATTTACCTATTGTACATCACTATTCTGTTTTCGAAGATGTCTTATGTTGCTAATTGATTAACATGATATATTGAGATTTATAGTATGCATATTGGGTATGTTGTTACCTGGTATGTTATCCCGTTTTTAGTTCTGCTATTTTGTTATCTTGATACCACTTATATTCATATGTTGTTTTGTGTGTCGTGCATGTAGTTATCGTGTTTAAATCCATATATTAGTGTCTCACCCTTACAATATATCAGGTTTTCCTGGTTTTTACTGTTGTATCTTGGTACATGAGAGCAGATGGTACAGAAGAATTCACAGCTTCACTCGGGGATATTAGTTCCGATCCTCGAAGAGGTCTGTGATAGTAGTGAGAAGCATGGGAGTCTTTCTAGTGGATGTCGTGTAGAGTGACCAGCTTAGGATTTTCCTTTGAGTTGTATATTTTTGAGAAAGTCGGTATATGTGGTTTTGAAAACCTTTGTATGGTTTGGGATTTCAATAAGAAAAACAATTTCAGGAAGGCTTATATGTGGTGGTGAAATGATTTATGAATAAACCCAATTTATGTGTGTTGTCAAGTGTAAGGTGATTTTACTATTGTGATGTATGTATCACTTTTCCGAAGTATTATGTAGAAATTTTTACACCCGAGTTTTCTAATTGAAAGTAAATTATTATTTTTTTCGAAAGCAACTAGCAATTCCCTTTTAAATTTTATTCCGCACGTGTTCACGAAGTAATGCCCAAGGGGCCTGTTAGATTAGTGGTATTAGAGCTGGTCGAGTCTTTCGGGGACTTTGGGGAATAGGCCTGTTATGTTTTTGTTGTGTGATCTCTGGTTGGACCTTGTTGAATTGTTTCCTTGTCGAAAAAATGTGTGTTGACACACAAGTATGTGTGTTTTGATGGGTTCTAATCGGGTTGAGGCCTTGTAAGAACTCATGTTTAGTAAATGGTGCTTGTATTCATGTTGACTCGTCGGTTATCCTTTTGGGATTGTGTCAGACATTTGAATGAGTGTGCCTTAGACAGGTAGAAGAATACCAAAGGTTTTTAGAGTAGATACATAGGTAGCTAGTAAGCAACTAAAGGAATGGCAAGTCAACGTCATACTTGATAATAGAGTTGGGAGACTAGAATAGAATCCTGTTAGAGCAATGGAAGTGTAGTAAGGCCTTAGTGGATCTTGAGAAAAGTTATGACTGTGATTGTGAGCTCGAGCATTCTCAGACGCAAAACTCTGTTAGAAAAACCACTAAGAAATTAATAATTTCCTCGTATTTTTAGACAACCGCTTAAGTAATGGGGATAGAATAGAAGAATGAAGACTTGATGATTTGAAAAATGAAAATTTGTATAACTATGTTGTGATGATTCGATGTTGGTTGAATCATATGATTTAAGTTAGCCTATACAATAGTGATAGTTTTCCGAATACTCGATGATAAGTTGTCGCACTGACCATCGAATAGCTTGTTGATAGTAGAAGAAGCTGTAATGACTTGAATAAGCCGATATTATTGAACTTTCTAGAGTTAGTTGCACCTAATGAAGATCTTTATTTGAAAGGATAGATAATCCTACAATGTTGAGAAAAAGCTTAGGAGCCGGATAATAGTTAAACGATGATTTCTCTAGAAGTGTGGTAAGCATGTAAAGTTTCTTCTAATGGTATTTTTAAGAAATGATTAGAACCTCCACTGTTTGTGGATTTGATGGATAAGGCATTTGTCTCCACTGGGACAGATTGAGGGTTACGCGTTATGGGTGGACTTGTAATCCAAGCTGATGATGGTGAAAAGTACGTATGCTACGTAAGTACAACTTTTCCTAAGGTTAAGAATGATCAGAGACTGAGTGAACAAGAATGGAAGTATGAATTGTGGCTATATAATGGGTGTCCTTAGGACTGGTATCAGTAGGGGAAAGAATCACAATGAATCCTATAGAGATAGGAGTAGTGTCTCATTAAGAGAACTTAAGACAGTGACCACTGTAGATAAGTAAGACAGATAAGTTTGGACTCGCTTGCAACGACAACTATCTGAAGATATTATTAGAATTCTTAAGTGAGCCTATTGAGATTTAAAGTGCATTAGAGTTTGTTGATGAGATTGAGACATGTAGTAATGGAATGAGAATTAGTTTAAGTGTTTGACATAATAATGGAAGTTAACTTAAGTGCTTGATCACTAAAGTAATGCTTAGAAGTAAGAGTAGAAGTAAGTCTTTAGTGAAGAATTAGTAGTAGAAAATGATGGACTAGCATGTAAGTAAAAAAGGGAATGACTTTTCCCGATAGTTGAAGGATAAAGCAAAAGGCTGATGTTAAGTTTGTGAAGTTAATTTTATTCCTACAAGATAGTAGGACCTCTTACCCAACTAGCTCAGAAGGACCAAGCGTTTACTTGGACTGAAGCATGAGAGGAAAGCTTTCAAGAATTAAAGGGAAGGGTGACTACTTCACCTGTGTTAGTGTTGTCTGATCCCAAAAGAGCATTTGTGCTCTCACTCCTACATAATCCTCAATGTATTAGACATTTGAGTGGAGTGGTTTAATAATATCCATTGGTCTGGACATTTTCATATTATTTCATTGAAAGATTTGTTATGACTATTTCTTGAGTTGTAACACAAACGACTTCTTGATACTGAAAGTTTCTTAATGAAACTCAGTCTAATCACTTTTAATTTTGGTAAATGTGATCCAGTCTAATTTTTGGCCAGACTATTCTACTTATGAAATTGTCGGTTTGTAAATTCCCTATATTAAAAATGAATCCTCTTGGGGTTCGGAACTGTTCATCTTTTGATTCCCTAATCCGCTGGAAGATTCTTGTGAAAGAAGGGACTTTATTAGAGTCATGGTTGTAAACATGTATTAGCTATGCATTTTTACACTCACGAACCTACTGAAGAATCTTTTTACATACTAGATATTTTTGTATTCTTTTCAAAGTGGTAAAATTCTTCTATATACTTTTTTATGAGAGTAAGACCAAGAAGATTTCCTTTGTTGAAAATTTCTTTCCTTAATCTTCAAGGACCAAGAGGAGACTGAGTTCAACTGATCACCCTCAACTTAAGTGGACGAGCAAGAGAAACGATTTGATCTTTGGAAGGTTGGTTGGGAGTAAGTGTAGTGTCTAACTGCAATCATCCTTTAACAGGATAGACAAGAAATGATGGGAGTTTTATTGAGGTATAGTTGTGACTGATACGATGTGCACCTTTAAGATCAGTCTCAGAAAGTGAGACAACTATTATAAACCAAATATTGATCGAGGCAGAATAATCGTTGGGGAACTTAGGGTAATGATCAATGTCTGTAATTAAGATTGATTGTATGAGTTTGAAGATTTATAGGAAAGTGTTCTTAGTAGTTATACCTAAGCTGAATATAAGTAGAAAAGAGGAGTTCTTGAGTAAAACTAAGTTGTTAGAAATGTTCACGATTTATGATTTTGGATAATTCTACCCGATGCGATTTCTTTTTGGTTGTAGTTGCATTAAGAGGTGCAATCATGTTCTTTAAGGTTGTGATGCGTGATTATGATGTAAATTGGAGAGGTGGACTACGTTCAAAAGAAACTAAGACTAAGGTTGGATATCTTGGATCGGAACTGATGATGTGTTGTAAAAGAAATGTGCATCATAGTTAAAATATTGGTGTTAACAGTAAAAGTTAAAGATGTCGGAGGAGGATTTCCTGAATGAATTAGTATTGAAAGAAAAGTGGTTAAGTTTTAATTATATCTCTCAAGCGTGAGAGATTAAGGTAAAGTATTAAGGAGAAGGAGTATGAATTGAGGACAAACGATTTGATTTTAACGGTAAATCGAACGGAGAATAAGTATGAAATTTGTTATTAGGTTACAAATTTTACCTAAGGGAGAATTACATACAGGGAGTACAATTTGGAACTTGGATATTAAGAAATCCTATCTAATTTTGAGTCACAAAATTTCGAGGACGAAATTTTTTTAAGTGGGATAGTAATGTAACACCCCGATTTTTACTGTTCATCAATAACAGTAAATATATATATATATATATATATATATATATATATATATATATATATATATATATATATATATATATTATATTTTTATCCGAGACCTAGAGAATAATTTTGGATAAACCAAATTCATATTTATACTCTACATTATCATAGAGAGCTACAATTAATTTTTGGGTTGAAAATTCAGACGGAACCCGATTTGCGTTTTCACTACTAGTAAGATTTTACTAATCAGAAAACCTAATTTTTGACTCGAGAACGAAATGGATAGATTTTATATCTCATTTCCAACGATATTGGTTATTTTCAAAATTTTCAAAATAAATAAATTATTATACTTTATTCGGGCGTAAAACCTAAATCGGGAAATCAACGGAGTCAAGAATGGACATGTCGAGACCAAACTGGACACCGAACGAGGGACACAGGTCACCTGAGTGCGGTGAGTTAGAAGGTGAGTCACCACCAAGACTCACCACAAGTCATCATTTCTTTCTAAAAATATCTAGAGTAAATCTCCAATTTAGTCCCTGAAATTGTAAGGTCGTATCAATTTAGTCCCTGTTTCGAAATTTCAAAAACATCCCTGAAGTTGTCAAACGTTAATCAATCTTGTCCCTCTGTCGGGGCACAAATTGATACAAACCTTACAATTTCGGGACCAAATTGGCACAAGGACCAAATTAATACAACCTTAAAATTTCAGGGACCAAATTGGGGGTTTACTCAAATATCTAAGATATTTATGGCAATAAAAGACCATTTTGCCCCTAGTTATTAATAAAAACACATTTTTGCCATACGACTCACCACCAGACATCATTACTTTCTAAAAATATCTAAGATATTTATGGCTTTAGAGATTGTAGGACATTTATGTCCTTAGTCTTTTGTTAAATGCCAATTTTGTCCCTAAGAGATTTTACTCTTTTGTCCCTAAATGAACAAATGTTGGCCCTCCTTGCCCTTGAGACTTACACCTAAATAACCCCCACCAACACTCCATTCCCTCACATTGGCTACAAACACAAAAAATTACCTTGTCTTAAGTTTTTAAGATCACAAAATTGACTTTTGGTTTTCTCTCAAGTGTTCTTCAAGTTCTTGTGTGTTCTTCACTTTCTCTCCATTTTTCCATCATTCAAGAGGTAATCTCTTCTCTCCATGATCAATCATATACTCTTCTTCATTCATTTTGTAAGATCAAGCCATGAATCATCATCATCCACTTTCATGAAACTTTCTTCAAAAATCTCTAGAAAATCATAGAAAAATCCTATGATCATGAAACCAATTTCTATGAACTCATCATGATGCATATATTGATCATCTAGAACCATGAACCCAAAAGAAATTTCCTCCCTATTCCTCCATTGATGGCTGAAACCCTAACCTTATTGGTTGGGTGAGTTTTCATTCAAATCTTTGACAAATGATTATTGATTATGTCTTCATCATATTTAAGGATCATTAATCCAAGAGTTAGTAAAATTTTAACATCCTTAGCCTAATTCATTAGTGAAGGCCGAACCTACATCATAATGAATTAGCAAGTTTTTTTCAAAGATTAACTTGTACTGTGTTGTTTGGTGAAGGATTTGTTGAGAATATGCTGAGCTTCGGAGGATCATTTCAGACCAAAAACCGTGAACACCACTCGGTGGTTTAGCTTGATTTGCTTGAGTTGGTGATTTGTGGAGTAGAAGGAAGTGTTGAAAGATCGAAGGGAAAGAACCTTACTTAACTGCAAGAGGTAAGGGGAGTTTGCCTGAGGGATATTCCCGATAACTATATGTTATCAGTGAGTGGTCTGTACAGTTTTGTTTGAACTTCGTCGTGGTTGTTTCAGTTATTTTAAGCTGTTATCTTATCTATGGTTAATTATCTGCTTTTAATTGATTATCTGCAGTTATGTGTTAGAGTATTTTAATACATGTTATGAACTATATTATCTGCTATAACATTGACGTGGCAATTTTATTGATGTTGATTGCTGATTGTGAAGCCTAACAGTGGTCAGTGCTCAATTAATTAATGAGATAAAAGCCTTAAAAAGCTTCATGAGGAATGTCAAATATTTAATTCAGAAATGTTGGAAAATCTTTAGTGCTGCTAGTTTTTATGAAAGAAATTCTAAAGTAAAATAAAGAGTTAGTAGAAAAAGTTAAGTTTCAAAAATAATTTAATTATTATGTTGAGAAAATTAATTTAGGAGAAAAAGCCAAATTTTGACGTAGAACGTTTTTAAAATGCTAAACAACGGTTAATTCCGAAAAGATTTACGAAAAGTATTTTAAAAACAACATTATTTATTTGGACAAAGATTTTGTCTCAAATGACTTTCTTTCAAGAACTGAAGTTTTGGAAAAAAATACTTTTAGAGGAAAATGAATTTACCGGTGAACTGCTTCAGTCTTGCGATGACTCGATCCCGGAGGGATCACGACATTTATGCGGCGGATAAAAGTTTTATAATACAAAGATGCGTATAGTTCCTAAGGAAGAGAACCTTAGTGAACCTTGAGGTTTATCCGGTGGATAGACATCGCTTTATCTCATCTGCTTTGTGTAAGCATTGGTGTTTCATTGCATGAGTTTGTAGGGCCTTGAGCCTAGGAGTTGAGCTTACACCTTGATGCTGGTGCAAAACTTATTGTGACATTTTAAATAGTCTTGGAGGTATCCGAGTTGGAAAGGCTGACAAGTGGCCAGTTGGTAGCTCTTTTGTGTCGTGGCGACTCTGAGCAGTACACTGATATCCTCGACTAGATGTCGTACTTTTCATGTTTAGTGTAGAGTGTTTCTGTAAAAGCAAGATACGTGCACGTTACATTCATTGTTGCATCTTGCCCAAGGCTGGCGTACACGGAACATGTCCTCCCATTCACTCTCTCCGGCGTTTTGTTAGCGCCATGGAGTCGGGGCTAGAGTTTTACCCTTGTGGCATATGGCATTGAGTCATGTACATCGCATTGCATTGCATGGTTGTTGATGATGACATTTACTTATTGTACATCACTACTCTATTTTCGAAGATGTCTTATGTTGCTAATTGATTAACATGATATATTGAGATTTATGGTATGCATATTGGGTATTTGTTACCTTATGTGTTGTCCCGTTTTTACTTCTGCTATTTTGGTGTGTTGATACCACATATGTTCATATGCTGTTTTGTGTGTCGTGCATGTAGTTATCGTGTTTAAATCCATATATTGGTGTCTGACCCTTACAATATATCAGGTTTTCCTGGTTTTTGTTGTTGTATCTAGGTACATGAGAGCAGATGGTATAGAAGAGTTCACAGCTTCACTCGGGGATATTAGTCCTGATCTTCAAAGAGGTCTGTGATAGTATTGAGAACCATGGGAGTCTTTCCAGTAGATGTCGTGTAGAGTGACCAGCTTAGGATTTTCCTTTGGGTTGTATATTTTTGAGAAAGTCGGTATATGTGGTTTTGAAAACCATTGTATGGTTTGGGATTTTAGTATTAAAAGCAATTTCAGGAAGGCTTATATGTGGTGGTGAAATGATTTATGAATAAACCCAGTTTACGTGTATTGTCAAGTATAAGGTGATTTTACTGTTGTGATGTATGTATCACTTTTCCGAAGTATTATGCAGAAATTTTTACACCCAAGTTTTCTGACTTAAAGTAAATTATTTTTTTTCGAAAGCAACTGGCAATTCCCTTTTAAAATTAATTTCGCACGTGTTCACGAGGTAATGCCCAAGGGTGATGTTACACTGATGGCACAGAAGATCTAATTCAAGGCCCTGTCCGCATATTTTGTTATAAATAGAGACTCTCTGTGCCATTTAAGAGACATCTTTGACTCCTTTGGCAACTTTGCCTTCTGTACATTCTTTTCAACTTTTATTCTTAATTTTAGGCTTTATAGTGTATAATCTTTGTAGTTTTGATTTCTAGAGTAGGATTGGCACCTAGAATGCGTTTCCCATTGTTGATTTTGGTTTTCTCAATCATTATGAGTAGCTAAATTCACCACTAAAGTTGTGGTTGATCTTATGTTAGTAGAAACCTTTTTCGCAATGTCTTAGCTTTAATTCAATTCTATTTGGTTTCAAGGTTGCAATTTGAATAGTGTTATTCTGTTGTTCTTCATCCCATGTTTAGGATGAGCTACGCTTTGTGAAACAACCCCTTCCTCGGAGGTCCCATTGGTAACCCGAACTCGAATTCTTAATGTTACAGCACAGCGTGATAATATAAAAATGCCGAAATATTTAAAACATTCAACACATTGATACCATAAGAACTTATACATAAGTAAGAGTATTGGCTCTATCAGTAGAGCCTACAATAACTGATACCAATAATCTCAGAGTACGCAACTAATATTAACATGTATAACTGAAAGCATGGTAACAAAATAAAATGCATCAGACTTCCTTTCCTGGCCCCAAAAATACATTTCACTCAAACCCATGTACTGGCCATAACAAAACGAAGACTATCTACCCAACCATGACTCTAACGTATACGGTAGTCGGTCCAGTATACACTACTCTTCGCTGAGAGTAGTCAGTCTCCCAGAGACATTCGTCCTCTGCATAGAGCAGCTTAAGGTCCCCCAGCATTGGGATCCGATGCTCTCCCGCCACTGGCAACTTCTCAATAGGATCTTCTCGTGCGATCGAGAATAAATGAAATACGACATGGAGAAATACAGGGATAAGAAACAGCAATACATCATAAATGGGAAAAGAGTTATAAAATAATGTATATAGATAGCAACACTCAACAACATAGCAGTGTCAATCAATCAACTCCCAAATTGTTCTCTCTTAACTACTGTCTCTTACACTTATGGAACTAACGACTATATGGACGTGATCACGACGCGACATCCCCAACAGATCAAGATGTCTCGTTCATCTCTGTGCCACCCCCCGTAATGCAAGGTTCGGCCAACAACTCGCAGGCTCAACTCGTCTCGTGGGTACGACATATTCCCCCACCCACAGGCCAGGTTGGCATATTCGCCCGTCAACAACGCAACTGAACTTACGGGAACGACATATCCCCCCGCCCGCAGGCCAGGTTAGGACATTCGCCCGTCCGTCGACAACTAATAGGTATGATCATCTCCCTACAGGCAAGATCGGAATCGCCCATATGCCAACACAGTAATGAGCAACAACTATGCAACATGAACCTCACAGACTCATTTCGGATCAACACTTAGTGTCTCAACCACAACTATAACAACCACGACCGACTTTCTCCGGCTTAATCGGGTATTGACTTTAAATCACAAAGCAAACAGATCAACTGGATCTCTAGGTTGAGCACTATAACATATATATATATATATATATATATATATATATATATATATATATATATATATATATATATATATATCCTCGACTTTCTCACCACATATTCATCTCCCAACTCATCCGAATTCTCACCACATATTCATCTCCCAACTCATCCGAATTTACTGCCTATCTCTACTCAGACATCAGCAGTCACAACATCACATCATAAAGCAACCATAAACAGATTCAATGATAATATCAACTCATAGATAAATCCAAGTAATTATAAACATATAATAGGCATAACATACATATCACATATATTAGAATAAACATCCAAACACAGAACAAGCAACCTTGACATACAGTTAAATCAACCTATCGGCCAATCGACCTCTAGTAGGGTTTAGGTCGCCCTACGCATATCAATATATATTATTTTAAATCCTGCCTCCCAGATGATATTATGGTTCTTTCCCCTACCTTAGTAGTGTTCCTGTGCAACTCCGACTGCGGCCTTGCAACTGTCACTCATGTGTGCTTTCGAATGTTTGAATACCGTCGGATCCTTTACAATAAAACACAACCAGAAATCAATACAGTTAAATCACAAATTCCATAATCCTTAGAACTAGGATACTGCCCCTATTTAATTAAATAGGCTAGAGATGTTGAAATTCTACCAACTCTTGGATCAATGATCTTTAAGCATACCTAAGACATAATCCATGATCAATTGTCAAAGATTTGAACCAAAACCCCTTCAACCAACAAACTAGGGTTTCGACCATCCCAATTGAAAATAGGTTGTAGTTTGATTTGGCTTCCTAATCACTTGGATTACATGATCATGGAAGTAAGGAAGTGAAATCAAGAATCATTTTACAAAAATTGAACAAAACCCATTTTCCCCCCAAAATGGTGAAGGAACCTGTTTGAAACACAGGAAGGGGGGTTAAATTGTGTTTTAGATGATTTTAAATTCTTTTCGTAAGCAGATAATAGTTTTCACAAGGTTGGACGCTAAAACAATTAAAAGCAAAGAGAGCTCTTCCAAACACCAAGTTGGACGCTAACTTAGTTTGACTAAGATAAGAAGGCAGCGTAATAAAAGGCAATTCAATCCCAGTTAGTTAGTTAGATAATAAACTAAAGTAAGGGTAAGGGAGAGAAAAGAACACAAAGATGTTATCCTGGTTCACTCTTCACCAAAGAGCTACTTCCAGTCCTCTCTACTTGAGAGCTTTATCCACTATAACAAAAAGCCTTTTGTTACAAAGCATTCAACACCTCTTCAGGCAGTATTCTCAACCTCTTCAGGTTCTCTAAGTATTCTTTTACAGACAAGCCTCTTCAGGCTCAACCAAGCTATGGTTTTGAAAAGAGTTTGTTCTACTAACTCACTAAATGTGAGAATTCGAAACTAAAGCTTAGACTCTTGAAAACAACTCTACACAGAGAGTAATATGAAAGTGAGGATCAGAGTAGCTTTTCTAGCTTTGCAAGCTTGAGATTTTCTCTTTGATCTCTTGAGCTAATATTTGCTTGTATCTCTTGAAGGATTTTAAATTGCTAAGTGTTGCTTCACTTGTATTTTTTTTTTTTTTTTTTTTTCAAGTTCAGTCTTCTTTCCTTGCAGTTTTAAAGGATGGAGGTAGATATAGCCTCTTGTCTTTGAACAGAATTCATTCTTCAACGGATGAAAAAGGATCCGTTCTGATGAGCATTGAATGCATTTGATCCGTTGAGTCTGATGGCTTCTAAAGTTTCTGATCAACAGGATAGACCGTCACGATGATAGCTAAAAGTGGTGCTGATATATCCTCTTAGTAGAGCGAAAGTTGCCTTTTGTTTTTCCGAAAGAAGAAGGTCAACTTCTTAAAGTGATAAAGACATTCTGGCTTACTCTTTAAATTTGTACGAATATTACAAAGAATGTTTTGTCCCAAGGGTATAAGCCTTTTACAGGGAATAATAAATTCAAATGCTTTTACAGGATATTCGCGCTTGAAATATAAAAGCATTTATTGGACTAACTATTACAAAAGGTAACCGAAAGAGTCTTTGGACTCAAGGTTCTATAAATTACCATCCAGTCGTAAACCAAGACTAAATGTTGGACGAGATAAAGTCTTTGGACATGTTGGACAAGATAAAGTCTTTAGATTCAATTAAGTTTTATCCTGCACACTTAATATAAAACGTTAGTCCATAACAAATTTTTGTTCATCTAAAATTAGCTCTTTGTTAACGTCAAAACTTAAGGGATTATTTGGACCATAACCACTTTGGTTCCAACAATCTCCCCCTTTTTGATGATGACAAAACATACTAATTTGATTGAACAAAGAGTCCTAGAGAGCTGAAGGGCTCCCCCTAAGACAAACATTCTAATCATTTAAAGCATCTAAACATTTAAGGCATATAAAACAGATATAAGCTTTTAAGAAGACAAACATTCTAATCATTTAAAGCATTTAAACATTTAAGGCATATAAAACAGATATAAGCTTTTAAGCATGGAAAGCCAGACATGTATGTAAATATTCAATCAACCCATTTTCTCCCCCTTTTTGTCATCAGACAAAAGAGTGAGAAACACATCATAGTCAGTATATTTGAAAACAGATAAAACAAAGTGTGTTTAAGAAGAGGGAGGAGGTTTGGGAATAAAACCTTTGAACATAGCCACAATTTGCTGAAGGAGCACCGCATTTTTGGCTTCTATGGTCCATTGGACGAACTCTTGAAACTTAGGAGGAATAGCCGAGCCGGAACTCTCAGCTGTGGCCCTGGTTGCGTCCACACCTCTTTGATCAGGAACTATACTAAGAGCCTGAGAAGGAGATGGATCAACAGGATGGACCATTGAGAAAGGGATCGGTTGAGACTTGGACTGAGCTGAGTCTGCAACTTGTTCTATTTCCTCACGATGAGTTTCAGACGAAGGGTCCGCATAGACGATTTCGGTGTCCCCAGTCTCTTCAGGAATAACCGGCTTAGGTGGAAGAGGAGGAGGAACATTAGGATCAATGACAGGTTTAGGTGGAGGTGGCAGCACTTCAAGTATGATATCAGCATCATCATACTTGTTTTCTCTCCATCTGATAGCAGGTAAAGGCAAAACCTCTCTAGGATATAGAGGTATCCCAAAGATATCGTCTATGATCATGTAGTCAGCTTCACGGATTCGATATTGTCTTGGGTAGACGCGAATCTCTGCTTTCTCCTCAATTGATAGTCCAGAAGATGATGCTTCTTGGGAGCATCTCCAGATGTGGTTTTCCCAGTAGACCTTAGCATCTGGGTCAAATCTGAATCGGGGATCTTTCTTCCAAATGCATGTTAGAGCCCCAGAGTCATCTCGATGTTTTTTCCAAAACAGGGGATCAAAAGCATTTTTGTAAGGCATCGTCCATGACTCAAGCCTTTTGCGAATGTCCTTATCCTTGTTGGGATCTAGAATAGGGAGCCTTGGACAAGCTCGAGGAGGAACAACTCCTACTTTTGTGCGGGAAGTCCTTTACCAAAATTTCTTTGGAAGGTTGTGATTAATCTTAGCTTCCCGAGTCATGTCACATTCCTTCCGCACAGCATAATAAGGAAGAAAGTCCCGAACATCAGAATACTCCTTCCATGTTGATGGGTAGCTTGGAATGAAAGATAGGTCGGGATCAAGGATGAAGTTGGTTAAGCCAAACGTCCTTGCTCTTCTTTCGTACTCCGTTGGATAGACTTTCCTTGGAGGAAACGTCTTCTTCTCAAGGCAAATAACCAAGGGTCCATGAGCTTTTGTCTTTGCTCGAGTTGACCTTGCATTTGTTGACAAAGGTTTAGGCAGAGGTGCAGCAGACGAGGTTTCCAATCTTGGCCCTTTAACTACCCTGGAGATGGGTAGATTGTCCTCTTCGTCCTCATCAGTGGGAACAAGAACCAGCTTCCTTTTTCTGGATGGTTGGACGGTGAGCTTTGGATGAGAAGAAGGAGTCTTAGCTATTGGACGAGCTAGTTCAGCAGAGCGTCCAGTAATGACACATTGTTCAGACGCTTCTTCTGAGCCTTGCATCTGAGCTCCTTTTTGTTTTCCTTCAAGTTTGGACTTTTTGAAGCAGTCCAACTGCATCATCACCAAACTTTGCCTGCTAAACTCAGGCTGATGCACACGTTCAATGCCATGAACTCCGTAGTATATGAAATTTCTTTCTGGAGCCAAGTTCTTTAGGTCATCGTAGACCATATGCTTCTCGAATATTTTTGAGAGAAGAGCACCATAGATGATTGCAATATTCTTCCCAGAGCCTTCAATGGCATATTTGAAGAAGGAAAAGAGAAGGTGTGGAAGGTTTATCTGCCTTTCTAGAATCAAATGAACCAGGCAAAATTGATGAGCCTTTGATACATTATCCTTCGACCCAGCCTTATGAAGGATAGCCTTGTTCAAGATTTGTTGAAGAACCCTAGCCTTGTCAGTCATTTTTGAGGCTATGAGTTTGTCACCCGAGTTCTTTAACAGACAATCTCTGATGGTGGAAGCATCACCAATCTCTTCTTCCCAGTCATCTTCAACAGTTATACCTGATTGAGCGCACCCAGTCGCATCAGAGATGGTTGCTTCAGATACTATTACTTCAGTATCAAGCACTTTGTTGTGAATCTCCCTTGTAGAGACAATAGGGTTTGTTCAGAACTCCCTAACTAGAGCAGGGTAGATTACCGGAGAACCTTCAAAGAAGCTTGACCATCCAGCAGCATGGATGTTAGAGAAAATGTCAATCCCGTTATCAGCCAAGAATTGTAGGTTAAACTTGAACTCGACCATGACATCAGCAGTCTGAGCGTTAAAGGTTTTTCCTTTACCCTTAGAGCCAGCAGCAGAAGAGGTTGCCATAGTTTCAGAGAGGAGGTTTAGGAAAAGAAGGGTTTTTCAGAAGGGGTTTTCCTTTTTGAAGATGCAAGAAGAAAGATTAAAGCTTTTTGTAAAGGTTTGATTTTTATCAAAACTTAGGTTTTAAAGAAAGGAGAAGAGAGAGCGAAAACCTTTCGTATTTTCAAAGAGAGAGAGAGCGAAACGACGTGCATTAAATGCCTGACACACGTTCAGACTTTGAAACCGTAAAAAGCATTTTTGGCAAACAAAGAAAACAAAAACTGACTCAGTTAAGGGAATGAAAGATAATAGTTCATTCGACAAAGATTGAGTTTCATTAATGCATTAGACGAGCATTCAGAAAGTACAATGGACGGGCATATATTGGACGTGATGCAAATATTGGACGCATGCATTGGACTCTCAATCAATCAATGAAATGCATGTTCAGATATTTTCTTATAAATGTGAACCTATATTCGGCTAACGGTTTAGTGAAGATATCTGCCCATTGATGGTCAGTATCAACAAATTGAATATCTATTGTTCCTTTTTGCACATAGTCTCTAATAAAATGATGCTTTATTTCTATATGCTTTGCTCTAGAATGCAGTATGCGGTTCTTTGACAAATTAATAGCAGCAGTGTTATCACACATGATAGGGATGTTGCTTACAAATACGTTGTAGTCTTCCAACTGATGTTTGATCCATAGCAGTTGTGAGCAGCAGCTGGCTACAGCAATGTACTCAGCTTCAGCAGTTGATAGAGCAATTGTGCTTTGCCTTTTGCTTGACCATGAGACAAGATTAGCACCAATGAAGTGACACCCTCCACTTGTGCTTTTCCTTTCTATTCTGTCTCCAGCATAGTCAGCATCACAGAATCCAACTAATCTGTATTCATCAAATTTCTTATACAAAAGACCCAGATTAGTAGAACCTTTTAGGTATCTAAAGATTCTTTTTACTGCTGAGAGATGAGACTCTCTTAGATCAGATTGAAAACGAGCACATAAGCAAACACTAAACATGATATCAGGTCTGGACGCAGTTAGATATAAGAGGGAACCAATCATACCTCTATATACCTTTTGGTCTACCTTTTTATCTTTATCATCTTTGTTTAGCACGGACGTTGGATGCATTGGTGTATTCATAGGTTTACAATCGTCCAACTTGAAGCGTTTTAGAAGCTCCTTTGTGTACTTCATCTGATGAATGTACACTCCGTCTGAAGTTTGCTTTAATTGAAGTCCGAGGAAGAATTTTAGTTCTCCCCATGCTCATTTCAAATTCCCTTTGCATTAATTCAGAAAACTCTTGCCAAAGAGATTCATCAGTTGCACCAAATATTATATCATCAACGAAAATTTGAGCAACGATAAATTCCTTTTTATTTACTTTTCTAAATAGAGTTGTGTCCACTTTTCCTCTTGAGAAGCCATTCTCCATTAGGAAAGAGCTGAGTCTCTCATATCAAGCTCTAGGAGCTTGTTTGAGTCCATATAAAGCTTTCTTAAGCTTATATACATGCTCAGGACGGTTTTGATCTTCAAAACCGGGTGATTGAAAAACATATACTTCTTCATTAATTACACCATTTAGGAATGCACTTTTTACATCCATTTGATAAAGCATGATATTATGATGTGCAGCATATGAGAGTAAGATGCGTATAGCTTCTAATCTAGCTACTGGAGCAAAGGTTTCAGTATAATCAATACCTTCCTCTTGTGAGTAGCCTTGAGCAACTAGCCTTGCTTTATTTCTTACAACTTTGCCATCTTTGTCCAGCTTGTTGCGATAGACCCACTTGGTTCCAATGACAGACTTATCCTTGGGCAAGGAGACCAGCGTCCAAACGTCACTACGTTGAAACTGGTTGAGCTCCTCTTGTATAGCGAGGATCCAGCATTCGTCCAATAAGGCTTCGTCCACAGACTTTGGTTCCATCTCAGAGATGAAGGCTGAGTCAGCTTGCTCTCTGAAGGTTGACCTTGTCCGGACGCTATCATTAGGTTTGCCAATGATTTGATCCTCAGGATGATAAGTTCTAAATTGCCACGAACGAGGGGTATTTACAGCTTACTGAGACGATGATGCGTCCTTCGTAGCGTCTGATGCCTCGTCTTTGTTGGTTGTTAGATGAGCATCTGAATCATTCAGATTCATATCTGCAAAAGAATCATCTAGCTCTGATAATCTCTTATCAGGCTGTTTGTCATCAAATTTAACATGGATGGATTCTTCAACAATCAAAGTTCTAGAGTTATAGACTCTAAAAGCTTTGGACGTTTCAGAGTATCCTAACAATATTCCATTATCTACTTTGGCATCAAACTTTCCTAGTTGATCCTTAGTATTTAAAATAAAGCATTGACATCCAAAGGGGTGGAAATAAGAAATGTTGGGTTTACATCCTTTCCACAATTCATAAGGAGTCTTATTCAAGATTGGTCTTATGTATATTCTGTTTTGAATATAGCAGGCAGTATTTACAGCTTCAGCCCAGAAGTGCTTAGGGACAGAATTATCACTAAGCATTGCCCTAGCCATCTCTTGAAGAGATCGGTTCTTTCTCTCAACAACACCGTTTTGTTGTGGAGTTCTAGGGGCAGAGAAATTGTGATGAATACCACTTTCATCACAGAACCTTTGAAAAAGCTCATTTTCAAATTCGCCTCCATGATCACTTCTGATCGAGCTGATGAATATGCCTTTTTCATTCTAAACTCACTTACAGAATACAGAAAAGACCTTGATAGACTCATCCTCGTGAGCAAGGAACTTAACCCATGTCCATCTAGTATAGTCATCTACTATGACAAGTCCATATTTCTTACCACTGACAGATGCAGTCCTTGTTGGACCAAACAAATCAAGATGCAACAATTCCAGTGGTCTAGAAGTACTAACAATGTTCTTGGAATCAAACGAGTTCTTAACTTGTTTTCCTTTTTGACATGCATCACAGAGAGCGTCTGATCTAAACACAATATTTGGTAAACCTCTTACAAGGTTATGCTTGTTTAGTTGATAGATTAATCTCATACTAGCATGACCAAGTCTTTTGTGCCAGATCCATCGCTCATCTTCAACAGAAACTAGACATGATACACTTTGAGTTGAAAGTTCCCCCAAGTTAATCTTGTACAGATTATTTTGCCTTTTGGCAGTGAATAAGATGGACCCATCAGGGTTCTTGACCATACATTCACCTTTATTGAAGGAAACAACAGACCCACTGTCACATAATTGACTATGCTAATGAAGTTGTGTTTTAATCCTTCAACCAGAAGAACATTATCAATAGAGGGAAGAGGATGCTTACCAATCTTACCTATTCCTACTATCTTCCCCTTCTGATTGCCTCCAAAGGTGACCCATCCACTAGTCTTCTCACGGATTTCTTGGAACATACACCTTTCTCCCGTCATGTGACGTGAGCAACCACTGTCCAAGTGGACTGGGATCTTTTTTGTGTTGCTAAGCAGATCTGCAACAGGTATTATCATACTCTTAGGTACCCAGATAGACTTGGGTCCTTTTGGGTTATTTGGTGGTCTTCGTCTATGCATTTTGTTTTTGTTTTTGTAAATGCATTTTGAAGAGGTGTGACCACTCTTTCCACAAATCTTACCGTAAGTTCTGGATGTATGCAATTTATTTTCTTTATGCTTTCCATAGGAGTGAAAAGCCTTGTGATTTTTGTTGGACCCTGATATTTTCTAAGACGCATTTTGTTTCTCAGAGTCATAGCCTAGGCCAGACTTATCATGAGGTGATCTAGTGTATCTCAATATCAGGTCTAGCTTCTCTGATCCTCCAACAAGCTTAGTTACGCTTTTGGTGAGATCAGATACCTCTTGTTTCAGTCCAGTTACCTCATGGGGTTCGCTGGACTCAGAGGTGAGTTTGTCAGTTAGACTGACATTCTCAGCTTTAAGCTTATTATTCTCTTCAACATGCTGCTTACTTAGTTTGTTGGACTCTTCCAACTCTTTATTCACTTTTAACAATTTTTTCTTAAGCATGATGTATTGATGATGCAATAGAGAAGAATCATTTAGCAGTTCATCATATGCTTCTTGAAGAGAGTCAGAAACAGATACCTCGTCATCTTCTGATTCAGCGTCCGAAGAGCTTTTGACCATCAGGCAGAGATTTGAGGTAGACTGGCTCCTTGGTCTGAACCGATGTTCCAGAGCGTCCAGCTTCTCCTTAGCTGTTTGGAATTGCGAGACCATGTTCCGTCTTGGACGATCAAGGGCGTTGACAAGACACCAGTTAGCATCAGTATTTTGAGAACACCGTCTGATATCATCACTCGTCCAGTTTGTTTCATGTTTGGATGACGTTGATCCGTCCTCAAGGGTAATCGTTGGACGATAATCTCCGTTAGTGAAGACGTCCCACAACTCATAGTCTTGAGCTTGGACGTATAGTTGGAAAATTGATTTCCAATAAGTATAGTCTGTTCCCTTGAAGATGGGTGGAACATTCACATTCCATCCTCTTTCAGAGGTAGACTCCTGACTTCTTTCTCCGGGAACAACAAGTTGTTCATCGTCTGAAGAGTCTTCTTCTTGCTTATTGGACCAAAGGCATAGGTTAGCCTCTTCATTTGTTTCTTCTTCTTCTTCTTCTTCTTCTTCTTCTTCTTCTTCAGAAGAGTTCAAGTCCTCCCAAGTTGCCATAAAGTTCTTTTTCTTCTTTTTGACGAACTTCTTCTTGTCCTTTAGCGTAGGGCAATCAGCTTTGAAGTGTCCTGGTTTGTTACATTCAAAACAGACCAGCTGACTTTTATCCTTGGGTTCAGCATGATCCTTGAAGCTTTTCTTTTGGAATGGCCTTCTTTTCATTCCATTTTTATTTCTCAACATATTCTGAATCTTTCTGGAGATAAAGGATAGCTCGTCATCGTCTGATACATCATCATCAGATTGATCAGCTTCATCACTGGACTCATCAGCTTTTAAAGCTTTTGAGTTGTTGGACCTATGAGCTTTCATGGCAATCCCTTTGTTCTTCTTTCCAGGATTGTCAAGATCAAGCTCCTGCTCATGAAATTGGAGCGTCCCGACAAGATCATCCAGAGTCAAAGTAGAGAGATCTTTGGCCTGGGTGATTGCAGTGACAAGAGGTCTCCATTTCTTAGGCAGACTCCTAAGAATCTTGGTGACATTCTCCTTGGTAGTGTAGACCTTTCCAAGGGATTTTAGATGGTTGATGATCGTCTGAAAGCGACCCATCATGTCTAGGATGGACTCTCCTTCAGCCATGGTGAACATTTCATACTGGCCAACCAGCATGATGATTTTAGAGTCCTTCACCTTGGTTGTCCCTTCATGGAGATTAGACAAGGTGTCCCATATTTGTTTGGCTGATTCACATGCGTGAATCTTCTGAAATTCGTCAGGACTGAGGGCACACATTAACGCATATCTTACTTTATGATTCAGTTCCATTCTAGCCCGTTCAGTTTCAGTCCAGTCATCCTCTGCTTTTTCTGTCTCGTCAGAGTTGAGACAGACGTTAGGACCTTTTGTGATTCTGGTCCAGAGAATTGAGTTTGTACTGAGGATGAAACCTTTGAATCTTTCCTTCTAGTACAGGTAGTGAGTACCGTTGAAGAATGGCGGTCTAGTCATGGAAGTACCTTCCATAACAGGTTGACTCCCGCTTGGCATACCTGGTCTAGACATATCTGCAGTAGGATCTTTTTCCTCTACACGGTAAAGTGCTCAACCCAGAGGCTGAACTCCGATACCAATTGAAGGAACCTATTTGAAACACAAGAAGGGGTGTTGAATTGTGTTTTAGACGATTTTAAATTCTTTTCGTAAGCAGATAATAGTTTTCACAAGGTTGGACGCTAAAACAATTAAAAGCAAAGAGAGCTCTTCCAAACACCAAGTTGGACGCTAACTTAGTTTGACTAAGATAAGAAGGCAGCGTAATAAAAGGCAATTCAATCCCAGTTAGTTAGTTAGATAATAAACTGAAGTAAGGGTAAGGGAGAGAAAAGAACACAAAGATGTTATCCTGGTTCACTCTTCACCAAAGAGCTACGTCCATCCACTATAACAAAAAGCCTTTTGTTACAAAGTATTCAACACCTCTTCAGGCAGTATTCTCAACCTCTTCAGGTTCTCTAAGTATTCTTTTTCAGGCTCAACCAAACTATGGTTTTGAAAAGAGTTTGTTCTACTAACTCACTAAATGTGAGAATTCGAAACTAAAGCTTAGACTCTTGAAAACAACTCTACACAGAGAGTAACATGAAAGTGAGGATCTGAGTAGCTTTTCTAGCTTTGCAAGCTTGAGATTTTCTCTTTGATCTCTTGAGCTAATATTTGCTTGTATCTCTTGAAGGATTTTGAATTGCTAAGTGTTGCTTCACTTGTATTTTTTTTTTTTTTCAAGTTCAGTCTTCTTTCCTTGCAGTTTTAAAGGATGGAGGTATATATAGCCTCTTGTCTTTGAACAGACTTCATTCTTCAACGGATGAAAAAGGATCCGTTCTGATGAGCATTGAATGCATTTGATCCGTTGAGTCTGATGGCTTCTGAAGTTTCTGATCAGCAGGATAGACTGTCATGATGATAGCTAAAAGTGGTGCTGACATATCCTCTGAGTAGAGCGAAAGTTGCCTTTTGTTTTTCCAAAAGAAGAAGGTCAACTTCTTAAAGTGATAAAGACATTCTGGCTTACTCTTTACATTTGTACGAATATTACAAAGAATGTTTTGTCCCAAGGGTATAAGCCTTTTACAGGAAATAATAAATTCAAATGCTTTTACAGGATATTCGTGCTTGAAATATAAAAGCATTTATTGCACTAACTATTACAAAAGGTAACCGAAAGAGTCTTTGGACTCAAGGTTCTATAAATTACCGTCCAGTCGTAAACCAAGACTAAATGTTGGACGAGATAAAGTCTTTGGACATGTTGGACGGGATAAAGTCTTTGGACTCAATTAAGTTTTATCCTGCACACTTAATATAAAACGTTAGTCCATAACAAATCTTTGTTCATCTAAAAGTAGCTCTTTGTTAACATCAAAACTTAAGGGATTATTTGGACCATAACCACTTTGGTTCCAACAAATGGACCTAGGTTCGGTTCCTCCAAGATAAATAGGATAGGAAGATTATTTGATTTCACGCTCTTAGATAGTGATAGAAGAGGATGAAACTAGATCATAGAAATTGGTTTGGCATTAAAAGGATTTTTCTATAATTTTCTAGAGGTTTTTGAAGTTTGAATCATAAACTTGAAAACATGGAATTTCAATGGAGAAAGATGAAGATTGAGAGCTCAAGAGTGAAGTCTATACCTCTTAGATGATAGAGATGGATGAGGTGATCAACTTTGCCTCTCATAGTTTCTTGAAAATCCTAGGAAAGCTTAAGAAAAATGATAGAAAAGTTATGGAGAAATGGAGGAGAAATTAAGAAGAAGAAGAAGAAAGAAGTGAAGGAAGAGGGAGAGAGAGAAGTGGCCGAAGAAATGGGTGAGGGAGGGGTGAGGTTGTCCAATTTTTTGGATATTTTGGGGACACAAATGTCCTTTAGTAAAAAGGGCAAGGGTATTTTGGTCTTTTCGCAATGTGAACGCATTCAGATATTTTCGTTTGTCATCATGACAGAGGCATGAAATTCAAGGTGATTTGACTTGATGTGACATCAAGTTTATCCATTAGCGGCTCCCGGTCACTCCGTGTTCGGCTCCGTTCATCACCCATTTCGAGTTTTCGTTCGAATAGTTTATATTATTTCGATTTTTGAAGGTCAAAAACCAATTTTAGCAAAAAGGTAGGAAACGTTATTATAGGACTAACTGTCTCGTTCACGAATCCAAATTAGGTCTTTATAGTAGCAAAACACTACTGTCAGCAAAAAACGCAGACCGGGCTCCGTCTGAGTTTTCGACCCAAAATTTAACCCTAGCTTCCTACGATAGCGTAGAGCTTGACTATGGTCTCAGTTTATTTTATTTTACTCTCTAGACCCTTCAATAAAATACAAACACATAAATACTGTTTAATTTAGAAAACTTGAAAATCGGGGTGTTACATTACTACCCCCTTTAAAAAGAATTTCGTCCTCGAAATTCGACGTACCTTAGAGTAAATACTGATATTGTTGCTGCATATCTTCTTCGCGTTCCCAGGTAGCATATCCTGTATTTCATCCCATATGACTTTAACCAATGGAATGTTTTTACCTCTGAGTTCCTTCATCCTTCTATCCGCGATCCTTACAAGTAAAGCTTCATACTCAAGGTTCTCTCGAAATTTTATTGAATCTGGTTCTAAGATGTGTGATGGATCGAGGTAATATTTTCTCAACTGAGAAACATGAAAGACATCATGAAGATTGGATAGGTTTGGTGGTAAAGCGATATGATAGGCTACAGGACCAATGAATCTAGGGGTAAGCTTTTTAGATTTTATTGCTCTGCCGATTCCAGTTCTCGGAGTTACTCTCAGAAATACATGGTCTCCTTCCTGGAATTCTAAAGGTCTTCTCCTTTTATCGCTGTAACTCTTTTGTCTATCCTGTGCGATTCTCATCTTTTCCCTACCCTCTTGATTTGTTCCGTCATCTGCTGTACTACCTTCGGTCCTAGCACTTGACTTTCTCCCGTCTCATACCAACACAATGGTGTTCTACACTTTCTGCCGTACAACGCTTCATAAGGTGCCATACCTATGCTCGAATGAAAACTATTGTTATAGGTGAACTTAATCAACGGCAAGAACTCATCCCAACTTCCTGCATGTTCCAAAACACAAGCTCTCAGGAGATCTTCCAATGATTGAATTGTTCGTTATGACTGACTATCCATTTGAGGATGATAAGCAAAACTCAACCTCAACTTAGTTCCCAAAGCCTTATGTGACTGCTTCCAGAATCTAGATGTAAATCTAGGATCCCTGTCGGAAACAATACTAGAAGGCACTCCGTGCAACCTTACTACTTCCTTTATGTAGATTTGGGTTAACTTCTCCAACGTATAACTTTCGCCAATAGGTAAGAAGTGAGCACACTTCGTCAACCTATCAATGATAACCCAAAGGGCATCATGCCTCTTGTTAGTCCTTGGCAACCCAACCACAAAATCCATAGATATTCCATCCCATTTCCATTCTGGGATATCTAAAGATTGTAACAATCCTGCTGGCTTTTGGTGTTCTATCTTCGCTTTCTGACACACCAAGCACGCCAACACATACTCAGCTACCTCCTTCTTCATTCCGGGCCACCAAAACATTTTCTTCAAGTCCTGGTACATCTTGGTAGCTCCTGGATGAAAACTCAGCCTACTCTTGTGCGCTTCTTCCAAGATCATCCTTCTTAACTCTATATCCATTGGCACACAAATCCTATCGCCATACCTCAAGAATCCATCTTGATTCATCCTAAACTCAGAAGTTCT
Organism: Ammopiptanthus mongolicus; assembly: GCA_039655645.1. Classification (NCBI taxonomy): domain Eukaryota; kingdom Viridiplantae; phylum Streptophyta; class Magnoliopsida; order Fabales; family Fabaceae; genus Ammopiptanthus; species Ammopiptanthus mongolicus. The sequence continues at coordinate 63,120,280 of CM077347.1, read as the reverse complement.
GCATTCCGTTACTTGTTCCTTTACTTTCTGAAGATACTGATCAACCTCTTGCTTCTCCTTAATCGTCTTCAAAAAGTCACTCGTTACTGTGACCATTCCTAGGTATACCTTATCTCTAGATAATTCCATACCAAGATTCAGATCTCTAAACTGTTCAATTAGTTCTAGCTCTTTCACCATCATAGCAAATGCGTGTAAGGATTTCCTACTTAACGCATCCGCTACTACATTCGCCTTTCGTGGATGGTATTATAGATCAAATTCATAATCCTTGATGGATTCCATCCACCTTTTTTGCCTCATATTTAACTCTTTCTGATCAAACAGGTACCTTAAACCCTTATGGTCACTATACACCCTAAACTTAGCTCCATATAAGTAGTGTTGCCATATCTTTAAAGCAAACACTACAGCTGCTAGCTCAAAATCATGAGTCGAATAATTCCTCTCATGAACTCTTAGCTGCCGCGAAGCATATGCTACCACTCTCCGATCTTGCATTAGGACACAACCCAATCCTTGGTATGACGCATCACAGTATACGTCAAACTGTCCTGAAGAATCAGGTAATGTCAGTACTGGTGATGTAGTCAACCTCCTTTTCAACTCCTGAACTCTTCTCACACTCATCCGTCCATACAAAGGATATTCCCTTCCTCGTTAGCTGCGTCGTGGGCAACATAATCTTCGAGAATCCTTTGATGAACCTTCGGTAATATCCAGCTGGTCCTAGGAAACTCCGTATCTCACATACCGACTTAGGACTTTCCCATTGTACCACAGCTTCAACCTTTACTAGATCTACTGCTATCTCATCTGGGTTAATCACATGACCTAAGAACTGCACTTCTTCCAACCAAAACTCACACTTGGACAACTTTGCATGAAGTTGTCGGGCCTTTAACACTTGAAGCACAATACTAAGATGTTCCTGATGTTCTTCTCGATTAAGGGAATAGATAAGAATGTCATCGATAAACACCACTACAAACTTATCTAAGAACGGTCGGAAAATCCGGTTCATGTAATCCATAAACATTGTTGGAGCATTAGTTACACCAAATGGCATAACTAGATGCTCGTAGTGTCCATACCGACTCCTAAACACCGTCTTCGGTACATCCTCCCTCTTAACTCAAATCTAGTGATAACCAGATCTTAAGTCAATCTTTGAAAACACTACCGCTCCCTTCAACTGGTCCATCAAATCGTCAATCCTAGGCAATGGATACTTATTCTTGATTGTCGCCATGTTCATCTGTCGATAATCCACGCACAGCCTTGAACTTCCGTCCTTTTTCTTGACAAACAGCACCGACGCTCCCCAAGGTGAAGTACTTGTCTTATAAACTCCTCATCCAACATGTCGTCCAACTGCTTTTTCAGCTCTGCTAACTCCGCAGGAGCCATTCGATATGGTGCTATCGAAATCGATCCAGTTCCCGGTATGAGATCTATAGCGAACTCTATCTCTCTTTCGGGTGGTAAACCCGGAACGTCATCAAGGAAAACTTCCGGAAACTCTCGCACTATAGGCAACGAAACTAACTTAGGAGATTCCTTAGCTTCCATAGAGAGTAGCAACAAGTGTTTCTGAGATTTGCTACCTAGCTTACTATCATTGGCAGGCATCGATCTAGATTGCTCAGGGAATGATAAGGTCTTTTTAGAATAGTCTAACACTACATGGTTAGCTGAAATCCAATCCATGCCTAAAATTATATCGAGTTGTTGCATAGGCAAACAAACAAGGTCAACAAGAAAAGTTCGATTTTCAACAACAATAGGGCATTTAAAGCAGATAGTCATGGTTGTCAAAGAATTATTGGTAAGGGTAAAAACAGTTAAGTCATGAGGAAGCAAAGAAACAGGCAATTTCAAATGATCCACACACTCTTAGGATATGAAGGAATGTGTAGCTCCTGAGTCAAACAATATTGATAAGAGTTTACCTAACACAAGGCACATACCCTATATAAGATCAGGGGATTGAGAGGATTCAGCTCCTCGAATGGTAAATACCCTTTCGATGGCTTGCGGTCTCGAATCTTTCTGTCCGGTTCCTTGGGTCCTGGTCACTGGGCCCTGCCCGCCTGTGTTGTACCTCGTTCCTTGTGTATATTCTGGCACTATGTGACCCACTTGGCCACATCTGAAACACTGGCGAGTCTCCCTTATCGGATAATCCTGAATTGGATGTGATCCTCCACACCTAAAGCAGCCACTTGGTTGAAGTTTTCATTCAGCCGGTGTTGTTGTTTGATGGTCATATAGCCTCCGCTCTGCCTGGAACCTTCCTTTTCCTCCTCGACTCCTCTGGTCAAACCTCCGAGTGGTCCTCCAGTTCTGCCTTGCTGCAGCTCTCTCTTCTTGTCGATGTTCTCAATGACTGAACATCTCTCTAGCATCTCAGGCAGTCAGGTGATGTTCAGTGGTGCAATTACCCTCTGCAGATCATACTTCAGGCCATCCTCAAAATGCCTGCAAACCCATTCTTCATCAGGGAACCTCTGATAAAATTCAGAAAATTTGAGTAGCGCTTCGAATCTTGCAGCGTACTCCCTGATAGACATGGTCCTTTGCTTCAGACCTATAAACTCTTTCTCTTTTTCCCTTCTCATCATCCTGGGGAAATACTTCTCCAGGAAGCATTCCCGAAACAGTCCCCAATTGATAACTCTGTCTTCTGCTTCAAGCATCCGCTGCTTGCCTTTCCACCACAGTTCTGCACCTCCCATCAGCATGAAGGACGCATAAGTCACTTTTCTGTCCTCACGGCAATGCATTGCCCCAAAAATTTTCTCCAGCTCTTGTATCCAAAGTTCAGCTCCTTTTGGGTTGAAGTCGCCATTGAACTGCAGCGGCTTCCCTTTTAGAAAAGTATTCAGTCCGGTGTCTTCCGTTACGATGTCACCTCGCTGATTCTATCTTTGTTCTTGTTGCATGGTCAACTATAGTAGTTGAGCGTTCTGCTGTGTCTGATTCAGCATTGTCGTTGCCAATTCCCTAACTATCCTCAGGGTTTCGGTTGATTCTATCCCATTATCAACGTGGGAATTTCCTTCGTAACCATTCCCGAGTTCAACAGCACTCGTCGTGACCCTCTTATCACGTCCTCTAGCTCGTCCGCGGGCCATTTAATCCCCTGTGGAAGAAATTATTAGCTCACATTTGTAAGACATACAAGACCATATTATCATATGCATGCATCATATGCCTCACAAATGTTCGAACAGTTACCTCTTACGATAACTCACGTATCGGACACTCTACCCAACTTCTAAGCATAGTCAATACCCAATGCGGGTTCAACTAGACACGGCCAGAAATAACAACTTACCCCAGTAGTCCCTGATTAAGAATCAAACTGCTTTGATACCACAAAATGAGACAACCCCTTCCTCGGGGTCCCATTGGTAACCCAAACTCGAATTCTTAACGTTACAGTGCAGCGTGATAATATAAAAATGTGGAAATATTTAAAACATTCAACACACTGATACCATAAGAACTTATACATAAGTAAGAGTATTGGCTCCATCAGTAGAGCCGACAATAACTGATACCAACTATCTCAGAGTACGCAACTAATATTAACATGTATAACTGAAAGCATGGTAACAAAATAAATTACGTCAGACTTCCTCTCCTGGCCCCAAAAATTCATTTCACTCAAACCTATGTACTGGCCATAACAAAACTAAGACTGTCTACCCAACCACGACTCTAACGTATACGGTAGTCGGGCCCGTATACACTACTTTTCGCTGAGAGTAGTCAGTCTCCCAGAGACGGTCGTCCTCTGTATAGAGCAGCTCAAGGTCCCCCAGCATTGGGATCCGAGGCTCTCCCGCCAGCATCAGGTTCAACCGGTATGCCATCAATCTCCTGTAGTAACTCCTCAACAAGACCTTCTCGTGCGATCGAGAATAAATGAAATACGACATGGAGAAATACGGGGATAAGAAACAGTAATACATCATAAATGGGAAAACAGACCAACCTTGTTCATCATGTGTTCTTCACTAAGTAAGTCTCTAATCTTACTTTTCCCTTCATAACTTTTCTTAGAATCATGAAACAACTTCTTCTAGTTCATGATTTTTGCAAAACAAAATTTAAAACCATGTGTTTTTGGCTAACATAGGTTCGGCCTCTTACAACACCCTTTCCCGAGTGTCACACTCCCGAACGTTTATAAGGTCGAAAATATTTATTAATGCGGAAAATACAGTTTTCTTTTTTTTTTTTTCTTTTCACAAGATGTAATGGGATTAGTAAAGGTAAATAATACTAATAAATGAATTTAGGTTCACCATGCATTTCTAGAACATACTGTATTATAAATACAGAAACAGAAAACAGAAAACAGAAACATCAACATTACTGTATACAGACATAAGTCTAATGTATAACTGATAATAAGAAATAATAAGTACTAGGAGTCGTAGCTCCCAAAAGGTACTACAAAAGTACTACAGATACCGACATAGTCTGGCCGACAACAAAACTAAACCACAAAAAGAGTCCGCCTCTAGATTCAAGGGAACTACTGGATTGAACCATCATCACGTCCATCTGTTCAAGCACAACAGCAAGTACCAAAAGAAATCATACAGATATGGGGAGATTCCCGTTCATCAACACAGCAAAATAGCAATAGTAAAAACGGGACGACTCACCAGGTAACAGCGTACCCAACATGCTTACTAAAATTCTCAATATAAATCATATTAAACAGTTAATAGCATAAAATCAGGTTAAGCAGTTAACAGCATAATATAAGGCATTCTTAAACAATATAGCGATGTATAACAGTAAATGTAAACATCAACAGCCATGCAATGCAGTGCAATGCTCATGACTCAATGCCAATGCCACTGGGTACTACTCTGACCCCTACTCCATGGAGCTAACAAAACGTCGGAGAGAGTGAATGGGAGGACATGTTCCGGTTTCTGCCCGCCATGAGCAAGATGCTACAACATTCGTAACGTGCATGTATCTGGCTTTACGGAAACACTCTCGACCAAACATGAAAAGTACAGCATCTAGTAGAGGATATCAGTGTATTGCTCGGATTAGCCACGACACAGAAGAGCTACCAACTGGTCACATGTCACCCCTTCCAACCCTGATACCTCCAAAAAGACCATTGAAGATCATCACCGTAAGATTCCCACCTGTATCAAGGTGTAAGCTCAACTCCTAGACTTAAGGCCTTACGACTATGCAAATGAAATGCCAATTCTTATACAAAGCAGATGCAAAAAAGCAATGTCTACCCCCCGGGTAAACCTCGAGTTCCACTAAGGTACTCTTCCTTAGGAACTATACGCGTCTTTTGAAAAACAAAACCAATATCCACCAGATAAATCTCGTGATCCCTCTGGGATCGAGTCATCACAAGACTGAAACAAGTAAACGATTGACCTAGATCCAAATCACCTGTCCGTCATCAAACTACTGTTTCAAAACCCAAAATGTTTCATGTGTGTGTTTATGTCTTATGAAGTCATTGATGTACTAAGTCATCAATGGTATAGCATATCGTCTTGTTTCACCACATACTATACTTAATTAACCCTTGTCTTCAACTCTAAGTTAATTACTTAACTTATGTTTTTATACATAAAACTTTACGATTGAGTTAGAAAACTCCTTTTGTAAACCAAACAACTTTTACAATTGAAAACTTATTGGATTTGAAACAACGTTTGAACCATTTACTCTATTTCTAGCACTTTCTGAAACATGAAATTCCCTTAGCGGGGTTAAATTCGCTTAGAGAAAATGAGGCAGTAATACCTCTTTTGAAACTCCCCTGTATCGCTGGGCGAGACATGGTTCGCTCAGCGAAAATTCGCTTAATTAGCTTAGCAAAGCTTATGTCGCTTAGCGAAAAGGAGGCAGTGATACCTCTTTTGAAACTCCCCTATATCGCTGGGCGATACATGGTTCACTCAGCGAAATTCATTTCATTCGCTTAGCAAAGCTTCAATCGCTTAGCGAAAATTAAGGCAGTGATGCCTAGCTTGTATTTTCTCTGTTTTGGCCCAACGAAATTGGATTCGCTTAGCGAAAAGTGCCTTAAAACAAGACATTAACCTTGTTAAAGAAAAAGCCTTATGGAACTATATTGATTCTCATGAAAACTTTTCATTAATCCACTTTTAAGTTACTTGATTAACTAGATGAACTAATGGTAAGGTATAAAATATGTTTCACTTTGGTGAAAACATTTAGAGGTTGAAACTTTGTTTGATCTTTGGATCAAAACCACCAATGGTTTTTCTTTAAAGCATTAGCCACTAAAACACTTCTCTTACTTGAAAACTTAATTTGTTCAAGAACTACACATTACCTTCCTTTTCTCAAGGTCATGGACGAAAGCCAACTATGCACCAATGTGAAGATTTACTTCACCAACTAACCAAGTTATGGCTCACAAAACTTACACAATTATGATAACAATAAACACACATCATTGCATCATAATGAAGAATAAAAGTCCATACTTGATCTAGTGATCAAATTAGGTTTTTCAACATACATGGAAATGATTTTCATTCAATCATATCATCATCAACATATGCTAAAGCACACTACAACATACTAAAGCATAAACTCATCACGACAATCTTGTTCTCCAAGAGAACTTAACAAATAAAAGTGAACCCAAACCAAAGGGTTTCACCCACACATAAACTAAACAACCATCTTCACTACCACTATCTTGGTGTGATGAGGTTCACCCCCCATACCTGTTGAAGAGCAGATATCCGGATCAAAGTCGGTTGATCAGTTTATGAACCTCCTGACAATCGTCACCAACTACAAAAACACAACAATCAAACATTAAACAACAATCAAAGCAAAACTCAACAATTTTAACAATGAGGGTTTCGGCCACCCTGGGGTAAAAAGGTTAGGAATTGATTTTGGTTTTCCATTTCATGGATTCAAAGGCAATGGGAAAGCTAAGGATGAAATCAAGTGTTAGAAATCAAGAATTGATGAAAAACACTGTTCATCATCATCACATAGGGTTCGGCCATATTGTGCTTTTTGAGCTATGATGAGAATTGAATCATAAGCTCTTGGGTTTAGGTAGAGAATGATGAGGTGTGTTCAAAGAAATTGATCTTACATCAAAAGGATTTTTCTACAAATTCCTATGGATTTTCAAAGTTTTGGATCTAAGAAATGATTTTCATGAAAATGAAGTTTGATCTTGAAATGAAGAGAGATTCAAGAAGCTAAGAGATCATATAAGTGATCCTACCTAAAAATGAAGGAAGATTGATCAAGGAATCAAGTGATTCTAACAAGTGATCAAGGAGCTTCAAGAAGAAAAATGGAGTTTCTTCAAGAACAACTACGGTGTTCTTCTTAGGCAGAGGCTGTGCATGAAAGTGAGGGTGTGAGGGGCTGAGTTCAGCTCTTTAAAAGCTCACTTAAGGGCAAAAAGGTCATTTGCCAAAAGGGTAAAATGGTAAAAGTGTAAAAGACTAAGGTTACGGGCATTTTGGTAATTTTGCGTCCAGATATTTCCGAATGCCATGACTACTCTGGCATACTCTCACAAGTGTCATGGGATGATATGGTAACAAGGTTATCCGTTGGCGAGTCCTGGTAAATCCATATGTGGCTCCATTCGTCACCCGATTGAGGATTCCGCTCGAACGGAGGTCAGGAAGTGATTTTTCTGAAATTTTTGTGAAATTTAACCAAAACGTAGAGAATCGAATTCTAAGACTTACTCTCTCATTCACGGGTCCATCTGAGGTCTCCTGAGCAGTAAAATCATATTGTCAGTGTAAAAACGCAGACCGGACTACGTTTGAGTTTTCGACTCAAAACTTAATCGTAGCTTCCTACGATATCGTCGAGCATGACTATGGTCTCGGAATATTTTATTTCCATTCCTAAGACCTTGAAAAAAATAAAAACGTTAAAATACTGAAGAATTAGAAAACGTGAAAATCGGGGCATTACACCTCTCCTTGTTCTTGGCGCTTGGAGTTTGGCTCATCCTAAAGATCTTAATTAAGTTAATGGGGGAGTGAACCACATCACACCACATTGGTGGTGGTGAAAATGGTTTATAGGTTTGGTTTGGGGGAAACCCTAAACCAAGGGTTTTGCCACTTTGTCTATTTGGTTCTCTATGAGAACAATGTTGTAATAATTAGTTATTGCATGATTTGTGTTCATTGATGCGTTTGAATGGTTGAAAATAACTTTTATGTGTGAGAAAACCCTAACCTAGGGTTCCTCCATCTTTTTGTTGAAAAGAGTTTCAGAAAATGTGATTTTCAGATCTGACCTTATTTGAATCATTTTAGTTTTTCTCTCAACCTAGACCTTGGATTTCAAAAATTGTTCTTGATCCTAAAACTAGACATCTTGGGCTTCATTCGGAGGACAAATTTTCTGTGGTTTCATGAAGATTTGACCCTTGAAAACCTGTTTCAATCTAAACATAAAATTCTGTCTTAGATCCTAAAACTAGACATCTTGGGCTTCATTTGGAGGACAAATTTTCTGTGGTTTCATGAAGATTTGACCCTTGCAAACCTGTTTCAATCTAAACATAAAATTCTGTCTTAGATTCTGACTACAGTGATTTATTTCGTCAAACTTTCCTAACTCGGTTACTGTTTCTGAAAATAAATTTTATATCCAAAGAGTAGACATCCTAAGATTTCATACGAGTCCTCATTTTCTCAAATCCGAGTTCGGTGGATCAATCAATTGTTTGTCACAAGTTGATGCTTGAAATGCTGAAAATTCTGTATACGGGTTTTGTGTTGATTTTTGGAATTGGATGTTATGTTGTTATTCATGTTGATGCATTGATGATTACTCTTTCTCATGGTGGATGTTTGTGAAGCAAAATCTTCACATTAAACATAGTATAGGATTCGGCCAAAGCATAAACAAAAAAAGGATTTCCAACTTCAATCTTTGAAACTCAAATGATTTTACTACTCTAAAATGGAATCAATGAACAATGAACCAAAGCAAAACAAAAAAACATTATTTGAATGAAACCCAACCTTATATTCATTCAAGAGATTCTTAAAACAAGGTGAAATTATTTTGACCTAAAGTTATGGCTTAAGTAAATCAAATGATTTTTTTGAAAATTAATGAATCAAATGTTCTCAATAACAATCAAATTTGAGAAAATCTTATGTAACATTCGGTTACTAAGTAGGTTTTGAACGTCAAACCAATCTTTGATTTCAATACAATATTTAGTTTCAAGTTTACGTATAAATCATTTCAAGTTAAAAGGAATTTGGACTTAAGAAGATTTCTCTTCATTAGTTTATACAAAAGTGTTTTAAACTCCAACTTCCAACTTTGAGCTTAATTAAAACTACAAATCTTTTTGAAATAATTTTTTCAAAGTATAAGACTTGAATCAAAGGTACCATGGCACTTTGCCAAGGTACAAAACAAATAAGTGTAATATACTAACCTTTTTACAAAAGAGTTTTGAAACTCAAAGCTAAGGATTTTCCTAAGTGTAAAACCCTAAGTTGAGTAATTAACTTGGAGTGAAAGAAAGGGATAAGAATTTATAGGACATGGTGAAACAAGGCCATGTGCTATACCATTGATGATTCATTCATCAATCGGTTCATAATACTTAAGTGAATCAAGATGTATTTCATTACTTGAAAGCCAAGTACCCTCTAAATTAGAAAGGATCTAAGAGTTAACTAGAGGATTCTCAATCCTTCTTCATAATACATTTAGTACTTGAGAAATATATCATAAGACACGAAAACACAAATATGAAACATTTTGGTTTGGAACATTAATTCAATGATGGGACGGTGAGTCGGACCCGAGGACATCGTCTAACTGCATAGTCTTGTGATGGCTTGATCCCGGAGGGATCACGAGATTTATCCATTGGATGAAAGTTTAAAACACTTACAATGTGTGAAGTTCCTAAGGAAGAGAACCTTAGTGAATCTTGAAGTTATCCAATGGATAAACGTTATAAAACACTTTAATGGTGAAAGACCTATATGAGAAGATTCCTATGGAATCACGAGGTTTATCTGGTGGATAGACATTTTATCGTATATGCTTTGTGTAAGCATTCATATTATGTTGCATGAGTCTATAAGGCCTTGAGCCTAGGAGTTGAGCTTACACCTTGATGCGGGTGCGAATATTACGGTGACGTTTTAAATAGTCTTGGAGGTATCAGGGTTGGAAAGGCTGACATGAGACCAGTTGGTAGCTCTTCTGTGTCGTGGCGACTCCAAGCAATACACTGATATCCTCGACTAGATGCCGTACATTTCATGTTTGGTGTAGAGTGTTTTCGTAAAATCCAGATACGTGCATGTTACGAATGTTATAGCATCTTGCCCATGGCTGGCATACACGAAACATGTCCTCCTATTCACTCTCTCTGACGTTTGTTAGCTCCATGGAGTAGGGGTCAGAGTTTTACCTTTGTGGCATATGGCATTGAGTCATGTATATCGCATTGCATTGCATGACTGTTGATGGATACATTCACAGATGATTATCTTGTGTTGATGATGTCTTATGTTGTCGATTAAATAATATGGGATATTGAGATGTATGATATGCATGAATAGTATTTTGTTGTCTTGCATGTCGTACCATTTTTACTCTTGCCATGTGTTGTGTTGATGAATGGGAATCTCACCTCATTACTTAGTATTGCATCATTGTGTGCTTCTCTGGTTGTCTCCCGAGAAGGTCGTGTTACTGAGACTTCACCCCACGCTTCAGATGCATCTCTCTATTGAGCCTCCCTGTGGTTCCAGCGTTGGACATCTAGTCATGATGGGCTCCTAGCATAATACATGGGAAGAGCCACACTCACCATCCGCAGGAGTCTTAGATGAAAGGTTCTTGACCCCTCCACCGCTTGTCTTCATGTCGTCTACTGTCAGGGTTGTAGTCGTAAGTGAAATGCTAGATGGACCTTTTCATCGATGCGTTCAGTGCCTTCTCCCTCTCTTGAGGATAGGCCTCTTATTAGCAGAGTTGCTTCTGAGTCAACTCCTGTTATGTCTTCCATAGGAATGCCAGCAGTAGTTCCTGCTAGGGTTCCTGTTAGGTCTTGTTTGATGGGTCCTGGTTGGAAGGCGATGAGTGAAGAGACTAAGAGTGAGGTGATCCATCTACGCCTTCCTATCCCTCGCTTGTCTCTCCGTAAAGGAGAAGTCAGAGGAAACATTCAACGGTTGATCCGAGGGATGTCTTCCCGTGTTAGTCTGTTGACGTCCAGTGTAGGGTATCAGAGTGTTTGTACCTTTCTTTTATCTTTCATGGGGCTGCGTCTCCAAGTATCTTATGTTTAGGAGCTGCGTCTCCAATGCTTTATGGTGAGTCTGTATCTTTATGTTCACTTTATGTAGTCGGGTTGGGTTTTAATGTAAAACCTCTATGAACTTATGATCTTGTATTATGAAATGTTTCTATTTACCTTACACGCATAAACGGTTACAAGTTTTTACAGTTATGTCTTGTGAAAAGAAAAAATTTACCCCATCTTTCTTAAATGATTTTAATTAGCCTGTTTTTCGCCCTTATGGTTTTATAAAATGTTCGTTATGTGATGCCCCCAGAAAGGGTGTTACAATTAGCGTTTGTAACTCAAACAACCAATATTAAGAATAGGGTATCTAATTTACCCAAATTAAAAATAAAAGAAAATGTTGACCATAATTAACTTGGAATTTTATTTTGGTGTAATTGTTTCTTTTAAATTGCGAACTATGTATTTTTATTGAATAACCATAGTTACAAGGAATATTCCATTAGCATATTCTGGTAAAAGTGTTAGTCAAAATGGTCAATTGGGTGGAGTGTCATTTTTTAAGAAAAATGGAGTGGAGTATTATATCATCAAACCTAGAGGGGAATGATTGTAATTTACCCAAAAAAACTAAGTAAATATTAACTAGCTTAGTGGACCACGCCAAGTCACATGCCATTTCCATTCACTCGGCAACCAGAAAGAACCTATTGTGGGGTCTAGCCATTAAATGCAAAGAAGAAAAACATGCTTTGAAAAGTCAAAGCAAGAAATATGCAGTGAGTGAAAATCTGCAGAAGCAGATTTGAACAGGCTGTCGTGAAGAAAAATTGTGCATCTACAATGCATAGGCCTAGGGGTGTTCATGGGTCCGGGTCAACCGGATGAACTCAAGAATCCAACCCAACCCGAATAGATTGGTTCGGGTATTTTTGTTGTTTGGGTCCAACCCAAATCGACCCGATCAAACCCAGTCTCCATTGGTTCGGGTGACGGGTTTATTGATTTTAAACCCGAGACCCAATCACCCAATCTGTAACGCCCCGATTTTCACGTTTTCTAATTCTTCAGTATTTTAACGTTTTTATTTTATTGGAGGGTTTAGAGAGTGAAATAAAATATTCTGAGAAGATAGGAATGCTCTACACAGCCATAGGAAACCATGGTTAAGTTTCGAGCAAAAACGCAAACGCAGTCCGGTCTGCGTTTTTACACTGACAATATGATTTTACTGCTCAGGTGACCTCAGATGGACCCGTGAACGAGATAATAAGTCTTAGAATTCGATTTTCTAAGTTTTGGTTAAAGTTCACAAAAATTTCAAAAAAATCACTTCCTGACCTCCGTTCGAGTGGAATCCTCAATCGGGTGACCAACGGATAATCTTAATATCACATCATGCCAAATCACTTGGGAGAGCATGCCAGAGTCGTCATGACGTTCGGAAATATCTGGACGCAAAATGACCAAAATGCCCCTAACCTTAGTCTTTTACACTTTTACCATTTTACCCTTGAAGCAAATGACCATTTTGCCCTTAAGTGAGATTTTAAAAGGCTGAACTCAGACCCTCACAGCCCCTCATTCACGCACAAGCCCTCCCAAAGTACACCCATCATCAACCTTAGAGAAAACCACCATTGATCCTTGAGAAAAAGCTTGAATACTTGTTAGAAATCCTTGATTCCTTGATCAATCTTCCTTCATTCTTAGGTAAGATCACTTCTGTGATCTCCTTGCTTCTTGAATCTCTCTCTATTTCAAGATCAAACTTCATTTTCATGAAAATCAATTCTTAGATCCAAAACTTTGAAAATCCATAAGAATATGTAGAAAAATCCTTTTAAAGGAAAACCAATTTCTTTGAACTCACTTCATCATTCTCTATCTAAACCCAAGAGCTCATGATTCAATTCTCATCATAGCTCAAAATCCCCAAATGACCAAACCCTACATAGTGATGATGAATAATGTTTTTCATCAATTTTTGATTTCTAACACTTGATACCATCCTTAGCTTTCCTATTGTCTTTGAATCCATGAAATGGAAACCAAAATCAATTTCTAATCCTTTTACCTTAGGGTGGCCGAAACCTCTTAGAGTAGAAATGGTTGAGTTTTGTTTTGATTGTTGTTTAATGTTTGATTGTTGTGTTGTTGTAGTTGGTGGCGATTGTCAGGAGGTTCACAAACCGATCAACCGATTTTGATCCGGATATCTGCTCATCAACAGGTATGGGGGGTGAACCTCATCACACCAAGATGGTGGTAGTGAAGATGGTTGTTTAAGTTTATGCGTGGGTGAAACCCTTTAGTTTGGGTTCACTTTTAATTGTTAAGTTTTGTCAAGTTCTCTTGAAGAACAAAGTTGTCTTGATGAGTTTATGCTTTAGTGTGTTGTAGTGTGCTCTAGCATATGTTGATGATGATGTGATTGAATGAAAATCATTTCCATGTATGTTGAAAAACCTACTTTGATCATTGGATCAAGTATGGACTTTTATGCTTGATTGTGATGCAATGATGTGTGATGGACTTATGTGCTTGATTATGATGTAATAATGTGTAATTGTGGTTTGTCATAATTGGTGTGAGCATTTTGAGCTATATTTGCTTAGTTGGTGAAGTAAAGTCTCCACTTTTCATTGGAGTAGGCTTGTGGCCTTAGTAAGAGGAAATATAAGAACATGTGTTGTTCTTGATCTAGCAAGGTTTTGAAGTAAGAAAAGCATGATTTCATAACCTATGTTTTCAAAGAAAAACAAAAGGTGATTTTGATCCAAAGATCAAATGAAGTTTTAACCTTTAAAGTGTGTCACCAAAGTGAAAAATGTCTTTTCTTTAACCATAGGTCTTTTAATCAAGCTAAGTGTTTCAAAAAGAGAATTAATGAAGAAGTTAAGGAAAAATGAAAACAGGGCACTCGCCTGGCTAACCCTGTCTCGCCACGCGAGACAGAGAGAAGACAAGACATTCGCCTGGCTAACATTCTCTCGCCAGGCGAGGCAGTGGGCTAGCCCAAGCAGCAAAGATATGACCTCTCAGCCTCGCATCGCGATACCCCTCTCGCCTCGCAAACCAGAAGGGTTGTCTAAGCGGTAAAAGATATAACTTCTCTACCTCGCGTCGCGATACCATTCTCGCCTCGTGAAGCAGAAAGACTATCTAAAAAGTAAAAATGGCCTCTCAGCCTCGCGTCGCGGAACCTATCTTCACCCCGCGAGAAATGGTTTTGTTTATAAAGAGTGTTTTTCAACTCAAACTGTAGAGTTTTAAGCATAAAAACCTAAGTTCAGTAATAAATTTAGAGTTGAAGACAACGGATAATTAAGTATGGTATGCGGTGGAATAAGACCGTATAATATACCATTGCGGACTTAGTTCATCAATGTCTCCATAAGACTTAAGTGAATCAACACTTACTTCCTTAATTAAAAATCAAGGGTTAATATCTTAGAAAGGATTAAATACTCTTCTAAGAGGATTCTCGATCCTTATTCATAATGCTTAGAACTTGAGACATAATTCATAAGACATAAACACAAACATGAAACGTTTTGGGTTTTGAAACAGTAGTTCGATGACGGACCGGTGATTCGGATCTCGATCAGTTGTTCAATTGTTTCAGTCTTGTGATGACTCGATCCCGGAGGGATCACGAGATTTATTCGGTGGATAAAGGTTTTGTTTTTCAAAGACGTGTATAATTCCTAAGGAAGAGAACCTTAGTGGACCTTGAGGTTTACCCAGGGGTAGACATTGCTTTTTCGCATCTGCTTTGTGTAAGCATTGGCAGTTCATTTGCATAGTCATAAGGCCTTGAGCCTAGGAGTTGAGCTTACACCTTGATGCGGGTGCGAATCTTACGGTGACGATCTTCAATGGTCTTTTTGGAGGTATCAGGGTTGGAAAGGCTGACATGTG
This sequence comes from Ammopiptanthus mongolicus, assembly GCA_039655645.1. Taxonomy (NCBI): domain Eukaryota; kingdom Viridiplantae; phylum Streptophyta; class Magnoliopsida; order Fabales; family Fabaceae; genus Ammopiptanthus; species Ammopiptanthus mongolicus. The sequence continues at coordinate 63,105,033 of CM077347.1, read as the reverse complement.
ACCAGTTGGTAGCTCTTCTATGTCATGGCTAATCCTAGCAATACAGTGATAACCTCTACTGGATGTCGTACTTTTCATGTTTGGTCGAGAGTGTTTCCGTAAAAGCTAGATACATGCACATTAAAAATGTTGTTGTAGCATCTTTCCCATGGCTGGCGCATATGGAACATGTCCTCCTATTCACTCTCTCTGACATTTTGTTAGCTCCATGGAGTAGGGGTCAGTGTAGTACCTAGTGGCATTGGCATTGAGTCATGTACATTGCACTGCATTGCATGGCTGTTGATGTTTACATTTATTGTTATACATCGTTGTTTTGTTTTACGAATGCCTCATATTGTGCTTTTAACTGTTTATCATGATATTACGCTGTTAATTGTTTAATATGATTTATATTGAGAATTTTTAGTAAGCATGTTGGATACGCTATTACCTGGTGTGTCGTCCCGTTTTTACTACTGCTGTTTTGTTGTGTTGATGAACGAGAATCTCACCCATATCTGTATATTCTCTGCTGGTACTTGCTGTTGCTGATTGAACAGATGGACGCGATGATGGTTCGGTTCAGCAGTTCCTTTGCGTCCGGAGGTGGACTCCTTTTGGTGTTTTATTTTGTCTGGGCCAGATTGTGTCGGTATCTGTAGTACCTTTTGGGAGCTACAACTCCTAGTACTTATTTTATTCTTATGTCAGTTATACATTAGATCTATGTCTGTATACAGTATTACTTCTGTTTCTGTTTTCTGTTTTCTATTTCTGCATTATAATACTATATGTTCTAGAAGTGCATTGTGAACCTAAGTTCATTTATTAGTATTATTTACCTTTACTAATCCCATTACATCTTTGTGAAAAGAAAAAAAAAATAAAAACTGTATTTTCCGCATTAATAAATATTTTCGGCCTTATAAACGTTCGGGAATGTGACACTCGGGAAAGGGTGTTGCATTATTTGCTATCAGAGCTGGCCGAGTCTTTTTGGGGTTTGTAGTTTATGGTCTGTCTTGTTTGTGTTGTGTTCTCTGTGTGTTTCTCTGTTGTTATCTTCGTAAGGAAGATAATGTTGTTTGTTGTATTGCTTTGAGTTTGACAATTCTGGTTTTGAAGGTAGCAATGGCTACTCAAAACCTGACTGCTGCTGTGAACGCCATACGGGAAATGGCTGCTGCGATGGTTCAACATGACGAACGAGCTGCTGGGGGTAGAAGACTGGACGAATTTCTTCGTTGGAATCCACCTCAATTCAAGGGTGAATTCAATCTTGAATTAGCTGAGCGTTGGATCCAGACGTTGGAGAAAATCTTTGGAGCAATGAGGTGTACTAAGAATGACAAGGTTGTCTATGCAACCTATATGCTGGTGGAGGATGCTGAATACTGGTGGGAAGGAGCCCGTCAGATGTTGATTCATGACCAACAAGCTGTGGACTGGAATGCTTTTAAGGGAAAGTTCCTGGAGAAGTATTTTCCTGCAAGTGCAAGGCATGAGAAAGAGATGGAGTGCCTCCAGCTGAGACAAGGGGGAATGACTGTAGCTGAATACGGGGCCAAATTTGAAAGTTTGGCGAAGTTCTCGAATTATTTTCTGGACAACCCAAGAGAAGAGTGGAAGTGCATGTAATTTGAAGGAGGTCTGAGGATCAACTTGAAAAGAGCCATAGTTCCTCTGGAAATTTCTGTTTTTCCAAGGCTGATGGAGAAGTGTCGTCTGATCGAGAGCTTGCAGCCCAAGGACAAGCGGGTACAGAGTTCTGGACCAAGCAAGTTCCAAAGAGGAAGCGGTGGTCGAGACAACAAATCTCGATGGAAGCCATATTCAAGGCAACAAGATCAATGACAACGTTCTGCCGGAGGAAGCAGTGGGGGTTTCAGTCAATCTGGAAATGCCCCAAACAAGTGCATGAAGTGTGGGAAGAGTAATCATATCACCAAAGACTGTTCAATTATAGGGATTATCTGTTTCAAGTGTGGGAAGCCGGGACATATTTCACGTGAATGCATGCAACCAAAAGTGGAACATTCCGTCAACAATGTCCAAGCAACGAGGCCTAAGGCAAAAGGCAGAGTCTATACCATAAGTGGCGTTGAAGCTTCTCAAAATGAAGACTTAATCCAAGGTCAGTGTGTCATGGGAGGTAAAACCTTAATTGTACTGTTTGATTCAGGCTCAACACATTCCTTTATTGCATATGACTGTGTGAATCTGTTGGGATTACCTGTGTCTTATTTACCTTTTGATTTTGTAATTTCTACGCCTACTGCAAAACCTGTTATAACTGCTTAAGTTTGTCTGAATTGTTCTATTTCTGTTAAAGATAGAATATTTTTGATTGATTTGATATGTTTGCTTCTTTCGCAAATGGATGTAATCTTAGGAATGGATTGGTTATCTTTTAATCATATCCTGTTAGACTGTACAAATAAAACCTTAGTTTTCCCTAGTTGTGAGAATTCTGGATTTTTGACTGCTAACCAAGTAAACACTTCTTTGAGAGAAAGAGCTCAAGGATACATGTTACTATCTTCTTTGGAGGTCAAGAACGAGCTAGTCTTAGAGCGCGTACCTGTCGTGAACGAGTTTCCGGAAGTCTTTCTTGAAGATATACCAGGTTTGCCGCCAGTTCGGGACATCGAGTTTGCGATCGATCTTGTGCCAGGAACAGGACCAATGTCTATGGCACCGTATCGAATGGCACCTGCTGAGTTGGAAACCTTGAAGGAACAGTTGGTGGACTTATTGGGGAAACAGTTTGTTAGACCCGATGTGTTGCCATGGGGAGCACCTATGCTGTTGGTGAAAAAGAAAGATGGAACATCTCGCCTATGCATGGATTATCGCCAGTTAAACAAGGTTACCATTAAGAACAAGTATCCACTTCCGAAGATAGATGACTTGATGGATCAGTTGAGGGGAGCGGCAGTTTTCTCCAAGATTGATTTGCGATCGGGTTATCACCAGATTCGTGTGAAGGCAGAAGATGTACCAAAGACAGCGTTTCGAACACACTATGGGCACTACGAATATCTTGTAATGTCATTTGGTGTGACGAATGCTCCGGCTATATTCATGGATTATATGAATAGGATCTTTCGTCCATACCTAGATAACTTTGTCGTTGTTTTCATAGACGACATACTCATCTATTCGCGAGACCAGGAAGAGCATGCTGAACATCTTAGTGTGGTTCTTCAGGTTCTGAAGGAGAAACAGCTGTATGCAAAGCTGCCCAAGTGTGAGTTTTGGCTTGACGAAGTGCAGTTTTTGGGTCATGTAATTTCAAAGGAAGGAATTGTTGTAGATCCATCCAAAGTTGAAGTAGTTCTTGAATAGGAAAGACCAACCACAGTGACTGAGATACGTAGTTTTGTGGGTTTGGCTGGGTATTATCGGAGGTTCATCGAGGGATTTTCTAAGATTGTAGGACCTCTTACCCAATTGACGAGGAAGGATAAAATGTTTGAATGGACTGAAGCCTGTGAGCAAAGTTTTCAGGAGCTGAAAAAGAGGCTGACTACATTGCCAGTGTTGATATTATCGGATCCAAGCGAACCTCTTGAAGTGTACTGTGACGTTTCATACCAAGGGTTAGGCTGTGTTCTGATGCAGAATCGGAAGGTGGTAGCGTATGACTCGAGACAGTTGAAAGTGCACGAGAAGAATTACCCAACTCATGATCTGGAGTTAGCAGCGGTAATATTTGCGTTGAAGATTTGGAGGCACTACTTGTATGGTTCAATGTTCAATGTCTTTAGCGATCATAAGAGCTTGAAGTACCTGTTCGATCAGAAAGAGCTCAACATGAGGCAAAGATAGTGGCTGGAATTTCTAAACGACTATGATTTCCAGTTGCAGTATCATCCGGGAAAAGTTAATGTGGTAGCGGATGCGCTAAGTAGGAAAGTATTACATGTGTCTGCCATGATGGTTAAGGAACACGAGCTATTAGAACAGTTCAGAGATATGCATCAGTCCGTGGTTAGTATGCCAGGAAGACTATGTGTAGGTATGGTTACAGTATCTTGTGGTCTAATGGATCAGATTCGGGAGAAACAAGTATACAACCAGTATCTGAAGAGCGAAGGAATCTAAAGAAAGGGATGACGTCTAAATACAAAGAAGGAGCAGATAGGATCCTAAGACGAGGAGAACGGGTTTGTGTGCTATACAACCCGAGATAAGAAGGTTAATTCTGGACGAAGCTCATAGAAGCAAGTTGAGTATGCATCCAGGGTCAACCAAGATGTACAAAGACCTGAAGCGGTCATTTTGGTGGCAAGGCATGAAAAGAGATGTAGCTGATTATGTGGCATCTTGCTTAGTGTGTCAAGAAGCAAAGGTTGAACATCAAAGGCCAGCGGGAATGTTACTTCCGTTGGATATCCCAGAGTGGAAATGGGATGGCATAGCAATGGATTTTGTAACATGTTTGCCAAGGACACCTAAAGGATACGATTCCATTTGGGTAATAATTGATAGGCTTACGAAATCAGCTCATTTTCTACCTATCAATCTCAAGTATTCCATGGAAAAGCTTACTCAGATTTATATAAGTGAGATTGTGGGACTACATGGAGTACCTTCAAGTATCATATCGGATTTTACTTCACGATTTTGGCAAAGTTTATATGAGGCTTTAGGAACGAAGTTACGATTAAGTTCGGCTTACCATCCTCAAAATGATGGACAATCGGAAAGGACGATTCAGTCTTTAGAGGACTTGTTGAGGGCGTGTGTGTTGGAACATGTCGGAAGTTGGGAGAATTTCCTACCGTTGATAGAATTCACCTACAACAACAGTTATCATTCGAGTATAGGGATGGCGCCCTATGAAGCTTTATACGGATGACGTTGCAGAACACCTTTGTGTTGGTATCAAGATGGAGAAAGTGCTTCATTAGGACCTGAACTAGTGCAACAAACGAATGAGAAGGTAAAACTGATTCAAAAGAAGATGAGGACAACTCAGAGCCGACAGAAGAGTTATGCGGATAAAAGACGTAGGCCACTTGAGTTCGAGGAAGGGGATCATGTGTTTTTGAGAGTCACTCCAATGACTGGGGTGGGCAGGGTCCTTAAGTCCAGAAAACTCACTCCAAAATTCATCAGACCCTACCAATTTCTTCGTCGGATAGGTCCAGTAGCTTACCAAATAGCTTTACTGCCTTTTCTATCCAACCTTCATAATGTTTTCCATGTTTTGCAATTGCGAAAGTATATTCCTGATCCCAGTCACGTCATAGAGTTTGATTCAGTACAACTAAAGGATAACCTAACCTATGAAACGCTGTCGGTTAAGATCGAAGACAAAAGGATAAAGAAACTGCGAGGGAAGGAGATAGCTTTGGTCAAAGTTATCTGGAACGAGGTTACAGGTGATGCTACCTGGGAAAGAGAAGAGGACATGCAACAACAGTATCCGAGTTTGTTTTAAGAGGTTAGTAAAATTTCGAGGACGAAATTCTTTTAAGAGGGGTAGGGATGTAACGCCCCGATTTTCACGTTTTCTAATTCATCAGTATTTTAACGTTTTTATTTTATTGGAGGGTTTAGAGAGTGAAATAAAATATTCTGAGAAGATAAGAATGCTCTACACAACCATGAGAAGCCATGGTTAAGTTTCGGGCAAAAACTCAAACGGAGTCCGGTCTGCGTTTTTACACTGACAGTATGATTTTACTGCTCAGGAGACCTCAGATGGAGCCGTGAACGAGACAATATGTCTTAGAATTCGATTCTTTACGTTTTGGTTAAATTTCACAAAAATTTCAAAAAAATTACTTCCTGACCTTCGTTCGAGCGGAATCCTCAATCAGGTGACGAACGGAGCCACATATGGATTTACCGGGACTTGCCAACGGATAATCTTGATATCACATCATGCCAAATCACTTGGGAGAGCATGCCAGATTCGTCATGACGTTCGGAAATATCTAGACACAAAATGACCAAAATGCCCCTAACCTTAGTCTTTTACACTTTTACCATTTTACCCTTGAAGCAAATGACCATTTTGCCCTTAAGTGAGATTTTAAAATGCTGAACTCAGCCCCTCACAGCCCCTCATTCACGCATAAGCCCTCCCGAAGAACACCCATCATCAACCTTAGAGAAAACCACCATTGATCCTTGAGAAAAAGCTTGAATACTTGTTAGAAATCCTTGATTCATGATCAATCTTCCTTCATTCTTAGGTAAGATCACTTTTATGATCTCCAAGCTTCTTGAATCTCTCTCTATTTCAAGATTAAACTTCATTTTCATGAAAATCAATTCTTAGATCCAAAACTTTGAAAATCCATAGGAATTTGTAGAAAAATCCTTTTAAAGGGAAACCAATTTCTTTGAACTCACTTCATCATTCTCTATCCAAACCCAAGAGCTCATGATTCAATTCTCATCATAGCTCAAAATCCACAAATGGCCGAACCCTACATAGTGATGATGAATAGTGTTTTTCATCAATTTTTGATTTCTAACACTTGAATCCATCCTTAGCTTTCCTATTGTCTTTGAATCCATGAAATGGAAACCAAAATCAATTTCTAATCCTTTTACCTTAGGGTGGTCGAAACCTCTTAGAGTAGAAATGGTTGAGTTTTGTTTCGATTGTTGTTTAATGTTTGATTATTGTGTTGTTGTAGTTGGTGACGATTGTCAGGAGGTTCACCAATCGATCAACCGAATTTGATCCGGATATCTGCTCATCAACAGGTATGGGGGGCGAACCTCGTCACACCAAGATGGTGGTAGTGAAGATGGTTGTTTAAGTTTATGCATGGGTGAAACCCTTTAGTTTGGGATCACTTTTACTTGTTAAGTTTTGTTAAGTTCTCTTGAAGAGCAAAGTTGTCTTAATGAGTTTATGCTTTAGTGTGTTGTAGTGTGCTCTAGCATATGTTGATGATGATGTGATTGAATGAAAATCATTTCCATGTATGTTGAAAAACCTACTTTAATCATTGGATCAAGTATGGACTTTTATGCTTGATTATGATGCAATGATGCGTGATGGACTTATGTGCTTGATTATGATGTAATAATGTGTAATTGTGGTTTGTCATAATTGGTGTGAGCATTTTGAGCTATATTTGCTTAGTTGGTGAAGTAAAGTCTCCACTTTTCATTGGAGTAGGCTTGTGGCCTTAGTAAGAGGAAATATAAGAACATGTGTTGTTCTTGATCTAGCAAGGTTTTGAAGTAAGAAAAGCATGATTTCATAACCTATGTTTTCAAAGAAAAACAAAAAGTGATTTTGATCCAAAGATCAAATGAAGTTTTAACCTTTAAAGTGTGTCACCAAAGTGAAAAATGTCTTTTCTTTAACCATAGGTCTTTTAATCAAACTAAGTGTTTCAAAAAGAGAATTAATGAAGAAGTTAAGGAAAAATGAAAACAGGGCACTCGCCTGGCTAACCCTGTCTCGCCACGCGAGACAGAGGGAACACAAGGCATTCGCCTGGCTAACATTCTCTCGCCACGCGAGGCAGTAGGCTAGCCCGAGCAGCAAAGATATGACCTCTCGGCCTCACGTCGCGATACCCTTCTCGCCTCGCGAACCAGAAGGGTTGTCTAGGCAGTAAAAGATATAGCTTCTCTACCTCGCGTCGTGATACCATTCTCGCCTCGCGAAGCAAAAAGACTATCCAAAAAGTAAAAATGGCCTTTCAGCCTCGCGTCGCGGAACCTATCTTCGCCCTGTGAGAAATGGTTTTGTTTATAAAGAGTGTTTTTCAACTCAAACTGTAGAGTTTTACGCATAAAAACCTAAGTTAAGTAATAAACTTAGAGTTGAAGACAACGTATAATTAAGTATGGTATGTGGTGGAATAAGACCGTATAATATACCATTGAGGACTTAGTTCATCAATGTCTCCATAAGACTTAAGTGAATCAACACTTTTTTCCTTAATTAAAAATCAAGGGTTAATATCTTAGAAAGGATTAAAGACTTTTCTAAGAGGATTCTCGATCCTTATTCAAAATGCTTAGGACTTGAGACATAATTCATAAGACATAAACACAAACATGAAACGTTTTGGGTTTTGAAACAGTAGTTCGATGACGGACCGGTGATTCGGATCTCGATCAGTCGTTCAATTGTTTCAGTCTTGTGATGACTCGATCCCGGAGGGATCTCGAGATTTATCCGGTGGATAAAGGTTTTGTTTTTCAAAGACGTGTATAGTTCCTAAGGAAGAGAACCTTAGTGGACCTTGAGGTTTACCCAGGGGGTAGACATTGCTTTTTCGCATCTGCTTTGTGTAAGCATTGGCATTTCATTTGCATAGTCGTAAGGCCTTGAGCCTAGGAGTTGAGCTTACACCTTGATGCGGGTGCAAATCTTACGGTGACGATCTTCAATGGTCTTTTTGGAGGTATCAGGGTTGGAAGGGCTGACATGTGACCAGTTGGTAGCTCTTCTGTGTCATGGCTAATCCTAGCAATACACTGATAACCTCTACTTGATTTCGTACTTTTCATGTTTGGTCGAGAGTGTTTCCGTAAAAGCCAGATTCGTGCACGTTACAAATGTTGTAGCATCTTGCCCAAGGCTGGCGCGTACGGAACATTTCCTCCCATTCACTCTCTCCGACGTTTTGCTAGCTCCATGGAGTAGGAGTCAGAGTAGTACCCAGTGGCATTGGCATTGAGTCATGTACATTGCACTGCATTACATGGCTGTTGATGTTTACATTTACTGTTATACTTCGCTGTTCTGTTTTAAGAATGCCTCATATTGTGCTGTTAACTGTTTATCATGATATTACGCTGTTAATTGTTTAATATGATTTATATTGAGAATTTTTAGTAAGCATGTTGGGTGCGCTGTTACCTGGTAAGTCATCCCATTTTTACTGCTACTGTTTTGTTGTGTTGATGAATGGGAATCTCACCCATATTTATATATTTTCTGCTAGTACATGCTGTTGCTGATTGAACAGATGGACGCGACGACGGTTCGGTTCAGCAGTCCTTTGAGTCTGGAAGTGGACTCTTTTTGCCATTTTATTTTGTCTGGGCCAGACTGTGTCGGTATCTATAGTACCTTTTGGGAGCTACGATTCCTAGTACTTATTTTATTCTTATGTCAGTTATATATTAGACCTATGTCTGTATACAGTATTACTTCTGTTTCTATTTTCTGTTTTCTGTTTTTTTGTTTCTGCATTATAATCCTATATGTTCTAGAAGTTCATGGTGAACCTAAGTTCATTTATTAGTATTATTTATCTTTACTAATCCCATTACATCTTTGTGAAAAAAAAAAACCGTATTTTCCGCATTAATAAATATTTTCGGCCTTATAAACGTTCGGGAATGTGACACTCGGGAAAGGGTGTTGCACAATCAACCCGTACATACATTTTTTTCTCAAGATAGTTGCCTTAGGAACAAAAGTTAGGTCAGTCATTTGCTCATCTCCCTCTCTGTTCTCATCTCCTCTCTTTTTCTGTTCTCAACTCATCTCAAGTTTCCTTAAACCTGACCCATTGTCCCTCACTCCTCTCAGTGCCGCTGTCCGCCGTTGGTTCTTCACCACCGCGCGGTTCTTTCTTCACCACCGTGGGTTTGTTCTTCACCACCATGGTTTCGTACTTCACCACTGCGGCATCGTCTGTAACATACCAATTTTCTGTAACTCTGATCGAGTTGGTTAATCTCGATTAGAGCTTTGATTGATTGTGTGAATTTTTTTATGTTAGTTTAAGGCCTAGTTGGAAGCTTAGCAATAGGCTTGAATACTGGTTGGAAGTGCTTAAGGTGTAACACGAGAAACTGGGGAAGTCAGGAGTTTGGAAGGGTCTTCCCAGCTGAGCAGCACGCTCAAGCGTGGGAAGAGTGCACGCTCAAGCGTGCAAACGTTTAGACGTTGGCACGTTGCACGCTCAAGTGTGCTGAGTGCATTTGCCAGCTAGTGTGAGTTCTGACACGTGTGCAACACGTGTTAGGCCAGGTAGAAGGCAGTGTGGACGAGGCTCCACGCTCAAGCGTGGAAGAACCCCACGCTCAAGCGTGGGCATGCTTAAGCATGCAGATTTCCCCACGCTTAAGCGTTCACAGTAGCTCAAGTTTGGTGAGTTTCTTCCTCTTCTTCGTTTTGCATGAAATTTCTTAAGTGTTTCTGCAACCTCGAGAGAGAGAGACTCTGAGATTTATAGTGAGAGAAGTTGAGGTTTGATGGACTTCAGAGCTTCGGGTCGAGATTTCTACAACATTGTTACGATCGTGACGAAGTTTTCTACAAATTCGTCAGAACGATTTCTCAATTCGCCTAAGGTAAACCTAATCTGCCGTTCGTTCTTCACCACCAAAAGGTTCGTTCTTCACCACCACGTGGATCGTTCTTCACCACCATGGGTTTGTTCTTCACCACCGCGACGTCGTCATACGTTCAACTGCTCCATTCGTTCTCCACCGCGCGATTTTGTTCATCTCGCGCCATCTCCATCGCCGCCCCCTGCTCTATTCGTTCTCCGGCACGCAGTTCGATGATTCCGTTCATCTCATGCCGTCTCCACCCAAGTCTATTCTTTCCTTTTCTATGTTCTGGCTATGCAAGTTTTTCTTTCCTTCTCCATTTATCTTTGAGATCTGCATCAAGCTTTTGTTGTTTTTTCTTTTCAATTTTTCTTTGGTTCGTAAATAACTTCTCATGATTTTCCAGCTAAAGAAACCATGTAACACCCCCTCGGTGCTACGTCTCAAACTCGATGCGGAAAACATAAAGAGTTTAAAAGGCTGGTTGCTTTCGAAAAAACTTTAAGTAATAACTATGTTCGAAAATGAGGATCTAAAACTTTTCTTCGCACATATAATAATCCAAACATAGGACAAATGGGATAAACCACATAACATATATTGATACTAAACATCCATAACAAAATAACCATAAGGTTTTAAATGCCGAAGCTTACAAGTTTTCTGGAAAACAGAGTTTAACAAGTAGTAGAATTTCTAGCCTATTATCATAGATTACAGACCTCAAAATAGTAAATCAACATAAACAAAGCAGATAAGATATGACTGCTTCAAAAAGTAAGACTCTAATGCTGGTTGGGCTAAAAGTAGCCATTAGGGAAGAACCCCAAAGTCAGCTCCAATTCCCGGAGGAATTCGGAGGGATCCTCCTTCTCTTTATCTTCAAAAGATTCCATCATCAGGGTCCTCAGGTGTCTGCGGGGACCTCTGAACAGCATCTGTACATGTATCCAAAAACACAACAGAGTGTCCAACATGTATAGGCAAAGGTGAGATACTCATTCCACAAGTTTATCACGATAGCCGCACAAGCGACAAATAGCACATACATTCACATATGAAATACAGTTGCATTAACAGATATTCATAAAGCATAATATCTCAAACATCATCATGAGTTATAACATAATGCATGAGACTTCAATATCATCTTTCTAATTCATGTTCTCCGGAGATTCCTAACTTCCCTTCATCGAGCGATAGGCCGTGAATACTCCCATAACACAATTGTCCTCATGAGTCGGCCTCTCAATTTAGGTCCGAACTCCAATTGTTTAGGGGTACCACGTCACAACCATATCATGAATAGTCCAGTCTCTGATCGAGTTCATCCGTGTTTGACAACCGATTACCACGGTATGGGGTTGCAATGCCTCCGGCCTCTTATGGAATCTCGAACACAGGATGCCCCTATAGACCTCTTAACTGGCTCATATTCTCAACCACTTGGATTGTATCACGTTTCAAGTGGCACGTCGACCGATTCATGTATGTACACAGAAAATTTCTATTTTCTTTTTCGTTCATTCTTTCTTGCCGAGGCATATAGCTCATGACTCATTTTAAAGGACATTTAGCCCATTCAAATACAGGACACATAGCCCAAGTTCTTAATCCACGAAGTACTAGGCCGACGTCGCGGACACTAGACTTGCATATAGGGCACAAAGTTCGGGTACTCAACTCACAAATCACTAGCCCGACGTCTCGGTCACTAGGTTTGCAGACTTCACAAAATGAAAAAGGAAAATCACTATTTTTCTTTCGGGTCTTATTTTCATAAAAACAGCTTTTGAAGGCAAAACTCAATTTCATTGTCTTAGACTAAAACATTTATCTAAAAGAAGTTTCATTTGAAAGAACTTTCCTTAAAAGACTTGTTCTTAAAAGAAGTTTCATTCACTTGAAAAGGCAAAACTATTCGCAAGACTTTTCTTTGATTCCAAAATACGTTTTTAAAACTTTGATCAAGACTTTTAAGCGTTTTACTATTCTTTATCAAGCCATAGCCGATGCTATGCTCTCAATCAATCTAGGATATACATATATATACAACATCATAAATATATAATAAACATCATAGGTATATCTCATCCAAGGCATCAATGCCATAATTCAATTTCAACATCCAATCACACACTTATCAAGTACATATACTATACATAGCAATTTCACAAAACACCAATCACTTTATGATAACAATCAAAACAACAACAACACATCTAACAATCAAGTTTATGAGACTACCAAACTCATTATGAGAAAATCTCCCTTTACCTCTTGAAGAAGATTTCTAGTTCGCTCCCGAAGAGTTTTCCGTTCCGACTCCGGTTTGGTTCTGTTGGTGTAAGCCCTAGAGGCCTTTAGTCTTCTTTGAGATTTACATTTGTATCATGACTTTGATTCACATATATTTATATATGAGGCATTTCAGTTTATACTACTAATTGTTTAAACGAAGTAAAGTCCTTAGAATAGTTATTTCAATTCAATAGAACATCAACTACAAGACTTGATCGTGAGACCCTATTGAACATTTTAAATACTATTCTTAAAGTATCCGTAGTCAAGTATTATTGTTAATTAGGACGACAATAATACATCGAGGCTATTATGTGGGTAGACTGATGACCACATCTCACGGGTCATGGATATGAGATATCAAGTCTTCACATAGGTATAAATATTAGAGTAATATTTATACTGGATTGACCCACTATGAGAACGCTGCATAATAGTTATGAAAGTATCATGAGCGCTTCTCATGGTAACCAAAGTGAATTAGTCCTTCGACTTGAAGTCACTACGATTCCTACATGAGGAGTTGTAGGCTTTAATGCTACCAAACGTTATCTGTAATAGGATGATCATAAAGATAGTTATTGGGCCTACAATGAATCATGTTGAGGGATGTAGATAGGATTCGTCCCTCCTACATAACAGGAGTAATGTCATGGGCCTCTCAATAGAGTGAGGCGTGAAAGTGCATGGCCATGCTGTAATGGGCCAATATGAGATATTGGGCCCATTTGTGATTGCACGTCTACTCGGGAATTGAGAAACAAATAATTGAACTTAACAAGGATGACACACTTATGCCTTGTGTTCAATTAAGACATATGGACGAAAGGACATTATTTATTACACGGTTATTTTGGTTACCGTATGGTATGTATCGTATCAACAATATTCTCACTAATTGGATAACAATGATGTATTGCTAGATGCCGCTCATTGTTTATAATATTAAATGTGATTCAATATTATTGCCAATTTATTGAGAACCTATAGGGTCACACGCATAGATAAAATAGTCGGAGAATGAATTAATTTATTTAAAATGATTTAATAATATTAATTATAAGATTGGGCCTGTAGCATACAAGCCCAATGAGGTTAGCTTAAGTGGGTGATAGCTTATAATGTTGAGCATGTCACCTAGGCGTTAAGGAGAGCTTACTGCGCATATCTAGCACGACGTTTTCTCTGGCGATGTTTTGTTTGCGTGGACTACGTAGAGGTGCTGCTCCATTGCAATACTGGTGATAGCGTTGTTCGTAGTGCTCGTGATCGATTGAGAAGGACCGTTCTTCCCTTGCAGTGATCGCGGTAAAGCTATGCTACAAGAGGTAAATACTACATCATGAGTCATGACTATTCGCATGGATCCTTTTTCTTGGGAATTTTTCCGCTGCATTTTTCGTTTTTAATACGCAAATTACCAACAGTGGTATCAGAGCCGCTTACGAAACCATGATTCTCTTGTGTGTTTATTTATTATAACATGTTTTGTTTCTGAAAGATATGATCTTTAACATGTTATGTTTGAAAATCGTAAAAGTGTTTTGAGAAAAACGTTTTTCTGAAATCCTTGTTTTGATTTGCGGCGACAGCAAGTGTTGCTGTCATGCGCACCTTACATCCAAACGTGTCATAATCGATTATGTAATCGATTATGAGGGCTCAAGTGTTGATCCCTAATCGTCGTGGAAGCAAGGTAATTCTGGTCAGAACCACAATAATCGATGATGTAATCGATTATGTAATCGGTTATGCAAAGAGTTTGAATGAACGTTTGTATAACAGATTACATAATGGATTATGTAATCGATTATGCGACGGATTATGGTAGTACAATAATCGATTATGGTGGTACAATAATCGATTATGATAGTACAATAGTCATTTTCTAAGAAGTCAGAATAGCAGTAATCGATTATGATATTTTCTGAGGAGTCAGAATAGCAGTAATCGATTATGGTAATTGATTATGAGAATATCAGAAGCGTTATTGTGAGTGATTTTTAAAATCACTTAAAATAATAATTAATAATAATAAATATTTTATTAGTAATTTTATTATGTATTTGGTTGTGTATGGTGAATGGTTATGGCCTTAGTCCTTTTCTTCTTTCTTTTGGTTATTTTGAAATACGACTTGCGTGTCGTGCCTTTCTCTTAAATTCCATATGTATATTGTTTTCTCACCTTATTCCCCTCGAATGTAAAAGAGGTTTCTTTCAATTGTAATGTTATGGTGGAGACAAGAAGACGACTTCAGAAGAGGACGACTCGGCAGGTGATCATGCTTGGTGAAGCTTGTACGCTACTAGGGTTTTAGATTAGATTCTCTCATTGGCTTGGGAGAATCAATGTGTTAGGGGCCATAGCCATGTCACATTTGTTATATGCTATATATGTATGAGATGCATGTTAGTATATAGTAGGTTAAACAATTTAACTTATGGTGAGATCAAATTTATAAATAAATCCCTTAAAAGGAAATATTAAGTCGTGTTTAAATGTGCCTTCCGATGCATGACACTCGTCAAGACTAATATCGATTGAGCGTAGGTCTTCCAAAGCAGAGTACCTTTGTCTATACTAGTAAGACGCGATGGGATAAATGTAATATCCAATTGTCAACCATTGGGTCTGACTTAACCAAGCCAACTTCAACAGGATTGAAGAGGCATGGAGTTGGGCATTAATCCATAAGATGGATTAGAATAAGAGTTATTCACCCAACTGATCCAAGAATTACATGAGATGTAATTGGAAAGAGTTTCCTACCTAAATGGCCTAGTTCTGGGCGATCAGCCCAAGCTAACTCAGGATGAAGTGAAATATGGATCTTGGTCCCAATAGAAAATCTTTCAACGGGATTTTCCGAGTCAATGGTGAGGGTCATTGATTTGAGTAAAATAGTTGGAGGTGTATTTAATAAAAGACCTTATTAAATATGTCTATGCATGATACTTATATTCTGTATATTGTTGTTGTAGATAACCATGTCTGCAAACCACACATGAAATAACCTATCACTGCGATCTATCCTTGAGAAGGACAAGCTTTCCGGAATGAATTTCGTGGACTGGTACAGAAACCTGAGGATTGTCCTCAGGCATGAAAAGAAGCTGCCTGTTCTTGAAGAATAAATCCCTGAGGAGCCACAGGCTGCTAATGCTTCTAAGGCTGATAAGGATGCTTATAAGAAGCATCAGGATGATGCCTTAGATGTCGGCTACCTCATGCTTGCTACCATGACCTCTGAGCTTTAGAAGCAACATGAGACCATAGAGGCGTACGATATGATCGTGAACCTCAAAATGCTCTATCAAGGGCAGACAAGGCATGAGCGGTTCGAGGTTTCCAGAACCCTTTTCAATTCGAAACTGGTAGAGGGAAGCCCTGTAAGTCCTCATGTACTTCAATTAATTGGGTACATTGAGAATCTTGAAAGGTTGGGTTTTCCTTTGGGCCAAGAGTTGGCCACTGACATAGTTCTGGAATCGTTGCCTGAGAGCTATAATCAGTTTATCATGAACTACGATATGCACGATCTTGACAAACCATTGCCAGAATTGTTGAGCATGTTGAGAACTGCTAAACAAAATATTAATAAAGGAAAGGGGAAGGCCATCATGATGGTCCAAGCTGGAAAGGGCAAGAAGCAACATAAGAAACCCATGGATAAGCATAAGGGCAAAGGCAAGGGCTTCCATAAGTCCAAACCTAGCACTTCTGGCTTAAAGCCTACAGGTGGAGTTGCTAAAAAGGGCACTTGCTTCCACTGCGGTCAGACCGAGCATTGGAAGAGGAACTGCCCTAAATACTTGGAAGAGAGCAAGAAAAAGGGAAGTGAGACTTCCACCTCAGGTATATATGTTATAGAAGCCAATTTATCTACTTCTGCATCATGGGTATTAGATACTGGATGTGGATCTCATATTTGTACAAATATGCAGGATCTAAAAGGGAGTAGACCATTGGCAAAAGGCGAAGTTGACCTACAAGTTGGCAATGGAGCAAAAGTTGCTGCTATAGCCATAGGAACCTATGTATTGACTTTGCCTACTGGGCTTATTATTCAGTTGGAGAACTGTTATTTTGTGCCTGCTATTAGCAGGAAAATTATTTTTG
Organism: Ammopiptanthus mongolicus; assembly: GCA_039655645.1. NCBI lineage: Eukaryota > Viridiplantae > Streptophyta > Magnoliopsida > Fabales > Fabaceae > Ammopiptanthus > Ammopiptanthus mongolicus. Next base: position 63,088,350 of record CM077347.1, on the reverse strand, counting down.
TTTCTTGTTTGGACAAGAGTGGTTTTCATTTTATAATAAAGGACAAATGTTGTCCTATTTATTTAAATGAAATTTTCTATGCAAGTGCACAAATGTATAATGGGCTGTATGTCCTTGATCTTGATATGCCTATCTATAACATTAATACCAAAAGGGTCAAACCAAACGAGTTGTACCCGTCTTACTGTTGGCATTGTCGCTTGGGCCACATAAATGAGAAACGCATTTCCAAACTCCATAAAAATGGATTATTGGACTCTTTTGATTATGAATCATATGAGATATGGGAGTCTTGTTGATAACTCTTTTTTGAAGAGTTATTTGTACCTTTTTCACTTGTGTTTTTGTGGTCTTTGAGTATTTTGAGTTTATGTTTTTAGTATTTTAGTGTGATTTTGTGTAAAGTGTGTTTTATAAGAGTCTTTTGTGAGTTTTACTGTTTTGGCGCCGTTGCCAGGGATTGTAATGGTGTTTAATTAACAAGTTTTAAATTGATAGTTTTATTAGTTGTGATAACTTATCATCTTTGAGGTGTTGTGCTGTTGCATCAGGTTCTTAAAACTGTATGCACTGGCAGAGCACAACTGTTACTGAAGTAACTAGTAATATCTTTGAGATGGCTAATGATGATCAGATTGATAGCATGGCTCTGGCCAATGACAGCACTGCTGCCATCAGGAGCTATGCCATGTTTGATCCTGGAACCATGATCTCATGCATTACGAGGCCTAACATTATTGCAAATCATTTTGAGTTGAAGCCTATGATGTTCCAAATGCTGCAACTTGTGGGGCAATTCAGTGGGTCACCTCAAGAAGATCCATATCAGCACCTGAAACAGTTTCTAGAAGTGGCTAACAATTTTAAAAATCCTGGTGTCACTGATGATGCATTTGGGTTGATGTTGTTCCCTTATTCTTTGAAAGACCGAGCCAAGGCTTGGTTTAATTCATTGGAGCCAAACTTAGCGAAATCATGGAATAGAATGGGTGAAAAATTCTTGACCAAATACTCCCCACCTATCAAGAATGCTAGAATGAGGGATGACATCACTTCTTTCAAACAACTTGATGATGAATCCTTGTTTGAAGCTTGGGAAAGATTCAAAGAACTGTTACGGAAATGTCCACACCATGGGCTAGCAGTTTGTATTCAGATGGAAACCTTCTATAGTGGGTTGTTACCACCCTCAAGACAAATGTTGGATGCATCTTCAGGTGGTGCTTTATTGAGAAAATCCTATAATGAAGCCTATGATTTGATTGAGACTGTTGCAGCTAATAGCTACCAATGGTCCACTACAAGGATCAGTTCAACCAAAAATATTGCTGGAGCTCATGATTTAAATGAAGTTTCTATCCTATCATCTCAGATAGCCTATCTTACTCACATGCTGAAAAATGTCACCACTGCATATCCAGGTGCTACAGCATCTCCAGTAGCAATGATAGAACCAGTAACTGATGTGCAGAATGTTTCTCAAATGAGTTCCCTCTTTTGTACCTATTGTGGAGGAGGTCATTTATATGAGGAGTGTCCGAGCAACCCAGTTTCAGAGAATTATGTTGGGAATAACAACATGGGTGACAACCCTTACTCAAATGCCTACAATCCATGGTGGGAACAACAACAAAATTTCTCATGGAGTAACAATGCAGTGGCAAGCAGTTTTAATGGTCCTACCAGGCCCACTTATCGACCAGAGTACCATCTTCAAATAGATCAGCCCCAACAAATGTTGCAACAAGCTCATCCCCAACAGATGCTGCAGTAAGCTCAACCAGTAAATCAGGAAATGTCACTTGAGGCTGTGCTTAAAACCTTTATGACAGAAACAAAGGCTCAAATTCAAAGTCAGGGGGCGGGCATAAGAAACTTAGAGAATCAACTAGGGCAATTGGCTAGTGCACTGAGTTCTAGGCCAAGTGGATCGTTGCCTAGTACAACAGAAACAGTAAATCCACCAACTCCTAATGGGAAGGAGCATTATAACGCCATACATCTCAAAAATGGGGAGGAAATCTCTGCACCAGCAAGGAAAAATGAAGATAACAAGGATAAAGCCAATGATCTTGAAGCTGAAATTGATTCGGGGAAAATTGCTACAAATAATGCTGGATGTTCCACACACTTTGCAGCAGCAATAGCGCTGCAGCAAAATGCTGCAACATCCCCCACAAGTTCAATTGAACAGTCATGGCCTAAGCTGGTACCCGAGAGGCCCCCACCACCTTTTCCCCAAAGATTGAAGAAATCTATCCAAAACAAGCAATGTGGCAAGCTTATTAATGTTTTGAAGTACTTTGATGAGGGGATGCAAGAGTGTTTCTCTATGCATTCATTTGACACCCTGGTGGAGAAACAATTTGTGAAAAAGCAAACTGGTATGACTGATGGTGTAATCCAAATTGGAAATGATGATTCATATGATGAAGAAATTGCTGAGTTAGTTAAGAGCAAGCAAATACAACCCAGATGGGCTAGGAAATTTGAATCATTGGAGGTAACTGAGCAAACTTTCAAAAATAATTTGTCATTAGTGGATCAACCACCTGTTCTTGAACTGAAACAGCCCCCAACCCATCTAAGTTGTGTGTATTAGGGGGAGTTTGAAACCATACCAGTGATCAACTCTATTTTTCTAAATTCTAATGTACCAATGACAATGATCTTCAATGATAAAAATGAGCTGAAACTCGCCAGAACTGTTACTGGGTGGAGGATTCGCATGGATTACAAGGGAAAGATAAAGAGGTGGCCAAAACTGGAGAAAAGGAGTCTTCTACTCCTATCAAGATGAATGATCTAGCCTCAGGGGAAGCACCAGTAGAAGCTCCAGCAAATGTGCTCAGAATTGCAGATTGCTGCAGCATGCTGCAACAATCCAATCAGGACTTTCCTTTTGCTTTACCTTATTCCTCTCATGCTCAGTTTTACTTATTTCCCAGTTTAATCATTTTCCCTGTTATTGCACTGTGGTCCGTAGAATCCATCAGTTCGTTAGTTTGTTTATTTTTAGTTGTGTGTGGGTCAACTGACTTTGACCCCAACTATTTTCTGTTTGTACTTAGTGTCCTTTGTGTTTTACCCCACCATGTGCACAATCATCCCCATCATGGGGTTTTGCTTAATAAAATTTGTCTGTTTTGAAATTCCACAAGTGCGCCTTTTTGGCAGCTTTGACTTGATTGTTTTATTTTGGGCATGTGTGATTGGATTTAATTGTTTGAAGCTCGAGGCTCATGCTTTAGCAATTCTGATCTACCTTGTGAGCTTTTGGGCCAAAACAGTTTTATCCTTCTTTCTCTGTGAATACCATTCTTATGCATAATTCTCTGATTTTGCCTTGCTGCTTTCATAAGTGGACACATCTCTGCTGCACACACTTTTGCTAGAGGCACATTTTGTTTTCTTGAGCCTAGTATTGCCTAAATAGCCTACCCTTGGATACTACCTTTGTGTGAACCCCTTTGAGCCCGCAAGCCCTTTGTTTCTAATGAACCCACATTACAAGCCATATCCTAAAAAACCAATGTCCTAACTAGTTGGAGTGGCTGGTGTGCTTCCTGTGTTTACATGCTGTAACATAAGTTTGGGGGTGCTCGAGGGCTAGCACAGTTTTAAGTTTGGGGTGCCATGCAGCTGTTATGTGACAGAATATCAGAAATTGAACTGTTGCTGGTAAAAAGCAATGGTTTGCTGTAAAAAAAAAAAAGAGAAAGAAAAGGAAAACAGCAGAGCAGTTGCAAGGAAAAATGCTAAAATGTTGCAACAACTGCTCTGAGGGTACAAAGGAGGAAACCGAATTCAAAGAGGTGTAAAAAAGGGAAAGGAATCAAACAAAATGAAAAAGATCAAAAAGTCCTCCCTAAGTTGTATGAGCTGGGCCATGAAAGAAATAGTTGTGAAGCAAAAAGAGGAAGCATACCTAAGCTCCATCTAGTGTAGCCACCTTCCCAGACCTGTTCCTACCTGAACCCAAGCCCCATTGCAACCAAATAAAGTCCTCTAGCTGTGTGCGATTTTGATTGTGAGTGGTGTGTTTAGAAGCTTGTCAAGGTCGTGTTTGAGTATGCATTTGAATGATGATTGAGAGTACCTATCTTAGCTTGAGAAGAGAGGAAGAATACACTGTTATGAGAGTTTAGTGCTGTAGCATGTTGCTGAGAGTTGAAAATGAGGACAGCCATGAATGCTTGCTTGATTGAACTTCATGATTGTAGATGCATTGTCATGTATGCCTTGTGAAGAAATTGGTTTGGAAAGAAGAAACCTTTGAGATTGAGCTAATTTGAGCACATGTGTCGATGTTTAGAAAAATTTGTGTCTTTTCTTTTTAGTTTCTTTTGTTTCCATTACTTGAGGACAAGCAATGATTCAAGTTTGGGGGTGTGATAACTCTTTTTTGAAGAGTTATTTGTACATTTTTCACTTGTGTTTTTGTGGTCTTTGAGTATTTTGAGTTTATGTTTTTAGTATTTTAGTGTGATTTTGTGTAAAGTGTGTTTTATAAGAGTCTTTTATGAGTTTTAATGTTTTGGTGTCGTTTAGAACTGTTTTTGGTAATTAATTGAGAGTTTCTGTGTAGGGCAGTTTTTGGAGAATAAGGTGCTGGACTGGAGACGTTGCTCTGGGATTTGCTTAGCAATCGTAGCTGAAGCTGATTTGGGAAAATGACAAAAGTTCAAAACATTCTCTTACATAATGAGGTGTCCTTCGCTGATAAGGGCAGTGACTTACACGTGGGGTGGTATTTAATGCATTGGACTTAAGGAATTGGGCCAATGACACTTTTACTAGCCAATTTTTAGCCCAAAAAGGATGAGAGAGGAAAGGGCCTTGAGATAATTCTAAAAAAACCCTAAATAAGGGACAGCAAAAGGGAGGGAAGATCAGACATCATCTTCCTTACTGGATAGGACAGCAGCTGCGCCCCTTTCTCTATCCTTTCTCTATCTCCTCCATTGTAATGGCTTCTTCTTCCATTTCTTATTTTTCTCTTTGTTTCTATAAGCTCAATATAAGCTAAACCTGTTGTAGCTATGGGATGTTGAACTTGTAATGGATTTCTAGTGAATGTTATGTTATGCTTTGCTATTGCATTTTCTATAAATTTGATTTGGTTGTGTTTTAATTGAGCTTGATCACCTTAGTTAAAACTTGAGCTCACGGCTGCTTGGAAAAGCTAAGTGTAGCAGAATTGTTTTATAGATAAGAGTAAAATCATTAATTGGAAAATTATGATGAAGAGTGATTTAGGAATGAACATTCTAACTCTTAGGCTAGCTGGAACGAGCTTAAGTGAGGCGTGAATGTAACTAATATGGACCTAGGAATAGGAGACGTTTAGTGAAGTTCATCTCAGAACTGTTGGCAAACAAACTTTCATTTCCTGGAGCCAAATTGCCGTAGCATTGCAAACGCATAACTGAGCTAGACTGAAGTTGCAAGGGATACTTCCCCGTAGCTGTTTTACCCATTCTGTTAACAAATCCGTTTTTATTGCTCTAGCATTTATTTTTACCAAAACGGTCCTGGATAGACACACACAAATTATTTGTTACTCTTTGTTAATCTTGATTAATAGAAGCATTAATTCAAACTTGTTACTTGAATCACCATATAATCCTCGTGGGAACGATCTCTCTTACACTTTATTACTTGTTAAACGATTGTGTATACTTGCACAAGCTCATCAACCATTTTTACAGCAACACTTGTTTATTGGGAAAGATGACTAAAACCCCATTCACTAGTAATAGTGAAAGGGCAAGTGATCTTTTGGGCCTTATACATAGTGATGTATGTGGAACCCTAAACACATCGGCTAGAGGTGGTTTTCAATACTTCATCACTTTTACTGATGACTTCAGTAGATATGGATTTGTGTATCTAATGAAATATAAATCTGAATCCTTTGAAAAGTTCAAAGAATTCAAGAATGAAGTACAAAACCAACTGGGCAAGAATATTAAAGCACTTCGATCAGATCGAGGTGGTGAATATTTAAGCCTGAAGTTTGATGATCATCTGAAAGAGTGTGGGATATTATCTCAACTCACTCCTCCTGGAACACCACAATGGAATGGCGTATCTGAAAGGAGGAATCGAACCTTATTAGATATGGTTCGATCCATGATGAGTCTTGCATACCTTCCAAACTCCTTCTGGGAACATGCTTTATTAACAGCAGCTTTTACACTTAACTGTGTTCCATCTAAGACGGTTGAAAAGACACCATATGAGATATGGACTGGCAAACGACCCAGTATGTCTTTTATGAAGATTTGCGGTTGTGAGGTTTATGTGAAACGTCAAATTTCTAATAAACTTGAACCCAAATCTGATAAGTGCTTATTTGTGGGGTATCCCAAGGAAACCAAGGGATACTATTTCTACAATCCTTCTGAAGACAAAGTGTTTGTTGCCATGATTGGTGTATTCCTAGAAAAGGAGTTTATCTCCAAAGGAACCAGTGGGAGGAAAATAGAACTTGAAGAAGTTCAAGAATCACAAAATAGCAATGAACTTATGATGGAACAGGAGCAACCTCCGCAAGATGTTGTGGAACAACAAATTGCTCCAGTAGCACAAAACTCACGTAGGTTTAACAGGATACGTCACCAACCTAAGAGATATGGATTTCTCATGACTCAACAAGGTGATGTTTTACTCATGGATCAAGATGAACCTGTAACTTACCAGGAAGCCATCACTGGCACAGAATCTGAGAAATGGCTAGAGGCCATGAGATCTGAAATGGATTCCATGTACACTAATCAAGTTTGGAACTTGGTTGAACCACCAGAAGGGGTAAAACCCATAGGGTGCAAGTGGGTTTTCAAAAAGAAAACTGACATGGATGGTAATGTACATACCTACAAAGCACGATTGGTTGCTAAGGGTTTCAAACAAATTCATGGCATAGACTATGAAGAAACCTTTTCAACGGTTGCAATGCTTAAATCCGTTCTGATCTTGCTTACTGTTGCAGCACACCAGGATTATGAAATCTGGCAAATGGATGTCAAGATTGCTTTCCTTAATGGAAATTTACTCGAGGATGTGTTCACGACACAACCTGAGGGTTTTGACACTCTAGAGAATGTTGGAAAGGTGTACAAATTACAACGATCCATTTCTGGATTGAAGCAAGCTTCCAGAAGCTGGAATCTTCGTTTTGATGATGCGGTAAGACATTTTGGATTCATCAAAAATGAAGATGAACCTTGTGTCTACAAAAAAGGTTAGTGGGAGCATTGTTGTCTTTCTAGTACGGTATTTGGATGACATACTACTTATTGGAAATGGCATCCCTACCCTACAAAATGTAAAAACCTGGTTAGGGTATTGCTTCTCTACGAAAGACCTAGGCGAGGCTACTTATGTGTTAGGTATCAAAATCTATAGAGATAGATCATTGAGAATGCTCGGCCTAAGTCAGAGTATGTGCATAGACAAGGTGTTAAAACGGTTTAACATGCATGAATCCAAGAAATGACTCTTGCCTATGTCACATGGTATATGCCTTTCAAAGGCACAGTCCCCTTCCAATCATGAAGAGAGGGATCGCATGAATAAGATTCCGTATGCATCTGCAATCAGATCTATCATGTATGCCATGTTATGTACTCGACCAGACGTCTCGTATGCTTTAAGCATAACGAGCAGGTACCAGTCTGATCCCTGTGAAAGTCACTGGACTGCTGCCAAGAATATCCTCAAGTACTTAAGAAGAACTAAGGATACATTCTTGATCTATGGAGGTGAAGAAGATCTCGTTGTAAAGGGTTACACCGATGCTAGCTTCCAAACTGATATGGATGATTTCAGATCACAGTCTGGTTTTGTGTTTTGCTTGAATGGTGGAGCTGTGAGCGGGAAGAGGTCAAAGCATGAGACAGTTGCTGATTCTACCACAGAGGCTGAGTATATTGCTGCCTCCAATTCAGCAAAAGAGGCTATTTGGATCAGGAAGTTCATTACTAAACTTGGCATTGTTCCTAGCATTGTGGATCCCATTGATCTCTATTGTGATAACAATGGAGCCATTGCACAAGCCAAGGAACCTAGATCTCACCAGCGATCCAAATATATAGTTAGGCGCTTCCATCTTATTCAAGAGATTATCGATAGAGGAGATGTGAAGATATGCAGAGTACCAACACTTGACAATGTTGCTGACCCACTTACGAAACCTCTTGCTCAGCAGAAGCATGATGGTCACACTAGGTCGATGGGTATTAGATTTATGCCTAATTGGCTCTAGAGCTAATGGGAGATTGTTGGTGTAAGCCCTAGAGACCATTAGTCTTCTTTGAGATTTACATTTGTATCATGACTTTGATTCACATATATTTATATATGAAGCATTTCAGTTTATACTATTAATTGTTTAAACGAAGTAAAGTCCTTAGAATAATTATTTCAGTTCAATAGAACATCAAGTACATGACTTGATCGTGAGACCCTATTGAACATTTTAAATATTATTCTTAAAGTATCCATAGTCAAGTATTATTGTTAATTAGGACGACAATAATACATCGAGACTATTATGTGCGTAGACTGATGACCACATCTCACGAGTCATGGATATGAGATATCAAGTCTTCACATAGGTATAAATATTAGATTAATATTTATATTGGATTGACCCACTATGAGAACGCTGTATAATAGTTATGAAAGTGTCATGAGCGCTTCACATGGTAACCAAAGTGAAGTAGTCCTTCGACTTGAACTCACTACGATTCCTACATGAGGAGTTGTAGGCTTTAATGCTATCAAATGTTATCCGTAACAGGATGATCATAAAGATAGTTATTGGGCCTACAATGAATCATGTTGAGGGATGTGAGTGATGTAGATAAGATTCGTCCCTCCTACATAACAAGAGTAATGTCATGGGCTTCTCAATAGAGTGAGACGTGAAAGTGCATGGCCATACTGTAATGGGCCAATATGAGATATTGGGCCCATTTGTGATTGCACATCTACTCGAGAATTGAGAAACAAATAATTGAACTTAACAAGGATGACACACTTATGCCTTGTGTTCAATTAAGACATATGGACGAAAGGACATTTACTATAAGGTTATTTTGGTTACCGTAAGGTTTGTATCGTATCACCGATATTCTCACTAATTGGGTAACAATGATGTATTGCTAGATGCCGCTCATTGTTTATAATATTAAATGTGATTTAATATTATTGCCAATTTATTGAGAACCTATAGGGTCACACGCATAGAGTAAATAGTCGGAGAATGAATTAATTTATTAAATATGATTTAATAATATTAATTATAAGATTGGGCCTGTAGCGTACAAGCCCAATGAGGTTAGGTTAAGTGGGTGACAGCTTATAATGCTGAGCATGTCACTTAAGCGCTAAAGAGAGCTTACTGCGTATAACCTAGTGGCCGTCACACCACCTTGGAAGGCGCGCCCCCTCACCCTTGCCAACAGCTAGCACGACGTTTTCTCCAACGGTGTTTTATTCGCGTGGACTACGTAGAGGTGCTGCTCCATTGCGGTACTGGTGATAGCGTTGTTTGTAGTGCTCGTGATCGATTGAGAAGGATTGTTCTTCCCTTGCAGTGATCGCGATAAAGCTACGCTACAAGAGGTAAACACTACATCATGAGTCATGACCATTCGCATGGATCCTTTTTCTTAGGAATTTTTCCGCTGTGTTTTTCGTTTTTAATACGCAAATTCCCAACACGTTCGCACCTTCTAGAACAATCAATCGCCATTCATACTTCACAACAATCAATTCAAAGTTTTCAACATTAACAACATAAACCTCCTGCCTCTACTTAGTCTAGGTCTCGGCCATATGGTGGAAAAATAGGATAGGAATTTCATTTGGTTTCAATCTTTTGGATGAAGGATTTTAAGCACAAACAACACTAAATCAAGTCTTATTGCTCAAACATTTGAAACAAAACTCAAGGTTCTCCATGGTCTAGGTTTCAGCCATCAAAGAGAAAAATGGCTAGAATTTGATTTGGTTTTTCAATCACTTGGATTCAAGGATCATAAGAATGAGAAAGGTGGAATCAAGTGTCATTTAACAAAAATTGAAGAAAACTCACTTTCCCCCAAAATTCCTAGGGTTCGGCCAACTCTAATAAAAAGGTCTAGGCTTGCTGTTTGATTTCATACTCTTGGATAATGGTAGAAGGTGATGAAACTAGCTCAAAGAAATTGGTTTCACATTAAAAGGATTTTTCTACAATTTTCTAGAAATTTTTCAAGTTTGGTTCGTGAAGTTGAAACTCATGGAATCAACGTTTACCAACATGAAATAGGAAGAGATTCATGAGGTTTAAGGATCTAGGGAGTGATCTTACCTCTTGAATGATGAATAATGAACAAGAATCAACACTTTTCCACCCAAAATCAAGTTTTCTCTTAAGGAAAATGAGAGAAAGAAAGGAAGAAGATGAAGTGAAGGAAAGAAAATGGTGGAATGGCCTTCATGAAGCCATTTAGGCGTGTGGGATGAAGGGCAAGGGTGTCCAAAAGTTGATCACTTAAGGGCAATTTGGTCTTTTCACAGAAGGTTAAATAGTAGTTATGAAAAAGTTTAGGGACATTATGGTCTTTTCGCATCCAGATATTTTCAAACGTCATCATGATACTGGCATACTTTCCCATGTGATGTGACTTGATGTGACTTCAATTTTATCCATTAGCAGGTCCCGGTAAATCCGTATTTAGCTCCATTCGTCACTTGGTTTGAGAATTCACCCGAATAAAGCGTAGGAACTTATTTTTTTCAAATTTATCGAAAATGTAGAAAATTTGATTTTAGACCTAACTGTTTTGTTCACGGGTCAAACTTAGGTCTCCTGAGCAGTAAAATCGTACTGTCAATGAAAAAATGCAAACCGGGCTCTGTCTGAGTTTTCAACCCAAAATTTAACCGTTGCTTTCTACGATAGTGTAAAGTATGAATATGGTCTTGGTTTATTTTACTTTATTTTCTAAAACCTTCAATAAAATATAAACTTATTTACACATATTATCGATATTAAAGCAGTGAAAAATATGTCGGACCCAATTGACCTTAGCCGAACCAACCCGATTTTGGTCTGGTTGGTTTGGTTGATAAAAATTTGCAAGAACTCGACCCAACCCAACTCGTCAAACAATGTTCGGTTTGTGTAACGGGGCTGGGACAAACCCGACCCGACCCGTGAAAACCCCTACATAGCCCAGTGTAGCAACATGGGCACATTTCATAGACTGGTGCAACAAAATTATTATGGCCGAAATTGTGCACTCTTCTCACATTGCTGATGGGCTCTATAAATAGAGCAATATTCTTCATCCATTTGCAAGCAAGAGCTGAAGTAAGCAGAAATCGAGAAAGAGAGCTTCTGAGAGTGAGAGATGAAAAATAGAGTGAGTAAATCCTAAGAAGTGTGGTTTGTGGAAAAAATACACCAGGGAAATTTTTGGGTGTCATCTCTATTACTCCTTAGTATTGCATTTGTAGTATTTGAATAGGAGTTAGTCTCACTGATAACACTATATTTGTGTCTCTTGTGCCAGAGAGAGTGTGGAGAGGGTATTGTAATTATCCTTAAATATAGTGGAATTTTTCGGAGTTCGTCCCGTGGTTTTCCCTCAACGTTGGAGGGTTTTCTACGTTAAATTTTGGTGTTCTATTTTTCTACGCTCTGCACACATTTAGTATCGCTACGCTACACAGGTTTCTAGATCTAGCTCTATCAGATCTACTTTGGTGTTCATTGTCAAATTGCAATATCATTGAATTTATGCTGTGAATCAATCCTAGAGCCCAACAAGTGGTATCTGAAATAAACTCAATAAACACAAGAAGAGGGGTTGAATGGTGTTTACTTAAAACTTTTTGTATATACAGAAACTTTTTCAAATGTTTTAACCGTAAGACGCTGCATGAAAGAAGTATGAAAAAGATAAGCATCTGAACGAGTGAAAACGACATAAGATAAAACAAATAACTTTGTTTTTGAAAAGGTAAACCAATTTCTCCCATGTTTAGATACAAGTAGTTATCTCAACAGTAATAATAAAGAGTTGAAGGAAAGAAGGAATCACACTCAACGATTTTATACTAGTTAAACCAACTTTTAGCTACGTCCAGTCCTTGGCTTAACCAAGTATTTTACTATAACTGATCATATTACAGACAAGTATTCTTTGCACATCTAGTCTCTCCAGGCTCAAGTATTGTTTGCATACCTAGCCTCTTCGGGCTCGATCAACAAGTATTGTTTGCACACCTAGCCTCTCCAGGCTCAACAAGTATTTTTCCGTTAGCCTCTCCAGGCTTATACGAAACAAATAAATCATTTTTGAAGTAGCAGCTTCAGCTTGAATGAGCAAGTCAACCAGATTACACTCACAGAGTGGATATGAAGTATGTAGGGATGACTGCGCAATAACTTCTCTTAGGATTTACAAATGATTGAGAAGTAAATGAAGGAATGAAGAATTAAAAGCTTTACAATAAATGAGAGTTTGTTCAGCTTGCTTGATGTATTCTTGTTTTTTCTTCAAAACTTCAAAGTCTTCTATTTATAGACTTCTCAGTAATAAATCTGTTGTGAAACATTCCGTCTTTGATGCTTGCTTTATCTCAAGTATTCAGAGAAACCATTAATGCAATAGAGTCGTTGTGATGAAGCATTAAATGTGTTGCAAGACATTGAGGGTATTCTTGTACTGAAGTACAATATTTTAGCATAGAGCAAAGCGAAAGCACATCAGGATTTTTGCAGTGCAAACTTTCTTCTTTAGTGTAATCACTCAAATTTATCAGTTGTAAAGTGACTTCGTTGCGTATTAAGAGTAAAGGTGTCAGGTACGATACTCAGAAGATGTAGATTTATTCCAATTGACTGTGCGAATAAAGAGTCCTTTTAATGCTTTTTCAATATGTTCCCGATATAATTTAAAAAGATTCAGATACATTACTTGAGGAAAAGAGTAAAGACGCGTTAGATAACGCGAGAAGACTCATATATCTTCTTTGAGACACTTGGATCTTATTCTTCAATAATATCTGGCTCAGACGCTTGATATGCGGATAACAGATGATAATGATAGCTCAGATAAGATGTTGTATATAAGCAGATGCTTTGAATATAACCTTAAGTCCTATCTTATTTGAAGATAGGTTTGTACACTTGAATAAGATGATTAGAAGATATCACATGGTTTATTTAAATCATTCTATAAATGTTTGGGTTCATCAAAACTTTAAGATTTAAAGAATATCAGACGCTTGAAGACTCAACAGTATTAGAGCTCCAAGTTGAGCTCTGGGATTCTGTTGTGTGAGTTAAATGGAAGAGACCACAGGTACCATGATCAAGTTGACAGCAGTAAATTACTACATTTGGAAGCCAAAAATGGAGGATATACTTTTCTGGAAGGATCTATATGATCCTGTGGAAATGGGAGATTTAAAGCCGGACAACGTGACAACGGAAGATTGGCAAAAGACGCACCGGAAGGTCATTGGAACAATCAGGCAGTGGGTGGATATTAGTGTATTCCACCATGTGGCCACAGAGACTAATGCCCAGACTCTGTGGAAGAATTTACAGAACCTCTATGATAGGAAGACTGCACAGAATAAAGCTTGTACAATCAAGAAGTTGGTGAACCTAAAGTACAGAGAGGGAAGATCTGATGTCAAACACTTGACGGACTTTCAATACTTGGTAAATTAGTTGAATACCATTAAGCTAGTGCTGGAAGATCAGTTACAAGCACTGATACTTTTTTCTTTGCTGAATAGCTGGGAGACTTTGGTGGTGTTTTTAAGCAACTCTGCTCCGAACGGAAAACTATCTTTGGCACAAGTCAAAAACAGTATGTTCAATGAAGAAACCAGAAGAAGAGACTTGGGGACAGATAACTCCCAAGCCCTTGTTACAGAGAACATGGGAAGAAGTAAGAGTAGAGGCCAATCCAACAAATCCAAAGAGAGATCTTAGTCTCAATCTCGAAGAAAATTCAAATGTTACCACTGTGGCGAATGAAGGACATATCAAAAGGAATTGCAAAGCTTGGAAGAACAAAGAAAAGAAAAATCGGAGGAATCAAAATATGGCGGATGATGAAAATACCACAACCCTTCTGACAGATGGGGAAGTGGTGTTGCTTACTTTTGGAGATGAAGAGTGCCATGTTGCAGATACATGTGACGAATGGTTCATTGACTCGACAACATTGTATCATGTCACTCCTAACAAGGAATTCTTTACGGTATACAAAGTAGGAGGCTTTCGCAAAGTAAATATGGGTAACAGCGACAATGAAGACATTGTGGGAGTTGGTGATGTGTGCATTCAGACTAATGTCGGTTGCACATTGACATTGAAGGACATGCGGCATGTGCCTGATCTATGCCTAAATTTGATTTCCGTGCATGCTCTGGATCGAAGATGATTTATCAACATCAAACTTGACCGATAAGCATCAAGAATGATTTAACCAACAACATCGGTAACAGTACGTCGTTACCAATAACATCATCGTTTTATTAATTGTTCTCTTTGTTAAGTCTTAACTCAACATTATCTTTATTAAGTATTATACTTAATCTTATTATCTAATCCTCAACTCATATTTTATTAAGATTGTAACTTAATCTTAATATTTAAACCTCAAGTCATATATTTATTAAGATTATAGCTTAATCTTAATATCTAATCCTCAATTCATATCTTATTACGATTATAACTTAATCTTAATATTTAAACCTCAAGTCATATATTTATTAAGATTATAACTTAATCTTAATATCTAAACCCCAATTCATACCTTATTAAGATTATAACTTAATCTTAATATTTAAACCTCAAGTCATATATTTATTAAGATTATAACTTAATCTTAATATCTAAACCTCAATCCATATCTTCATGTTTATGAACATCAATTGGACTAATCCTAGTTTTAGGCTTAGCACTAACATCCCTATGTCTTTTATTAACATATATTTAACAGCAGCTCCAACACACCAACTCATACAATCATGGCATATCATCATCATCATAAACAACATCATAAACGTCATGCCAAGATCATACAAACCATTTAAACAATTAACAACATGTATAAACAACCATAACAACTTCATACGGCAATTAAGGCATATAGCACACAAATAGGGTCTTGGGTTAACCCTCATCTTACCCTACCCTAGAACCTATATGTTATACTAATCCCTTTTCCCCATATCTGGCGTGACGATACTAGCCTACGAGCCAACAAGAGCGAAGTCCAAGCATGACCCCTCCAAACGGGTTTAACAGGTTCAGCGAGCTTTGACCTAGAACAACAGGAAAGGACAAATATAGTTAATTCCCAAACAAAGAAAGAGAAGGGAATTAACACAAGGGTTATGCACATACCTCGATTAGATCCCTGAGAAACTCATCTGCTAGTTGTCGTTCACAGCACTGGCACACGAACCACGAAGTCTGGTTTGACAGGGACAAAATGGTTCAACATTAACTCAAGGGATCCAAAGAAAAATGATGCATAGGGTTGGTTACCTTACCTTAGAGTAACACGAAGCTAGCAGCTTAACC